>CM057454.1:1260020554-1260620554 GCA_016271365.2 Neoceratodus forsteri
AGCAAGTCTAAGTCATCACAGACTGCCTCAGTCTCAGTAGTTACTAGTAGTAGTAACTAGTATTGACTGAGTCTAGCAATCTCCTGTCCTTGGTGTCCATGGAGAACGGAGGGAGGGAGGAGGGTGGGAGACCCGGCCTATGGAGCAGACTGGAGGTCCCCTGGTGTCAGCAGCAACAGTCACATACACAACACCCCAGTGTGACAAGATTAAAATTTATCATCACTCCTGACGGATTTAATTTTTTTCAATCGGACGCCCGCGGCCCTCCACCATCATGTTATCAGTCACATAGAGTCTAGAACGACAACAACGAACGAGTGAAAAAAAAAAACATCCAGGCACACACATTCACACAACAAGGAATGTTGACTTGAACCAACTGAACTTTACAGAATTAAGCCAGGAAAAGTCATTTTATCTAATCTCAGGGGTGTGGCGGCAGACTGGTGGTGGACCGGTGGCTCAGTCTTAGCAAGTCTCTCTCTCTCCTCAACTCTAGTCTGACTCCATCAGAGGACACACACAGGACAGTCACTACTAGGACAGATGATACATAAATAAAAAAGAAAGCAACGGTTCCATGTGAAAATCTCCGAACGCTTTATAGCGCCGGGCACTATAGCGAGGGAAATATAGCGAGGTGCAATATCGCTACAGTACATCCTAGCAATATTTATTATTGCTAAACTGCATTTATGGTGAATGGTTACTTTGGCTGTCCTTTTGTGTGTTGGTCACCAATGGTGTTCTGTTGCTTTTCCCTTGCATCCATCATGCACAGCACTTGCTCCTTCAGAGCACAGAAGTAGTTATTTTAATTTTTTTCAGATCAGTGGCAGTTGCGCCCTGATTGTCATTGTGATGCTCACATTATGATGGGTTAGGGATAAAAGTCCTGCATAGTTACTCAAATTGGCTAAAGTAGTAGCCATTATAAAAAAAAACATCTTGCTGAAACAAATCAGGGCAGTGGCATTGGCAGTGACTGTCCGATCACGCTTGCACTGCTCTAAGTAATTTAAGATTTAAAAAAAAAGAAAACGCCCACTGTAAAATAGTCACATAATGGTGAAGTTTAGCACAGCATTGGGCAGTGTTTACCTATAACAGAGTGAAATGTAGTATTAAAACAAACCTCAGTTCCTAACTCTGGCAACAGATTAACAATGAAAGAGAGCCCTGGAGTTCAAACACATTCAGCAAGGAGCTTGAGCCTCGTAAGAACAGTTTTACATTTTATTTTCTAATCTACTACATTACTGCTATCAGATCTGCCTTTATTTCTGACACACTCACTTCTTTGTACTGAGCCACGCTATTTTGATACCCTGCCTTTATTTCTTGATTTCGGTCCACTTGCTATTTTGCCATCTCGTTATTATGCCACCTAAGTTTAGCATAGACTCGCTGTTATAGCTGGCACGCTATTATTTCGACGTTGCTAAACTGACATTTGCTATTCTTTACTTGCTATAATGCAGTCGCGATTTTTTTCGCACTATTATCAAGAGATACCGAAAGCAACTCAACAAGGAAGATGGAGGAAGAGTGCGGTGCTTGCTTGCCAAACCAATTCTTACATTAAAACTAAGTTTTTAATTTCTGAATCGCTCTCGCTATCAAGTAAGTTTCTCTCTCTACAGTAGTTTAGTCTCTCTCTAACTGCCTGACAACAACCACACGTTCAGCTTTGCCCCTACCTTTTATACTGGTGCCGCTGGCAGCTGGCCCTCCCAGTTACCACCGGTCCACATGATTTTTTCTGCCTTCAGACAGCACGACCATGTGACCCCCCCAATACATGCTGGTCCTTCTGTGGATGCACCCCTGCTGAAAGCCACTGTAATTACAGTAAAAAAAAATGTTTTTCAAGTTACCAAAACTTTACCAAAACTGCGACCCTCAGAGGCATGCACCCGGGGTAGATGCACCATCTGCCCCACCCTTCCTACAGTACTGGCATAATCTTACACTTCTTTGTGTTAAACCCCAGTTGCCACTCTTCCGACGATTTTGCCAGTTTATTCAGATCTCTTTTCATTCTGCCCATCCCATCAGGATCATCTACTCAGTTGCAGATTTTGGTGTCATCTGCAAACATCCTCCAGTCCATCTGCAATGTCACTGATGAGGATATTGAAAAGGACTGGCCCCAGGAGTGATCCCTGAGGTACCCCACTTGTGGCTTGCATCTCTTCTGACTGTATACCATTTACCACCACTCTCTGTTTTCTGCCGATCAACCAGTTTGCCACCCAGTTGACCAACTTCTGACCCACCCCGAGCCTACCCAGCTTATTAATCAATCTTCTATGTGGAACAGTATCGAAAGCTTTGCTGAAGTCAAAGTAGGCCACATCAACTGCTCCCACCTGGTCCACCACTCTGGTTACCTAGTCAAAGAAATCTATGAGATTAGTTTAACAGGATCTTCCTGTTGTAAACCCATACTGTCTTTGATCCTGTGCTCCAATGGATTCCAGGTGTTACACCATCCTTTCCTTAAGGAATGCCTCCATAATCTAGCCCACTACTGAGGTGGGACTGACTGATCTGTAGTTCTCTGCCTCCTTCCTGCTACCACTCTTGTGGAGTGGGATCACATGAGCCCTTCTCCAGTCTTCTGGGACCTCTCCTGTGCTCAGAGACACACTAAACAGTTCTGATAATGGCTTTGCAAGTTCCACCCTTAGCTCCTTTAGTACCCTGGGATGTATGCCATCAGATCCCATTGCCTTGTCCATCCTGATATATTGAGCTCTTGTAGGACCCTTTCTTTTGTGAAGGGACTAGTGCACACCTCCCTCCCCTCTGTGTCCATGGTACTGAGTTGTGGGCCCTGCCCTACCTTCTCATCAGTAAATACTGAACAGAAGTATCTATTTAGGATAGATGCTTTTACATGGTCCTCCTCCTCACATGCACCCTTATCCCCTTTGATCTTATCAATGCCCCCTCTGGACTTTCTCCTTTCACTAATGAATCTATAGAAATTCTTGTCACCTTCTTTTAGTGTTCGTGCTAGTGTTTCCTCAGTTTGGGCCTTTGTCTGCCTTACTGCCTTCCCTACTTCCCTTAGGGAAGTTTGGTATGCCTCTCTATCTTCATCCTGCTGCATTCCCTTATATTTCCTGAAGGCCAGCCTTTTGGCTCTGACCTTTTCTTCTACAGTTTTTGAGAACCAACGTGGTTTCCTTCTTCTTTTGCACTTCCTTTTTTCTCTAACACAATAGTATGTTGCTTCAAGTATTGCATCCTTAATGCTTGCCCACTTTGCCTGTACCCCCTCACCTGTATTTCTTTTTGCCAGGACTAGCTTAGCTCTGTTGGCCATCTTATCAAATTCAGCTCCTCTGAAGTCCCAAATGTTTGCCTTGGAATGGGATGATTTAGTTCTAGTGGCCAAATTGAACCATACCATGTGATGGTCACTGGCCTCCAGTTGACCTTCTACCTGGAGATCTGTGATCCTTTCCCTTGTTAGTCAGTGTTGGATCTAGAATGGCATTGTCTCTTGTGGGGTATTGAACCAGTTGTTTGAGGCCCTCCCCCTGCAGGGAATCCTCTATGTGTCTAGTTCAGGCAGATGTTCCAGCTGGTATTGACCAATCTGTATCTGGCATGTTGAAGTCTCTCATTATCAGAGCCTCCCCTTTAGCTGTCATGTTTTGTATATCTTCTAGCAGTAATGTGTTTATGTCCTTCCCCTGGTCTGGAGGCCTGTAGACAACCCCAGTTTGTATGGCTGTCCCATTTCCTGTTTCCAGGGTGACTCACCTTTCTTCTGGCTCCTTATGTGTATTCTGAATTTCTGTAGCTTTGATATTTTCATTGATGTAAAGGGCCACTTCCCCCCCCCCTTTTTGCACCTCAGTCTCTTCTGAACAGTGCATAGCCAGGTATTGAAGTCTTCCAAGTGTGTTTACTGGTGAATCATGTCTCGCTAATGGTTACTATGTCCAATTTAGCCTGTATCATTATTGCCTGCAGGTCTGGGATCTTGTTTTCCAGACTGCTAGCATTTGTGTACATTTATTTATTTATTAAATTTTGTTAACTGGGTAAGCCCACTGGGCCCCGAAGGTCCCTCTTCAGGGGTGACCTGAAGTTAGTTACATATAATTTTGCACATACAGGTAGGTGATATAGTATAGGACATATCATACAGGATTACAAAGACAGTATACAGTTTTATTGGAAGAGGGCAGGAGGTACATTACATAGCTGTGTTACTACTCCTGGCAGGTGACATACAACCTAACCTTGGCCATAACACCACCAACTTCTCAATAACATCCCCTCATGACCCCCACTGGGTATCCACAAAGGGGTTAAAGATAGCACATATGAACGTATGCAGCCTAAGATCAAAAATGCAAGAGGTACAAGCCTGGCTTGATCTCTACAAGCCTGATATCCTTGCCATCTCAGAGACATGGTTTAAGGCACACATCCCCGATCACAAGATATTGGCCCATGGTTATAGTATGTACCATAAGGACAGGTTGACCAAAAGAGGGGGTGGTGTACTCATTTACGCCAATGTAGCCCTAACCGTATCTCTCCTCACCTTGCAGCAACACATCTCCCCTGATGGTGAATCTATATTCATCCAAGTCACCCTAGGGCACAACAAGCAACTTGCTATTGGCTGCGTTTACCACCCGCCCAAATCAGCTCTTCAATCCCTAGAAGCAATAACAAAAGTCACGGCCCAAGTTGTTTCTTTGGAGCTCCTTATTCTGGGTGACTTCAACCTAAACTGGGCCCAGGACCCTAACAACGCCATTATGACACTGACCCAAGAAGCAAACCTGGTACAGGTCATCTTAGAATCAACCAGACCTAACTACAAATCAGAGAACCACACTGCCCTTGATTGGGCTCTGGTGTCCAATCCCGCCAACATCTAGAAAGCCGGCATAATGGCGGACTCCTTAAGTAACCACTCTACCACATTCTGCATCTGGAAGAACAGAGTACCCAAGATCCAACCCAGAATATTCACTGCTCGGGACTACACAATCTTCTCAGCAGTGCAGTTTAATGACTACCTACACAGTCTGGACTGGAGCCCAATTAAGCTCCTCCCCACCTTGGCTGAGGCTCTGGAGCATTTCCACAGCGCAGTATGTACAGCAGTTAACCTCTTTGCCCCCTTGAAAAAACATAGAACAAAGGGTAGCTGCTACAAGTGGATCTCTCCATCCTTAAAAACCCTTATGGTCAGTCAAGACAAGGCCTGGAAGAAGTTCAAGCTCTCTTCCCTTCCTGCCGACCTCGTGTCATACAAGGTCTTAAGAAACAAATGCAAGAGAGCCATCAAACTTGCAAAAAGGGAGTATGTCACTTACCTACAAAAAAACTATTTGGGCAACCCTAAACAATTCTGGCATCATGTCAACAACCTAATCAGGGGTAACAATAAGACTGAACCTGGCCACATTGAGGTCAATGGTCAGCCAGTGAGCGACTCCCTCAAAATTGCTGCTGCCCTTAACAATCAGTTTGGTAACCTCGATGCCTATAAGGTCGCCCTGCCCTCGCCGACCTTGGCTCCTAATGTTATCGAGCCTACTCGCCTTGACCATCCCTCCTTCCATCTAAGACTGGTGAAGACAAAAGAGGTCCAATCCCTCCTAAGGGCTCTGAAAGACAAAGGCTCAGGAGGTCCTGATGGGATAAACCCTCAGCTACTTAAGGCTAGTGCCCCATCCCTCACCAGCCCCTTGACCTGGCTCAGAAACAGATCCTTACTTGAGGGGACTGTTCCAGACCAGTGGAAACAGGCCAATGTGGTCCCTATTCACAAGGGTGGCTCCAGGGAAAACATAAGCAATTACAGGCCTATTTTCCTGCTCAGTACACTTACGAAGCTACAGGAAAGGTTAGTCTATGGTCAACTCCGTGACTACCTGGAGTCCCATCAGCTAATTGCATGTTCACAGCATGGTTTTAGAACTAACCATGGGACTGACACAGCACTCATCCATTTCTTGAATGACTTGCTCAGAACAATGGATAATGGGACACCCACTGGTGCCGTCTTTATAGACCTGTCCAAGGCTTTCAACCTTGTGGATCACAAACTCCTGCTACTAAAAGTGGATAAAATTGGTCTAGACCACCTCACCCTCAAATGGTTTGGGAGATACCTATCGGACCAATCCCAGATGGTCATCTGGAAGGGGTGCTGCCTTGGGTCCTCTACCCCCTTACAGAGGGAGTACCCGCAGGGCTCGATCCTCGGCCCACTCCTTTTCTCCATATTTACTAATGACCTAAGCCTCCACTGTGGGGGAAGCTCGGACGTTCAGTACGCGGATGACACTGTCATCTACTGATCCCTGGATAACATTGCAGCTCTAGGTCCCCTTCTCCAAGCTGACCTAGCATCTCTCGAGGCCTGGCTGAGAGCAAATAGAATGGTCCTAAATGCAGGCAAAAACTAAGGCGATGCTATTTGGATGCAATGCCCTTGGACACAACAGGTCTAAATCTCTGCAACTCACTGCTTTCTCAGGAAACGACATCAAGGTTGTGCCCTCCTTAAATTAATTATACTTCCTTGGTCTTTCAAGTGAAACTATCCTCTGGTTTCAAATCTACCTCAGTAACCAGACCCAACAGGTCAGGATATGGGAATTCCTTTCGTCATCCCTACCAGTCCTCTCTGGAGTACCCCAAGGTTCTTTCCTGGATCCCTTGTTATTCAGCATATTCCTGAACAATCTCCCTGCCTCCTGCCATGACAGAATGTTACTGTATGCAGATGATGCAGTAATCTTCACTTGACACACCTACCCCACCTCCCTTCAGTCTCAACTACAGAAAAATTTCATAGAAGTGGAAGACTGGTTTTGCTCACATAAACTCATCCTTAACCACAACAAAATTAAAACAATGTTGTTCGATGGAACCCACAACAAGTACAAGGACCATGAACTCATAATTAACAACCACGAAGGCTTCACTCTTGAGCAGGTGGATATGTTTAAATATCTGGGCCTGACCCTTGACTGCTTCCTCTTGTATACCAAACACATTGACAATATCGCTAAAACTGTGAACTCCTGTATAGGGCTACTATACAAGCATAAACATTGCCTAATGGCTGAAGCCTTGAACCTCGTTATCCAGAGCTCTGTTATCTCAACTATTGATCACGGGCTTGTTATCTATGGATCTACTACTGATACTGCACTCTGGCGCATAGCTGTAGCCCTTAATAAGGCATGTAGACTCCTTATTTCAGCTGCCCGCCTTTCTCACACGTGTGACATTTACAAGCAGGCTAACTGGCTCCAGCTATCTGGCAGGCTAAAGTACCAGACCTGCATCCTAGCTAAGAAGACATCACTGGGCCTTATGTTCCCTGGAGTCCAATCAATATTGACCCCGCAGCGTGTCCGCCGCCTAACTAGAAGATCGGACACTCTAACCTTTATGATACCTCGTTGTTGGACCTCTCAAACTCAGCATTCTTACCTTGTCAGAGCCTCCACCTAGTTCAACTTGCTACCTACAGAAATCTCCAACATTGCCACGATTGGAGCTTTTAAGTGTAAACTGGGTCAACACCTCGTGGCTAGTGCCTTTTATAATTGCTTCTTATAATCCCCTCCAGGCATACTACCCTCAAGCATCTTCCTCACTGCCTCAGCTCTTCCTCCTCTCCTACCCCCCATTACTGGGTATAGGATGAATCTGTCTCCTTTCCTTTTTCATCCCCCCTTTTCTCCTCCATTGCTGTTTCCCATCTACCACATATCCAACACTATGCCTTCCCCATTTCTCCCCTCCTCCCTCTCTCTGTCTCCCATACCACCCCCTCACTACCACTCTTCTTTCTCTTTTCCCACTAACCCACTCCTAACAAAGCTTCACTGAGCCGCCTATGACTTGTACTGTATAATTAACTCGCAACACAGTTCCTTGACAATGCCTTTGACTGCTATTATTGTAACCTTATTTGTCTTTTTTTTTGTAAGTTCCATTGTAATGATGATGTTATGTTTTGTACCTTATTGACCTTATTGACTTGATGTGGAACCTTTGTAAAAGAGCCCTCAGCTCAAAGGTGTCATCAGAAATACAAATAAATAAAAAAAATAAATAAAATAAAATACTTAGGTCTAACATTGGATCATTGCCTTACCTTCAAGTACCACGTGGATCAGGTCACCAAGACCATACACCGCAAACTTGGCACTCTGTACTGGCTAAAAGACCAGCTCATCCCTGAGGCCAGGACCTCAATTTCCACAAGTGTCCTCCTCCCCACCCTGACTTACGCTGCCCCAATCTTACAGGGCATGGCCAAGCAGGAGGTCACCAAGATGCAAATCCTGTATAATAAGTAGCCTGATTTGCTACCCAGGACCACTCGTAAGGCACCATCGTGACACACTGCCCAGCCACACAGGCCTCTGACCTCTTGTCTCCACTACCCCTCGCTCTGCTTGACCTTCAAGCTACTCAGCCCTTCAGCTCCACCCAGCATCGCTGGAACTATCACACTCAAACAAAACCCCAGGAGCCTACGGACATCTGGACATACACTGCTTGAAGTTCCCAGAGTCAGGACTAACTCTGACGGCAGGTCATTCTCCTACTCAGCCCCCTACCTGTGGAACAAACTCCCACCCCTAGTGCAGGAAGCCTCCTCACTGACGAACTTCCACACCAGACTCAAAGCCTATATGTCTGATACTAGCACTTATCATTGCCATGGCTCATGACCCCCACCCCACTTGCTTCTATCCTCCTAATATCCAGATCCTCCAAGCACCTTATCAGGTTCCACGGTGCTTCCCTCTAGGCATAGTACCACAGCTAACTTTCCACTGAACCATGCCAGTAGTAAACAATGAGCTTACCATGAAAAATTACATTTCTTCTGCACCTTTTGTTAATTCTACTGTCAACATATTTGTAAGGACTGATGCATGATGATAACCATGGCTGTAACCTGCTCACACACCTGAAACTGCTCTGCCACCCAAGTCATTCTCTGTATGAAAATATGTATTGTTATCCCGGGTCACCCCTGAAAAATGGACCTTCGGCTCAGTGGGTCTACCCAGTCACCAAATTTTAAATAAATAAATAATGACTACAACAGAACAGTGTAGTACATATAATACAGAGTTATAAGGACAGGGTATATGATTTTCCATTGGCCAGATTTCAGTGTGTTAGTTGTTGGTCGAGATCTGGTGTTTCCTCTGTGTGTCGTATGGGGAGCCAGACCTGCTTTCTTAGCTGGTGAAGCAAATGAACTACAAACATGCTGAACTCCTGTTTGACCACTAGCTGAGGGGGAAGGGGTATTCTACCCATTCGACGTGTCGGGTGTTGCACCACTCTCCCCATTTGCTAGTTTAAATATTCTGCAAAGACGTCAAACTTCTGCCCCAATGCACTGACTCCCTCCTTAGTCAGATGCAGTCCATTGAATTTAAAGAACTTTTGCTCCTCAAACTGTTACCAGTTACCTACAAATTTGTGTCCTTTTTCCTGGCACCAGCCCTTGAGCCACATGTTTAGCTCCCCTATCTCTCCTTCTCTGACCTTCCATCCATCTGTTCCTCCTCTCCCAGACTGGTAGGATCTCAGAGAAGATCAGAAGACTGTGCAGTGCTGATGGGGGTCCAGTCACATTGTAATAGGTGTTGTTTGAGGTGCAAGAGAGATCCCTTTTTTAGGTGACCTATAAAGATATATTTGGGTGTCCATTTCAGTATTTTGATTGAGGACCATCTACAGAGGACTGGCGAGTGGTTGCTTAGTGCATCTGGAAGCATTGAGACCTCTGATATGCCAGTGGGCCAATTCGCGAATATGAGATCACTAAATGTGGAGGTGTCAGTTTCATGGTTAAGCCTTCTGGGGGACTGGACAACTTGGGTGAGGCTCAGTGCATGACAGCATCCTTGTAGGGAGCAGAGGAGGTCGCTAGCCAGTTGACATTGTAATCTCCCAGGGCAATGATTTCACTGGAGGTGGGCAGGTGAGCTAGGCAGTTCATTACCGAGTCAAATGCTGACCTTTGGTGCCATAGAGGATATAAACTGTGACTATGTGTAGAGCTTTGCCAGATGTGTCAGGTTGCAGATTCACAGTGAGAACCTGTGCACTGTGGGACGGAGTGGGAACATCAGGGACTAGCGAGACCTAAATGCAATCTCTATAGTAAAGAGTGCAGCCCCACACCCCTCTTAGCTAGCCTGTCAAATCTGAGGGTAGAGTACCCAAGAATATGAACAGCAGAGTCCCAGGTGTCAGGAGCAAGCCAGGCTCTGTAACCGCAAGGATACCCAGAGAGATCTGTGCCATCCAGCCCTGAAGGACATCAGGCTTTTTGTTAAGGCTACAGATGTTGACGGTGGCTAGAAAGAGTCCATTCAATGACCCACAGGAGGTGCTGAGAGAAGGGGGTGGGCCCAGGTTTGGGTGCATATTGCCTGATAGAAGAAGGAGTAGGAGGCTGTGGTGGAGGATAGCGAGTCTAATTAGCTTGATTTTTATGCTAGGGTTACGTGGCTGGGGACAGGGTTTGTGGGCAGCCACAGGTATTGGTAGGGTGGAGATATGCATAACCACTAAGAAGGCCAATGAGGTATGCTTGGTTAGGTTCAAGGGGGTGTATGTCAGGGTATGGAAGGTGTGCAGAGCATCACTGGTAGTGCCCCTGCTGGTGGTGTAATGTTGGATACCTGCCTGGCTGACAGGCAAATGACTTGGGGGAGGGGAGGAAGTAAGGAGTACTAGGAGAACACCAAAGATTATGGGGAGGAGCATGGTGGAGTAAAATGCAAAGAGAGATGGGACCCAAAGAGGGCAGCTCAGAGGCCACAGGACTCAAGAGTTAGCAAGTTATCTTCCTAAGTGCTGGCTCGGTGGTGCTGAGGGTTGAGGTGCTGGATGCCACATCTTGTGCCATGCTGGTGACCAGGTTCGGGAATGGACTCAGGCCACCAGGGGTTGGCAGGGGAGGGAAGAGATTGAGCATCTGGATGACTACTCTCTCTTCCCAGGGTGGGCTCTAGGGGGTGTGTCGCACAAGTACGACCTCTGGCGGTTGCTGGAGGAAGCCAAGACTGCATCGCCACACATAGCGAGGGAGCGGAGCTTCAGCAGGTGTCAGCATTAGTGCCCAGATGCCATTGCACGACTGAACTCTGAGGGAAACAGAAAATGGAAAAATAACCCTCTGGAGGATAGGCGAAGGCACCACCACCTGCACCACACTCCCAATGCTGGGTGCCTCACTCTCCCCATGGCCGACACTCTGACTGGCACTCTATACTATAGATAGAGAGTCCTGAGAGGATAGGGTGGCCCTTCCCTGTGGGAGTTCAGGTTCGGGGGTGTCGCTGGTCAGAGTGAGGGGAATAGCTGCAGTTGTCACAGCAGGAGGTAGAGATAAGGTAAGGTGGATGTCGGAGAGAGTTCCTCCAGCAAGGGTCCAGAAATAAAGTCCACAAAAATAAAAAGAGATAACTTCCTAAATGATCTCAGGACAGATGGAGTAGCAGTTGGATTGGTGCCTATGATGCTCAGGGTGCGGGGTTCGAGTCTGGGGTGGGGAACAAGTGGTAAATTAAAAGGAAGGGGCCAGAAAGCATTAGCTGTACACTGGTGGGTGGGAAAGAGATAATGGAGAAAGGGGTGAAAGACACAGAAAAAGAAAAAAAAAAAGACTGGGAGAGCTCAAGACTGAACCCTGGAGGTCAGAAATGATAATCTGCTAATGAGGAAGTGGGCACATGTGACGAGATTGCGTAATATATTGAAAGTCAGCCTTGGGTGGGAGGCTGCAAAGCATCAATGGGTAAACACCCTTCCCGTGGTATCTCTGCCGATAGGAGAGTGGTGATTACCTTTAGAGCCCGCCCAGCCTTCCACTTCCGATGCTGGCTGTGTGTGTAATGGGGTCCAGGCTGAGGCCTAGTGAGGGAAGAGAAATAGGGAATTAGCATAAGGGGCCTGAACTAAGCTTGTGCGGCTTCCCTGCAAGGGTAGGAGAGGGCCTCACAAAGTTCCAAATATCAGAAACATTACGATGCTGTATATTATGCACTAATGTCAGGAAAATTGTGTAAAGAATACAGGCTAAATCACCTGGAATGCAGGATTCTAATCTTAGCCCAATAGCCCTCAAACAGTTCCACAGCCCACAGATGGCAAGCAGTACCGTAGGAAGGGTGGGGCAGATGGTGCACCTGCCCAGGGCACATGCCTCTGAGGGGCACAGTTTTGGTAAAGTTTTGGTAATTTTAAAAACATTAATTTTTTACTGTAATTACAGTGGCTTCCAGCAGGGGTGCATCCACAGAAGGACCAGCAAATGTTGGGGGGGGGTGTCACATTGTCGCGCTGTCTGAAGGCACAAAAAATCATGTGGACTGGTGGTAACTGGGAGGTCCAGCTGCCAGCGGCGCCAGTATAAAAGGTAGGGGCAAAGCTGAGCACGTGGTTGTTGTCAGGCAGTTAGAGAGAGACTAGACTAGTGTAGAGAGATAAAGTGACTTGACAGTGAGAGCGATTCAAAAATTAAAAACTTAGTTTTAATGTAAGCATTGGTTTGGCAAGCGAGCACTGCACTCTTCCTCAGCCTTCCTTGTTGAGTTGCTTTCAGTATCCCATGATAATAGAGCAGAAAAAACAGTGACTGCATTATAGCGAGTGAAGAAAAGCAAATGTCAGTTTAGCAACGTCGAAATAATAGCGTGTTAGCTATAACAGCGAGTCTATGCTAAACTTAGGTGGCATAATAGCGAGTGGACCGAAATCAAGAAATAAAGGCAGGGTATCAAAATAGTGTGGCTCAGTACAAAAAAGCGATTGTGTCAGAAATAAAGGCAGATCTGATGACAGTAATGTAGAAGATTAGAAAATAAAATGTAAAACTGTTCTTATGAGGCTCGAGCTCCTCGCTGAATGTGTTTGAAATCCAGGGCTCTCTTTCATTGTTAATCTGTTGCCAGAGTTAGGAACTGAGGTTTGTTTTAATACTACATTTCATCCTGTTATAGGTAAACACTGCCCAATGCTGTGCTAAACTTCACCATTATGTGACTATTTTACAGTGGCCTTTTTTTTTCTTTAAATCTTCAATTACTTAGAGCAGCGCAGGCGTGATCGGGCAGTCACTGCCAATGCCACTGCCCTGATTTGTTTCAGCAAGATGTTTTTTTTTGTAATGGCTACTACTTTAGCCAATTTGAGTAACTATTGAGAACTTTTATCCCTAACCCATTGTAATGAGAGCATCGCAATCGCAATCAGGGCACAACTGCCACTGATCTGAAAAAAATAAAAATAACTACTTCTGTACCCTGGAGGAGCAAGTGCTGTGCATGATGGATGCAAGGGAAAAGGCAACAGAACACCACTGGCGACCAGCACACAAAAGGACAAGCAAGGTAACCATTCACCATAAATACAGTTTAGCAATAATAAATATTGCTAGGATGTACTGTAGCACCTCTCTATATTTCCCTCGCTATAGTGCCCAGCGCTATAAAGCATTCGCGATTTTCACATGGAACCGTTGCTTTCTTTTTTATTTATTTATCATCTGTCCTAGTAGTGACTGTCCTGTGTGTGTCCTCTGATGGAGTCGGACTAGAGTTGAGGAGAGAGTGAGACTTGCTAAGGCTGAGCCACCAGTCCGCCGCCACACTGCCTGAGATTAGATAAAATGACATTTCCTGGCTTAATTCCATAAAGTTCAGTTGGTTCATGTCAACATTCTTTGTTGTGGGAATGTATGTGCCTGGATGTTTTTTTTTTTTCTCATTCGTTCGTCGTTGTCGTTCTAGACTCTATGTGACTGACAACGTGATGGAGGAGGGCCGCGGGCATCCTATTGAAAAAAATTTAATCAGTCAGGAGTGATGATAAATTTTAATCTTGTCACACTAGGGTGTTGTGTATGTGACTGTTGTTGCTGACACCAGAGGACCTCCAGTCTGCTCCATGGGCTGGGGCTCCCACCCTCCTCCCTCCCTCCGTTCTCCATGCACACCAAGGACAGGAGATTACTAGACTTAGTCAATGCTAGTTACTACTACTACTAGTAACTATTGAGACTGAGTCAGTCTGTGATGACTTAGACTTGCTGTCAGCTGTCGTCTTACTGAGCCTGAGAAATAAAATAAACTTTCTGACATTCATTTGCTTGTGTGAGTGCCCCCTGGCCTGTGCCTGTCTGAGAGCCTGGATCAATTTTTGTGAATTGATCATCACCGGACCTCCAGGCAGGCAAGGCTTACCCCTGGATGGTCATATTTTTTGTTGTTTTTTAAAAGATTTTAAATTAGGATTCAGGCAGGATGCAATGTCCATTAATCTTCAGAGGGTGTACTTGTATTGATCAGAGGCAGGCTGGGAGCATCTCTCTTGCAGCAATGGGCACCACTAGGGGAAGGCCCAGGGGGCAGTGACGCATCTGGCAATTAAAAATGGACAATAGTTAGGCTTGGAGGAGGAGCAGATGGGGCTAGTAAGAGTAGGCATGGCAGAAAGTAACAAGATATGGAGGGAGGATTCTGAGCCAGCTGGTATCCAATCAGAAATTGGGGGATGTAAGAGAGACAAGGGCTGACAGACAGAAATGGACTAAGGGTTAAGAGGAAAGGATTGAGAGACAAACCATGGGGGGAAAAATTAACTCAGGAAATAGGCATATATTTTAAAACAAACAGTGTCAGAGCTGGCTAAACAATCAATGAAAGTCATACATTTTATAAACAAACCGTCAGTGCCCGAACAGGCTAAACATTAAATGAAAGGCACCAAATAATGCAACAATAAATTCATTAGCCTGAGTGTAAAAATACCAAGGTGCGAGTTCCATGTCACGTTCTACACCAGATTAAATTTACTCAGATGAATTTCAAGGGAAGCTCAGATAGCCAAATTTATTTTACTCTGAAATTGCAAGAGGAGCTCCAAAGCGAGTTTTTAGACTTGGCTTAACTAAAGCTGCTCCAGACTTTCCTCTAGTTGCCGCGGAGCAGTAGAAGCTTCAACTCTGGCTGAGATAGCTGCACTGAGAACCAGAAGTTTCAAGTCAGGAAGTTGAATTTTGCAATGTTATGTATCTCTTCTGTGCTGTGTGCTGTTCTATCATGATTCCAGGCTGAAGGAGAAAGTAGTCACACAGACCTGGCTGGCTGCTACTCTGTTTCATATTTCTGACAGAAAAGAAACAAACACTGTTCAGTCAGTGATTATAATAAAAAAGAGTGCTGCAGTTTTTAATGAAATATTTTAGACAGTCTTTTAGTGAAGTATATTGCTGCTATTTTGTGTTATTTGTAATTTTGTTATAGATTTTCTTACTTTGTTCTGTATTTGTTTCTGTTTGCCCTTTTTAAATTCACTGCTTAGTAGTCTCTACCTAATTTTTGTAGTGTGTAAATTGTTTCACTAGTGTGTATAAGAGTAAGCAAGGTACGAGGATGTGGAATGACAATAAGGGCAACTGGTGGTGGTGGTGGATGAGGTAAAATGTTGCTTGGCCATGGATTAATATGGTGTGGGGGCACTGGCACTGAGAACAGCACTGGCAGCTTTATGCTATCACCCACTCTTTGTGGGCAGAATGGGTAGTATGGCCAATATGAAACTCAGTCTCGTGTTAGCCATTCTGCCCACAAAGAGTATGTAATAGCATAAAAACCTGTCCACAATAATTGTGGCTGCATACTCTGATGCCAGCCAGCCAGAGGAGTCTCCCACATCTCATATTCCATGAGAGCAAAATATTCCCTGAAATCAGGGGTAGGGAACATGTAACATAAGTATGTTTTTCTTCAATAAAAGCCCCAAAACTCACCACAGAGTATGTAAACCCCTCAGAGCTTCTGGGGGCCTTGCAGCCCCCAGACCCCTGGCTATTTCCGGGGGGGGGGGGCGCAAAATTAGTCTCCTGCCCAGGGCACCAAAATGACTTCCTACGGCACTGATGGCAAGCACAATCCCCTTAAAACCTCAATTAAAGTAACACAGTGAAACCACCTCAAATGCAGTGAAAATGTCCAAAAAGCTCCTGAACTAATCTATCACTCAGTGTCCTCTGATTAAAAAACACACTTCCAGTGGTATTTCTGCAAGTAGTAGAGTAGTGATTTAAATTTTAGAGCCTGGTCCTCTCCTGACATCATCTTCCTGCTTGTAGGGTCCTTGTGGTCCAAAGTCTTATTTTTATTTATTAATTGACCCCTTTTTTAAGTGCTTGCCCCCTTGATGTGTTCCTGCCAATTAGGGCTCTTACCTGGCTGATTTGTGGCATTGGTCAGGACAGACTTGTCTCAGTTGCTGCTAGAGGTGTGAAAGAGTGGGGACTGCTGGGGAGGATCCCATTTTATAGCATATACCTCACCCAAAGTAGGGTGACAGTATAGTTTCCTGTGGCTGGCAATTGAGTCACTGAAATGGAGGCCTCCCCCATGTGTCTGATCCCTGCTGACAAACTCAGGGGACTGGATCAAAAAAATATACTAAAATAAAAAACCCCAACTACTAAACAGATGTGCAGGAAGCACCATAAGATTCCAGCCTTCAACTGTATATTTTCTCCCACTCTGCACCAGTGTGGTGCTCCCCTCAGAGTGGGGCCAGGGGCTGGCTCTAGGTTTTAATTCTTGGAAACGCCTGTGCTCTTTCTTTTACAGTCTCCGTATAAACTATTTTGTGGAAATGAACACTCCTTCTGTGTGTGGTGTCCACCCCTTTTGCTTCTCTTGAATTTTACCTTTAATTAACTGCCGTGGTAGTGAGAGTACCACATTTTGGACACTTGAGAATTGGTGGTGAGAGCCCACCCTTGAATATGGGGAGGAGGGGAGGGTGGTCCTACAGGGGGACCTGGAGGCTCTGGAAAGATGGTCTAGAAAGTGGAAGCTGAGGTTCAATGCAGGGAAATGCAAGGAACTTCACCTGGAGGCCAGAAACCCTTTCCAAGTGTACACCTGGGGGAGAATGCTACAAGTCTTGATGTCTGAAAGGGACCTGGGGGTGGTGGTGGATGTCAAGATGAATAACTCAGAGACTTGTAGGAAGGCAGCAGCCAAGGCCAACAGTATGCTGGGATGCATCACTAGGGGGATCACCTCCAGAAGGGGGGAAGTGATACTCCCTCTGTATAACTGCTTGGTGAGGCCACACCTTGAGTACTGCGTGCAGTTTTGGAGGCCACACTTAAAGAGGGACATTAAACTCCTGGAGAGGGTCCAGAGGAGGGCAACCAAAATGATTTGGGGCTTGGGGGACAGGACCTATGAGGAGAGGCTCAAAGAGCTAAATATGTACACATTGGAAGAGATAAGGGACCGGGGGGACAAGATAGAAGTCTTCAAGTACATGAAGAGGGTAAATAGGGGAGGAACAGTCAGGGTGCTTTGAAGGAGGGAGGAGGGGGCCACTAGAGGGTATGGGTGGAAGCTGGAGGGGGGAGGATTCAGGGGAGAAAGGAGGAAGAGGTGCTACTTCACTGAGAGGGTGGTGGAGCCATGGAATGCACTGCCTAGGGGTCTGGTGGAGGCAGAGATGGTGGAGGGGTTCAAGAGGGGCTGGGACAAGTACAGGGGAAGGGTTCTGGAAGCAAAATCCAATGCAGCAAGAATATCCAGAACTGGGAAGGGAGAAGCCAGAGAAGGCGAGGGGGTCAGCAAGGTCAGCACCCAGGGTGGGGGCTGACCAATCAAGCAGACTCGAAAGACCGTTAAGCCTATTCTGCTGGCATTTTAGTATGTTAGTATGTAATATTTGTACCTTACACTGAGCTTATTTTGATGTTGGCCTGAAGGGGTATCATTTATCTGCTGGATTATTGGAGTGGTGGTGAAAGCCCACTCCTAAAAACATTCATTTACTCTATATGAGGAAATAGACTTTTGGACTTTTAAAGTGTTGGTGAGAGCCCACTCCTGGAATTTTTCATCTACTCACACACAAGGAAGTGGACTTTCTGAATTGGATTTAGTGTATTTTAGGGCTGCTGGTGATATTTTAGAGTACAAGTTAATTTTACTTGCTGTGTTTATTGGTGGAGTGTGTGTGCATGTGTGCATGCGCGTATGTCTGTGTGTGTTTGTGTTTGTTGGTTGGTTGTGGTTGTTGTCTATTTATTTGTTAATTTCTGGGTGACATGTGTTGGATAGGTGTTCGGACGGTCAGGCAATATTCCCCCACCAGGCTGAGGGAATTGCGTCCCCTTGTTTGCCCTCCTTTGCCTGCTGAAATCTATAGAAAATGTTGTGCTTTTGGGATCATTAAGAAGGACAGGACAAGGAAGAGTTTGGGGCCTGGTAGGGGAAGGGAAAAGGGGGCACTGATTGAGGTGGTAGAGACTAGAAGAAGGCCCTGCGCTAAATGGTTCCAGGACAGGGGTTCCCCCAGTTTTGTACCCATACCCAAGGGCTCCACAGTTAGTGGGCAGGGGTCAAGGTCTTCCTTGAAAACTCATCCAACGCAGGTGGTGTTATGTAATGCCAGGTCTATGAAAAACAAGACAGCTATTATAGCTCATCTTGAAACAACTGACCTAGCTTGCATCACCGAGAGCTGGCTGGATGAAAACGCTGGCCCTATATTGGCTTCAGCTGTTCCATTCGGGTACTCTGTGATATATCGCCTGAGGTTGGATTGTGGGGTTGGGGGTGTTTCCATTATATTTAATCTGGAACTGAATCTTGTGGATGTACCAATGGGGACCATCAGGTCCTTTGAGTGTATCCTTGGAGCAGGTGTGGGTTTCAGAATACTCTTCATTTACCGTCCACCAGGTGATGTTGGAGACTTCCTGAAGGAGTTTGTGGATTTCTTCATCAAAGTGGCATTGGAATCTCCAAGATGGTTAATTCTTCTGGGCTTCAATGCTTGGGTCAATGACGAACTCTTGCATTTTTGCCAGAGCCTCCTCCAGCTTATGTTGATGCTGGGCCTCACATGGGTTATTACCTTGGCTACCCATATAAAGGGTCACTCGGACCTGGTGTTCCTCCTGGCAATGGAGATAACTGATTTGTGGGTGGAATCAGGTGGTTGGTCTGACCATCACAACATGACGTTTAGTTTCGGGACTCCCCCTAATAGGCCTTCCCCCATGTAGATGATCCAGTACCGCCCTTTAAGGGATATTACTCCCGAAGGCCTTATGGTGGTGTTAGACCTATCAGGTTTGTTGAGAGAATGCATGAGTCTGGAGGATCTGGTTCTGGCCTATAATAGGCAATGGGAGATGCCCTGGACAAGATTGCACCTATTCATGTTTGCTCCCTCACTCTCTGCCCAAGGAACCCCTGGTTTGATAGTTCCTTGAAGGAGTTGAGGCGAGCCGGTCAAAGGCTGGAGAGAGAGCTTGGTGGAAGACTGGCTTGGGTGTTGACAGGCTTTGACTGATGGAGCATTATAAAATCTATCAATCAGAAATCACCCATAAGAAAGCAGAATTCCTGTCCAGGGAGGTTTCTGCTGCTCGAAATCAACTGCCCAGCTCTTCTAGACTGTAGATGGATTGTGCAATCCTATCTGTCTGCAGCCCCGAACAACTTTTTCTCAGGTAGAGTGTGATGAGCTCGCTCAATTTTTTGCAGATAAGGTTGACAACAACCATGCCAGCACCAGCCCAGCACTCCCCATGAGGGACTGCATTGATTGGCAGGAGGAGATGAACACCCGTCCTACCTGGTTGGACTTCAGCCAGCTGGAACTCATGGATATTGTCCAAATCATCCAGGATATGCACCCAACTAGCTGTAGTTTGGATCCGGGCCCAACCCCTTTATTAAGGGGTTGTGTTAACACTATCTGCCCGATCCTAGTTGAAATTGTTTGGGGTTCTTTGGAGGGGGGGGTCTTTCCTGATCTCCTTAAGGAGGCAGTTATTTGACCACTCCTTAAAAAATACTCATTAAATCCAAACCAGTTAGCTACCTACAGCCCTATCTCTAATCTGCCTTTTGTAGGCAAGGTTATTGAAAAGGTGGTGGCATTACAACTGGAGGATTAAATGGGATCTCATAGTATCAATGAGGCTCTCCAGTCAGGATTTAGGAAGAGGCATAGTACGGAGAATGCCCTTGTCAGGGTATTGAATGATCTTCTAATAGCGAGAGATCATAAGGCACATACCATCCTGGTCCTTCTTGATCTCTCTGCAGCATTCAACACTGTGGAACATGATGTGCTTTTGGAGCACCTGCATTTCCTTTGCAGACTATCGGGTGTAGTCCTTAAGTGGTTTCAATCTTTCCTCATGGGCAGATCTCCAAGGGTTGTCTCAGGAACTTATTCCTTTGACGCCCTCCATCTGTCTAGCAGGGCTCCACAGGGCCCATTTTGTCACCCATGTTGTTTGCAATGTACATGCTGCCATTAGGAGATATCATCAGACAATATGGTTTGCGGTTTTACTGCTATGCAGACGACACTCAACTGTATTTGTCTTTCCTACCCAAACAGGTGGATGCAGTCTCTGTCTTTAGTAGCTGTCTCACTGAAATCAAAGACTGGATGAGTGAAAGTTGGCTGAGACTGAACACAGAGAAGACCAAGGTGTTAGTTGTGGACCCATGTCTCCCGGAGCTAGGATTGAGAGCTGGGCAGCCTTCAGGCCTATGGCTTGATGGTGTCCAACTGCCCACCTCTGACCGATGAAGAATCATGGCGTTATCTTTGATGGTGGTCTGACTCTGAAATCTCTGGTGTCAGCCATCATCTAGTCCTCTTTTTACCATCTGAGGAATATCACCTGAGTGAAACACCTGGTCCCCTCAGATGACTTGGCTACACTGGTCCATGCTTTTGTCACTAACCACCTTGATTATTGCAATGTCCACTACCTAGGGCTACCTGGGGTCGATATCCGCTGCTTGCAGCTATTGTAGAACATGGCGTCCAGGCTTTTAACTGGCATATCTAGGGCCCGTCATATTACACCTGTGCTGCACGAACTGCACTGGCTGCCTGTTCAGTGGTGAATCACCTTTAAGGGTGGCACACGGACAGGGACCCAACTACCTGAAAGATCTTCTAACTCCCTACTGCCCCCTCTGTCCCTTCCAATCCACCAACAAGGGATTGCTAGAGATTCCCAGGGTGTGTCTGAAAACATCTGGTGTCTGTGCCTTTTTGTATGTGGCACCTACCCTGTGGGATTATCTACCTCTTCGGTTGAAAGAATGCCTGACCGTCGAATGTTTTAAAACTAATTTAAAAACCTGTTTCAACAAGCTTTTCTTTGACTGTGTTTAGCTGTTTTTTCAGGAACTTGATGATTTATAGTCTTTTATTTATTCACTGTATTTTATTTGTTATATTTATGTTAATTATTTATTCTCTTGATTATGTGGTATTACTGTGGTACTGTACAGCGCGTTGATACTTGAAAAGCACTTTATAAATAAAGATTTCTACTACTACTGCTACTACTACTATGCTACTACTACTACTACTACCCACTCCTTGAGGGAGAGAGAAATGGCCATGGCAATTTGAGGAGTCTTTCAGCATCAGCAAGAGGTCTGCAGCAGCAGTTCAGAAAACTTCCCTCCTGAGGTGGTGGTTACAGTACACTATGCAGTATGGGCACCCTAACAGCCATCTTGTAGATACTGTGGGTAGCAAATGGCCAAACTGGATGAACCATGGTCCTCTCCATTTATTTATTTTTTATTTATTGAATTTTCATAAATGGGTGGGCCCACTGAGACAATTAGAGTCCTATTTTCAGGGGCGACTGGGGCAGCAATAATATACATAGCAAAGTTCCAGTCTAATACAACTACAGAGGCTGCATAAGTCTGACAATAGTTACATACAGTCATCAAGGTAATGTACAGAGTGAGTGACTTCAATATTTACAGCATATATACAGTAGTTATGTACAAGGAGGGTAAAACAGGCTACAATGCATAATAGTCAAGCAGTAGGCGGAGTTAACAAGCATAGCATGCATCAAGGCGGTATAGTACTATCAAATAAGGCTCAGTGACAGCAGAGGGAGGTAACCTGACACAGGAGCAGTTTGCAGAGTTAGTTAGGACAGAGTGCAGATTTGATTGAAAGAGAGGTAGGGAGGTGCTGGATAAGACGGGGGGGGAGTCCCATGCAGACATAGCAGCAAACGAGAAAGATTTGTGAGTGGCTGCTAGTCGCAGCTTGGTTTTATGAGGTGGGGGAGAGAGGCATACCTAAGAGCTCTCCTGCCATCATATTCTTATGATTCTATGTAATGAAAGTACAGTAAGCTATATGATATTATTATTATTATATGGTAGTGCTTCTAACTGTGGGATGATTTCATGTACTTTTCATTTTATACTGTATATCATTTAAATCTTTATCAGTACAGTATTTTGCTTACAGCAATAGCACCCTCAAAGACTGATATATTGTCTACTTACTAAATTACTTTAAATTATAACATGGGCTAGGAAAACAACAAATGCAATTGGTAATACAGCACCAGGTGACAGTGCATTAAATGCCTTTATACTCACAATTGATGTGATGGACCTGAAGCAGTATCCTGGGGCAGTGCACTTGTTATATGCTGCTGAACTGAGTTAGGAAATCCAGCCATTTAAAATTGTGATAAGTGAAAGAGTACTGCACCACGTTGTCACCTGCTGCTGTTTCACCAGCTGCATTCATGGATTTTTTCCTAACCCCTAGAAGGATGTTTTTGAATGCCAGTTGCACTGTGCCCCTATGTCTGTGAGAAAGGAGTAAATGCCAAATCTTGTCCCACTGATTTTCTGGAGACAGTGAGAGGCCTCCTTTCCCACGCTGAGCAGAGACTGGGACAGTTGTACTGCAAGTGTTGCATTGTGCTCTCTGTCCTGTGTTGACTTGCAGTGAATCATCTTAGGGTAAGTGAAGTATTTGCCCACTACATGGCCAACTGTCCTCTAATGTGAGAGACACAGTGAGAGACAGACTTTACGGCAAAGGCAGCTCACTCCTTATTGTGTTCTCAGTGTGCCTGTCTGTCCGTGTTGCTTGCTGTGTATGTAGCCTGACAGTGTGAATGGACCTGATACCTCCTTGGCAATCAACATTAATGGTCAGCAGTTATGATGCACCGCAGAGCACGGCACTGTATGCAAGAGAGAGACAGAGGGAGACACATAGAGTCAGAGAGGGAGAAAGTGACAGTGGGTCGGTGATTGAAACGAGCATTCCTTGTGACATTCAGCTAGCTTTCTGTGATGTGACTGTGTCTGTACTCTCCTTCTGTGCCCAAGCAACTTGTGTCTGTGGGGTATCCTTCAAAAGAGACCATGCCATGGAGAGTGACAGAGGGAGCAAGTGACAACAAGGTGAAGACCGAAGAAAGAATTCCTTCAGCAGGATTCACCATTCCTCACCACCTGCCAGCAAGTATGTTACTGGTTACCTTCAAGTCCTTTAGACACTCAGCATTCCCTCTGTGCAGCCTTATGTAAGGAGAATTATTTTGAGAGTTTCCTGTGACTGTTGGGGATAGGGAAAGTGTGTGTAATACACCATGACCTCATTGTAGACCAGAAGAAAAAGAACATATGTGTCATGGCAGTATGAATAGGCACTGAGCAATTGTGGGGAGGTACTCACAAGTCATGCAACTCATGTTAGTAAAGACTAGTCACACAGAGTTCTAGCAAGCTGGTAACAGCAAGTGACAGGCTATAACATGATGAATAAACATGTAAGGTCTGCCTGTTGCCATGCACTTCATCTAGTTATAAATGCCAGTAAAGTGTATTCATACAGAGTGCTAGTGAGGTCCTAATAGCAACTGACAGGTTGCAACATAAGGAATAGACATGTAATGTCTGGGTCTCACTGTGCACTTTGTCTGCACAGGACTGATCTGTTGGCTCACTTGTCCTGCGTGCCTGCTCCCCATACACAGCCCACAAATGATACCACGTACCACATCAGCAGACAGCTACATGCACGGTGATGACAGAGTCATGGTGCCTGCTGTCACTGCATGCACTAGAATACAGTCTTCGTGAGACTCCTCACAGAGTCAAGTGATCCTAAATGGAGTCAGAGGCATAATTTGCTGTAGCAAGAGATGTCTGAAAGATTGTTCTGCAATCATGGAAGTCAACTTTTCGCTATTCAGCGTTGATTCTGCATAATTGGCTTGATGTCCATTTCCAGAATGGTGGGGTGCCATCACGGCAAGATATTAAAATAAGGACTGCAGAGTGCACAGACAGTGATGAGGAATGTCTGAATGCACTGCAGTCCGTGTGTGCACCCAGTCACCCTGAAAGTCCCAAGTCAGGAGATATTGAGTGTGACAGTTTTAGGTGACGATATTGGAAGGGTCAGCAGCAGGAGCTGCAGCGTATCACAGCAGAAATCTGTCTATGTTATTCCCTCTCTCAGTACTGCTGGTCAGCTGAGGGTTGGTGACTGTTTCAATGCACCCACTGTGACGTACAAACATTGGTAAGGATCAAGGTCATGTATGTCAAAGGGAAAACCAGAGGCACAGACCAAGGAAGACAGCAGCTAACTGTGGAGTGGCACAGTGTCTGACAGACCATACAGAAGTACCATTGAGGAGTACAGACAAAGAGGATGTCTTTGTGTCTATGAACGGCACCCTTCCCAAGTGTACAGCAGGCATCACAGAACTGCAAGTAGCAGGTGAGAAGTCTGAGATAACACAGCAGCTCAGCAGTACAGAACAGTGGCATTGCATGCTGCACAGGGAAACACTGCACAGCAGGCTGTAAGAGGGAAAGGACTAGCAGTCTGTCTCAGTATATGTTCCATGTCGTAAAACATCTGTCAGCAACATGACACTATCTGCCAGTGGTACAGTACCTTTGCAAGTTGTAGTACAGCTGCAACCTGTAGCAGAATGTACCATTCACAAAGGAGCTTGTGTCACACAGTTGATATCCCACTTTGTCCAGCAAAGAACTATTTATTGATTTATTTATTTGAATTTTGGTAACCTGATGTGCTCAGTGAGACATAACAGTTCCTTTTTTCAGGGACGATCCAGAAAATGCATTACATTGACAGGTGCAGGTAGTTACAGTGGTTACATCTACAATTAACACATAATCAAGCTTACACTAATGACAGAATAGACAACAGACTTACAAATTATATAGACAGGCCAGATAGTCCATCAACAAATATATGGCAATTGCTGTGGCAATAATTACATTAATCACAAGGTTACACATTACTGTATAGACAGATGCTATATACAATTTGCATTTACTTTTTGTTTATATGCAGACAATCTAAATAAAGAACCATATAACAGCATTTATAGTTCCATCATTCCACATACAAAGAAGGGATGACTTATATATACTATAGACTCAGGTTCTCCTAACACAGATTCTTAAATGGAGAAATCTGAATCCATTCTTATAATATTGTCGTGTTACAATGAAACAGTCAGTTCTACCACACAATAAAAAGCTTTACATACATTAATAAAAGATTATCTAGTAAATGAAATATTATAATGGGTCTAAGAATATAAAAAGAAAAACCTACTCTACCATTTGAGACCCCAAATTAATTTATCTACTACACTTAAAAAAAAAGAAAAAAAGGATATTCTAGGGTAATGCAAGCCAGGTCTGGAAGAAATTCCAATTATAGCAATGTTCAATTTATTAACCATAGCTACATAAACTTCCATTATTTTGATTCAGAGTCCAGAAAGATATAAAACTCCCATCAATACCTTCTATTTGTGTATTGGAGAAGATGTTGTTGTATCAAAAATGTTATCTTTTCATATGTCTTAACTGTATTAATTGACTCTTTCCAGTCTTCCAGAGAGGGAGGGTCAACCATGAGCCATCTCTTAGTGATTATCTTGCAAAAGGCAGTCACCAAAATGTTCCAAAGATATTTAGCCTCTTTACCCCTCACCTCTGAAGGGTGAAGACCCAATATAAGATGATCTGGCCCCCGGAGAGTAGACAACAAAAATATTTCAAAAGTGGAGCTGGACTTCAGTCCAACATTGGATAGGATAAGGACAGTGGCAAAAGACATGAGCCTGTGAAGTCTTATCAGCACCACAGCCTCTCCAGCATGAAGGGGGGACCTTGGAGTTCTACTGTACATAGAGACCACCACAGGACTCTATAAAATCAAATATGAAGCTTCCAGGCAAATTCATTTCACCCAGGCGAAGAGGTTGTTGCCAAGTACTTCCCCATATCCTCAGCCACTTATCATTATCTAGAGCCAGTCCCAAATCCCTCTCAATTAAATTTTATCTGGTCAGTCATGTATTGGCAACCTGCAATGTAATTTTTGTATATTTTGGAGATAGAACCCTCTCCTCTCTTCTCTCAGAATTCCATATAGATTCAAATAGGGGAGTATATGGGGAGCCTTGCGCTCTCAGTGTGGAGATTTTTACATGGTGTGTAATATAATTTCTAATTTGATAGAAATGTAAGTGGCCTCCTGCATGCCAAGAAAATTTTGTCTGACTTTATTCAAAAGAGATAAGTGTCTCTCCATGAAAAAATTGCCATGAGGCCGAACACCCTCTTGCTCCTGAGATATGTACCATGTATCTCGGTGGGCTGGCACACATTCAGAACTCACCAACCACCATCAATATCTCCATATATATGTTCTAGTTAAGCCTTTTGCAAACCCCCTTCTACAGCCCTCAAGCATCGCTTCTGTACCTGAATATTTTGAGTGCTCCCAATGTTCGGGATGCATTAGGGAAAAACACTGGGATTGCAATAGTGGAGAAAGTGGGGTTGCCAAATCCATAGTTTTCCAGTGTGCAGAATAATTAGAATGTTGAAGCATTAGTGCAACCCTAACCTGTGAGGCTATCCAATAACCTTGAAGACAGGGCAGCGCCAATCCTCCCCTATCTTTTGAAAGATATAGAATTTGTTTTCTTACTCTAGGCCTTTTAAACAACCAGACATTTTTCATGAAAATCTGTTGCCAAGTCTCCAGGTCTTTAGATGAGACTGTACATGGCACACATTGGAACAAAAAAGAAACCTGAGAAGTAGAGTCATTTTTAGTGCCTGAATCCTTGAGTGGAGTGGGAGAGGGAGGAGATACCATCTTTTTTTTTTCCAGTTGTTTAACCAGGAGTGGCACACTAAGCTAAAAGCTTGTTTACCGGTGTGACTTGGGAGCACAGCTAAGTTAAGTGACTTGCTCAGGGTCACACAGGATGCAAGTGGGGGCTGTGGGATTCAAAGCCAGGTCTCCAGATTTGCAGCTCAGAGCCTCAAACCACTGTGCTATATTGCCTCTTTGAATATCTTGGTGAATCTGGGTTATTAAGGGGATATAGTTTAACTGAAAGAGTTGAGAAGGATGGGGTGAAATACATATCCCTAGGTACAGTATCTAATATGCAGAAGATCAGGATCGTGGGAACAGTGGCAAGGGGGAGGGAGCTGGATGTCATTATCCACCTAGGGATGAATGACCTGACTGAGAATGGGATCAGAACAGAGCAACAGGAGTTTGTGGAGTTGGGGAGGGGCCTTAGACAAGTAGCACACATGGTAACTTTCTCGGAAGTGCTACCTGTCTATGGCATGGATGAGGCTAGGGCAGAGTGCACCATGGGATTCAATAACTGCTAGAAAAGCTGGTGCAGAGCTCAGGGATTTGGCTTCGTTGGGAACTGGGGCACCACCTGGAAGGATGCAGGCCTATACAGGCGTGATGGTCTGCATCTATCCCGGAGGGGAACCAGGATCCTAGGTGATAGGTTTAAATGATTCAGTGGCAAGCATTTAAACTAGCCAAGGGGAGGCACTGAATAGGAGAAGGGAAATCCTAGGCCCCCAAAAAATCAGGGTAATTAGTGAGGTAAACACCAAGATAGAGCAGTCGATAGGGAGAAGGGCAGGGGTAAATGGAGAAAAAGACAAAGGCAGTAGGGACAGGGATGGGGCAAAAAGAAATAAAGTCATAAAAAAATGGAGGGTAATGAGTACCAATGCTGGTAGTTTAGGTAAAAATCTCCCTGAAATGGTGGCCTTGATGGAAGAGGGATGCCTGGATATTGTGGCAGTCACAGAAACATAGTACACAGAGAACCATGACTGGGATGTCTACATACCAGGGTACACAATCTACAGGAGGGACAGGGAGGGAAGAAGAGGTGGAGGAGTAGCTCTCTATATAAGGGAAGGGATCAAAGCAACAGAACTAAAGGGTAAACAGGGAAGAGCGGAGGCACTGTTGGTCACCCTGGAGACTGGAAATGGCTCCACAATCTACACAGGGGTTGTATACAGACCCCTGTCTCAGGGGGAGGAAATGGACAAGAAAATGATAGAAGGCATCCTTGGGATGGCAGAGAAAGGGGAGATATTGCTGATGGGGGATCTGAATATGCCAGATGTTGACTGGAGCACCTTTGCTGCAGCCACATCCAAGAGCAGGGCCATTCTCGATGCCGTACAGGTGGCATGCCTCAGACAGCTAGTTTTGGAACCCACTCGGGAGAGAGCAATCTTAGACCTGGTACTCTCAAATGGGGATGGAGAGACAATCTCTGATCTTGAAGTGGGTAGCCATCTGGGAATAAGCAACTACCAAACAGTGTGGTTCACGATAAACTTAGCTGTAGAGTCAAGCCATACAAAAGTGAAGGTACTGGACTTCAGGATGGCTGATTTTGTCAAACTGGGAGAGTGCCTCAGAAAAGCACTAGCAAACAGGCAAGAAGGTGGGGTGGAGCAACAATGGGGAAACATCAAAACCGCCATCACAGAGGCAACAAGCCTTTGTGTGAAGCAAATAAACAAATCAAAATGAAAGAAAAAAACACTATGGTTCTCAAAAGAAGTGGTGGGGAAGGTAAGGGAGAAAAAGATAGCATTCATGAAGTATAAGGAAACACAGAAGGAGCAGGGCAGAGAACTGTACCAGTTAAAGCAGAAGGAAGCAGGGAAGGCAGTCAGAATAGCAAAGACCCAAACCGAGGAAAAGATAGCCAACTCGGTAAAGAAGGGGGATAAAACCTTTTATATGTACATTAGGGAGCAAAGAAAGACTAAGGCAGGGATACTGAGGCTGAACAAAGAGGAAGGTGGTTGGGTAGAGAGCTACAGCGAAAAAGCAGGGATACTGAACAAATACTTCTGCTCAGTATTCACTATGAAAAAGCAGGGGGAAATACCTAATCCAGTCAAAAGAAGCACTCTGGATAGGGGGTTGATATTAGTCCTTTCACAGAAGAAAGGGTTCTGAAAGAACTCTTAAAACTGAAGGTGGATAAAGCAAATGGGACCTGATGGGATTCACCCCACAATTCTAAAAGAACTAAGGGAAGAACTAGTAACATCACTGACTACCCTTTTTAATAAATCATGGGAGAATGGTGTGGTACCTGAGGACTGGAGGAGGGTGGATGTGATTCCCCTTCACAAAAGTGGGAGCAAGACAGAAGCAGGAAAGTACAGACCTGTCAGTTTGACCTCAGTGGTAGGGAAAATAATGGAATCACTTCTGAAGGAAAGAATTGTTGAGTACCTAGAGGCCAGTGGGGCACAGGACCCAAGGCATCATGGATTCACAGTGGGAAGGTCATGTCAGACAAATCTAATTGATTTCTTTGACTGGGTGACCAAAGCAGTAGACCAGGGAGGGGCTATGGACATGGCCTACCTAGACTTTAGCAAGGCATTTGGCACAGTCCTGCATAAAAGATTAATAAACAAATTAGCCAGCCTGGGAGTTGGTCCCAGGGTGGTAGCCTGGGTACAACACTGGTTGGAGAACAGAACACAGCGGGTAATAGTAAATGGAGTCCACAGTGAAGATAGGAGGGTTACTAGTGGGGTACCGCAGGGTTCAATACTGGGGACGGTCCTTTTTAATGTCTTTATGAGTGACATTGCAGAGGGACTGGAAGGGAAAGTATGTCTCTTTGCAGATGACACGAAGATCTGCAACAGGGTCGATACACAAGGTGGGGTGGAAAGGATGAAAAGGGACTTGGCAAGGTTGGAGGAATGGTCAAATGTATGGCAGCTTAGATTCAATGCAAAGAAGTGCAAAGTAATGCACCAGGGAACCAAAAACCCAGGGGACGCATACACAATGGGGGGTGAGATACTGACAACAACAAAAATGGAAAGGAACCTGGGGGTATTCATATCAGATGACCTAAAGGTGGGCCAGCAATGTGAGAAGGCAGTAAGGAGGGCTGGGGGGGGATACTGTGATGCATAGGGAGAGGCATCAACAGTAGAAAACAGGAAGTTGTTGGCCCTCTGTACAGACAGTTGGTAAGACCACATCTGGAGTACTGTGCACAGTTCTGGAGACCCCATCTCTGCAAAGACATAGACAGGGTGGAGGCTGTCCAGAGGAGGGCAACCAAAATGATGCAGGGTCTGCATCAGAAGACATATGAAGAAAGACTAAAGGAACTAAAGATGTATAGCTTCGAGGAAAGGAGGAGAAGAGGGACATGATAGAAACTTTCAAATAACTCAGGGAATCAACAAAGGCCAAGAGGGTAGCATCTTTCAGAAAAAGATGTTGCAAAAACAAGGGGCACAATTTGAAGATGGGGGCAGCTCAGAGGTAATGTGAGGTATTTCTTCACAGAGAGGGTTGTGGATACATGGAACAGCTTCCAGAGGAGGTAGTAGAGTCAAAAATAGTGGGGGAATTCAAGAATGCATGGGGCAGACATAAGGCAATTCTAGTGGGGGGTAGGAGGAAGTAGGCTGTTGGTTAACTGGTATCTGCAGCTTATCCATTAGGTAGAGAAATGGGCAGACTAGATGGGCCAAGCGGTCCTTCTCTGCCGTCAAATTCTATGTTTCTATGTTTGATCCCAATGCAGAGGGTAGGATTGTTGAAGAGCCGGGGGGGGGGGGAGTTGGTAATGATTTTTTTCAACTTCTGTTTTAGAAGTATTGAGTGTAAATCCTGAAAGTTCTGAAAATCTATTGAGATACAGTAATTCTGGTTGTGAGGCCTCTGGTTCTGTGAAAAATAGCAGGCTATCATCCACATGAAGGGCTAATTTATGATTCATGTCCCCTACTTGTTCCCCCTTGATATTCTGATTTTCCCATATCCCCTGCACCAGCAGCTTCAAATAAAGGGCAAATAAAAGAGGAGACATGGGACAGCCTTGATGTGTGCCTCTGCCTAATGGAAAATGGGAAGACATATGGCCATTGGCACGAACAAAGTCTTTGGGTTCTTTATATATTTTGAATACAAGGTAGATAAATTCATTGGGGAACCCAAACCTGGAAAGAACAGCTCAAAGGAAAGGCCAAGAGACCTTATCAAATTCCTTTTCAGAGTACAGACTAAGCAATAGGGCTGGGAATTGAGAGGCTTGAAGTGAGTCTATTATATGTATTGTGCATCTCAGATTATCCTGAGCTTGATGACCAGGAATAAATCCTGTTTGATCTAGGTGTATAAAATGGGGGAGGAGCTGTTTCAATCAGTGGGTTAGGATGGACATAAATAATTTATAATCTGTATTCAGGACTGAAATAGGTCTATAAGTACAATGTGTTGGGTCCTTTCCAGGCTTGGGTATAACTGATATAAATGGCTTGCGACCAGGAGTCTGGGACCGATCCCCTCTTGAGTAAAGCCTCATTAAAAACTTGCATGAGTACCAGGGAAAGTTACTCTTTTAACTGTTTATATAGTTTGCCTGGATAAACATCTGTGCCTGGGCATTTTCCAGATTTAAGTTTTGTAATTTCCAGTTGTAACTCCTCAGTATAAATTGGACTTAATAGGTATAATTTAGCATGTGCTGAAATGGCTTGCAGAGACAACTTATCTAGATGATGAGTTATGGCATATTCTGCCGGGGCAGGGTGCCCTATATAAGTCCATGTAGTATGATTTAAAGGCATTCACTATCTGGGGGGTGAGTTGGAGCCACTGGCGGGAATGCAGGTGGGTTAGGTTGTAATCATGGCTTTAGCTCTCTGGCATCGTAGGAGGGCCACCAACAAATGTAACGAACAAGGGCCCTCCCTAATAATATCTGTGTTTTAGAAAGAGAATGTTTTCTTTAACCTGATAATCCAAAATACAATTGAATTCCCTTTTAAGTGTTTTAAGAGCTTTAGATTTGTTTTTATCAAATTGAATTTTTAGCTGAGTCTCCAAAGAGATTATTTGCTGTTGGAGAAACTCCTTTCTGGCTTCACATTGTCTCTTTTTATGAGCTGAGAGGGAAATAACTTTTCCCCAGAGAACTGCTTTAATGGTATCCCATAACAAAGCTGGGGCACATCTGTGGATTCATAATCTATTAACGCCTGTCTGAGCATTTCATCAATATTTGATTTAATCTCAGGGTCTTGCAGTAGGGAGATGTTCAATCTCCAAAACATGCGTTGCTGAAAGTTTCCCAACTGCAGTTTAAAAAAAAAAACTGTGGCATGGTCTGATAAGATCATATCCCCTATCAAACTATTGAAGATCCCACCCATCATCTCCTCAGGGAGAAAAAAATTATCTAGTCTAGAATATATATTATGTATTGGTGATGAGAAATAGGAGTAGTTCCGTTGTTTTCCATGTATAAAGCGCCACACTTCTATATAACCTATTTCCCTAGAAACTTGACAACCTTTTTAGGAATTCTGTGCTCATGTCTGGAAATCTGAGATGCAGACTCAAGCTGAGGGTTCATCAGGATGTTGACCCCCCCCAGCAAATGATCTGCCCCCTCTGCCCATTCCTGAAGTTTTGAAAAAAATGGAGCGGTATATCTGAAATTCTGAGCCAGGTGGGGCATAAGTAGAGGTCAAGGTTATAATCTTACCTTGAAACAGACCTTTCATAAAGTTAAACCTCCCCTCTTTATCTAGCAAGATATCTGTCTGCTCAAATGGCATTTTTGCAGGAACCAATATCGCCACCCCTCTACGACGCCCCTTCCTAAATGAGGCACAGGCAGTAGCACAGAAACCATATCTCCCTAATTTTAATTGTTCCTGGGGAGAAAGGTGCATTTCTTGGAATAAAATAAAATTGGCAGACATTCTACTCAGGAAAGCCAAAATCATTGCCCATTTAACCCGATTGGTCAAACCGTTTACATTATATGAACAGATGATTGCTGAGCTATCCATTTCCCCGTGTAAGATATGCAATACTGTATTTTAACCCTTCACTCATAAAGTTTTGATATAGTCAAATCACCAGACCCAAATAACATACCTCAGGAGACCTATGGTAGCTGTAACAAATTAGATCCATTTCTAAATTACAACGAGACAAATTTTCTATAACATGGTAATTTAACTGAATGCCAACAACAATAAGCAGATACACTTCCAAGGTAGGGGGTCCTAACCTAAGGACCCCTAACCCCCCCATGCTAGGATGGAGAGATAGGATGGGGATAGGGAGAGACTATTCCCCATGTTATTGGGGTCTTGTCCCCAAGTATTCCTACAGTATTTAGGAGGACTTTTCAAAAGAACAGCAAAGCCACAGGGTTTAGCTCACCTCGAGAATATGCCCGAACTTATTCAATACAGCACATTTCTCTTGGTCACTCGTGGGACATTTTGCATGTTAAACTATAAAAGCCATTCTATACCTCGTTGTGACAAAAAGTGCAACAGTCAACAGTAGATTAGTCCTGCAATCTAATGAGGCATCATAATGATTTTAGGTGTTGAATCCCTGCTAGACCATTCGTACATTGGCTAATTCAGCACTAAATAACCATTTCTGAACATAGTAACAGGTAATTTTGATAGCTGGGACATGAGAGTAAAAAAACTCTAGTAAGCAGTTTATACAAATGCAGGACGTGTCCCTCCACTAGTTGAGCAAGCGAGACAAAAGAAATATTACTTTTCTGAACTTGAATCAGCCACATGGAAACTAAGGGACAAAGTTCTTAGGCTGGATTTCCCTAGAAGAATGTCTCTCTTTTCAGCCTACTTGCGCCGATGAAGCCACTTCTTTTGCTGTTGTTGGTAGGTCTTTGCATTTAGCCACGTTCAGATGCTCCAGAGCTTCACGAGCAGCATACAAAGTGGAAGTTTCCCAAAATCTCAGTGCAACCACAGACCTCTCCTTGTATTGAGAGTGCTTCCTGGCCAGCTGTTCCATTTCAAGGCTTGGTAATGAAATGCCCCACTGTTGTAGTGCCTCCAGTGCTTTAGTTGAGGAAAAATAAAGTTGTGGACCAACATCACAGAAAACCCTCAATTTTGCAGGGAATGGGGTTTGAAATCTTACCCCTTTTTTGCAGAGAGCTCGAAGAATAGGGGCATACAACTGTCATGCGTGCTGCACCTCTCAGAGGTAATCATGATCTAAACTGACTGACTGGGGCTGTTCAAAGTTAGGGAGGGGAGGGAAACCAGGGGCCATGATAGAGGGAGATGAGGGGACACTTTATTACAGAGAGGGTGGTAGCTGGGTAGAATGCATTATCTGCAGAAGTAGTATCCAGTAGAACAGTGGACTGCTTCAAAAGGGGATGGGACTGGACAAGGGGGAGGGTCAATGGAGGGGAAGGGTGGAAGGGAGGGCAGCTGCAGAATAAGGGCTGCTAGCTGCACATTCGATCAGACTTGATAGCCCTCTAGGCCTTTATCTACTGGCAAATTTCATATGTTCGTATGTTTGTATGGAAGACAAGTAGGAAAGATCCTTTTTTGACCATGCTCGATTTAAGAGATCCTCTATAATTTTAAAGCTGCTGACTTTAAATATGATGGATCGATGGTGGACATTAGGATCAGTTGGCTTTAGAGCAAGGGAACGGTGTGCTCATTACACGGACAGGTTATAGCTTGGGGTCAGATCCAAAATGTCTTTTATTAGATTTTCTATGAACAATGTCATGGGGCAATTTCATCCTCTTCTGCCAGCCCATACAGCCTTAGATTGCTGTGACAAGAATGTCCTTCTAAACTGATGCATCTCGTCTGCAGATTAATCAAAAGTTGCATCAAAGCCTCAATAGTTTTGTTTAGATGCGTGGTTGCATCCTCTATTGTGAGATTCGTTCTTCGGCTTTCCCTGTATGAGAGTCCATTTTAGTCAGTTGCTGGAAAAGAGAGTGGAATTCTTTTTTATCTGCTGTCAAGCTACGAATCTCTTGCAGAAATGTTTCAAATTGGGATCTGGACAGAAGACCAGCCTCTTCATTAGTGTCATATCCCGACCCCCTAGTGCTGCTTAGAGAATGACTTCTGCTGTGGGCATGGCAGTCGGGAGATAATCTATTACCATCTCATTGTTTTGACTAGATCTTCGGTTTCAGTGTTCCCCCTTTTCTGCGACTATCCTTCAACATTTTAAATGGTTTTCAGGATATTTTAATAATTTGCAAGGTTTTCACGAGCCCACGCATACCAGAGCTAGGGTTTCAGGCTGCTAAGCTCTCAGTGGCAGAATTGGAAGTCCTACAATTTGCATTTACACAGACCAGATAGGGTTGGAGAGTAGGAATATTTGGAAAATAACAGGTAATTATGGTAGGGATATGTTATTCATAGAGATTGGGATGCTGAAAGGTGAGCCGTGAAGCAGGATCAAGGTGACGAGGCAGTGAGGTGGATTAGCAAGGAGGACTAAAGCATGGCGAGAGAGGAACAAGAAAATATAGGGGGTGGGAGTGAGTTCCAGCCAGACATCGCCTCATAGGTGAATGATCTCCAGGCTACAGCAAAGCGTGTCTTGAGCACTATGAGCAGGGGGAGGGAGACAGATCTTAGTGTTCGCGGCGGCTGACGTAGTTGAATGAGTTCACCTATATGGGTGGGGGGATAACAGTGGTCCATCTTATGCACTAGGTTGTTTTTTCTTACACTTTATTTCTGCTCTGGAGGAGTAGGGCATCTCTCAGGAGTGCCCAGTCAGCCACTAACCTCTACTCCCAGCCTGAAACATCCCAGCCACCGGTAGACACATTGCTGAGCCTCTCTCCAGTCCCAGGATCCCATCCAGCTCCCCAGATCACCCCCCCAGCAAGGGCCCACCACACCTACCTGGCAGCCTATCTGGAAATTAGAGGGATGGTCCTGAGTCCGAGTCAGAGGGCTTGGGATAACCGGTGGTCAGCAGGTCTGACAGCTGGATGTGGGCAGGCTACTGGGGCCTCCGTCACCTCCCTTTCTCCTCCAAAGTATGCCCTGGCTGATTTCTCCCTCAAGACACAACATGCAATGACTCCTGTGTGGCTGTTCTCCTTATGCCACTTGCTGTTGGAGCCTGCTGTTGTCTTGCCCCCTTCCATGTCCCAAGCACTTGTGCCACCTCCGGTCTCCACCAGGGGCTGCTACAGTGCCAGGAATGTAGAAACATAGAAGTTGATGGCAGATAAGGACCGCAAGGCCCATCCAGTCTGCCCATTTCTTTTTCTACCTTACGAATGTGCCATTGGCCTTTACTCTTTCAATGATCAATCAATTCATACTCACCTGTATTGCTCCCTTATGCCTATTCCATGCCTGTTTGAAGCCCTGCACTGTATTCATTATCCACCACTTCCTGAGGTAGGCCATTCCATGCATCCACCACCCTTTCTGTGAAATAGAACTTCCTTACAATACCCCTTAATCGGCCTCCTTCTAATCTCATGTTGTGTCCTCTTGTCCTGCTATTTTCTTTTATTGAAACATGTTAGACTCTTTCACCTTGTTAATGCCCTTAAGGTGTTTGAATGTTTTGATGATATCACCTCTCTCCCTCCTTTGCGCAAGGGTATACACATTGAGCTCCGTTAATCTGTCCTCATATGTCTTCTGATGCAGTCCCTGCACCATTTTGGTTGCCCTTCTCTGGACTGCCTCAATTTAATGTCCTTGTGAAGGTGTTGCCTCCAGTACTGCATGCAGTACTCCAGATCGGGCCTAACCAGTGTCTTGTAAAGAGGGATTATTACCTCCCTCTTACGACTTGTGATGCCCCCTCTGGACTTTCTCCTTCCACTAATGTATCTATAGAAAGTCTTGTCACCTTCTTTTACTGTTCGTGCTAGTGTTTCCTCAGTTTGGGTCTTTGCCTGCCTTACTGTCTTCCCTGCTTCCCTTGAGTAAGTCTGGTATGCCTCCCTGTCTTCATCCCACTGCATTCCCTTATACTTCCTGAAGGCCAGCCTTTTGACTCTGACCTTTTCTGCTACTGTTTTTGAGAACCAAAGTGGTTTCCTTCTTCCTTCTTCTTTTGCACTTCCTTTTCTCTCTAACACAATGGGATGTTGCTTCAAGTTTTGCATCCCACAACCCACCCTGGGAGAGGAGAGCAGTCCTTCAGATGCTCAATCCTCTCCCTCCCCTGCTGATCCCCGATGACCTATGTCTGTTCCTGAACCCAGGTTGCCAGCGTTGCGCTAGGTGTGGTGTCCAGCACCTCAGCACCCTGAGCTGGCCATTGTGCATTAGGCATGTGGCATACTGTAGTTTAGATTCATAGGATAACCAACCCATGGAAGACAGGACTTCAAATTGGTGGTGATGGGCACTGACCACCAAGGCAGACCTTCCTACCCTGTGATATGCCTGTTTGAGGTGGGATAAAATGGATGTGTTGGTTGAGAGTAGAAGAGGTGCTCCATAAGTAAGGAGGGAAAGGAGGGTGGCAGACGCTATCTTGTGGCAAAAGGCGCTGAGAGAAGAGAATGAACTTGATAAAGTAGGCAAAGCTTTTGGTTTAGAGCTTTGGTTAGTAGGGTGACATGAATATCAAGAAAGAGTAAGGTATCTAGGGTGACCCTGAAATATATATGACCCAACCATAATGCAGCAAGCAAAAGATAAGCATAACACACAGAAGAGCACAGCATGGACTGTAAATGTCCTGAAGGGATTGGCTGTGTTCTAGAAATTTAGTGAATTATAAGGAAGTCTTGGTGCTTGAACTGAGTATGGTGCTGCATGACTTGTGTGCATGTGTGCATGGTTTTCATGGGAAACCATACATTGTAAGCACATTGCTGTGCTTGAGGGTAGGCATAAATAATTTCTTGAACAATACTGACAATAACAGCATGATAAACATAACAACTGCCCCTAGCCCTCTTTAAAACAGCAAACAATGTGTTTATAGCTGTGCTGAAACAGATCCAAATGGAAGGCAGCAGCCATGCATGCCATCACCCACCAATCAGTCAAAGTAACCTTCTGTGATGAAGACCATCACCTGCGATGTCAGCAGATATAGCTGGAGGGCTGGTGAAGTAGGTCTAGTTCGAGCTACAATTAGCTGTTGCACATAGTGGATGAGAAGTTATCTGGCAAGTGAAACAGGGCTCATTAATAATTAAGAAGGATGAACATGGAAAGAGTTATTGACTCTGACATACAGTTCCCTTACAAAAAATCATAGCAATATGCATGAATGGAATAGAGAAAGTCAACAAGGTTTTGTAATTGCAGATTCTAGTAACCAGAAGAGTCCAGTCCAGCTGTTTTAAGCAGTACATAAGTAGATGTCTACCAACTGCTGTAGCTCTGTATCTCCATCCTAAGTGGGTAATTCATCCCAATGACAACCATTGGTATATCCACCAACCAATGGGTGTAAACTATTGTTAAGGATTAATGTCCAAGATATTGGAAGATGTAGGTCTCAGTCAGTGATACACTAATCACAGCATCCATAGTACCGCTGTGCTGCTGTTATCAGAAGTAGGGCTGGCATCAGAGGAAATAAAGGCTGTCACCGGACAACGCTCAGTAACAAGCCTTAAAAACTACTGGAGTGCCTCCACTAGTGATCAAGAAAAGTGAACTAGTGGCTGACATCTTTAACACCTCATATGACACTGGAGCATCACCCAGCTATGTAGCCCTGTAGCAGTACAATGGCATCCACTGCACCAATGGAAGTTCTTGGGACGTCAGGCAAGATTGGTGACATTTAGCAATTGTTAGAATCAGCAACCAGTAGTGCTTTGTCATGAGCAACAGAGCAAGAGACTCACTAGCTGTGCCTAAAGTCTTTTCCCGTTTTGGCAGAGTCTCCTTCAGCTACGTGCTGCCCCACCTGTGGAACAACATCCAGAAATCCATAAAATGTGTGCATCCTATTAGTTTTGTGGAATTCAAGTCACTGTATTTGAGATACTTCTCGGAGCTTTGACAATGCCCTCCCTGTCATTAAACTGTAGCCACACATTGCTATTCTTACAGTCAACCCTCTACACTTTCTATCCTCTCATTAGAATTACCCTAAGCCATGTTTCTGGATTCATCCTTGCTTTCTACTTGTTGCTGAGCCCCCAGCTTGCACTGTCACTAGCATTAACTCTGCTCTACTAGAGCTATCAGAGTCTAAAATCACTGGTTCAGCACATTGGTGCTGTCTTGCTTCCACCTCCCTGCTGTACTGTTTATTGGAATGAGGTTTCATCTTACAACCAGGCCTCATTGATTATCCTTGTACCTTGTTTTTACTGCTATCTATTGTATTACTATGCCCACTTGTGCTATATGTTATATTGTGCTACTGTATTATTTATTCTGTACCTACCAGGCACTCCTTGAAAATGAGCTTGCTAAATGGAGTTTCACCTGGCTAAATAAAGATTGATTGATTGATTGATTGATTGATTGATTGATTGATTGATTGAAGAGAGTGAGGTCGCTGTAACTGAGCCAAAAGTAAGCAGTGTGGGTGTCACATGCGGTGACCCAGCTATAAATGTCAGCAGTTCTATATTACTAGGCATTGATGTGGAGCACCTAACAAATTTCAATACTATGAACTTACACGATTATAATAATAGAGAAAGAATGTGAAAGTACAGATGTGAGTACTCCAAGCAATACGACACCTCATATGTGTAGTGATTCAGTCTGTAGTGTACTGTGTTTGGTTATGAGTCATTCCACACACGATTGTCCATGTTAGAAACTATTATTAGTAGAATATGTGTTACATCTCCCCCTCCAGTTGCAAGGGTAATGTCATGAGAATGTAAAGTGACTAAAACTGTGCCATGGTGAGTGGCATATGTCAGAGCTGCATAACGCACAACCTATAGTTTTATTACTTAGTGTTGATGGTTGGCACTACTATCATGCACTGTAGTGCACAAGTACAGTGTAGTACTCATATAGTACAGTACTGGACTGGTTGGTTTCTTTCCCTTATAATATTGTTGTCTGTCACAGCTACAGCATGGAAGTCACAGTAAATGCTGCATAGGAAGCTGTGGAAAGTGTGACATAACCTAGCACCCCTGTGTTATGCTGCAGCTCCATAACATAAGCTATATTGCAGATGTACAGTGCAGTAGTCATATCATATAGTACTGTACACATATTGGTTTGTATTTTCCCTTGTCAGATTATTTTGTTTTATGGCTTCAGTACACAAGGTACATAGTTATTGCAGCACAGGAATGTGTGGAATGGGTGATATAACCCATAACCATTGTGCTATGTCAGCTGCATTCTTGTTTTTCATAATCCATGTTGTAAAGGTCACTCCACACACCATTGTGTAAATAAACAAAACTATACCACACTGATGACAGTAAGGTAGTAAACGTACAAGGTTTGTAGTTAGTGGTCTCTGGCAATCTAATAAAGCAACCTGACACCAAATGTTGTTTTAAATCAGTTGCAATTTATTAATATACAAATAAGCCCTAACAATTTCATCTCTAACATGATTAATTCTGAACAGCTGTTGGCTTTTTACCACCAGGGCTACAGTTGTTCAGAAAAAATGAAGCAAATTTTGCTCCCTTTTCTGGGTGTCCAGCATCCATAGCAGCCCATGTGGCTATTCCTCTGGAACACACTGGACATGACATTCAGGCCCTATATTTATACCCAAATTGCTTACATCAAAGAAAATGCATAGTGGAAATTTCCAAACCTTTTACAGCAGATTTTAGCCTAGACACTGTGTCATTCAATAAAATCATAATGCAAAGACTTGGAAGTACATTAGCCAAGAAAGACCTTGGTTATAAAATACATTTGACACTTTGTGAGACAGGGGAGTTCTGTTTATCAACACCCTTGGATGGTCAGGGGCTCTTACCTCATTAAAAATAACTTGCTTTAGGAGACAGGAAACAACAACAACAAAAAAGCTTTTACTCTATTTAAAATAAATTGCTTAGAACTGCAAAAAAACTTTTAATAGATTGTGGCCAAGGCAAAGATATAATTATTTCTTATCAACTTTTTAAACACAAGTAATTATGAGATGAGGAGCTATACTAGCTAAGGCTAGACACCGGTTACTTGAAGCAGATGCCTCTTATCTTGACCATGGCCTTTCAGGTCACAGAAATACATGTTTTATACAAAGTATCTCTGCTGAGCAGATCCAAGCTAATTTTGCTTAAAACATCTGTTTCTAATCATTACTTATTTCCAAGTCTCATTTACAGGGCCTCACTACCTGGCAAACCTGGGCCCCCACATACATACATATACATGGTGGTATCATTATTATTTGCATGGTTTTAACAACTACTTTATAAATACCCTTGCACTTACATACATATTAATTTACATGGTGGTATCATGTAGTTATCCACTAGCCACTTTCACCCCTTTACTAGCCACTTCACTAGACACTTGCAGCTCTTGCAAGCCTTTTTATACCTTTTCCATGTTTTCAACCTTTTGGCTAGCCAACTACATATAAAAATTGTTATTGGTAAACGTCTATAAAACTTTGGTTACTGGTCACTAAAACTTTAGCCACTGGTTACTAAATCTTTGGCCACTGGCCACTTTCAACAATTGTTCATGTTAAAAACTGTTATGAGTAGAATATGTCTTCATACTGGAAACTGTTATTAGTAGAATATGTCTTCATACTGGAAACTGTTATTAGTAGACTATGTCTTCCTACTAGAAACTGATATTAGTAGAATATGTCTTCATACTGGAAACTGATATTAGTAGAATATGTCTTCCTACTAGAAATTGATATTAGTAGAATATGTCTTCATACTGGAAACTGTTATTAGTAGACTATGTCTTCATACTGGAAACTGATATTAGTAGAATATGTCTTCATACTGGAAACTGTTATTAGTAGAATATGTCTTCATACTGGAAACTGTTAGTAGAATATGTCTTCATACTGGAAACTGTTATTAGTAGAATATGTCTTCATACTCAAAACTGATATTAGTAGAATATGTCTCCATACTGGAAACTGTTATTAGTAGAATATGTCTTCATACTGGAAACCGTTATTAGTAAAATATGTCTTCACACTGGACACTGTTATTAGCAAAATATGTCTTCATGTTGTAAACTGTTACATAGAAACATAGAATCTGACAGCAGATGAGGACAGCTTGGCCCACCTAGTCTGCCCAATTCCCTACCTAATGGATAAGCTGCAGATTCTAGTTAAACAGCTTACTTCCTCCAACCCCCCACTAGAATTGCCTTATACCTGTCCCATGCATTCTTGAATTCTCCCACTGTTCCTGACTCAACAACCTCCTCAGGAAGGCTGTCCCATGCATCCACAACCCTCTGTGTGAACAAAATACTTTCTAACATTACCTCTGAGCCTTCCCCCCTCTATCTTCAAATTGTGCCCCCTTGTTCTTGCACATCTCTTCTTCTGAAAGATGCTGCCCTCTTGTACTTTAATTACCTTAAGATACTTGAAAGTTTCTATCATGTCCCCCCTCTCCCTCCTTTCCTCAAGGGTATACATATTAAGTTGCTTTAGTCTCTCCTCGTATGTCTTCTGGTGCAGACCCTGCACCATTTTGGTTGCCCTCCTCTGAACAGCCTCCACTCTGTCTATGTCTTTGCAGAGATGGGGTCTCCAGAATTGCATGCAGTACTCCAGATGGGGTCTCACCAACTGTCTGTACAGAGGGATAACAATGTTCTGTTTTCTACTGTTGACGCCTCTCCCTGTGCATCCCAGTATCCCCTCAGCCTTCCTTACTGCCTTCTCACATTGCTTGCCCACCTTTAGGTCATCTGATATAATTAGTCCTAGGTCTCTTTCAATTTTTGTTGTTGTTATTAACTCACCCTCCATTGTGTACTCTTCCCTTGGGTTTTTGTATCCCAGATGCATTACCTTGCACTTCTTTGCATTGAATCTGAGCTGCCACATATTTGACGATTCCCCCAACCTTGCCAAGTCCCTTTTCATCCTTTCCACCCCACCTTGTGTATCAACCCTGTTGCAGATCTTTGTGTCATCTGCAAAGAGACATACCTTTCCTTTCAGGTGCTCTCCAATGTCACGTATAAAGACATTAAAGAGGACCAGTTCCAGTACCGAACCCTGCGATACCCCACTAGTTACCCTCCTTTCTTCACTGTGGAATCCATTTACTATTACCCTTTGCGTCCTGTTGTCCAGCCAGTTTTTTATCCAGGCTACCACCTTGGGACCCACTCCAAGGCAGGCTAACTTGTATATTAATCTTTTGTGTGAGACTCTGTCAAATGCCTTGCTAAAATCTAGGTAGGCCATATCCACTGCCCCACCCTGGTCTACTACTTTGGTCACCCAGTCAAAGAAATCTACTAGGTTTGTCTGACATGACCTTCCTGCTGTGAAACCATGCTGCCTTGGGTCCTGTGCCCCACTGGACTCTAGGCACTCAACAATTCCTTCCTTCAGAAGTGATTCCATAATTTTCTCTACCACTGAGGTCAAACTAACTGGTCTGTAGTTTCCTGCCTCTGCCCTGCTCCCACTTTTGTGAAGTGGAATCATATTTGCCCTCCTCCTCCTCCTCCAGTCCTCAGGTACCACCCCATCTTCCCATGATTTGTTAAAGGGACAGTAAACATTGCAGGGGTCACTCAAATTGTGAAAGCCCATGAAAATATACTTCAAACAATGCACAGAACTTCCTTGTAGGGGTCAGTAGTCCCGAGATACAAATATCTAATTAATATGTAAATCAAAATAAGGCAGCAGCCATTTGAAAACAGGAAGTGATGTCACTGAGGGGCAAGCTGCATATTGTTAATTACAGCTTGCCCCTCAGTGACATCACTCACTCTTGGTCTCATAATTCAATGAAATGGCTGCTGTCTTGTTTTGATTAACAGATGATTTAGGTATTAGAAACATAGAAACATAGATTTTGACGGCAGATAAGGACCACTTGGCCCACCCAGTCTTCCCATTTCCCTACCTAATGGATAAGCTGCAGATCCTAGTTAACCAGCAGCCTACTTCTTCCTACCCCCATCCCCTAGAATTGCCTTATGACTGTCCCATGCATGCTTGAATTCCACAACTGTTTTTGACTCCACAACCTCCTCCGAAAGGCCGTTCCATGCATCCACAACCCTCTCTGTGAAAAAATACTTCCTTAAATTACCTCTGAGCTGCCCCCTTCTATCTTCAAATTGTACCTCCTTGTTCTTGCACACCTCTTTTTTTGAAAGATGCTACCCTCTTGGACTTTGTATTCATAACTCAGGACTCCTGGCACCTACAGATAAGCCCAATACCTCATTTGAAAGATCTTTTTATGGGTTTTCACAATTTAAGTGGTGCCTGCAACGTTTACAGTCCCTTTAAAGAGAGTAGTCAGTGGTGTTACTAGTGCTACCCTTAGTTCTTTTAGAATTCTTGGGTGAATCTGATCAGGCCCCATTGCTTTGTCCACCCTCAATTTCCAGAATTCTTTCAAAACCCTATGTGAATGGACTGGTATCGACACCCCTATTCAGAGTTATTAGTAGAATATGTCTAACATCTTCCCCTCTGGTTGCATGGGTAATGTCATAAGAAAGTGTAGTGATCAAAACTGTGCCAAGGTAAGTGACATATGCCAGAGTTACATAAAGCACTACCTATAGTATTATTAGTTATTAATGATGGTTGGCATTACTATCATAAGCTGTAGTGCAGACATAGAGTGTAGTACAATGGGCACCATGTAACGTGGACACAGTTATTACAGACAGTTGGTTTTCACAGACACAAAGCCCCTGCTAAACCCATTTACTGTGTGTGCAGCTATAAATTTGTTGGATACTGCGGACATTGCCTGCCTCATACAGCATAAACTTAATGACCGTGCAGCCGCAAACTCACTTTAATGTTATGATGTTTTGCAGCTCATTAATCCCCCAATTAGCACCTTGTGGTTACTTAAAAGGTATGGCTACTAACAGGCCTGAGCATACGTCTACTCTGTACTGACTCCCACTCAAGGTGCATCTTACCTTGCACTCTGCATGGCCTCCTCCCAATGTCCAGGCATCCTGCTTGTGATGAAGATTGAACTGATAAAACAGATGCAATCCTTGCTGAAAATGAGTGTGCGGGACTATACAACACACCTCGCTATCCCCAAATTCACAGTCTCAGACTTGATCCAGCAGAAGGAGAGTTTACTGGATCAGTGGCACAGTAACCATAAGCCTGACAGAAAAGGAAAAAAGGACAGGAAAGACAGGGAAATTGAAGAAGCCCTGCTTGTCTGGTTTACTGAGGTGCACAGCCAAGATGTCATGGTGAGCAGTCCACTGCTGGCTCAGAAAACTAAGCAGCTTGCTGTGGCACTCAGAAAATCAGACTTCAGTCCTAGTAATGGCTGACTCCAATGGTGGAAGACCTGGCATATCATATGTTTTCATCATGCCCACGGCAAAAATCAAAATGCCAATGCCATTGGCGCCAGCTCATGGGTGAGGGATGTGCTTCCTGATCTTTTAGGCAGTTATGATGTTTCAGACATCTACAACATGGATGAGGCAGGCCTATTTTTTCATCGTGTGGGGCAGGGTACATTCTCGTTCAGAGACCAGGCTCCACAAGGTCAAAAAAAAGCAAAGGAGAGTGTCTTTTTAATGGTTTGCTGCAATATGTCTACATCAGATAAATGTTAGCTTGTTGTTTTTGGGAAGTCAGCCCAACATCATTTCATGGGGTCAACCATTTGTCTGTTCAGTACAGAATCAATTGTACCTCTTGGGTTGCTGGTGATATGTTTACAGACTGGATTGGGCGTGGGACAGGTGATTGGAACATTGCAAGATCCTGCTTTTCCATGGGAACTTTAGTGAGAACCCTGATGTTCATGGTTTGAAAAACATTAAATTGGTGTTTTTTTACTGCCTAACACCACCTCCATCATGCAGCCACTAGACTAAGGCATAATTTATTCTCTAAAAAGACATTATGTAGCTTGGCAGAAGACACCATGAAAAAGGACTGCTGTGTGGCTGGACTTCTCTGCTGGGACTAAAGAAGTAGAATTCTTGTACTTGGAACTTTAATTTAGGGTAAAAAAACTAACAAACAAAACAAAAAAGTGTGTGTTTGAGTTAACTGAACTGAATGGTTTTCTGAAGTTATCTAGGTGTAAATCTCAGGTGATTGAAATGACTTGATGGCTGTGAGTTTTAAATTACTTGTAGAAAGATCTAGTAAGTGGGGGAGTGGCTTAGCTAGAAGGAAGCTACATTTAAAGACTGCCTTAGAAAGATTTCACTAGTAGCTTGGCAGAAGACACCAGGAGAAAGGAATGCTGTGTGACTGGACTTCTCTACTGGGACTATATTGCCCTCCTTCCCTCCCCTCCATCCTCCCACCCAAAGCTAGTTCTACTTTTATAGGCACATAATTTGACTGACAACAGTAACTTCCTGTTTGGGAGCAGGAAGTGAGTGAACACAAAGCCACCAAAGACCCACCATCCTAGAAGGGTAAGAGTAGCTCTGTGGCCCCCTCTAGCTGCTGGAGGTCTGCCTCTGAGCAAGTTAGGGGTCTACTGAAAAATATAGGATATTCTTGTCTCAGAACAGGACAATCAGGAGCTTAAAGGGCACACCAGCAGAAAGTAAGGAGAGAGAGAAAAAAACAGAGGAAAGAGTAAGTATTGCAAACAGTTAAGGGGCCAGAAATAAGACATGATGGGAGTAGTGCAGTGCAGTGGCTGTGGAGCAGCAGTCTTCCGGGAGACATTCTGGAGGATGCGGTGTTGTCCCATCTGCAGGCACCTCTCTGGGCTGAGGGAGGAGGTTGATCATCTCCAGACTGAGTTGGCTAGGATTTGGGGGACCTCCTCTTCCATCCAGGGACCTCCAGTGCCACTGCTGTTGCCTCAGAGGTTGCCAAGAAAGAGGAGCAGTTGGACCACAGTGGGCTCAGGGAGGATGAGGGTGGTGGAACAGAGGTGCATTGCTCCAGCTGTACCTCTCCACAATTCCTATGCCATTCTGGCAAAGTGTGGTTCCTCTATGGAGGCACCCGCAGTGGAGCCCAAGGAAGGTGCTGGAAACCTCCACAAAGGAGATCCACAGGAGGGTGGCATGGGACCCCACAGGGGAAGGAAACAACTCCTGGTGGGGGATTCCATTGTTAGGAAGGTAGAATTGGGGGAGGAAGGGGAGAGGGAGGTAAGGTGCCTGCCTGGGACCATGGCTTGGAAGGACAGGGAGCGAATCATCAGGATTGCTGGAGCAGCTACACAGGGAAGGGAGCTGGATGTCACTGTCCACCTAGGGACAAATGACCTGGCTAAGAAAGGGATTAGAGAAGTGCAAGAAGAGTTTGTGGAATTGGGGAGGGGTCTTAGACAAGTAGCATGCACGGTAACCTTCTTGGAGGTGCTGCCCATCTATGGTGTAGGAGAGGCTAGGGTGTTCTGCACCATGGGATTCAATCAGTGGTTGAAAAACTGGTGTGGAGCTAAGGGATTTGGCTTCATTGGGGACAGGGGTCCAGCTGGAGTGATACAAGCCTATACTGGCATGATGGGTTGCATCTGTCCAGGAGGGGAACCAGGATCCTAGGTGATAGGTTTAAATGCTTCATTGGCAAGCATTTAAACTAGCCAAGGGGGGAGGCACTGGAAAGAAGCAGGGAAATCCTAGCCCTCCCAAAAAAAATCACAGTAGTAAGTGCGGTAAACACCAACATAGAGGTGTCAATGGGGAGAAGTGCAGGGGTAAATGGAGAAAGTGACAAAGGCAAGAAGGGCAGGGATGGGGCAAAAAGGAGTAAGGCCAACAGTAAATGGAGGGTAATGAGTACCAATGCCTGTAGTCTGGGTAATAAGCTCTCTGATCTGGTGGCCTTGATGGAAGAGGGATGCCTGGATATCATAGCAGTCACAGAAACACGGCACACAGAAAACCATGACTGGGATGTTAACATACCAGGGTACATAACCTACAGGAGAGACAGGCAGGGGAGAAGAGAATGAGGAGTAGCTCTCTATGTAAAGGAAGGGATAAAAGCAACTGAACAAAATAGTAAACAGGGAGGAGAGGAGGCACTGTGGGTCACCTTAGAGACTGGAAAGGGCACCACAATCCGCACAGGGGTTGTGTACAGACCTCCATGTCAGGAGGAGGGAATGGACAACGATATGATAGAAGGCATTCTTAGAATGGCATAAAAATGGGAGATACTGTTGATGGGAGACCTGAATATGCCAGATGTTAACTGGAGCACATTTGCTGCAGCCACATCCAAGAGCAGGGCCATTCTTGATGCCCTACAGGTGGCAGGCCTCAGACAGCTAGTTTTTGAACCTACTTGTGAGGGAGCAATCTTAGACCTCATACTCTCAAATGGGGACAGTGAGAGAATCTCAGATCTAGAAGTGGGTTGCCATCTGGAAACAAATGACCTTCAAACAGTGTGGTTCACGTTAAACTCAGCTACAGAGTCAAGCCATACAAAAGTGAGAGTACTGGACTTCAGGAGGGCTGACTTTGGCAAAATGGGAGAGTGTCTCAGAAAAGCACTAGCAAACAGGCTAGAAGGAGGTGTGCAGCAACAATGGGGAATCATCAAAACTGCCATCACAGAGGCAACAAGCCTTTGTGTGAAGCAAATAAACAAATCAAAATGAAAGAAAAGCCACTATGGTTCTCAAAAGAGGTGGCTGTGAAAGTCAGGAAGAAAAAGATACCATTCTGGAAGTATAAGGAAACACAGAAAGAGCAGGACAGAGAGCTGTATCAATTAAGGCAGAAGGAAGCAGGGAGGGAAGTCAGAATAGCAAAAGCCCAAACTGAGGAAAAGATAGCCAACTCAGTTAAGAAGGGGGATAAAACCTTTTATAGGTACATCAGCGAGTGTAGAAAGACAAAGGGAGGGATAGTGAGGCTGAATAGAATGAATGGTGGGTGGGCAGAGTGGGACAGTGAAAAAGCAGGGATACTGAACGAATATTTCTGCTCAGTATTTACAAAAGAGTGGGGGGGGGGAGTGCCTAATCCAATTAACAGAAGCACTTTTGATAGGGGGGTTGATCCCAGTCCTTTCACAGAAGAAAGGGTTCTGCAAGAACTCCTAAAACTGAAGGTGGACAAAGCAATGGGACCTGATGGAATTCACTCCAGAATTCTAAAAGAATTAAGGGGGGAACTAGTGAAACCGCTGGCAAATCTTTTTAATAAATCATGGGAGGATGGTGTGGTACCCAAGGACTGTAGGAGGTGGATTTGATTCCCCTTCACAAAAGTGGGAATGAGACAGAGGCAGGAAACTACAGACCTGTCAGTCTGATCTCTGTGGTAGGGAAAGTGATGGAGTCACTTCTGAAGGAAAGAATAGTTAAGTACCTAGAGGCCAGTGGGGCACAGGACCCAAGGCAACATGGGTTCACAGCGGGAAGGTCATGTCAGACGAATCTAATAGATTTCTTTGACTGGGTGACCAAAGTAGTAGATCAGGGAGGGGCTGTGGACATGGCCTTCCTAGACTTTAGCAAGGCATTTGACACAGTCCCACACAAAGATTATTAGTCAAATTAACCAGCCTGGGAGTGGGTCCCAGGGTGGTAGCCTGGTTAAAACATTGGCTGGACAACAGGGCACAGAAGGTAACTGTAAATGGAGTCCACTCTGAAGAAAGAAGGGTTACTAGTGGGGTACCGCAGGGTTCAGTATTGGGTCAAGTCCTTTTTAATGTCTTCATAAGTGACATTGCAGAGGGACTGGAAGGAAAAGTATGCCTCTTCGCAGATGACACAAAGATCTGCAACAGGGTAGATACTCAAGGAGGTGTGGAAAGGATGAGAAGGGACTTGGCAAGATGGAGGAATGGTCAGAAGTATGGCAGCTAGGATTCAATGCAAAGAAGTGCAAAATAATGCACCTGAGAAACAAGAACCCAAGGGAAGAATACACAATGGTGGGGAGGGGGGTAGTAACAACAACAAAAAAGGAAAGGGACCTGGGGTAATCATATTAGATGACCTTAAGGTTAGCAAGCAATGTGAGAGGGCAGTAGGGAGGGCTGGGGGTATACTGGGATGCATAGAGAGAGGCATCAGCAGCAGAACACAGGAAGTTTTTATCCCTCTGTACAGACAGTTGGTGAGACCCCATCTGGAGTACTGTGTCCAGTTCTGGTGACACCATCTCTGCAAGGACATAGACAGGATAGAGGCAGTCCAGAGGAGGGCAATTAAAATGGTATAGGGTCTGCAAGAGAAGCCGTATAAGGAGAGACTTAAGGAACTTAATATGTATACCCTTGAGGAAAGAAAGGAGAAGGGGGACATGATAGAAACTTTTAAGTACCTCAGTGGAATCAACAAAGTCCAAGAGGGTAGCATCTTTCAGAAAAAGAGACGTGCAAGAACAAGGGGACACAATTTAAAGATAGAGGGGGAGGCAGTTCCGGGGCAATGTGAGGAAGTATTATTTCACAGAGAGGGTAGTGAATGCATGGAACAGCCTTCCTGAGGAGGTTGTAGGTCTAAAACTGTGGTAGAATTTAAGAATGCATGGGACAGACATAAGGCAGTTCTTGTGGGGGGTAGGAAGAAATAGGCTGTTGGTTAACTAGGATCTGTGGCCTATCCTGTAGGTAGGGAAATGGGCAGACTAGATGGGCCAAGCAGTCCTTATCTGCTGTCAAAGTCTATGTTTCAATGTTTCTATGTTTCTATGTCCGGAGGATATCATGCGGGCCAGAATTCTGTCAGAGCTAGAAGGTGGGAATGAACTCATAGCTATTGAATGCTTCACGTGCATTTCACTGTTGGATGCCATCCTGCTGTGAAAAACAGCTTGGCATTCTGTTTCAAGCCACTGTGGAAGGTTTCCTCCTGAAACTATTATGTCTGCCTTGGAATACTTCCCTTTATTGTGTCCCTTTACATGTTCATGTCTAGTTTTATATGTTTGTCTCACATGGACTGGCCACCCATGAGTTGTTTTTTTAAAGTTCGTTTGTCCTGTGAGCCCCCCCCCCACCCCATTTCTGGCAGCTGGTTGTTTAAAACAATGGAAACTTGCAAGCATATGAATGGATTAATATCCAAAATATTTTAAAATAAAAGCTTTGGACATAATAGCCAAGGTTTTGGTTTGTTGGTATTCCTCCTGTATTAATACCCTGAAAAAGATGCTGCTCTGAAATCTCCAGAGGGTTACAGAGGAACAGTACTTGCTTTGAAGAGTTTTAAGCTCCATTTTAAACTCACACTCTACACTAGGAGTTTGTTTCTTTTACTGTTTGGTTGTTTAAGAACTAAACTGGAGGCACTAATAAGCACATGTTCTACTAAAAAGAACTTATATAAAACTCTAAAGGTGTTATTATTTTAAGTAGGAAAAGAGAATGGTACCTTTAAGGAAAATGGGTGTTGCTTGCCTCTCTGCTCTCCTCACTGCAGCTAGAGCTCTATAGAGCTGGCCGGCCATTACAGCACTACTTTTATACAGCGCCTAACTGAAGGAGGGACTAGCAGAGTGCTTCTTCAAGCTATTTTATTTCCCGAAAGATAAAAACAAGCTCTGCTGATTTTCCTGTATATTATTAAGAAATGTAAGACAATGCAATAAAGATTATAGGAAAATTAATTGTCTAAAGAAAGTTAGAAAGAAGATTATGTAACCTCCTCTGATTGACAGATAAATTGAGCCCGTCCTGAGCATCATCAGGCTATATATGTAATGACTCTACCTGGTGAAATGCAGGTGTGTTTGGGGTGTTGAAGGGACAACGCTCACATGGAACTAGAGCTTGCTGGTCAAAAGAAGAAGTTTTTCCTTTTTTCACCTGGGACTAAGTTTAGCTGAAGTTAAGCCTTATTTCATTTACTGTCTATTCCTATTATTTTTTTTTTTTTTACTTTTTTTTTTATGAATCCAGCCCACTTAACTTTGATTCTGTAAGCAAATAAAAAGAAAGATATTTTTTTTGAACTGGCATTTTGGCATATGTGTCCATCTGTACCTACCTAAGACTGTCACATATGGTTATAGAAGTGGGATACAGTGGTGCAAGTGATTTCCACTGGAAGGTTTAGATAAGGCCTTGATGGACAGCCAATATTACAGGACCAGGCGGATGAGACATGGCCTCCAGGAGTGACTACTACAAGGTCAGTTGCCACAGCATATCTGATCCCATTGTTGCCTGGGTTACCCCAGGTGGTGAGAAGGAAAGACAGTAAAAGGATACCTAATCAGCCTAAGATGGAGGATCCAAAGGAAGAGAAGATAGGAGCACAGGCCAGTGGAGGAGGGATTATAGAATAAGAACCTCCCCAGGAAACACAAGATCTTCTCAGATGGCTATGTATATGACATTTAGAATTGGAGAGACAGCGGGAAAAAGACAGAAAGGAAAATGAAGCTCGATGAGCAGATACTTTGAGAGCTATCCAAGCTATGAGTCTTCAACACCCTCCTATGTCCCGGGTAATGTACAGAAAGACATTAAATTAGTGAAGTTATCAGACGCTGATGACATTGAGGCATATATAATGACTTTTGAAAGAGTGGCACTAGCCTGCTTATGGCCACGAGATCAATGGGTTATATGGCTAACCCCTTATTTAACTGGGAAAGCCCATCTAGCCTATAGCCATGTGGACATTTACTATGCCAATGACTTTGATAGAGTAAAATCTGCTATCCTAAAATTATATGATATAAACACTGAAACTTATAGACAAAGATTTTGATTCCATAAATTCCAGTTTATGGATACCCACCCCCCCAAGATGTCTATACCAGACTTGAAGAGTTTTGTATAAAATGGCTTCAGCCTGCAACTTGAACTGTGGACCAGATATTGGAAGCAGTTATTTTAGAGCAATTTATACAGATTTTGCCCCCACAAGTACAGCTATGGGTAAAGGAATATCGTCCTGAGACCTCTGATGTAGCTATCCGATTAGCAGAGGATTATTTAGCTGCCAGACCTCATAGACAGAAAGGGATGATGCCTTCTACAAACAATCCAACCATGGTAAGACCTACTACTACTATTTCAGGGGGAAGTAATACCAATGTTGGGGTTAGACAAACTTTAAAAACAGGAAAGGGGTACAACCCAGAGATCGTATGCCATGATTGTAAAGGTACAGGGCATATAGCCCGATTTTGCCCTAAAAGAAAAGGTGAAATAGCACATTTGGCATTGGCAAAGTGGGGCAATACATGGTTCCGGTGACTGTAGAAGGAAAAACTGTGCAAGGAATGTTGGACTCAGGGAGCAGACAGACTCTAGTACAAGGGGGTGTTCTAAGATGCCAACACAGAGTAGGAGGACCAACAACCAAGGTGACCTGCATCCAAGGGGACATACATCAATATCCATTACAGAATGTTGTGATGACTGTACAAGGTCAAACTCAACATATATCAGTAGGGGTCGTCCCCCATTTACCCATTCCCATCATACTGGGACATGATTTTCCTAACTTTGAAACTTTAATGTCCTCAAATGTATCTGCTATGGTGACCAGGTCTCAAGTAGATAAAGGAACCTTAGATCAGGTCTTCCCTTTTTCAGATGACCTTCCAGAAACCCCTGGAAAAGACAGAAAAACTAAGAAACAGAAAAGAACTGAGAAAGCATTATGGACTAAAATAACTACATTAATGGAAATGATATGCCTACAGTCCTAGATACTGTATCTAGAAAAGAGTTTAAAAATGTACAGAAAGAGGATGTAACTTTACAACCTTTTTTTCCACAGGATAGAAAAACTGAGTGTACTATTTCAGGACATAGATATGAACTTGAAAATGAGCTATTATATAGGTGTTGTATAAACCCTAGAACTGGAGAGGAACTGAAACAACTGATGGTACCACAAGCCTATAGGAGACAGTTATTGGAGACATGATACACCTTTAGCAGGGCACTTGGGGAGAGGTAAAATCTTGCATCGTCTACTGCATAGGTTCTTTTGGCCTGGCATACATGAGCTGGTGGCAACTTACTGCAGCAGTTGTAGTGAATGCCAGAAAGTGGCCAAAATTAGTAGACTAGACAAGGTGCCTCTTACGCTCCTAACTTTAATAACTACTCATTTTGATAGGATAACAATGGACATCATTGGGCCACTACCACAAAGTAAAAAAGGTAACCAGTACATCTTAATGGTTAGTGATTATACCACTAAGTACCCAGAAGTTATTCCTTTAAGAAATGTCACAGCTCCAAAAATAGCCGAAGAGCTAGGTAAACTTTTTAGCCAAGAGATTCTGACTGACTGAGGAAGTAATTTTTGTTCTGTAATGTTGAAGCATCTCTACCAGACCCTGGGAATAACTACTATATGCACGACCCCTTATCATCCTCAAACAGATGGTCTGGTCAAACGTTTCAACCAGACACTAAAAAACATGTTAAGAAAACATGTGCAGGAGGAAGGGAAGGAATGGGATGTATACCTCCCCTATTTAATGTTTGCCTACTGAGAAGTACCACAATCTTCTACAGGATTTTCCCCTTTTGAACTGTTGTATGGCCGAAATCCCAGGGGGCCATTAGATATCATTAAAGAACAATGGGTAGAAGGGGAACAACCGAAGGGGATGGCACCTTCTGAATACATGTGTCAGTTGAGACGCCGGCTGATAGACTATATTAAAAAAGCACGCACACACACACACACACATACACACACACACACACATGCACACGCACACACACACACAATCAAAAACAACAGATAATACAAAAACAACAGTATGATAAGGGAACTGGTTTGAAAGAATTTGAAGGGGATAAAGTATTTTTACTACTACCCTCCTCTGACCATAAGCTTCTTATGAAGTGGCAGGGACCCTGCTCTGTTGTAAGACAAATGGGACCTGTCACTTATGAGATTGCTATGCATGATAGAGTCTCTATAAAGAAAGTGTATTATGTAAATTTACTTAAACCATGGTCTGAGAGATCCCCTATTGTGTGCACATATATTCATCCTGAAGAACAAGATAGCGCTTTAACTATGGCATATCAAAGGCTAGAGAAGCCAGGGGAATTAAAGGAGATTATTATAAATCCTGACCTGGAGTTTCCCCAGAAAGCTGAATTACAAACTCTACTGCATGCATAGGAAGCAACTTTTTCTGGTGTCCCAGGGAAAGTTAAAGATGTTGCCCATTATATTAAAGTAAATTCAGCAATTCCCATTAGATAAAAAGCATATTGATTACCAGAAAGGATGAGGCCTGAGGTGATAAAAGAGTGAGCCCTCCAAAAGTGAATGGAATTTTCCATTAATAGTGGTAGAGAAAAAAGAAGGAGGTGTCAGACTGTGTTTAGATTTTAGATGTTTAAATGATATTTCACAATTTGACAGCTACCCCATGCCCAGAATTGATGATATCTTAGATCATTTGGGTAAAGCTAAATGCATCAGCACACTTGATTTATCAAAGGGCTATTGGCAAATCCCCTTGGATAATGAAGCACAGGAGAAAACTGCCTTTAGTACTCCCCTAGGGTTGTTTCAATTTACGGTAATGCCTTTCGGCCTGCATGGTGCCCCCGCCATCTTCCAAAGAGTAATGGACAAAATATTAGCTTCCCACAATTTGTACAGTGTAGCATATCTAGAAGATGTAATAGTGTTTAGTACATCTTGGAATGAACTCATACAACATCTAGCACAAGTATTATCTGCTATCTCCACAGCAGATCTTACTATTGATCCCGCCAAATGTTCTTTGGCTATGCAAAATATCCAGTACCTGGGTTTTCAAATTGGGCAAGGGCAAATAAAACCCACAAAAAGTCAGGTTGAGACAGTTGCTAATAGCCCTTGTCCCTGTACAAAGAAGTATGTACAATCTTGTTTGGGGTTAGCTGGCTATTATCGTCGCTTTATACCCTCATTTTCCACATTAGCCACCCCCCCCCACTGAGCTGACTCAAACGTAAACCAGAGAAAATACAGTGGACCCCTGCCTGTGAAGAAGCATTCCAAGCTATAAAAGCAAATGTATGTGCTTCACCAGTCCTAAAGATGTCAGATTTTACCCAGCCATTTAACTTACAAACTGATGCGTCTAATAATGGAATGGAGCAGTACTAACTCAGATAGTACAGGATGAAGAGCACCCTATTATCTACATAAGTCAAAAATTACATGAGAGAGAAACTAAATACTCCACTATAGAGAAAGAATGCCTAGCAATTAGATGGGCAGTGGAAGCATTATGATTTTATTTATGGGGAACAAAGTTTGAAATCTGGACCGATCATAACCCTCTATGCTGGCTCCAGGTTATTTACGATAAGAACCCCAAAATTATGCGCTGGTACCTTACCTTACAGCCATATCAATTTACAATTAAGCACTGGAAAGGTACAGCCCATGGGAATGTAGACTACCTCTCTCGATTTACAGTGTAATGGAAAATTATTAATAAAACACTAGACATCTGACCTCGGGGTAAAGAAAGAAAGAAAAAAAAGGGGGGGGGGAGCTTTTTGTTTAGTAGAATAAAAGCCTTTGGTAATGTTTGTTAGGGACCCTGAGGTGGAGTCATGTAGATGGGTGGGCTATGGTTCCATTTCTCTTGCAGAGAGATCTGATGTTCCAGTATTTGTTAAGAAAACATGAAGGAGTAAGGATAAAAACTAAAATAGGTTTTATTTTAAATAGGGAGGAATGTGGAAGGTTTCCTCCTGAAGCTATGATGCCTGCCTTGGAATACTTCCCTTTTGTGACCCATTACATTTTCATGTCTACTTTTATATGTTTGTTTCACATGGACTTGCCACCCATGCATTTTTTAAGTTTGTTTGTCCTGAGAACCCCCCCACCCCAATCCTGGCAGCTGGTTGTTTAACATATTGAAACTTGCAAGCATATGAATGGATTAATATCCAAAATATTTTAAAAGAAAAGCTTTAGACATAATAGCCTAGGTTTTGGTTTGTTGGTATTCCTCTTGTATTAATACCCTGAAAGAGATGCTGCTCTGAAAACTCCAGAGGGTTACAGAGGAACAATACTTGCTTTGAAGAGCTTTAAGCTCCATTTTAAACTCACACTCTACACAAGGAGTTTGTTTATTTTACTGTTTGGTTGTTAAAGAACTAAACTGGAGGCACTAATAAGCACATGTTCTACTAAAAAGAACTTATATAAAACTCTAAAGATGTTGTTATTTTATGTAGCAAAAGAGAATGGTACCTTTAAGGAAAATGGGTGTTGCTTGCCTCTCTGCTCTCCTCACTGCAGCTAGAGCTCTATAGAGCCGGCCGACCATTATAGCACTACTTTTATACAGCGCCTAACTGAAGGAGGGACTAGCAGAGTGCTTCTTCAAGCTATTTTATTTCCCAAAAGATAAAAACAAGCTCTGCTGATTTTCCTGTATATTATTAAGAAATGTAAGACAATGTAATAAAGATTATAAGAAAACTAATTGTCTGAAGAAAGTTAGAAAGAAGATTATGTAACCTCCCCTAATTGACAGACAAATTGAGTAAATCCTGAGCATCATCAGGCTATATATGTAACGACTCTACCTGGTGAAATGCAGGTGTGTTTGGGGTGTTGAAGGGACAACGCTCACATGGGACTAGAGCTTGCTGGTCAAAAGAAGGAGTTTTTCATTTTTTCATCTGGGACTAAGTTTATGCTGAAGTTAAGCCTTATTTCATTTATTGTCTATTCCTATAATTATTATTATTATTATTTTTTTTACTTTTTTTTTACGAATCCAGTCCACTTAATACAGTACTGTATGAATTTTGTTGTGTTTTTCCTTTTCAGATTCTTTCGTTCCATGGCTTCCATGTACGAGGCATATAGTGACTGCTGCACACGGAGGTGTTGAATGGGTGACATAACCCATAACTGCTGTGTTATGTCATCTATGCTGGAGGTGCATAAACACAAAAACTGTACCACACAAGTACAGAGTACTACTCATATGGTAGAGTTCGATTTTATTTTTATCTTCTAAAACTGTCTGGTTACATATGCACAGTGTGCAACTCATAGCAGCATTGCAGCATATTAAGCTGTACAAAGGGTGATGTAACAGATGCCCATGTTATGTCAGGTAGGTAGAAGTGCAGGAAAGTAGTTTATTAGGGTGTTATGTGTTACTGTATTTATGTATCATTGATGTTAATGTCAGAAGTTGCACTGTTGTGTCTTGTACCATGTTTGCACTGTGGCTGATGGTAACACCACATCCCTACAATAACACAGGCACCAGCAGCTCTGAGGAAATGGGTAATATTGCTCTTAAGACAAAGCTTCTATTCATGACACTATTGTGCTAGTAATGCCACTAAGTCACAACGCGTAACACTAGCTGATGTGAGCAGACTATATACATATCTGCTATACAGGATTAACAGTATCAGTTTGTAATATAGTGGGAACGGTGCACTGCATCACCTCAGTAGCAGTTCAGTAACCTCTGCAACTGTTCGCATTATTGTTCTGTTGATGTGCTATCCAGTATGCCCACCATAGTATGATGACTGATCTCATCTTAACAGTAGACAGACAGTAGGTGCACTGATGGAATAACAACTGCTCTGTAACTCATCAGATGGAGCAGCAGATGTCAGCGACATGGGATCCTCATCAAGAGATTAACTGTCCATCACATGATGTAAAAAATGGTAAGGCATGTTCTACACAGCTGTCAGTACACTGCAGTCATAGTAGCAAAGTATATGTGTGTCATGAGGCAATGTGGTGCTATATGAACTCCAACCAGCCCCTGGGACAACCAATGTAGTCAGAGACAGAGTGGTCAATGACATGCTCTGACCCTTATTTCCCCTTGGAGCAACACATAGTTAGGCTAAGAAGTATAATGGTATATGTGCCCTGCAAGAGTCAGAGAGGGTTCCATGTCATTTGAGTGAGGTTTACTGGGCGACTTCAGTTTGACCAAATATTAATGAGTGATTGCAATTACACTGACTGTTCAGTAGCACGAATATATGAGCATACAGGTGCACCTATATCACGCAGGTGGGCTATGCCCCCCTGCACCCCCATACCCCCCTATCTCTAGGATTACAACACCACGGTGCTCATGGACACAGGGGGCAGGTTATGAATGTGTTCACCCAAATGTCTGTTCTCTGTATTTGTGTAGTTGCCCGATTGTGTGTCACTCATTCTGAATTGCTCAAAAGACTTTGCCCAAATTACTACAATCAATTGACATAATGCCATCAGAGAGAGGAGAGAGAAACACAGAGCACTACAGAACATGCCTTAGAGAGTTCCTCAAAAGAAATCTGTCTGTGTCTCTCCCTTTCCCAGAGAAATCCTGAACAGAAATGCCTTTGTGTCACTGTCACTATTCCCCTGTACAGACAGGAGATGGCTAAGCCTCATTGGGTAGAGGAGGAGGAAGTGTCAGCAACCCATGTTATTCCTTGTTGAATGACAGTCCCAGTATGGTGCTGGGAGAGAGAGGGAGAGAACGATACAGAGAGACACAGTGAAAAATTCACCTTTGTGAGCATCGATTTTCTCTCTCTCGTACTGTCTTCTGTGCTCAGGTCTCCATCACCCACAGCAAAAGATGTCTTACTGTCTGTGTGCTGCAGTGTCCACCACTCAGCAGTGTTTCATGACGATGTGTCTGCTGGCACCCTGACAGACTGCAAGCGAGAGAAAGAGAGAGATACTGTATATATAGACAGAGAGAAAGTGACAGAGATAGAGAAAGAGTATTCAAACACCATGAAGTCTTGCTATATTATAACAATAGCAGTCAGCCACTGCAGCTGAACTGCCCCGGAGAGGAAAGAGTTAACTCCAGAAGATCTGGAGTTCTACAGTGCGAGGGCGCTGTGCCCAAAGCTCTATCTGGCAGTTTCAAATGAAACTGTCAGATTCTTTACTCCGCTTCACTGAACAGTCGCTCTGGAGATCAGCTCCTTCAGCTCGGTTCATTCTCGGTTTAAAAGTGTAGTTTCGGTTCATTTGAACCGCAAAAGTCATTATTTTACCGCATTTCAGTGCAAAAGCTCTATCTGGTAAACTGTATACAAAAATTCAAGTCTGTGTGGAAAATAATTATCGGTTCGGTTTTGAACCGATCGCTTGGTTTTTTTCTGTGTTTTAAGTCTGTACTGTGGGTTTTAGAGTGCGGTTCCCGGTTCTTATCGGTTCTAAAAAAAACGAAATTATTACGGTTTTTTCAAATACCCGTGACACGGTTAGGAACCGATAAGGGTGTCTTGCCTGGCACTGCCATCAAAAGGGCAAGTTTATTGGTTAGGCTGGCATTATGTCTGAGAAACCCAAAAGAAAAACCGGGCCCACTGGTTTCAACACTGTGATGTCTGGGGACGCCTTTGCCAAGGCTGACCCACACACCACTTGTGTCTTTTGTCTGGGGCTGACCACCTCCTGTCAGACTGCCAGGTGTGTAAAATTTCCTGCAGCCACCCTGGAGAAGAGATTGGGCAGCTCAGGGGAGCGAGAGGCAAAAGTCTGCTGACCGGATGGCCAGCCAGTTCAGTACCCACTGGACCAGAGGGAGTGCCTCTGACCGGGGCGAGACTTCCTCGGCAAAGGAAGACTGGTTCAGAGGAACCAGTCCCAAGTAAAAAGACAAAGAAATCAGGAGGTTTGGAGTCCAGAATTGTGTCTCCAACTGCTGCAGAGATAGCTAAAGCCATTCAGATTGTCCAGTCATTGTCTCAGGGATCTGTAGAACCACCAACAGTTGGTAAAGGTTGGTTCGTTCAGTCCCAGTGGTTCAGGATTTTGAAGTTGAGGATTTTATGAACCACAGGAGGGAGGAGGAATTTGATCAATATATGTGTGTGGCTGGGAGGGCCTGGACGTGCCCATCGAACTGGCATTTCTCCAGACAGACCTTTAGAATCTCCCTATTCTGTCTGAGTCCCTTCTTTCTTTATTTTTTACAAAAGGTTGCAGAAACCTCCAGCTTCCTTTAGAGGAGGCTGTGGATGAGCAAGAGGAGCCTGATTATGTGGAAATGATGGATATTCCAGAGTCTAGGAGGTTGTCTATTCCTTTGCATAAGTCATTTAGAAGCAAACAACAAAGATTTTAAAAATCCTCATTCTGTCCCTCCTGTAGATAAAAAATGGACAGAAGGTATACTTTGTCAGGCTCGGATACAGACTTCCTTATTGAGCAGTGTAGTCATGTAGGTGTGGTACAAGCTGCAGCCTGTGACAAGGCTAATATTCCTCTGGCCTCACATCCTCCTGATAAGGATTCTAGGAAGATTGATGCCATGGCAAAGAAACAGTATATGGCAGCTTTTTGGGACTCAGGCAGGCAAATTATATGGCTTATGTGGCTAGATATCAGAAATCTAGGTGGGACACAGCAGTTAGCCAAGCAGGCCCATGGCCAGCTGGCTAGTGAGTTGGAACAGGTGGCTGCTGATGGCATTGAAGCCTCTAAAGTTCAATTTCATACTGCTGTTGATGTTAATGATGTTTCCTCTAGGGTCATGGCCACTTCTGTAGCTTTCCGTAGGTTGGCATGGCTCAGATGCACTAATCTGTCCCAAGATACTCAGTCAAAGGCTATGGATTTTCCTGTGGAAATTCTCTGTTTGGGGAGCAAACAGAAAATTATATGAAAAGATGGATGAATACAGAACTACCTACAAAAGTGCCCAGGCTAAGGAGAAGCATGCCATGCCACAAAGGCATGCTCCCAGAGGTAGGGGTAGACCCTTTTCCAGGCCTTTTTACCAATTTCAAGCCTCCTCTGCTGTCTCGCAGAGGGGTTTCTTCAGAGGCAGGGGTAGACGTGGCACAAGTAGACCATCTCCTTCCCCTCAGACTAAGGCTGCTGCTAAGCATCCACCCTGATGGGGTGCCCAGGGCCGATTCTCCTGTACCAGTGGGGGGCAGGTTGGCCTATTTCAGCCAGAGCTGGCTGTCCCTAACTTCGGACAGATGGGTTCTGGAGGTAATAGGCCAGGGTCTGGTTCTCAGCTTCAAATATTTTCCAAAGATGAGAGCCAGGCATTTCCCACCTGCAAGTCCTTCAGAAGCCCTTGCTTTGGAAGCAGAGGTTTCTTCTCTTCTGGTCTGCAAAGCAGTGGAAAGGGTTCCTCCTTGCCATCAGGGCAAGGGGCTTTATTCAAGATACTTTCTTACCCCAAAAAAGACAGGAGAATGGCGGCCCATTCTGGATTTAAGATACTTGAACAAGCATCTGTTGAAACCAAAGTTCAAAATGTTAACCCTGGCAATGATATTGCCTTCCCTAAGGCCAGGTGACTGGCTAGCTTCCCTGGACCTCAAGGATGCCTATTTTCATGTTCTGATCAGGCCTTCCCACCGAAAGTACCTCAGGTTCGAACTGCCCTCAGGCCACTACCAGTTCAGGGCAATGCCCTTCGGCCTTACCTCTGCGCCAAGGGTATTCACAAAATGTCTCGCTGTAGTAGTGGCTCATTTAAGAAGGCAAGGGGTTGCTGTGTTTCCCTATCTGGACGACTGGCTCATTGTGGGTCAGTCTCCAGGTCAGGTGAAATCCCACCTGCAAGTCACCCAGCAGCTTCTCACTTCTCTGGGATTTCTGCTAAACTTACCAAAGTCAGTTCTGGAACCAGTTCAGGCCCTAACTTTCATAGGCGCAGAATTGAACACAAGGTTAGCCAGGGCCTTTCTTCCCTCGGAAAGGGTGGACAGACTCATCGCCCTGGCATCCTCCTTTACCCTGCGGGTCTCTCGACCAGCAAGGCATTTCCTGCAACTCCTCGGGCACATGGCTGCTTCCACAGCTGTTGTGCAGGGAGCAAGATTCCAGATGAGGGACATTCAGTTCCATTTGAGGGCCTATTGGTCTCAGAGGAAGGACCCCCTTACCAAATTGGTCCCAGTTACTCAGTCCCTGATCCTGGCCTTACACTGGTGGCAGGATCAAAGCAATCTGAAACAAGGGGTTCCCTTCATTCCCATTTCTCCTCCCTCACCCTCACCACGGATGCCTCCCTGCTAGGGTGGGGGCTCACCTGACGACCTTACCACTCAGGAGTGTGGTCTCCTCAGGAATCTCTGCTCCACATCAATCTTCTGGAGCTCAGAGCTGTCTTTTTAGCTCTTCGGCCTTTTCAGATTCTGTCCAGAACAAAGTGGTTCAAGTCAGGACAGACAATACCACCACAATGTGGTACATCAACAACAAGGGGGCACTCGGTCTTCAGCCTTGTGCACCGAAGCAATGAAGTTGTGGTCTCTGGCTTATTCCCTGAACACCTCCCTGATAGCGGTTCATCTCCCAGGGAAGGACAATGTGCTGGCGGACGCCCTCAGCAGAATTTCTCAGGGCCATCACGAATGGGCTCTGAATCCACAAGTACTGGGGTCTGTCTTTGCCAGTTGGGGCACTCCTCAGATAGATCTTTTTGCGGCCCCGGACAACCACCAACTTCCTCTTTTTTGCTGCAGGCCTCCAGTTCTGGGCTCAGTCCCTCTGGATGCCTTCCTCTTGGATTGGAAAGGAAAGTTCCTGTATGCCTTCCTCCCTTTCCTCTCCTTTTCAGGGTACTAGTAAAAATCAGATCTCAACCTTGCAGAGTGATTCTGATTGCCCCAGATTGGGCCAGACAGCCCTGGTACCCTCTGCTCCTGTCCCTGGCAGTCCACCCTGCCCTGAGCCTGCCCAGAGTTCACGACTTACTGGCCTGTGCACAGGAGAGTGTGGTACCCGGACCTCAAGTCCCTCCACCTCAAGGCTTGGCCTTGAGGAGCTAGAATTTGCTGATTTACACCTTTCTCAAGGTGTTATGGATATTTTAAAGGCTTCAAGGAAGCCTTCCACTAGGGCCACTTATAATTCTAAGTGGAAGAGGTTTTCCATCTGGTGCTCTGAGAGCAGATTACCCCAGAATCTGCTGATCTTCCCATTCTTTTGGACTATTTGGTCCATCTGAATTCCTTAGGCCTTAGACCAGCTACCCTGAAGGTTCATCTGGCAGCTGTCTCTGCTTTTGTGTCAGCGGGGAAGCCTGCCTCCCTTTCTTCTCACCCTGTGTTCTCCAAGTTTTTTAAAGGGTTACTTCAACAAACCCTCCTTTCGGGAACCAGCTCCTGCCTGGGACCTGAATATTTGCATTGCTCAGTTAATGCAACCCCCTTTGAGCCTCTGTCTTGCAGAACTCAAGTATTTAACTTGGAAAACCGTTTTTCTAGTAGCTATCACCTCTGCCAGACGCATAAGTGAGTTACAGGCCCTGTCAGTGGAGGAAGATTTTATCTCTTTCCACAGAGATAAGGTAGTCCTTAGGACTATTAGAAAGTTTTTGCCTAAGGTGGTTTCTGATTTCCACCTGAATCAATCTATCTCCCTACCAGTATTTTTCACTGAGCATTCTTCCTCAGGTGAGAGGAGACTGCACAGCTTGGATGTCAAAAGGGCATTAAGTTACTATTTAGAGCGCACCAGAGGTCATAGGTTCAAATCCCTCCAACTGTTTCTTACCTATGGTGAGGTTGGCAAAGGGAAACCTGCCACTAAGAGAACAATTGCAAGGTGGATTGTCTCTTGTATCCAATTTGTTATCAGAAACTGTAGAGTACCCCCTCAGGATTGAGGGCCCACTCCATTAGGGTAGAAGCTGCCTCTAGCGGCTGCTAGAGACATTCCTATTTTGGAGATTTGTCAAGCTGCTACCTGGAAGACAGTTCACACCTTTACTAAGCATTATTCCTGGATATCCAGTCCAGGAGAGATGCTCGGTTTGGCACAGCTGTGCTTCAGAGCCTATTTCCTAAGTAGGTTCTGACCCTCCTCCATGGAGGTACTGCTGTGTAATCTGCTATTGTTATAATATAGGCAGACTTCATGGTGTTTGAAGAAAAAATTACTCACCTTAGTAATTGCTTTTCTTCTCATGGAGTCTTGCTATATTATAACCACCCTCCCTCCTACCCCTCTCAGAACTACTACTTGGGTAGAGCTGGCAAATTGGTGCAAGCACTGTGTCATGCCATTTAGTTTTTCCCTAACCCTGTTTTCCTTTGGGTTAGGGATCTGGATTGTTCATTTAGGTTATTTTTTATTGCCCCCTTCTTGGACTTGAGTCTTGGGGAAGGGGGTTCATATGTGCTTGTGAGTAGGAAACGAACCATAATACCATCAATCTTTGTTATTATGGTTCTGGGTGTTTCTTTGTTGTTTATACTGTTGTTATTACTACTAGTAGGTAGCCATAGGCTAGTGTAGTTTTTTCCACACAGACTTTCTGTTCTTGATGTTAGCTTCGTAAAGATCTGACAGTTTCATTTGAAACTGCCAGATAGAGCTTTGGGCACAGCGCCCTCGCGCTGTAGAACTCCAGATCTTCTGGAGTTAACTCTTTCCTCTCCGGGGCAGTTCAGCTGCAGTGGCTGACTGCTATTGTTATAATATAGCAAGACTCCATGAGAAGAAAAGCAATTACTAAGGTGAGTAATTTTTTCATAGCTGCCATGACATATAGCAGAAGGACTTTTTTACCTTTAGAGTGGAACATCAACATCATATTGCAGAGAAATCTTGAACATAAATGTCTCTGTGTGTCTCTGTCTGCATCCCCCTGTACTGACAAGAGTTAAGAGGCAATGGGTAGATGAGGAAGTATCAGCAACCCATGTTATTGTTTCTGGTCATGACAGTCCCTGTAAGCTGCAGGAAGAGAGAGCAAGTCAGAGAGACACAGCGAGTAATGCATTATTGTGAGCATGATTTATCTCTCTCTCTCTCTCTCTCTCTCACTCACTCTACCTCCCTGTCTTCTGTGATTGGGTTCCTGGTATCAACAGCAGAAGGTGTGTTAGCAGTGTGGTGTGCGAGAGAGAGGGAGGGAATGAGAGTGAGAGAGAGAGAGATAGAAGTTTTCTTTTGTTCCTTTGTAGCTGCACAGTGGAACTGTACATTGTGAAGTGTGTTATTCTCAGAGATTGGGAGTGGGAGTGCAAGATTGCAGGACAGAACAGTATGTAAGTGTGTATTGCTGCTGTGTTGGAGATGGAGACCAGGAGCCAGCATTGGGAGGTGTGTGTGGGAAGCAATCCAGAGCAGTATGTCTCTGGAGATGGGGACCAGGAGCCAGTGGTGGTAGGTGTGCAGGGAGAAACCAAGAGCAGTATTTGTCTGTGTATGCTGTGTTGGGGGAAGTCTTCAGTGCAAGGTCACACAGACATGGGCGACACACTACTGTGGAGTGTCAGATACAAGAAATGTGACAGATAACATCAGTTCTATATCTGTCACAGTTCTATAGCACAGAAGGCATACATTGTGGCTTGTTTTCTGAGGGACGACTTTCCGAGGCAGCAGGATACATTCCCATTTTGTCTCTTTCCAGATGATAAAAATGTTTCTAAGCCAATTTTTGGATCTTTGAGTGCACCCATGGGTTATTGCTTACTTATCCTACCATTCATAAATAAAATGGCATTCTACCATTCAGAAGAGAATGTTACAATCAGCCATTGCTAACTTTTCTCCAAAAAGCTTTTTATCCACTCTTAGTGTCTGCTGGGAAGCTCTTCAGCCCTGCCCCTGCCTTTATCATGTCTGGAACCTACCTCTCCTGAGCCATGGAGCCCAGGATCCCCACAGTTTGCCCCCTATGGTTGCACCAGGAAGGGGAGGACTGTCCTTTCTCTACCTAGTGGCAATCATTAAGACTGGGGCCCAGTAATCAGTTTACAGCATGGGACAGATGCAGGCAGGCAGGGCTTCATATGCCCTGTAGCACCCAGTTTTCTGCTTTTCTCCCCTGACATGCCTGGTCTCTGGTAAACATGGTCTGTGCATGTGTTTGGAGATGTGCATGAGCACCAGGACTGCCAGCCACACTCCACCCACCTGGTGTGATGCCAGACCCCCAAGCATCAGTGCTGCCACTGCACCTCCACCTGCTTTATTCCCCAATCCAAGAGAGGAGATCTGCTTGATGGCTGCTTGATCCTCACCCTACTCTTCTCTGCAGCCAACCCCTGGCCACTCCAGCTTGTTCATGAACTTGGGTCACCAGTGAGGGCGTGGTAAGCTGCATTGTAGTGCCTTAGCCTTCCATGCCATGAGGCAGGTACTAACTGTAGCCTTTGTCTATCTTTGATGAGCAGAGAGCAGAAGGTCAGGAAAGAGGTACTTTTCCCATTGCCAGAGAGAGATCAGGCTCCACGTATTGGTTGCAACAAGGACAGGTGCTTTCTGCTTATGACAGAGCTGTGTGGCTAGTTATTTAATACACTGTGTCCTGGGGCACTACTGTATGTTTTGAAAAAGTAGTAAAAAAAAACACATTGGCAAACTAATGTTTTATTAACTGAAGTTATTCCCACTTGCAAACCACCCATATTTTCTAGCCTTGGCTGAATACAAAAGTTTCTAAATAAAGTCGATATTTCAAAATGAGGAAGAATGGGAAATTTCTTGGCCCCTGCTGGGTGACACTAAGACTGAATCTGCACCTCCTGGTATTCCTTTGATCTGACTTGAGAAGAAACATTACCAATCTGGAGCTGTATTATCTGCCCCAAATTTATTGGTTGCCAATACAGCTGGCTAGCATGCATTAACAATACATACATACCTCTCAACTGTCCCTGATTTTCAGGGACGTCCCTGATTTTGCCTCAAAATTTTACTCTGTCCCTCTTAAAAACTGTGTTTCCGTGACCAATCAGCGGGTGTTATAAGCACAAACTAATGTCAAACATTAAAGTTACAGACTTGTTTTTCTTTAGAAAATGCATTTTACACTAAGTCCTTTATTCTACCAGCTTTCTGAGTGGATATCTCCAATTTTGAAGAAGTGTCCCTGATTTTGGTCCTTTGTCCCTGATTTTTTTAAGCTTTGTCCCTGATTTATGAAGCAGGAGGTTGAGAGGTATGAATACATACGTGTGCTCAGCATGTATTTGACCTGTGTCTCAGACTCACACTTTGGCTTTCTCGCAGATCTTCATGTATAACAACTGAAAAAAAAAAGAAAACAAATATTTTACATACTTTTGAATAAAAGGTATCTCTTGGCGCATTATCTTTTCATCTGTTTGCAGATGAATTAGAGAATAGTAAATATTTCCTAAACAAACATTTAGGGGACATGAACAAGCAGAGTGCTGTCACTTGTGGGAGGGTTATGTAGCCACACCTACATTGCATGATCTGAGCCAGCTGGACGTTCCTCTCTATAAAGACATGACACATTCCTGACACTCTTCAGACCTATAGATGCTAGTTTGCATGAACATTTGCAAATATGAAGTTTCTATTTCTGAGCTGTCTGTTGTTTGTGCTCTGCTTCCAGAGCTCAGCTAGAGTTACTTCTTTTATGAACTGTCAACAGTTTTTCTTTCCAGGGCAGAATACAGTAATCTTTCCAACTGAACTACATGACACGAATAGTCAGAATCGATTTGAGACAATCTGCCAACATTATAAGCAACAGGATCGATATGCAACTTTCTATGATAAACAAAACAGGATACCTGTTTACAGTGCTTATGCATTCCAGGAATGCCCAGCAAGTAAACCGGGTCCTTCTCAACAATGGATGATTGAACCACAGGTGAGTGACTATGCAATGAGGTAAATTAAACATTTTTTAAATAATAATTCTTCAGTTAAGTCTCATAAACTAAAGAATAAGAAATGTAGCATAAATTCCATACTGATTCGGTGTGTGTATTATAGCAGCTCGGTAGTACCACTATAGTTAGGGTTGAGTAGAGTGTTCAGTGTTAAACCCCTAACTTTGCACATCACTATCTTTAGCATCATTTGACAAAATGAGCTGACATTTTGCGCTCGATGTCTGGGAGGGAAGGTGTTATTGTGGTGACATTTTTGTGACAGCAGCTTGTGCGGTTTCTGAGATACACATCATTTTTCATAAAAGACTAACCCTTTTCCTATACTTAAACTGGAGTTAATTTATCCAGTAAAAGCTGTTTTTTAAATACTGGTTTAAATTCTGGTATTACTCTAGCTAGCCAGGCTTTTTGGCTATCCTAGTGAGTGTATTTGATTTACATAGTGCTAGTAAGAACCATTTTAGAACCGTGTGATGTAGTTTATGTCTCTGTTCTACTAGTCTGTTTTTCGACACAATGCATTCATGTTCTATTACAGAACTCTGTGGCTGAGAGGGACATAAACTGGTAGCACCCATGTTGAGTGCATATTATTGAGCACTACACTTCTGAGCAACTCAATAATTGCACTTTCAATGACAGCGAGTGGTAAAATGGATTGCTATATCCTGTATAGTGAGTATAGCAAGGAGCTATACTCGCTAGTACAGGATATAGGATCATATGTGGCCATTTTCAGCTAAGCTGCTTGCATAGTGCAGTGGTGTACACTACCGCTTGTGATGCTAGCAGACCTAGGTTTGGGTCTGGCTGCAGGCAGAATTGTTTTTTGTTTTAATGTTATAACCTGCCCCTTGGTCCACCCCCCCCCCTTGGAGTTGATTATTTTAGTTCGGGGTGAAGGGAGTGCAGTCCCCTGGATAAAAATGTTTTCCTGTCTGTGGATTTGAAGTATTGTAGTGACCATTGGTATTTGCAATGGTCGCTACAATATTGGGCGTTTTTTTGACAGTGGGCTCTTTTGTGGTCACTTTATGTGATAGACAGTCTTTCAGACTCACCTTTGTCTCATAAATCCACATAAACTACATCATACAGTTCCTAAATGGCACTCAACACTAGAGTGGAAAGTAAAAACACCCACTGAGGTTACTAAAAGGTCTGTATAGATGGAACAATAACTGAAATGTATCCAGTGCTTAAAAACAGTTGCTACTGGGAAAAATAAATTACAAGTTCAGCACAGTTCTCCTTTAATATTTTTTTTGGTTATCACTTGCTGCCTATATGGAATGGAATGCTCTCCCCAAACGTGTAGGAGACACGCGTCATGTCCTATGGCAGTGCCCTTGATTGGTCTAGTGAAAAAATATTAAACGGTTTCGAGCTATATAGCTTTAAAGTTTAGTGTTTTATATTCTGAGCATGCACAGTAGTGTTTTTGAAATAACAATCTGGTGTGAAATGAAACAAATTTATGTTGCAGATGCCCCTTTTTGATTTCATGCCACTAGCTCTTGGCAGGGCACCAAACATGTTTTTTGTGCAATGCCAACTTCCATCTTGTTGATTTTTTTCATAAACAAGTGTGGAAAATGCATAAATATGCTATAGCGTATGGGAGAGCCTTATTGTATGCCATATTCCATCAATGCACAGGGCTGTTGTACCATCGATGTGATGTCAGGATGTTGTTGTACCATCTTGAGTATGTCATAACGATAGTACAACAGCATCAGTTGACTGCACATGTGCAGATCTTTCAATGCGCTGTGCACCAGAAAACTGCCATCACTGTGAATGCAGACACCAGAGCAGAACTGTGGGAATAAAATCCTAAGTAAGGGCAGCAGCCAAGTTTTATTTAAAAAAAAATGTTTATCTGAGAGCAAGGGGCCATGCTTAATAAATAAGAAATGTTTATGTGAGAGGTGGGGGGCAGGAGGAGACTGGGATGGAGTGGAGCTTTTCTCTGGATTGGGGGTGACAAAGTCAGAAAATAGCACCTCAAGGCTAAGTGTGCAGCTGCATATTTTACTGTTGACCCATACACTATACAAGATAATGGATGGGCAACAGTAAACAAAAACAGTTGTTCACTTCTTCAGGTTGTATGACAACCGAAAACCTCTCGAGCTCTGCTCTCGAGGGTTACATGGTTGTCATGACAACCTCTCAATGGTGAACAACACTGTTATTCACTGTTGCCCATCCATTATACTCTGTCATTTTAAAAAACAAACATCAGGACCTAGCTAAATATACCAATTTAGCTAGATTCTGATGTTTGTTCTTAAAATATGAGCCACAAATAATTTTCTGGTCACCCAAAATCCCATATGTCCAAGATAATGAGAGGAGCCATTCCCTGCATTCTCTATATGTGAACAGTGGGAATTTCTTGACTTCTGCTGCTGCAGCTGGAACACGTGCTGTGGGCTGCAGTGAGAAGAGTAAGCCACTGATCTTGGATCAGGTTTGGTATCCCTCCCCCTGCCTGCCCTCCTGCATTTCAGCATGGGGTCACTATGTTGCGGACACTAACAACATGGTATATAACTACATAGGCATATTAACAAACACAGAAGTAGCACTCAGCAAAACAGTGAGCATTTCCTTCCACGAACAAACACACAAACATTTCATGTTTGCAGGGGCCTTTGCCTCCTGCACCCCCTTATTGAGGCAGGCTTCACCCCTGAATCCCCTCATCTATAAATAACTAACTCTGGGGGGGGGGACTAAACTTGGGGAAAGGGTGAAAACTCAGGGGGAAGAACAAGACAAACACACACAAAACAATTTCCCCAATATCAGTAATCACACCCCAGTCTGCACCTCCTTCCACTGCCTATGACTCTATCCACTGAGCCACAGCAGCTGCTTAACCAGCACACTGCTGGCCAGGGCCTTTCATCTCTTCCTCATAGGCAATATAACTACAGGGATAGCAATAATTTATCTTTGCTACACTGTCCCTGTAGCTATTATTCCTCTGTTTATACCATGCGGTTTATACCGTGCAGTTCTTGCTTTGACTCATTGACCTGGTACCCTTCTTACACTGTTTCAAGCACAAAACTGCAACCTACTGCTCCATTCATGAGAAAAACTGTGCGTGTCAGGTGTGTGAAGAAATGAATATTTTACCTCCCTATATGAAGATAATGCACAATAGATGATTTTTTCTTTACCATGGTCTTATTCCTGACTTGTATATGTGTTGAATGATTTTTTTTTGCGGAGGCGGGCAGTGCAATCAGACTGATTGCATTTACATATCCTGTAGGTCTCTGTGGTTGCCTACATTGGGCTATTCTGAATATCTTTATACCTTCTCATAGTGAAGTGTAAAAAAAAAAAAAAGTAAAGTTACATTTTTAACCCACCACTTGCATTCAAGGACAGTCTGTCTCTATTACACATCTTCATCTGTTATTATATTTGCCCTCATATCATATAAAGTGTTGCTGACACAAGAATCTTTTACTCCCCCCCGCCGGCTGATCAATTGTTGCTGGCATTGGCACATTTACTGAGCCAGTTGCCAAATATATTGATTTCTACATCATAGAGTCAGTTATGACATTGCCATCATAGATACATGGATACATAGATACATAGACAGTGTCGGCAGATAATGGCCTATGGCCTACCCAGTCTGCCCATTTGAGCTTGTAAGTTCAGTTTATGTTTTCCTAGAAGTCTGTTGCCCCTTACCCCTGACCTCCAGAATTCTTTTATGTCTAACCCATGCATTCTTAAATCCTATGATTGTTTCAGCCCCCCCCCCCACTTCCTCTGGCAGGGTGTTCCACTTGTCCACCACCCGTTCTGTGAAGAAATTCTTCCTCATGTTTCCTCTGAATCATCCTGCCTCCAACTTCATCCCATGCCCTCTAATCCTGGAACATCTTTTCCGCTTAAAAATAGTGTATTCCTGCACCCTGTTCCTCCCTGTGAGATACTTGTATGTCTCTATCATATCCCCTCTCTCCCTCCTCTCCTCCAGGGAGTACATGTTCAGTTCCTTCAACCTGTCTTCATAGGACTTGTGATGCAATCCATGCACCATCTTTGTTGCCCTCCTCTGAACCTTCTCTACTCTGTCTATGTCCTTACGTAGGTATGGTCTCCAGAACTGTACACTGTACTCCTGGTGGGGCCTCACTAGTGTCTTGTATAGTGGAATTATAACCTCCCTTTTCCTGCTGGTGATGCCCCTGCCTATACATCCCAGCATCCTATTTGCCTGACCTGCTGCCTTGTCACACTGTTTCCCTGACTTGAGGTCATCAGAGATGATAACCCCAAGATCCCTTTCCTGCGTGGTGCATGCTATATCCTCACCCCCCAACTGATATATTGTGCCAGGGTTTTTGTGCCCCATATGCATTATCTTGCTCTTCTTTGCATTGAATTTCAACAGCCAAACCCCTGACCATTCTTCAAGTTTCTGCAGGTCCTTTCTCATTCTGTCTACACCCTCTGGTGTGTCTACTCTGTTACAGAGCTTTGTGTCATCAGCGAACAGTGAAATTCTGCCTTCTAGATCCTGCGCAATGTCACTGATGAAGATGTTGAATAGGACCAGTCCCGGCACTGATCCTTGTGGTACCCCACTGGTCACTCTTCCATCTGTGAAGTGACAGCCATTTACCACCACCCTCTGTGTCCTGCCACCCAGCCAGTTACCTACCCACCACACTACTGTCCTGCCCACACCCATATTCCCCAGTTTGTGTAATAGTTTCATACTTAAGAGAAACCACAGACTTCCTGTAGGGTAATTCAGTATCACAATATGTAATCCAAGAATGTATGAATAATCCAAGAACTCAGTAAAAAACAGTATGGAGCTTGATTGACTAGTGGTGACTGTGGGCATTACCTCCTTTTTAAAATTATATACCCCATGAAGGAGAGGTACAGGCACCCAGAGAAAGCCTGTGTGAAAATTCAAACTACAGCAACACCTATATTTTGAGTTTGAATGTATGAACACAGAACTGGTACTGAATTGCAACATTTTTTGCTTTAAGGGCCAATACTAGCAGCGATCAAAGGAACAACACTGAGTACAGCATTCACACCCAGTTATACAAATGTGCCCCTACGTTTTGGGGAAAAACAAGTAATTCAGGACCACAGCAATCACCTTTCTATCAATGTATAGATCTCTATAAACATTACATAGACAGCATGTTTTTGAAATGGAAAGGGAGACCAGAACAACTGACACTATTTGTGGACCACCTAGAAGAGAACTATTCTAACCTGAAATGCATTGTGAAATGGAACAAGAATATTATCAACTACTTAAATATTACACTACTAAAGGATGGGAATGAGATTAAAACTACTGTGTACCGTAAATCTACAGATAGAAATTCCCTTCTCCTTATCTACAGTACACACCCAAGACACACAGTTTATAATGTCCGCAAAACCAATACCTCAAATACAAAAGGAACTATTGCGACAACAGGCATGGTGTGCTGGAAGCTGTAGTTTATAAAAACTGCTTTGAAAAAAGAGGGCACAGTCCACAACATGTCTTACAAGAGGCTATTGCTTTTGGTAAAATAAAACCAGGTCAAATTATCCTCTGTCCCATAAATACTTCACAAGTGGCACAAGACATTATTCAAAATCATTGCCACCATTTTGTCATAACCTTTTCATCAGAGTCCCACTTGATTCAGAAAGTATCTGGCACGTTTTAGCAGTTGACAGGGAGTTAAGGGAAGGTACTGTACAGTAGATGTAGCTAGGGTGGTCTACAGAATGGACAGAAATATTGGAAATGACATTGTACACACCCTTTATGATCCTCAACACAGTAATGCTATGAATTTCACTAAAGAATTTTTTTTTCTTGTGTGAATTATTGCTTCTGTAGGGTAATTTTGAAATGTGATATTTTTTGAGCTGTTAATTTGATACAATTATTAAAAGTTTGGAACTTGGTAACATCCAGTAATGAATTTGACAAAAACATTTAAAGTTTGTGACATGATAACCTCCAGTACTGAATCAATAAACTATTTAGCATTGTATACATGTTCCAGCTTTTATATACAAAGGACAGTAAAACCTTTTGAAAGATGCATTGGGGAAAATCTGAGAGCAATAAAGAAACAAATGTCCTGAAAATGCATTTGCATGCCTTGTGGCCAATTCAGATGGTGTCCAGCCTTTTTTTTTCTGACCACTAGGGGTCAGTCACTACCCTTCTTTTCCCTTGCCAGCCAGCCCCTCCTCACCCTAATGTTCGTATGAATATTCTTTTTGCACTTTTTGCATGACTCCCTTATTGGACAATAGTTGTTTCTTAAAGGGGTTACATCACTATCTCTGGAATGCATGTCAGTCTGATTTAATAGCCGTCACCTACAATCATTAAAGAGAATTAGAGAGTGAGCTGCTGCAGCTTGACATTATCCTGCATATAAGTCTTGGGTCTAGGCATCATACGGCATATTTTGGCCTCCATCTTATTGAAGTAGAGCAAGTACCCACTGTAGCTTGGCCTCATTCGCCTATCCACAGTACTTGATTTAGTAAGCTCTGCATGTGACAATATAGTGACCTGGCCTCAGAATAAGGGCCACTTTCTTGTTTCTCTGTTTGTCCCTTCTTCTGCTTTGCTCCTTACCTTTACTAACCCCTGGTGCATTCAAACAAAAAAACATTGTGGACTGTCAGTGTGTTTTTGTCTATCCTGAACATTGTATATGGGCCCCCCAGTTCTCTGAATTGGAATGTACAATACACCTACCATGGCGTGCTGGAACTTATAATGTGATGACAATGGAGGGTACAAAGTTTTCCTTAATTACTAAGGTCCTATGGATCTTCTTGCTACTCATGTCTAGGGTAGTTACATACATAGCACTGGGCCCCCTAGGTATTCATCCTTGGGTTCACCCAATCCCACTTAAAACCTCCTGCAAATGAGAATGGACTAAAGCACTCAGGCTGGTTGTAGGAGCTATTAAGAAACACCTTCTGCTCCTGTTGTTGTTCTTGGATATTGTTGAACTCAACCGTGGCCCTCCGGCAGCTATCTCATTCCCAGCTGACCTACCCAGCATTAAAGGTATAAGCTTTATGCATGTCAATGCATGCAGCTTCCTGAAGAAGATTACATCTGTTCAGGCTTGGGTCTGCCATACAATGCCCAATGTCCTGACAGTCACTGAGACTTGGCTCAGACCTGGTACTTCAGACCTGAGGTAAATATCCCAGCCTATTCTTTATTTAGAACTGCTAGGCAGACAAGAGGAGATAGACTTGCCATCTATGTTAAAGACAAATTTTCAGCTTCAGTTATCAACTCGACCTCAATCCCTAAAGAATTTGAAAGCCTGACTATATAAAGTGAACTCTCCTCTTCCATCTCATTCTGCGTTGTAAGATGCTATAGCCCCTTCTCAACAGGGTTTCAACTCCTAGACCACTTAAGCAAGCAATAACACATGACAAGGTGTGGGTTATCTCTGATAAAGAGCACACCTAGGTGCATGAAATAGGCATGGGCACTTGCTCCAAGTGCCTTATGTACCTGGACGTGCTCTTATCAGGAGATAACCCACACCTCAGAGTGTGTTATTGCGCTTATAAAATGGGCCCAAAGTAATTATTTGAAAAAAAAAGAAAGTGAGATGTATTAAAATATAGGTTTCACTAGGCTACATACTGTTGTAAAAAAAATAGTCCCCTGCAAAGGTCTTCCTATGTACTCAAGGTACAAACGCATAAAAATAGTATACAGTGTATGTAAACTTCATCCCCTCCCCCAACAAGCCTTGTTCATTTTAACATTTTCTTTTTTTTTCTTTTTTGCAACATTTATTACTTTGTCTAAAGATATAAGGAGTGACTGAGTGGTGACTGAGTTTTTCTTGTACCAAGGGTTTCACAGTTGGGTTGTTCTGTTAAGTGTCTTCTGTCACCCTAGTCTCCCCACCCCAAACCAATATTTTTTTTGTGTATTTTGTTTTATGTTGGAATTTAGATTTTTCCTTTCCAGTGCATCTTCGCTACCCCGAGCATGTCCCTTTGTGGCCACTATATGGAGCGGTTTCCATTTTTTTACAGTTTTAAAACTGTAACTACCAGTGGCTTTTGAGATTTTTTTATTTATTTTAATGCCTTTCTTTAGGGTCGCATGGAGCAGGGGGACTGCACTTGGTAGAGAGAAAGATGTAACCATTAATGACTCTGTGAATAAAGATGTTTGGAGATCGCGCTCATGCTATGAACTGCAGCTTTGTTTCTTTTTTAAAATATTTTATACTTCTGCCAGCTAAATTTGAGTGTGCCTGTTGGGAGCAGGTACTTTTGGATCAGGCAGTTGAATTATTTATTATTTTTGTGTCTGTCCCATGGCTTTCTGACTGCCAGTGTCATGTTGATATCATTGTTTGCTGAGTAGTTGCCATTGAACAGCAGTGGCATGGAGTGATTTCCACCTGTACTATATCTTTGTTGGCACAAGTAGTGCCAGTTGAAGAGATATATGCTGATAAGGACATGGCTGTAAATGCTTTCCAGCAAATCAGCATTTAAGAATTCTTTTTCCCATTTTATAAGTAATTTTATAGGATCCCTGCCCTCAGAGTTTATTATATTAGGAGACCTTAACCTGGACTGGTTTTCCTGCATCTCTGTTCCCCTTAAATCCCTGTGTGATTCTCTTGGACTATCGCATCTCATTACTGAAATGACATGGCCTAAAAAAAAGAACCCTAGCAATAGTACCCTGCTGGGTCTTATTCTAGTAAATAAGTTTCACCTATTTTCCCATGTTAGCGTATTCTTCTCTGATATCAGTGACTAATTTTTCACTGCCTGTGTAAGATTCACCTTGAAACCACCATCTACTTCCATATTCACCATCAGGATTTCTCCTTGCAACCTTGACTCCTGGGCATTTATCATTGACTTGAGGGATTCTTTGAGATGGTAGTACTTCTACCTGGTAAAATCAGTGAATACAGCCTACAATATATTCCAGGATATTGTGCTAGGGGCATTGGATAAGCATTAGCCATTAGTTAAAGTACGATCTAAGAAAAAATTATGCTGGTGGTTATGGCTGACCTAAAGGCAGCACTGCATAAAAGAGATTGCCCTTGAAAAACAGCTCAAAAAACAAAGCTTCCAGCTGACTGGATTTCATTTGGGAAAGCAAGGAATCTTTGTACTAGGATGGTCAGGGAAGCAAAAGCTACCTATTTTCATGCAGAACTTGACTCTTCCTTTATATTTTCCTCCAAATTCTGGAAAACACTTAAGAACATTGAAGGTCATGCATCCACAAATTCCCTGCCCACAAGAATTACTACTGGGGCCACTACAGTCTCTGATAGGCCAGCAATCCTTGACTCCCTCAGTAACCACATTGCTGCTGCAGGTTTAGTATTTGATACTTCCCCCACCAATAACCTTTGCTCTCAACTTGGTGTACAGGACCAGGAAGCTCCTATCATCAGCAATGCATTCTCCCTTCAGCCAGTATCCTTGAAAGACATTGAGGACCTCTTGCTACAGTCAGACACCAGGAAGAGTGTTGGTGCAGACCTCCTTGATCAATTTTTCCTGAAATCTTGGCCATTACATCCTGGCTATGCCAATTACCCACCTATTTAAGATATCCCTTTCTCTGGGTGACCTTCCTCCCCTATGGAAAACTGCACACGTGATCTCCCTTTTTAAATCCGGATACCCTTGTGACCTTAGCAATTACAGGCCTATCTCTTTACTCCCCATCCTGTCAAAACTGTTAGAGAAAATTGGGAGTGCACAGCTCAGGAATTACCTGGAATCTGCAAAGCTGCTTAACCCTTTACAATTGAGCATTAGACCATGCCATAACACCATCTCGCCACTTGCTAAGGTGACTAATGACTGGCAATGTGACCTTAAATGCCAAGAATTTTGTATGTGCAGTATTTTTAGACCTATGTAAGGCATTCAACACTGTCAATCATGGTCTGCTCCTTACTTCCCTCCAGAACATAGGTCTGGACTCTTTATCATTGAGATGATTCCCAACTATCTTTCATGTCATCTCCAGCAGGCAAAAGCAGACAGGGCATTCTCACCCCTAAAACCACTGCTAAGGTGCATACCACAGGGCTCCTTATTTGGTGCCCTACTCTTGAAAAATATATATAAACAGAGTTGATGCCAGCTTCCATGCTGCAAATGTACATCTATTTACAGAAGACACGATATTTTACATCAGCAGATCTTCCCCAGAAGCAGCATGTAGTGACCTTCATCAGGAGTTTAATCTGCTGCAACTGCAGCTCTTGAACCAGAAACTTCTACTGAAGACTAAGAAAACAAAGGCAATGCTCTTATCACCCTCAGCACATATAATGAACTCTGCTGCCCACGGAACTTTTCTTCAAATCACCTCACTCCCAGGCAAGCCTTTGGAATATGTAACTAAGTTCAAATACTTGGGTGTCTGGATTGACCATAGGCTTTCTTATAATGACCATATTGAAGAACTTATAATAAAGCTTAGACAGAGGTTTGGTCTCTTCTATAAGATTAATCAACTTCTTTCTTGGGAGGTTAAGAAGCGATTGGTCCAATCCACCTTCTCAACATTGTTGGAATATGCAGACTTCTTTTACAGTCAAGGCCCCGCCTCTGCACTGGACAAACTGGACACACTTTATCATAGAGCCTTAAGGTTCATTACTGGCCTCCCTTCCACCATGCATCACTGCTCCCTATATGCTGCTGTGGGATGGTCATCCCTCAAATATAGAAGACAGAGGAATGCTGTCTTTTGGACCTTCAGAGCTTTTACTAAGAAATTGCCTCAGTATGTCTTAGATTGCCTGTCCCTAAGCTCGGTAGGCAAATATGCTTTGAGGAGTGTTTCCTACATCTCCTTTATTATACCTGAGGTCAGATTGCACTTTGGTAGGACAACCTTAAGTTACACATTACCCTCACTCTGGAACAACCTGCAAAAGAACATTGAAATTTGTCTACCTTATCAGACTATCAACATTCAAAACTCTTTATGCTCGTTCTTTTAAGGAATCCTGTAATTGTTTTACCTGACCCTGCTTATTACTTGAATTGAGCCTCCCACTGTTTGTCCTCCCCTGACCCCTGTTCTGTCTGTTCCCTTATCCCCTCCCTCCCCTTGCCTTTGACCAGCATTCTGGGGCCCAACTTCATTCCTTTAATGGTCTCAGAAGCACTCTGTGATCAGTGGCCATTGTATGGCTGCCACAGTTCATTTAGTCTTCTACCCCTCTGCCTTCTCCCTTTTAGGCATCTGCCCCTTCCCATCACATTATCGATCTATCCTTCTACTTCATACCTAATCTAAGAGCCCTCTCTCTTGCACTCTGTATATTCCTTGTAACTTGTATTTCTCATTCCTTTCATACAGTTCAGAGAATATCATATATATTTTTGCATATTTTTTTACCAAGAATTAATACCATTTCCATCTGAATTCTGTACAGTGTTCTATGTTCACTTTATATTATATTATGACTTGTATTATGATTCTGTTGTGTATGTGACCCTTTTATGCTTGACTATGTATATACTGTATGTCCAGGTCCACCTCAAATATGAGCTTTGCTCAATGGTGTTTAGCTGGTTAAATAAAGATTTTGATTGATTGATTGATTGATTGAATAGAAAAGGTCAGACTGGAACTACAAGGAGGTAACTTGGACAACAGATTACTGGAGAAAGAAGCTCACTGGTAATATCTACTGGTAGCTATGGAGTATTGAGCATTGAACAACAGGTTTCAATTGACCCTAATTCTTGGGACAAGCTTTTTTCAAGGACCCTGATATGCTGAATGTCATTGTCTTCCTATGACCATAATATTAACTGACATTGAAATATTGGCTGGATTGAAACCTATAGGTTACTGTTATTGCAATAAATTGCAATTATAGGAGAATGGGGTGAGAGTTAGGTCCCACGACCCTAAGACACACCCTGATGGTTGTTGGTGTGGAGGGTGGGGGTGGTGTTGCAATGGTAGAGTTGCGTGGAGGGTGGAATTGGGCCCACTATGACACTAAGTCACACCCCAATGCGTGTTGGTGTGTGGAGGGTTGGGAGGGTGCAGTTCCAATGGTAGGGTTGGGTAGAGGAAGGGTACAACAATTACAAACCCTAACATCCAATTTCCTGACCTGTATAACTTTGGTTGAAGACCTATGTGTAGAGCCCTAACTTTGTTTTAAATGACGTTTTTTGTATATATATATATATATATGTATATATATTAATTCGGTATGAAATCACAATCACTATTATCCCGACTATCGAAATCCCATCACCGGAATCCCGACTGATTACGTGCCTGCCATTCACATTGCCGAACAGTTAAAATCCCGACAGTCTGACAAAGCAGCAGTTGTGATTGGAAGTAAACTGCCCCTGAGTTTTGTGCTCTAGTTCTAAATTTTGATGCTCAATGAATGGAGCCTTTGACTACTTCTTGCTTTATTTAATATTATAATTTAAAACTAAGTCTTTACTCACTGAACTGACCCGAAGTATTGCTCACTTACTACAAATCTGAACTAGTCAAACTTTCATGAACAGACAGGTACAGTCAATGCCAACTTTTGTAGCCCAGATCTTCAGATCTGAACTACAGTAACCTCATTTAAATCACATGCACAGCAACAAATTTGTTTAACTAAGTACACCCAGGCTACTGATTTCACAGTAGCCTGGATATCAATGTGTTGGCAACTGTGGTGCCTCATTACCTTCACTACTGGGCTGTCATGAACTGTTAAAATGTTAAAATGTTGCTTCAAATATTTAATTTAGGCTGGCACAATTTCAGATGTTGCTTCCTGCTTATTACCTTCACTATTGGTCTGTCATGAAATATTAAAATGTTGCTTTCAATTTTTTTTATTTAGGGATGCACCATTTCTTATGTTTAAGATTTTTCCCCTCATTACCTGCACTACTGGGCTGTCACATATTTGTTGGGATTTTACACAATGTACATTTAACATGTCGGGCATTTGTATTGTCAGTCTTTCAGTAATGGGATTGTTGTCAGGAATTTAAGTGTTGGGAATTCATACGGATATATATATATATATATATATATATATATATATATATATAATATCTATCCATCTATATATCTATCTATATATGACTGGTGTTCAACAAACCTTTTTTCAAATGACCGGACAACGAAACCGTCATGTCGACTGCATTTGGAGTTGGCAGATGATTTCCAAGTTAGAAACTTGTTTTTTTCAGGATGCTTCTCACCCCAAACTCCCCATGCAGGGGCTGTGCCCCCAAAACCCTCCACTTTATATAATCAACTCCGAGTCGGAGTTGATTTGGGAAGGGGGTGTAAATCACCCAAATGCAGTGCCTGGGTCCAACAACCATTTATTCAACAACCTGGCACTGTAGTTGCTGTACTGACTGTCACTGTAACTGTGTCACTATCAGTGATGCATATATATATATATATATATATATATATATATATATATATATATATATTTATATATATTATGGTAGCACAGTAGTGCTACCATAGTTAGGGTTGAGGAGCCATTTACATGTTAAACCTAAAGTTTTGCACCATAATAACTTTGCAACTGTTCAACAGATTTGCCTGAAATTTAGAATACACAATCAAGACCCATATGCCTAGGGATCTGCCAAGTTTCGTACCAGTCGGATGTATGGCTGCGGAGTTATTAAGTGTGATCTGTGCACACATTTACGCAATTTTTTGGAATTCTACAGTCGCGCCTACAGGTCACACAGTTTGCACGACCAGTCTGAAATCTTCAGGGAATGTGTGGCCGGGGTCCCTGATGTGCCTTTTGAAGATTTTTGGAAAAAATATTAAATGGTTCAAAAGTTATTCAAGAAACAAGTTCCCATTATAAGTCAATGGGAAAAGTTAACAAAAAGTTTGACAGTGTCACAAATGCAGTTTTTACTTTCACAAATGGCCCTTTTACTGTCGCAAATCTGCCATTTTGTTTTCAGTTGATGATCAGAAAAATGCTTGGCATTTAAATGTGGGACCTTCTAGCAACCTAATTCTTTTTGTATTCACCTAGTCGGACCTTGAGGATGCTATCCATGTCTTTATTTTGGAGTAAAACAGCTTAGAAATATGTTTTTCAAATTTCTGGAAAAAGTACTTTCGCAAAGTACTTTTGCACTTGTGACACTGTCAAATGAATCTGCGAAAGCTTTCGCAAATTGTGACAGTACTTTTCTAGGCTGTGGGTAAATGACAGCAATTCTTTGGCACCCCGCTGCAAAAGAATGGTTTGGTGTGTTGGGCTGAAATTTGGAGGGATTGCAGCTGACATCTGACAGATGTGCCTTTCAGTGTTTTGCTGAAAAAATATTACATGGCAGCAAAGTTATGGCACTCCAAAATTTACCCTTTTTCCCATAGGATAACATTACGGCGTCCGACGCATTGCAGCAATCCTTTGGCGCCTTGCTGCAAAATAATGGTTTGGTCTTTTGGGCTGAAATTTGAAGGGAAGACAGCCAACATCCCACAGATGTGCCTTTCAGTGGTGTGTTGAAAAAATATTACAGGGATGCAAAGTTATGGCACGCCGAACTTCTCTTTTTCCCCCATAGGATACCATTATGGCGTTCACCGCGCCTTTCAGGGCCCGTATCTCGGAAACGGTGTGAGATACAGACTTTTCATCAGCGAAATGCTTGGGGGCTAAGTACAAAACTAGCCAGGAAAGTGATAATTCATATGACTTTTAAATTTTTTTTCTATGTCATACGGTTCCTGAGATATAAGCAATTTACTATTCCAAGTCCTCATTTTCTGTTCCGACAGTCATTATTTTGCATAAATTCTTTGTACTAACTGTCTTTCAATATGCAGCTTTTGGGGAAAACTATTGTTTGCGTTTACATAACTGTTACCCTTAATGCTTCTGCTTCTGGTTCTGTACCTGTTTCACTTATTTTTCCTGTCTACGCCACCTTCTGCGTTACCCTTTGCATTTTCATTTGTGCTTCTGTTTCTGTAATTTTAACCATTTGTGTCTACAGTGCTGTGTATCTTTGTATTTTGCTTTGTCGCACTATGCACATTAACATTTCTGTTTGTGGGCACTGTGTTACTATGTGACAAGAAGACAATATGCAGCGGGAACGCGGGCCCTTCTGGCCCCCTCGCTGTAGTACATTCACTATTTCTCAGTACAGTTTATCTTTGTGTTTCACTTTGTGTCACCATGTGTATTATCATTTGCATTTGTCGGCACTGTGTTACTATGTGTGAAGACGACATCACGTGGCGGGAGCGGGCCCCGCGCCTCCCCGCGTACATGTCACTACTTTCTTGTTATCATTCTCAAAAGAGGAATTAGAGGAAAACTCTGTTTAATGCATCAGTTAGTGTTGTTCCAAAGCCACAAAAGTAGAAAATTCAGTGTTGGGTTGAAAACTCACCTTGGACCCCAGCCCACCCCCAACCGGCATTGGGGTGCGCATTGGGGTGTTCATTCTAACTCTCACCCATTCTCCTATTCCTCTGCTTCTTTAAACATGTGATGGGGTGAGAGTTATGGCCAATGACCCCAATGTGCACCCCAATGCCGGTCGGGGGTGGGCTGGGGTCCAAGGGGGTTTCAACCCTAACATTGAATTTCCTCAATTTGTCACTGTAAAACCCTAACTGATGCATTAAATGGAGTTTTTTCTCTAATATATATATATATATATATATATATATATAAATATAAATATATATTATATATATATATATATATACTGTATATATATATATATATACTGTATATATATATATATATATATATATGTAAATAACACCTATCTGTGTCTGCTGTTCTCAGCCATTACTGACTGTATTGTGAGGCCTTCTGGCACCATGCAGTTCTGCTTAAAGTTTAACCAGTCCAAATTAATTCATGGTCATTTGCACCTGCTTCCCTGCGATGCTCAGCATTATTGGGGTATGCACACCAGCCAGGCCAATTTACAAGTAATAGGCCCAGGATGCTGAGGTGTGCCATAGGTCATTCATCCCAACTCTCACCCTGTTTCATATGCAAACAAGTTGACATGTTACAATAAATGAGAATGGGGTGAGAGTTAGACCACATGACCCCATGGCACACCTCGGCATCTATTGGTCTGTGGAAGATGGGGGGGGGTAGTTGGGGGGATGAGGGTCTGGCAACCCTAACATTGCATTTCTACACTTTTGTAACTGTGGAAACAGCCCTAACTGATGCATTAATGGAGTTTTGTTGCAATTAATTTCCCTTCTTTTTGAGAAAGTGTAATATAAATAGTAAATGGTATGTGTTGGTGGGAGCATGGGTCCCTTCTGCATAATAATATGTGTTTGTGGGAGTGTGAGCCCTCTGGACCCTGCACTCCCACTTACACATAAGCATGGAGTCATACTTTAGGGCAAGGAAGTCTTGTAACATTAATTTGCCCACATCTGGGGAACCATAGCAGGCAGTAAAAAAATTGAAATGTGGTTGTAATCATGAGAGTGTGTAGTTCCCGCAACATGAAGTCTACCAAATCCTTATCGCACCTTGTGTCCAAGATAGAGGCAGCAAAAAGTGTCTTGAATATGAAGTCTGTGGGGGTAATAGTGGTCCTTGGAGATGAAAATGAGCAATTGGAACAGAAAATTGCAAATATCTCAGCAACCATACAAGGTAGAAAAAAAAATTGAATTCCATGGGCTTCAGGACTTTCCAAACTAGGGGGGACTAAAAGCTTTTGCAACGAACAGTCTGTATCTCAAACTGTTTTTAAGATAGGGCCCTGAAAGGTGTCATGAATGTCACAATGTTATCCTATGGAAAAATTTCTGAACTTCGTAATGCTGTAACTTTGGACCCCTGTACTGTTTTCACACCAAACCACCAAGAGGCACATCTGTGGGACCATGGCTTGCCACCCTGCAAATGTCAGCCAAAAAACCAAACTGTTTTGTTGCAGGAGGGTAGCAAATGATTTGCAGTTATTATGGCAATACTTTCGCAAAATACTTTTGCAAATCACACAAGTTTCACAAAAAAAATCACTGAAGTTTAGCATTTGCAAAAGTATTTTGTGAAAGTATATTTTGGAAAAAGTTTAAAAAAGTATTTCTGGGGGTTTAACCCCCTAAAAAGGTATGGCTAGCATCATCTGGATCTGACTAGGGAAACAACAATCAGTGTTTATCTAGGGGGTCCCAATTTTAAATGCCAGGCATCTTTCTGTGTCACTAACTGAAAACAAGATAGCTGAAACACAAAAGTAAAAGGGCCATTTGCAACAGTAAAAATAGCCATTTGAGAAAGTTTCAGGATTTTTGTTAACTTTTCCCATTAACTATAATGGGAAATTTGTTTTTTGAATAACTTTTGAACTATTTCATATTTTTTTACCAAATCTCTGAAAGGCACATCGATGACCAAGGCTTCATCTTCCCTGAAGTTTCTGGACCTAACAGACAAACCATGCAGGCTGTGGGCGTGAGCAAAGAAACAAGCAAAAAGTCAGGTTTTTGTGTGTTTTAGTGTTCTGTAGCTGTGCAGCCATACATCTGATCATAACAAAACTTGCCACATCCTGAGGCCTATTGTACCAGGCAGCAAATGCAAAATTTCAGGCAAATCCATTGTCCGAATGCAAAGTTATTATGGTGCAAACGTTGAGGATTTGATTAAAATGGCTACTCAACCCTAACTGCAATGGCACTACTGCACCACTATAATGTGTGTGTGTGTGTGTGTGTGTGTGTGTATATATATATATGTATGTATGTTATATATGACTATAGATACATATTATAGTTCTGCAGTAGGGTTAAAATGGCACTTTAATGTTAAACCTCAAATTTTGCACTTTAATTACTTAGCAACTGTTCAACAGGTTTTCATGAAACTTGGTATGCTTTGTTCCATGGTGGTAGATCTCTTGATGTGCCTAGTTTTGTTTTGACTGGATTTGTGAATTTAGTGTAGCGCATAGTGAAAAAATGCATTTTTGTGCAAATTTTTGCCACCTTTTCCTCATTTTCCTCATCACGTTGCGGCCATAATATTTGCAATTTTGGCCTGGAATTTTCAATCAATCAGTCAATCAACTTTTATTTATAAAGCTCTTTTCAAAAATCAAAGCGCATATACATTGTAAGAAAAAAAACAGACATTCAGTCAATAAAACAGATGAAAAGATAAAAAGGCCGCATTAGTAAAACTAAACATTATCCCCCCAAAGCCAGACTGAATAAATATGTTTTAATGAGGATTTAAAAGACTCAGTGGACAAGCACTCTCTAATCCGACGAGGTAGAGAGTTCCACAGGGTCAAGTCTACAAAAGAAAAAGTCCTTGCACCTGATGTCTGAAGATGGACCCTGGGAACCTCTAGCAATCCCTTGTCAGTGGAGCAGAGTGGAGAGAGGGGGCAGTAGGGGCAAAGGAGGTCTTGGAAGTAACCCGGTCCCTGTCCATGTAGGGACTTATAGGTCAGCAATGTGACCTTGAAGGTGATCCTCCAATGCACTGGCAGCCAGTGCAGTTCGCATAGTACAGACGTGACATGGCAAGTTCTTGACAACCCTGTCAACAACCTGGCCGCAGTGTTCTGCACCAGCTGCTGGTGATGGAGAGCCACCCTTGGTAACCCTAGGTATAGAGCATTGCAGTAATAAAGATGAGAGGACACAAAGGCGTGAACCAATATAGGTAGGTCATCATGCGTAACAAGGTGCTTTATCCGGGTGATGTTCCTCAGATGATAAAATGAGGACTTGACAACTGCTGACACCTGTGTTTTTAGTGTCAGTTCATTGTCAAGCACTGCACCAAGATCCTGCACCCATTCAGAAGGTCTCAACTGTTTACCCCCTAACACAAGGCTAGACGGTTGCCCAGGAGTCAACTTCTCTACACGGTGACCTGGGTCCACCACCAACACCTCAGTCTTATCCGGATTCAGTCTCAACCAGTTAGCACTCATCCAGTCCTGAACCTCAGTGAGGCAGTTGTTAAAGACCGAGATTGCACTATTTTGTTCGGGTGCAAATGATACCCTGCGGCACCCCACAGGGCACGATGAAGGGGGCTGAAGAAAAAATTCCTGACACCACCCTCTGAGTCCTGCATGTGAGGAAAGAATGGAACCATCTGAGGACTGTTCCTGACAGTCCACAGAGTAGCTGCAGGCATTCCAGCAACACCTCATGATCCACTGTGTCAAATGCTGCAGAGAAGTCAAGGATGACCAAGATCGAACAACTCCTCTGATCCCTCACTATTAGGAGATCATTAAGTACTTGAACTAATGCCATTTCAGTACTATGCTCTTCCTGAAACTGGACTGGAGAGGATCATAGACTTCATGGGCGGCAAAAAAGTTCTCAAGCTGCAATGCAACTACCTCCTCAATAACCTTGCCCAAAAAGGGCAGGTTAGAGACCGGTCTGTAGTTCGCAAGACAGTCTGGGTCACAAGAAGGCTTCTTTAATGGGGTGTCACCACAGACTTCTTCAGGGAATCAAGAAACACCCTCTGATCCAGCGAACACCAGACTATCTTAGTAAGGACTGGTCTGATAACATCCAAACACCCCACAAAGAGGCGTGTTGCACCAGGATCCAAACTACAGTAAGTCGATCACAAGCCTCAAACAATCATGATATCCATGATTGCTGGCTGGTCAAAGTCTGTCCAGACAGACCAGGTGTCTGTGCCCTCACATCAACCACCGCCATACTCATTTGAATGCATCAAGCAGATCTACGATCTGATTGAGGACACATTATCAGCAAAGAACCAAGCAAACTCATCACACTTAGATTATAAAAAGGCTCTTGAGCCCCGAAGGCAGGCTGTATTGCACAGGTTGTCCACGGTCTCGAAGAGTTGAGCCAGTTGATTTCTTGCTGCAGTTATCTCCCTGGACAGGAACTCTGCCTTCTTATGGGAGATTTCTGATTGATAGTCCTAATAAAGGGTAATCAACCTAAGTCTGAACTCCTCCAGGCCAGATTTCCTCCAACAACCTTTCAATCTTCACCCCACTCTCCTCAACTCCGTCAAAGTCCCATCAAACCAGGAGGACTGAGGGCAGAAAGGGAGGGAGCAAACTCGGACAGGAGCTATGGAATCCAGGGCCCTCAGCACCATATTATTATAGCGCACTACTAGGTCTCCTGGATCCAAGCACTCCAATGGCCAACTTGATAGGTCCAGCACTGCCAACAGACACTCTGGGGCTACACCTCTCAAAGGGCAGTACTGGACCATCTCCAAAGGGTCTGGTCTCACAGGGGGAGCTGTGAAACTGAACCTTATAGGGTGATGGTCTGACTATCCAGCTGGTTCCACCACCAAGTCAGCGACATACATCCCCAGGAGGAACACCAGGTCCTGGGAGTGACCCTGAATATGGGTTGCAGAGGTAACTACCTGTGTGAAGCCCAATAAAATCATCAGTTGGAGGAAGTTTTGACCAAAATGTGAGATTTCGTCATCGACCCAGGCATTAAAACCCCCCAGGACCGACCACCTGGAGGATTCCAACACCATGTTGACCATGAAGTCTGCAACTTCCTGCAGGAAAAATTCTTATCACTGAGTGGATGGTAGATGAGCAGAATCCTCTGCCCACACCTACTCCCATGAAACACTCGAAGGATCTAGTGGTCCCCAATGGAACCCTTTACAAGGACCAGTTCTGTCTTAAAACAGATGGCTACACCCCCACCCCTTCAATCCAATCATGAGCGGTGTATCACCGAGTACCCTGCTGGAACTGCTGACTCCAGTACCGGAACAGCATTCTCATCCAGCCAGATCTTGGTGATGCAAACCAGATCAGATGACTGAACAAGATCAGCAATAATTTCTGTCTTGTTCTTTATTGACCTGGCATTACATAACACCACCCGCGTTGGATGAGAGGCTATAGAAGAGTGGACAACTTGCCCACTATCAGTGGAACCCTTGGGTATTGGTGCCAGGCATGGAGGACCCCTTTCCTGGAACTATTTCACCCCACAGTGCCTCCTTGACCTCACCAACCCATCAGTCCACCCCACTCCTCCTCCCAGGTCGAGAGCCCCCCCCAGCCCCTCTGTTCAATACCCAAGGCACAACAATACCTATATACCTTGGATTGAAATGTGGGACTATCAAAGGGGCACAGGCCCCTCAGCCTGGAGTGACAGTGTTCATGAGGTGGGGTCCCAAAAAGGCTATGTTGAAAATCTGGTGTAAAAATTCCTCAAAAAATGGCAGTTATTATCCTAACTTCAAAATTACATTGACAGCCATTATATGGTAGTTTTCTTTATTCCTCAGTTCATGGTTTGGCTTTGAAGAGTGCAGACATGTCCCAGTCCACAGAAGATGACAGCCCTCGACCTCCAGTGATAAGTATAGGGTAAGGGGGATGTGGGGTGATGGAGTGCTCAGTAGAAGGTTCAGGATGGGGGAGGTTTAAGCAGGGACAATAAGGAACTGTTTTCTTTTTTCAGGTTAATAGAAATATTGGGGGACTGTTTTCTATTTTTCAGCTGAACAAACAAAAATAAAGATTTTGGGACACTGGGGATTATCTCCCCAGTGTCCCATACTACTGGAGCGTGGGTTTGAATGCTCACATGGGAATTAGGCTTGCCAATGTCAGCACATTATTAAAGCAATTGGCTACATGGCTGGGGTTCATCTGACACTGGGGGTGGGCATCCCAGCATCCAAATTTATAAATAAATCAAATACAAAAGGGAGCAGGGGAATGCTGAGAAGAGGGTGGGGGGTACCACTAGACACCAGGGAAATTTAACATAATCATGGGGACAGCGATCAGAGGGTGGGGGTACCAGCCATAGGGAAAATATGAAAAATTGTTTATACTGACAGAGGGTGGCAGGACGGATTCAGATACAGTTAAATAGATACACCAAGGCACATATCTTGTTAATTAGGGCTCCCTTACATAGATTCTGTAGTAGTTTTATGGTAAAGGAACCTCAGGGGGTGTTTTTTTGTAAGCTTTTATATTCCTTTTTCATGACTCGCAAAAAAGGAATCGGCTCGCGAAAAAGGAAATTAGTGAATCACAAAAAAGGAATATAAAAGCTTAAAAGCACACCCTCCTAGGTTATTTTACCATACAACTTCAATGGAATCCATTTAAAGGCGAAACACATGAATAAAATGCATGGCTTGGTGTATCTGTTTAACTGCATTTTTGTGGGTTTTCAAACAAAAAAATGGTAAACAGGATGGTGGCTCATTTCAAAAGAATTTTCTCTCATGAAACAGGATTTGTGTTATCACAAAAAAGTAATGCTCACATAAGACTCAATCCTTTTTCATGAGACCAAATCCATCATCGAAAAAAGATAAACTTTCCTATAGATTGGAATGTTGAGAAAATTGCCATAAGATATGGGAACTAAAAAATTGAATAACATTGCCACAGATTAATATTATTGCACCAACTTTTCCCTGTCTGTTCTGCTATGAAGTTCTTTATGCCCTACAAAAATCTCGCAGAAATGCAACACCATCTGGTCACAAGGCAAGGAGGAAAAAACTGCTAAAAATGTGTTTTTTTTTTTTACTTTTTTCACTATCCAGATCATAGATTCCGCATATCCGACTGGAACAAAGCTTGGCACATCAAGAGATCTACCCTGTAGAACAACACGTACCAAACTGTGTGCAAATCCATTGATTGGTTGCAAGGTTATTACAGTGCAAAAGTCCAGATTTAACATAGAAACTGCTTTGCAACCTTAACTATAGGGGCACTATTGTGATATTATAGTGGCACAGTAGTGTCACTATAGTTAGGGTTTGCAGGACACTTCTATGTTAAACCCCAAAGTTTGCACTTTAATAACCTTGTAACAATTTGTCCAATTTGACCAAGACTGTTCATGTGCAACATCCAACCATAGATCTCTGGATCTGGAACATTTTGTTCTGGTCGGATTTATGCTTGCAGAGCTATGGAATGTCAAATGTGAAAAATCCTCAACTTTTGTGTATTTATTCATCAGGCTTAACACACTGAATGATGCATTTGTTTGGATTCAGATGTGCATGTGCATATGATGCCTGGGTCAAAGTGGTGCTTTTTGAAGATTTGGTGAAAACATATTAGTCCATTCAAAAGTTATGGAAGTTTTTCATGTCTCATTTTAGCCTATGCGAAAATTTATATGTGCATTGTGAAAACGTTCATGACAACATTTTTGTTTTTGTGTTCTGGATTTTCATGTTTGTGCCTCCATCATTTTGTTTTCAGTAGTGGGAGACAAAAGAAGCATAAATCAAAAAATCATGACCTTTGGTAAACACCAACACTTGTGCTTACCTAATTAGGGCCTGAGGAACATGACCATGGCATCAGTTTTTGTGCAGGTGCCCTGGAAATATGTTTTCCAAAACTGTCCAACCATTTTACCATTTTATTTTTGTGAAAACATTTTTGGTGTGCACGGTAATGACCTCACACAAAAATAAAGGTAGCTTGGCAACATATTTTTGTGCTCGAAAACATTTCATTATAAGGTATTGGGGTGTCATAAAAACATTTTTATTTTTGCTTAAACAAAGCTGAGAAACATTGTCACATGTGTTTTGTTTGTCACTTCATTGTGCCAAGGTGGATGGTGCTGTTGGGCTGAAATTTGCAGGGTAGCAAGTCTTGGTTCCACAGATCTGCCTTTTGGTGGTTTGGTCCAAAAACATTCAACAGGCCCATACTTACAGTGTTCTGAAGTTGAGAAATTACTCAGAGAATAACAGAAGCGCACATGACGCCTTTCAGTGTCCATCTCGAAAACCATTCGAAATACAGATTTTTCATTACTTGTATCTTAGTCTACCTGACTAAGCCTGTGTGGAGGATTCAATATCATGATTATAACCATAGTGGAATTTTTTTCCATAGTGTCATGGTTACTGAGATATTGCCAAATAAGTGTTACAAGGGTTCCTTTTCAGTATTATGGGACTGCTGTAGGGCTCCTTATTTATGTTTATCTGGGAGCATAGGGCCCAGATGGCCCACGCTCCAACATATGCGTACCATTAGGAAACAAAGTGGAAGTGTCAGGGGAGTGCAGGGCCCAGAGGTCCTGCTCTCCCACAAACACATACCAGTTACCAGTTACATTCCACTTTCTCAAAAAGAAGGGAAATTCATTGCAAAACATGTGGGTCATCAAAGCCTCTCACCACATTCTTCTATACTGTTATCATGTCAGCATGTTTACACATGGAATGGGGTGAGAGTTGAGTCTGACAACCTCATGGCACACCCCAAAGTCTGTTGGTGTGTGGCAGGTGGAAGGGGTGTTGGTGGGGTGGTAGTGGTGGTTATCCTAATGTAGAATTTCCACACTTTTGATGCTGTGCTGTCACTCCTAAGTGATGCATTAACAAAGTTTTGTGCAATGAATGTATATGTATATGTATATGCATGGGTATGTATGTATGTATATATGCAGTATATATATATGTGTGTGTGTATATGTATATATATGTTTGTGTATGTGTGTGTGTGTATATATATATATATTTATATATATATATATATATATATAATATGGGATACATGATGGACAGGAGTGGAATATGAAAAATATTCTCACTCCTGAGGGGGGTAGGAATAAATAGGCTGTTGGTTAACTAGGATCTGCAGCTTATCCAATAGGTAGGGAAATGGGCAGACTAGTTGGGCCAAGAGGTCCTTATCTGCCATCAAAGTCTATGTTTCTATGTTTCTATATGAGCTCTGTATTCACAGCACACTCTGCAGGAGTGACAATATTTTCCATATTCCACAATCTGTGCATCATGGTCCAGATTGTCAAAGGGGTTGTGCATGGCACAACAGAGTTGCACCAGTGCACCCCGCAATGCACCAAAGGTGAGATATTGAAAAGGCTGCCTAGCACAGTGGAAATCCTGATGCACTGGGGCGCAATGTTAATGTATGCAGTGTCGATGCAGGGGGCGTGCCCATGCATATGCGGCACTATCCTGATATTCAGCCCTGGATGTGCGGTACATATGCTGGCACAACCCTGCATTGTGCTACATGGGGGGCTCAAAGTTAAGACCGTGAATTGGTGGAACAACTCCTGGCCATTCACAGGTGGGCTGCTGTATTGCAGGGTGCAACACAGCAGCTGCCAGTCATGGGTGGCCACCAGCCCACCCAGAACACCATTCACAAGCACCCACATCTCCCTGGTAGTCTAGTGGTACCCCTCCCCTCCCGATTCCCTGATCGCCGGTAAATGTACATTAATTAATTCCCTGGTAGTCGAGTGATTCACCCCCTGCCCCGAGCCCCGATCATGGCTCATCACCATTAAAAACTTCCCTGATGATCCAGTGGCATCTCCCACCCCTCTCACCCACACATTACCCCTTTCCCACCCTGCTACCCCCCCGTCATTGGCGAGCTGCTGCAACCCACCCACATACCACCCAGCCACCCGCTGAATGAAAGGCACAGTATGGGCTATAAGCCCATTTGTCCACAGTGTGGACCAATGGGCTTGCAAGGCATGCTGTACTAGACAGTTCCAGGTCATCCCTCTGTACAGACAGTTGGTGATACCCCATCTGGAGTATTGCATCCCATTCTGGAGACCCCATCTCTGCAAGGACATAGACAGGATGGAGGCAGTCCAGAGGAGGGCAACTAAAATGGTGCATGGTCAGCAAGAGATGCCATATGAGGAGAGACTAAAGGAGCTTAATATGCATACCCCTGAGGAAAGGATGGAGAGGGGGGGACATGATAGAAACTTTTAAGTACCTCAGTGGTGTTAAGAAAGTCCAAGAGGGTACTATCTTTCAGAAAAAGAGATGTGCAAGAACAAGGGGACACAATCTGAAGATAGAGGTGGAATGGCTCAGGGGCAATGTGAGGAAGTATTTTTTCACAGAGAGGGTGGTGGACACATGGAACAGCCTTCCTGAGGAGGTTGTAGGGTCTAAAACTGTGGGAAAATTAAAAAATGCATGGAACAGACATAAGGCAAGTTTTGTGGGGGCAGGAAGAAATGGGCTGTTGGTTAACTAGAATCTACAGCTTATCCCATAAGTAGAGAAATGGGCAGACTAGGTGGGCCAAGCAGTCCTTATCTGCTGTCAATGTCTATGTTTCTATGTTTCTATGCAGATATTACAATGGTGTCCATAATGGCAATGTTAAAATGCAGGAGTGAAAATATGAAAAATTGACAAATTTACAAGCATGCATAGAAACGTGCAATGCACACTCATAACCGGATTATTTTTTTGTTTGTTTCTTTCAACAAATTTTCAATGTTGTCATCTTGGGACCTTCCTCATGAACAGTGCAATTCTGATTTTGTTAATCCATCCTAAAAGTTGATATCGCTCAGCAATCGCACCATTCTGTGCCAGCCACAGGTACAAAAACACATTTGGGGCAGGATATGCAAATGCATTACTATTCGTAATGAGGTGTGAAAAAAATGGCAATGTTGAAAATCTGAAGTGAAAATATTAAAAATTGGAAAAGTTACAAGTGTGCATAGAAACTGCACAGCACATGCTCAGAATGTAGACATTTTGGGGAATTTTTTCACCAAATTTGCAACATGGGCTTTTTGGGACCCCTCCTCATAAACAGTTGCACTGTTGCTTCATTTTCCATTCCCAAAACATGATTTCACTCAGCAGCCGTGCCATTCTGCACCACAGGTGTGAAAACATGTTTCCAGCAGGACATGCAAAATGACAAATTGGCAATGTCATGAGCCTGTGTAGAAACTGCGCAACGCACACTTGTAATGCGGTCATTTTTTGGAATTGTTTTTCCAGATTTGCAACATGGGTTTTTTGGGACCTCACCTCATGAATGGTGGTACTGTCATTTAATTTCTCAGTCCTGAAAGGTGATTCCACACAGCAACTGCAAAATCACCATCCAGGACTGAGAAATGAAACAACAGTTCCAATGTTCATGAGGTGGGGTTCCAGGTTGAAATTCTGATGCAAAAATTCCTAAAATTGTCCGAGATACCAACCTTAGGTGAAACCCCCAATTGAGTCCTATTATACAGCACTTACCTGATTCCTCAATTCACAACCTTCTGACTGACCCCACCCACTCACGCCCCCGCACCCAAACCCCAGATCCCACCCAGGCCTTTTTTCTACCCTCAGTGACCACTAGGAATCATTATTTCCAGCTCCTCTTCTGCTTGTAATCCTGTTTCTTAAAGCCCCCCCATGCGTCTGGAGCCCCACCTCACCCAGATCCTAGGTTTCCTGCCCCAGAGGGGCCCTGAACCCTGCACCCAAGTCCGTGTCTCTACCATTACTCCAAAGTGGTATCCATGCTTTCTGATGTGCAGACTAAATACTTATACCATCTACTGCTACTGCTACCTAGGTGCCATGTTTGTTCACATCCTCCTCAAATGTCTTTCCCTCATAACCATGCTAGTACCCACCTCCCATCAGCCTGACCTCACCCCAGGCCCATATGTGAGTCACCCCCAACTCTCTCCAGCCTAGCCCAACCCCCACACACTGTTCACATACCCTAGACCCCAACACCCACCCCCTAGCTACTCCCACCACTGCCAACCCTAGCTCCCCATGGTCTCACCTCATCCTTGCCTTCCCGACCCTTCAAACTCTGCCCATCCCTTATTCCACTATGGCCTCCTCCTCATCTCAGCACACCCCCAAAAAGTTAGCATGCATCCGCCCCATGGTCAGGACCTTGTTTTTCTTATCTACTACTCCTATCCGGTAATATCCACCCTAACCCAGGCCTGGACCCTTCCAGTCCACCCACTAGGTCCCCTGGCCTCTGCATTGCCTCTTTGAATGTATGTAGCCTGCTGAAAAAATGTGTACACCTCCAGTGCTGGGTCATGCAATATCAACCTGACATCATAGCCCTAGTTGAAACCTGGCTATCCAAGTCCACCCCTGACTCCTTTGTCTCCCTCCCAGGCTATACCCTATGACGGGAGGATCAAGCAGGTAAATGCGGGGGTGGTTGTACAATTTATATTCATGACACCATCATTGGCCAGGCACTCCCCACCCGCATGCTCGTGAATGATGCCCAGGCCCTTACCCTCAAACTCACCCCTGACCCCTCCAGGGGCCCACTCTATCTCACGGTCTTGAACATTTCCCCAATGTACCAGAGCCCAGCGTTGACATCTCTTATGGATTACCTCACCACGCTCCCCATAAAGCTGATCAAGTCCTAGTGGGGGACCTCAATGTGAAGTGGCTCAGCCCTCCCACTCCCCAATAAAGGACACCTTCGCTGCCCAAGACCTAACACAACTTGTCTCCCAACACACTAGAATTAACCCAACTAGAGGAACTTGCATGCTCTTGGATGTCATTATCACCAACCGCCCTGAAAAAATTCAGGACATTCAGGTCCTCCCTGACACCCTAAGTGACCACTCCCCTGTCCAATTCCTCTGGTCTGCCCCTACCCCCAAACCTGTAACCCAAACCATGCTCCATAGATGCTTTCACCCAGGATGGCTGATTAAACTCAAACAGTACCTCACTCAGATTAATTGATCCCCCATCCATCATGCACCTGACTCTGATGCCGCCCTTGCCCTCTCCTCACAAGCCTTTAATAAGGCCTGTGACCTCTTTGTACCCCTCACCAAATTCCATTCCAAAAAACTTAATGCACCATGTGTTATCCCCCCCTACTCCAAATGCTTAGAAATAGGGATAACCTCTGGCACCTTGCCACTGAAACGGGCTGGGCAGCTGACAGACAGGCCTACAATGCAGCATGGAACAGGTGCACCTGGGCCATCCATAAAGCCAAGGCAGACCACTACCAGTCCACCCTCACCTCATCTTGAGGGTATGTCCGGATCTTCTTGGACAATATTAAAGAGCTAAATGGGAAATCTCACTCCCCCTATCCCAGCTCACTATTGAAGGCTCTACCTCCACTGACCCAGCCTACATTGCCAACAGCCTTAACTCCTCCTTTACGGACCTCAGCTCTGTCCTCCCTAGTAACTTCTTTGATCCAACCACTGACCTACCACCCCCAGTTCTGCAGTGCTCCTGGTTCTATCTATGCAAGATATCTGTCCAGGAAGCCAGACCTCTTCTACTTAGAGCATTAAAAAGCAGCAGTCCTAGCAATGATTCCCTGGACCCCAAAATACTTCAGCTGGGCCTGGATGAAGTCCTTGTCCTGCTCACCAGTATACTTAACCAGTCCCTCTGTCTGGGGCAATTCCCCACTGTGTAGAAAACAGCTATAGTCATGCCTATTCATAAAGGGGGTGACAGGTCCTCCCCTAGCAATTACCAACCGATCTCAGTCCTTCCCCCTCTCCAAAGCCCTAGAAAAAGTGGTGGCCAATCAAATCACTGAATATCTGGTTAAGTATAACATCTTGTGCCCTTAGCAGCATGGCTTCCATGCTGGTCACAGCACTGGTACTATGTTAATGGAATTTTCCAACTTCCTGCACTCCTCCCTGGACACCAGCTCCCTAGCTGGTGCAGTGTTCATTGACTTCTCTAAGGCCTTCGACACTGTCTCCCACCCTCTTCTACTAGATGCCCTCTGCCACTCTGTTTTTTCTGCTGGGCCCCTCACCTGGTGCTCGAGCTACCTAGCAGCTCGTTCCCAGTGTGTCAAAATCAATAGGATACTCTCGGAAACCTGTCCCATCCACTCTGGGGTACCCCAGGGCTCCATCCTGGGTCCCTTACTTTTTAGTCTCTATCTAAACACCCTGCCTAGTGCCTGTTCTGGCTATATTTTTATGTATGCCGATGATGCTATCATTTTTGACACCCACTGTAACCCTAGCTCTCTCCAGGACTCTCTCCAACACTCCTTCAATGATGCCGAAACCTGGTTTAGGGAGTGTAGACTCATCATTAATCTCAAAAAAACCAAGACAATGCTCTTTGCCCACCCCCAAAACAAAGCTTGCAACAACCCACTCCTCATCCTCCCTAGCACCCTACAACCACTTGAACAGGTCTACTCCTACAAATACCTTGGGGTCACCTTCGACTCAGCCCTCACCTTTCACGCCCACATTAATGCCCTTGCATCTGACACTAACACTTGACTTGGCATCCTCTACCACCACAAGGACTGCCTCCCACCTGATGCCCCCCGACTTGCCATTACGTCCTCAGTGCTGTCCCTTGTGAACTATGGCATGCTGGTATATGGTGCTGCTGACACCACTGCCCTCAACAAGATTCACCTCACCCTAAACAAGACGTGCAGACTAATAACCGGTGCCCCCAGGCTCACTCACACATGCCAACTTTATGACAAGACCAATCTCCTTAACCTCGATGAATGACTCTGCTACCAAACCTGCCTTCTAACTAAGAAAACTCTGCTTGGGCTCTCCCCTCCCAGGGTGACTGCCGCTATCCTCCATACCCCATCCACTGTCTCAACCTGAACCGCCAGCAAGTCTACTCTTTTGGTTCCCAGAATTAGGACCACATGGGCTCAGAAGTCATTCTGCTACAGAGCCCCATCCTGGTTTAATTCCTTCCCAGCAGCCATCTCCAATGTCCCCCAAATTGCCGCGCTTCTTCAAATCCACCCTTCAGAACTAACTGCTTAATACCCTCAGTTGCACTTGTCTCTAATTAGCACTCTGCTGCTATCTTTTGCACCAGACAATGCCTGCTGGGCTGAACCGCCACCTCACCCCCCCAGTCCCCAAGTCCCCCAACGGCATCCTGCCCTTCTGTTGGTATCTACATGTGCTAAATTTTATCACCTGAAATGTCTCTAGTTGCTCATTGTATAAAACAACTGTGTAATTCTATGTCATTCAATGTCTTGACTTTCTGTAAATGTATTATACTGTATGTCCTCTCTGTGACAAGGTAGCTTTGTAAACAAGCCTCTGGCTCAAAGGTTGTAAATCTGATTGTACAAATAAATAAGGTGCAGACCCATGTATGCCATCAGAACATGAAACTGTTATGGAAGAGTACATACTGATCTTGCATGTACAAATAATGCCATCTAGGGATGGCATTGAGGTGTTAAAAACCACCTTGCTGCTACACACCCCAACATTTAGAGATTCTTCAACTGTATTATGGAAGAAGAAAAAAATGCTGCTGTCTGTATGGAATAAATAGTATCGGGCACAGCTGATGGCAGCAGCAGGAGGTAGTACAACGATTTGACAGAGTGACTTGTTTAGGTGGTGCAAGAGTATGGTGAGTAGAGCTTGATTGATTATCTTCATGGCATTGCATATAAATATTTATGTGTCTTAGATGTGCCTGTTGGGAAAATCACCTTAATTAGCATTTGCGTTACTATGCAGTCACTCAAATAACTGTCACTCATATGGGCGGTCATGGTATTTGCTTGTATTCAGCCTGTATTCACCTTATTTGCACTCACTCATAGCACATCACTGGTACCGCTTTAGCCCAGTAAACTTTGGTTGATTGACATGGAACCGTTTAGCCTGTTTGAACAATCAGTGTTCGTAAGCTTTGAGCTATGCTTGGTAAATCTCCTTTGTGCCCTTTACTGTATACAAATGTCTTTCTTTAACCAAGGACTCCAAACTTGGGAGCAATAATCGAGATGTGGCTGCAAATACATTTTCATACAATGGCAACATAATAGCTTCTGATTTATTGTAAAATATCTTTTAACACAGGTAGTTAGGTGGTTTAGTTTTCTTGCTTGGTGTCTGCAGAAAGTGTCACTTATCATACTATTAGTAACCAGAATCCCTAGGTCTCTCACTTAATCAACTGTTTGTAGTTTATGGTTATGAATCCAATAGTCTTGTTTTATATTATTCTTACCACAGTGCATCACCACATATTTATTAAGACTAAACTGCATACCGTTCTGATCATCCCATTGCACAATTTCCTTGACGTCCTTAATCTTACTCTGTTTGCCTTTGTTTGTGTGTACTGACCCCACGAATTTAAGATTGTCAGCAAACTTTAATAGCTTATTACTACTGGATACCTGAAGGTCATATGCATACAAGTTGAACAGTAATGGACCCAGGACAGATCCCGAGGTGACTCTGCTGGTCACTCTACCATTCTTGGAGAAATTACCATTACCTCTTACTTTCTGCATCCGATTACTAAGCCATGATGTTACCCATTTGGTTATAGATGGTTTAATCCTTAATTTTATAAGCTTCTCAATCAAACCTACATGTGGTAGTGTGTCAAAAGCTTTTTCAAAATAAAAAAATTACATCCACAGGTTCATTCTGGTCCTGGAATCTTGTAACACTATTATAAAAGCTTAGTAGATTAGTATTACAGCCTCTCCTTTCTGTGATGCCATATTAAGTTTTATCCAATAACCCCTTATCTCTAAGATATTGTAATATAGTATCTTTCAGAATCCTTTCTATAATTTTGCAGATTATAGACATAAAACTAATTGGTCTATTATTAGCTACAATAGTTTTACTGCCATTTTTGTACATAGGTAGAAGATGGAGGCCTCAATACAGCTAAATCAATCACAAGACTGTGAATGGTGCTAAAAATATCAGCATTCTTTACAAAAAAAAGCCGGTATTTTTCACATAGTAGTCATATTGATTGAAAATAAACTGCTATTTTTGTACAATACTCTTACTGTGCAAAAAATATATCTTTCATGCCTGACATATACATTTTCCCATAGGAAACAATGGGAAAATAATCAATGTCTTGACTTTCAAACGGATTAATATTTTTTCACCAAATCTTCAAAAGGCGCATCTGTGACCCAAAGGCTTTCTATGCTGAAAATTTTAGATCACAACATGAAGGTATTCTTGAGATATGAGTGAACAAAGAAATGTTAAAAAAATGAATTTTTCTGTTTTTGCAACACTTTATATCTCAGAAACAACTTGACTGATTTTTATGAGATGTGACAGGTGAAGAGATCCACTCCTAGCAATTATGCATGCAACTTTTATGCAAATTCATTGAAGGGCTTTAAAGTTACTAAGCTCAAAATTTGGACTTTAACATAGAAATGCCATTTCACCCTAACTATACTGGTGTGACTGCACCAGTATTATACAGTTTACTATGGCCTGGATATTCAGACTGCACCTGGCAATGGCGCAAGTGTGGGTGCAGTGCAGTCAGGATGCACCGGGGCCTAGACCAGGTGATATTCAACGGTGGTGCATCATGGCGCAGCACCGTTGAATATGGCACATACTATACATGATGCAGTGGCACTGTGCTGGTGCAAGGCACAGATCAGGAGCACAAAGATGTGCCAGCACAAATGCAGTTGTGCTGGGCACAGCACCCGCGATACTCAGAAGAGGCCATGCAAATGAGGCCATAATATATGAATGGTGCAGCCAGAGCCATTAGCAAGTCATTATGGCCCCATTTGCATGCCTTGCTGAGGGCAGCCAGGCAACTTGCATGTGGCGCCCTGCACAGTGTGATGTGTGGACCGAGGGGGTCCTGGGGCATCCCCCACCCCATAACCATAATTGCAGGTATCCATTTGGATCACACAATCCCTGGTAGTTTAGTGGTACCCCCTCCTTTTCATTGTCCAATCACCTTGCAATATGAAAGACTACAGTCCTTGATAGTCTAGTGGTACCCCCTCCCTCCCGGTTCCATGATCGCCGTGTAATAGTGACAACCACAGTACCTGGTAGTCTTGTGGTAACCCCCACCCTGCCCCTAACCCTGATCACCAGTAAAAGTCCATAAAAATATTCCTTGATGATCCAGTGGCATCCTCCATCCCTCACTCACACAGGACCCAGTACTTCACCTTCCCCGTCATTGGGGCTGCAACCACCTACATACTGCCTGGTTGCCTGCTGAATGACAGCATACAGAATGGACTTATAGCCCATTGGTCCACATGTAGGGACAAATGGGCTTATAGCCCATACTGTACACTGTCATTTAGCGGTGGCTGGGTGGTATGCGGTGGGGTGCAGCCACTCTCCAATGACGGGTGGGGCGGAGGGGCAAGGGGTCCTGTGTGGGTGGGAGGGTGGGGGTGCCACTGGATCACCAGGGAATGTTTTTACAGACTTTTACCAGTGATTGGGGCTAGAGGCAGGGGATACCACTAGACTATCAGAGACTGTAGTTGTCACTATTACACAGCGATCACAGAACTAGGAGGAAGGGGGCACCACTAGACTACCAGGGACTGTAGTCTTTCATATTACATGGCAATCATGGAGGGGATACCACTAGACCACTAGGGTCAATATGGGTGCTTGTGGACAGTGTTCTGGGTGAGTGGGTGGCAACCCATGGCTGGCAGCTGCTGTGTTGTGCCCTGCAATACAGCTGCCTGCCTGTGGGTGGCCAGGAGTTGTTCCACCATTTCAGAGGCTCAGCTTTGAGCCCCCCTATGTGGCACAATGCAGGGTTGTGCAAGCATATGCACCGCACATCCTGGGCTGAATATTGGGATGTGCCGCATATGCATGGCCATGCCCCCTGCATTTGTGCTGCATACATTACCATTGTGCCCCAGTGCTTTGGGATTTGCACTGTGCCTGGCAGCCCTTTGAATATCCCAGTGGGGCACGGTACGGGATTGCACCGTGCAATCTGTTGCACCATGCACAACCCCTTTGAATATCCGGCCCACGATATAACTGTGTGTATATATATATATATATTTTTTTTTCATGGCAAAAACAACATTTAGTGATCATTTAGGTTAGTGAAAAAGTCAGGAAATTAAAGATAGGGTAGGCGATTCCCCACCCCGACACCACTATCTTCCACAGACTGACAGACACCAAGGTGAGCCATTGGGGTTGTGTGGCCAAACTCTCACCACATTCCATGTGACATGCTTCAGTAAAGGAGAATGGGGTGAGAGTTAAGCCTCACAACCCCAATAGCACACTCCAGTGTCTGTCAGTCTGTGGAGGATGGGGGTGCTGGGTGTGTGGGGGGGGATTAGGGACTCAACCCTAATGCTTCATTTCCTGACTTTTTTCACTTTAACCCTAAATGATGCATTAAACGTAGTTTGTTGCCATGAATGTCCTTACTTTTTGAAAAAGTGTAATATAATTAGTAAAAACATGTATTGGTGGGAGTGCAGGGCCCCCACCAACTAACCAGTTTTTGCAAAACAATAAGCATCTGTGGGAGCGCTGTCCCTCTGAGCTGTACTCCCATTTATGCAAAGCTTCAGAGCCATACTGCAGCCATATAGGCCACCAAACCCTTGTAATAGTAATTTACAGATATCTTGCGAAGCATAAGAGCTAGAAAAAAATTCAAATGTCATTGCAATCGTGACAGAGAGTACTTCACGCAGCATTGAAAGACAGTACCCATAAACATTGTTTCCGAGTTATGGGCACTGAAAAGCACTGGACAGGCACTCTTTGAACCCTTGTGACAGTTATTTCACAATATCTCATGTACCGTGCAACATACAAAACAAATTCCACTCCAGGCTTACTCTAGGATTTCAAATCATTTTCCTGCAGATTAGATTACTTAAAGGTGATCTAAGCTGACAGTAGCGAACAGTTTGTATCTCACTTCGTTTCTGAGATAACGGTGCTGAAAGTCGTGACACAGACTGCAATGTAATCCTATAGGAAAAATGTCAACTACATGATTGAATATCTCTGCAAGCAATTAATTCCCCAACACCTAAGCAGCATAATTCTTATCTCTAGGACATCCTCTCAACACCCTGCAAATTTCAAGTAAAAAGACCAAACCCTTATGGAAATATGGTCACCCAATTTGGTCCGTCTGGTCTTCCCTAGGAACATCTTGTATTTCCCATGGACATTGCAAAATATGCATATATATTTTCCCATAGGCTATAATGGCAACTTCAAATTGTAATAACTTTTGAACAAATTAATATTTTTTCACGAAACAAATGTGGGCATGTTCCTTGGCTCAAGCTTTTTCTACATTCCAAGCTTCGGACCAATAGACCACACCGTGTCCATGCAGCACCACAGACAAAGAACGTACAACCGTGACAAAAAGAGCATTTTTTGGCACTTTGTTGCACAAAAACCATATGTCAAAATGCAGCTTGGTAGATCAAGAAATCCACCATACCAGACCGAGCGCTCCAAATTCTGTGTAAACCTTTTGAACAGTTGCAAAGTTATTAACATGCAAAATCTGAGGTTTAACATTAAAGTGCCTAAAAGTGCATTTTTTGGTGCTTAACTGTGCAAAAACTGTACGTCCATCTGAAATGCAACTTGGCAGATCAAGAGATCTACCATACCAGACTGTGCAATCCAAATTGCATGCAAATCCATTAAACAGTTGCAAAGTTATTAACATGCAAAATTTGAGGTTTAACATTAAAGTGCCTACTCAACCCTAAATATAAGGGTGTGACCACACTCCTATAACAATTCCCCAACACCTAAACATCATAATTTACATCTCAAGGGCATCCCCTCAACACCCTGTAAATTTCAAGTAAAAAGACCAAACTATTAATGAGATTTATAATCCTAAAGTTTTACACCTTTAAAAATGTTTTAGCGGTGAGATAGCAAAATCTTCAGCTGTGAGAAAAGACGAGATGGCCAGATTTCCATTCTACTTTCACAAAATATACATATAAATGTTCCCATAGGATATAATGGGAAATTAAAAGTTTAATAACTTTTGAATGGATTAATATTTTTTCACCAAACCAATGCTGGCATGTTCCTTGGCCCAAGCTCTTTCTATGTCCTATGTTTCAAACCAATATCCCACACAGTGTCCACACCATTCCATGGGCAAAAAACACAGCAAAGTGTTGAAAAGTGCATTTTTTGGCACTTCACTGTGCAAAAATCGTACGTCCAACTGAAACGCAACTTGGTGAAACAGGAGACCTACCATACCAGACTGTGCATTCCAAATTGTGTATAAATCCATTAAACAGTTGCAAAGTTATTAATGTGCAAAATTTGAGGTTTAACATTAAAGTGTCTACTCAACCCTAAATATAGGGGTGTGACTGTGCCCCTATAATAACTACTAAAAAACATGTATTGGTGGGAGAGGGCCCCATGCTCCCATCAACTTGCCCATTTCTGTATAACAATATGCATCTGTGGTATCACAGGCCCTCCAGGCCCGCGCTTCCACTTATGCATAGCTACAGGACCATACAGCAGTCCTATAGGCCACCGAACTCTTGCAAAAGTAATGTGTCCATATCTTGGGAACCGTAAAAGTGAGGAAAAAAATTCAAGTGTCATTGTAACCATGATAGTAAGTAGATTATGTGACAACCACCAACCATACCATATCTCACATCATTTTTGAGATATGGGCACCAAAAAGCACTGGACAGGCACTCTTTAAACCCTTGTGACAGTTGTTTCACAATATCTCATGAACCATGCAACATACAAAATAATTCCACTGCAAGCTTACTATAGGATTTCAAGTCATTTTCCTACAGCTTAGATCACCTAAAGGTGATCTAAGTCTGTATCTCGCTTTGTTTCTGAGATAATGGCGCCTAAAGTCATGACACAGAACACAATGTAATCCTATGGGAAAAATGTCAACTATGTCATTGAATATCTCTGCAAACAATTTATTCCCCAACACCTATCAGTATAATTCACATCTCTAGGACATCCCCTCAACACCCTGCAAATTTCAAGTAAAAAGACCAAACTGTTATGTAGATATTGTCATCCCAATTTGGGCTGTCTGGTCTTCCCTAGGGACATCTGATCTTTCCTATGGACATTGCAAAATATGCATATACATTTTCCCATGGGATATCATGGAAACTTCAAATTGTAATAACATTTGAACAGATTAATATTTTTTTACCAAACAAATGCAGGCATGTTCCTTGGCTCAAGCTTTTTCTACATTGCAAGTTTCAGACCAATAGACCACACAGTGTCCACACAGCGCCATGAACAAAAAATGCACAACCGTGACAAAAAGAGTATTTTTTTGGCACTTCGCAGTGCAAAAACCATATGTCTGACCAAAATGCAACTTAGTTAATCAAGAGATCAACCATACCAGACCATGCATTTCAAATTCCATGCAAATCGGTTGAACAGTTGCAAAGGTATTAATGTGCAGAGTCTGAGGGTTAACATTAAAGTGCCTAAAAGTGCATTTTTTGGTGCTTTGCTGTCCAAAAACCATATGTCCACCTGAAATGCAACCTGGCATATCAAGAGATCTGCTATACCAGATTATGCATTCCAAATTTCATGCAAATCTGTGAAACAGTTGCAAAGTTGTTAACACGCAAAATTTGAGGTTTAACTTTAAAGTGACTACTCAACCCTAATTATAGGGGTGTGACTGCACCCCTATAATAATTCCCCAGCACTTAAACAGAATAATTCACATCTCTAGGGAATCCCTTCAACACCCTGTAAATTTCAAGTAAAAAGACCAAACTGTTACTGAGATATGCAATCTTAAAGTTTTACACCTTTATAAATGTTTAAGCTGTGAGACAGCAAAATCTTTAGTTGTGAGAAAATCGTCAACTGTGAGCATGCAAAATCTTCGGCTGTGAAAAAAGACCAGACGTCCGGATTGCCATTCTTCTTTCGCAAAATAAACATATAAATGTTCCCATAGGATATAATGGGAAATTAAAAGTTTAATAATTTTTGAATGGATTCATATTTTTTCACCAAACCAATGTTGTCATGTTCCTTGACCCACACCCGTTATTCATCGTATGTTTCAGATCAATATCCCACACAGTGTCCGCGCAGAGCCACGGGCAAAAAATCATCCAAAAGTGGCGAGAAGTGCATGTTTGGCACTTTGCTCCGCAAAAAACGTACGTCCGACTCAAATGCAACTTGGTAAAACAGGAGAGCTGCCATATCAGACTGTACATTACAAATCATGTATAAATCTGTTGAACAGTTGCAAAGTTATTAACATGCAAAATTTGAGGTTTAACATTAAAGTGCCTACTCAATCCTATATATAGACATGACCATGCCTCTTTATATATATATATATATATATATATATATATATATATATATTACCAGAAGAGATACATTGCTTAAAGCTTGTTTATAGGTGTGACCTGGGAGCACAAGGAAGTTAAGTGACTTGGTCAGGGTCACACAGTTTGCAAGTGAGGGTTGTGGGATTCAAACCCAGGTCTCCAGTTTTCAGCTCAGAGCCTTAAATCACTACACCATACTGCCTCCTAAATCAATCTCTCTCTCTCTCTCTCTCTCTCTCTCTCTCTCTATATATATATATATATATATATATACCCATACACCACATTTCCCTACTTTTGTGGCATTAACTTGACCCCTAACTGGTGCATTAACAGTTTTTTGCACAGAAGTCCACTTGAGCAAAAAGTCCACTTGTCAACCAGTGCAGAGGGCCCTCTTCCACCCATGGATGCAAAGCTGCAGGGTTGTATGTCTAGAGGATAGTAGTCTTCATGATATGGTACTTGGGCCCATGTGGACAACCCTGCTGGTTTCATTCCATGACTGGGGATTCACATTACAGCAGCATCCGCTGCACCCTTAGCCAGCCATGTGTTTGCCCTCAAAGTCAGCTCACCAGCAGGGGATCACAAAGCATACCTGCTGGGGTCAAGACTGAAACAACACCCAAAGTTTCTTAACAATGCAGCATTTTTTTATTTTGATCCCCATCTTTTCAAGATAGTCATTTTATGACTCCCCTTATAAAGATGACATGCAGCATTCATTGTTTATTAGCCAAAATGTAATTTCACACTGCAAGCGTGAAAACACATCTCATCCAAAATTTAAGAAAATGACACCCATCATATTTATAGGTGGTGTGGTAAAATGGATATGTTGAAAGATTATAGTTAAAATATTGAAATTTTGTGAAGTTGTGAGTGAACATTGAAATAATCTAATGTTCACTCATAACCTAGGCATTTTACCTGATCAGTGTACCAAATTTTCTCAGCACAGTCTTCCTATTACCCCATCTCATGAACCCAGTAGCTGAGTATTTTCAAATTCCCTCTGAAACTGAAACCTCATTCCATGCCACCAAAATGTCATTCCACTCAGGTATGAAAATACGTTTTTGCCAGGATTTGAAAACTGAAAGCTGTCACATTCAGATTGTGTGAAAGAATAGCTATATTGAAAATTTGGGATCAAAATATTTAAAATTACCAAAGTTATGGGCAAGCATAGAAAAATGTCAATGTACAATTATATTGTGACCCCAAACTTTCAACTTAGCCTTCTTATGACACCCCATCATGAATCAAATCAAATCAAATCAAATCAATTTTATTTATAAGAGGCGCCTTTCTAAAACCAAGGCGCTTGTACAATAAATACATAAAATAAAATAAATTATTACAAAAACATATAACTCAACAAATGACAATATAATGGCGACATAACAAAACAGAACCTCAATCAGCAAAAGCCGGGCTAAAAAGATAGATTTTTGAAGCAGTTTTAAAACTCTGGATGGTTAGGCAATCTCGAACCCGATGAGGTAGAGAGTTCCACAGGGACGGAGCAGCAAAACTAAATGCCCTTGCTACAGATGTTTGCAGATGTACCCTGAGAACCTCTTGCAATCCCTCACTGGAGGATCGGAGAGGATGGAGGGGATGGTAGGGACATTGGAGATCTTTCGGGTAACTCTGCCCCTGTTCCTGTAGGGCATGATAGGTTAACAAAGCAACCTTAAAGGTGATCCACCCCTGTATCGGCAGCCAGTGCAGACCGCAGAGCACAGGCATTATATGACTGGTTTTTGATGCACCAGTCAAAAGCCTGGCTGCCATGTTCTGCACCAGCTGCAAGCAACAGATATCAACCCCTGACAGCCCTAGGTAAAGGGCATTGCAGTAGTCAAGACGGAAGGAAACGGAGGCATGAACCAATGTTGGAAGATCATCGGGAGGAACCAGATGTTTCACCCGGGTGATATTGCTCAGATGGTAAAAAGAAGTTTTAACAACTGCTGATACCTGTGACTTCAGGGTCAAGCAGTCATCAAACATAACGCCCAGGTTCCGCACCCGGTCGGAAGTAGCTAGCTGGACACCTCTAAGCCATAAACCTGAAGGTGAACCTGCCAGCATACCCGCCTCACGATGACCGGGTTCACAACCAACACCTCAGTTTTATCAGAGCTCAACCTTAGCCAGTTCACATTCATCCAGGCCTGAATTTCAGTCAGACAGCTGTTGAGCACCGAGACAACATTGTCTTGTTCAGGGACAAAAGACATATATAGCTGAGTATCATCTGCATAGCAGTGAAAACTCAAGCCATAACATCTAATAATCACTCCCAATGGCAGCATATACACTATAAACAACATGGTCGCTAAAATGGATCCCTGCGGTACCCCACTGGGCATGGAGAATGCAGCTGAGGCAGAAAACCCTGACACCACTCTCTGAGATCCTACCCATGAGGTAAGATAAAAACCATCTGAGGACTACCCCTGAAAGTCTGCAGATAGGCCACAGGTGATCCAACAGCACACCATGGTCCACAGTATCAAATGCTGCAGAGAGATCCAGAAGGACCAAGATGGAACAGGCCCTTCAATATCTCACTGTCAGGAGGTCATTTAGTGCCCAAACTAGAGCAGTCTCAGTACTATGTCTCTTCCTGAAACCGGACTGGAGAGAATCATAGATATCATGGCTGGTCAAATGGTCTTCCAGCTGTAAAGCCACCACCTTCTCAATAATCTTACCCAAAAAGGGAAGGTTAGAGACCGGCCTATAGTTTGCTAGACAGTCGGGATCCAAGGAGGGCTTTTTAAGAAGAGGCCGAACTACGGCTTCCTTAAGGGAAGTTGGAAAAATTCCCCTCTCCAAGGATAACCAGACTATCTCAGCAAGGACCGGGATGATAACATCAATGCAGCCAACAAGCAAGCGCGTGGGGCTCGGATCCAAACTACAGTTGGTAGGACGTAAAGTCTGGATAACCATCACAATATCACTGATTGTAGGCCGGCCAAAGTTGCACCACTCAAACTGGGAGTCCAACATCTCCTGCCGACCACTGCTACTCCCTAGAGAGAGGGTCAGGCAGATATCAGACCTGATCGTGGCAACCTTATCTGAGAAGAATCGAGCAAATTCCTCACACTGCTCTTGTGTAAAAGCATTTCTGGGCTGAAGACAGAGTGGATTGCACAGTCTGTCCACAGTCCAGAAAAGCTGAGCTGGTCGATTCTGCGCAACAGCAATTTCCCTGGACAGGAATTCTGTCTTCTTATGGGATATTGTTGATTGATAGACCAAATAATGGTCCATCAAACTAAGCCTGTCACACACCATGCTGGACCTTAGCCATCGCCTCTCTAGCCTTCATCCAACTCTCCTCAACTCCCTCAGGTCCTCATCAAACCATGGAGACCTAGGGTGAAGGGAGAGTGGGCAAACATGAACAAGAGCTATGGAATCCAGGGCCTCTGTCACTGCTTTATTATAGGCAAGTACCAGATCTCCTGGATCCATGCATTCCCTCAGCATGCCTGATAGGTCCAGCACCGCCATCAGACCATCTGGGGATACACCCCTCATGGTGCAGTATTGGACCATCTCCATAGGGGCAGACCTCTTGGGGGGGCCTCAAAACTGAAGCTGATAGTATGATGGTCCGACCACCCGACTGGTTCCACCACCAAGTCGGATATCTCCATCCCCAGGAGAAACACCAAGTCCAATGAATGACCACTAATGTGGGCCAAGGAGGAAACAACCTGTGTGAGGCCCAGTGAGCTCATTAACTGGAGGAAGTCCTGTTCAAACTGCGAGAGTTCATCATCGACCCAAACATTGAAATCCCCAAGGATCAGCCATCTATGGGGTCCCAAAGTTAGGTCGGCAATGAAATCCGCAACTTCCCAAAGGAAAATATTCCCATCTCCTGGTGGACAGTAGATGAGAAGAATCCTGCACCCCACACCCTCACCCATGATACATTCAAAGGAGTTGGTAGCTCCACTGGAATTTTCCTCAGGTTCAGTTCTGATTTAAAACACAGGGCCACATCCCGCCCCTATGATCAATCCTCGGGCGGTGTATCACCGAGTACCCGGGTAGAACAGCTGAAGCCAAAATTGGGCCAGCATTTTCATCTAACCAGGTCTCGGTGATGCAAGCCAGGTCAGGTGCATTAACAAGATCTGCAATTATAGCGGTCTTGTTTTTAATAGACCTGGCATTGCATAACACCGCCCGAGTTCGATGAGCAGCTGGGGGAGACTGAGTTTCCCATCTGCAGTAAGTAGAACCCTTGGGTATGGGAACCAGACAGGAGAACCCCTTTTCTGGACCCATTTTGCCCCAGGGCGTCTCCTTGTCTCCACAATCCCAATCTGTCCATTCCTCTCCATTCCCCCAACAGGCCGAGCCCCCACCCTAACCCTCCTAGCTATTCCCAATCCCCTACACCGTCTATACACCTCCAGGGATAAAGGGGGACAATAAAAAGGGGGAAGATCCCTCAGCCTGGAGTGGGAATAATGCCTAACCATCAACCCCGGCCAACACATTTTCCTAAAAATAAAGAACCCAAACCAAATAAGATATAACCATACAAACAACACAACCTATAACAAATATCACCCCCCCAACCCCAAAATAAAACAAACTATTTAAAGCAGGGTGCAACAGCTTAAGAGCAGCAGAAAATAGTCCAGAACCAAAATTTATCTCTATCTAGGGAGCTCTCACCTCCCCAGAAGATAAACAGATTATATTTCCCAAACAATACCGCTCACATTTGTTAGGGAAAAATGTTAAAAAATTGTAACACTTTGACACTCTCACTGTCCAAGTCTAAACTTTAGGCACTTTCATTGTCCATAACAATAAAAGTACTCTGGTCAAAAACAGTAAAGAATTGAGGGAGAAAGTCAAACCAGATTATAATCCGATTATCCAGTTCAGATCAAGTTAAGATTCCCGGTCTCCAATACGATTCAGATGAGTAACCTTCTAGGAGTCCAGATATAATCGTTGTTCCAAAACTGGTCTCACAGTATTCCACCACAATCCTCCTCCCTCCCCAATCACCAACAACTCCACACCTCAGCCCTCCCTAGACACAGCCCACCAGTTGACTCTGTGAAGGGCTTAGAGATAATAGGCTCGGAGTCAGCCTTCAGGCAACACCTCAAACCCAACCCCATGCGAAAGCCGGTAAGGGAGAGAAGGGAAAAGGGCCCCAAATATCGGAGCCAGCCACAGTCCAGGTGATGAACATTTTCAAATCCTGCTGGAAAGCTGATTTTTACAGGGCAATGCAAAATCACATTTTGGGCCAGTTTTACATAATTCTGCAGCCACTGGTCAGCAGGTGGAGAAGGATCAGATCGGTGAGGGATTATTTTCTTGATGATACCAGAAATACCAACATAAAAAATAAACATCTAAACAGAATGTAATTTACAGGATCATATACAAAACAACAGAACAACATTTTTCTCCTGTATATCCTGCCATCGGGAAGGCTTGTAAAATGAATAAATCAAGCTATGTAAATTGCATTTGTTACCATTGGTATTAGCAGTAAAGCTACCAAGTTTAATTCAATGAATGTAAAACAAAATCTCTAGTAACCTACAGTACTAATAGCCATGTGGAAACAGAAAAACATTTGTAAAACAAATGCTGACAGATAAGATAATTACTAGTGAAACATGCTGGAAGCACAGCAGTCTGTCAGGGAGAATTAGAAAGTTGTATTTAGTCTATATGAGTTCTGTGAGTTCAGTCAGTGATGGTTTATTTAATCCACTGAGTGTTTTTTGTAATAAACTGAAGACTGGACTTACTTTGGCTTGAAACAGAAGCCAATGATTGTGGTGAAGATTTTAGATCCTTCAGAGTGTTTCATACTGGCTGTTGGCATAGTGAGAAGTAATGGCCGACAGGAAATGCATCATAAACGTTTATGTGAGAGAAAAAAATTAAAACGCTAGGAACACACTGGTTTCTCTAGAATTCCTTTCCTGTGTATTTATTTTAAGGAATGATGCAAAAATAAAGCATATATACTGGCTGTAATTCAATTTTTGATGAAGTAAATAAATGTGCGAAGTAGCAGTGTAAGGGTAAGACAGCCTTACTCGTTGGCATCATACTTGTTTTTCCAGATATGATCTGGAAGATGAGCAAGTGAAAAGAAAGTCCTGCAACTTCAGGGCAGCAGGCTGGAGAGGTGGTGCTCTTCAAAGTGCAGCACATGAAGAACAAAGGCATCTCATATCCTTGGCTCACTGGAAACAGAGGAAGTAAGTTGTAATGTCTGGGGAATTGCAAGAATGCTTAGAGATTTGGTGGCCAAGGAAATGATAAGAGGCATCCTTAGAATGGAAGAAAAAGGGGGGATATTGTAGATGGGGGACCTGAATATGACAGATGTTAACCAGAGCACATTTGCTGCAGCAACATCCAAGATAAGAGTCATTCTCAATGCCCTACAGGGGGAATACCTCAGGCAGCTAGTCTTGGAACCCACTTGGGAGGGAGCAGTCTTTTCATTTCATTTTATTCTGTGTTAATCGGGTGAGGACACTGGACCATTGATCCCTTTTCGAGCCCAATCTGGACTTACAACAAAAATACAGACAACAATCATTACAAAGCAATGGCAATTACAGATAGCAATTCCAAACTGACAAGGACACTAAATATTACTTTAGTTTCCATTTAAAACTAGGTACAGAAGTTGCTAGTCTAATATCTAAAGGAAGAGCATTCCAAGTTATTGGGGAACCCACAGAAAAAGCTTGCATCCTGCTCTTTAATCTATGGTGAGGGACATTGAATAAAGGGCCATTTGCAGACCCCAGACTTGGTAAAACATTTCTAAGAGAAACAAACTCTGACAAAGGAAAAGACTTTCCAAAATAAAAACCCTTAAACATTGCACACCCTACAGAATATTGAATCCTATGCTCTGGAGAGAGCCAACCCAATTTAGCATATAAATAACAATGATGGGTCTGACTTGGGGCAGCTAATATAAACCTACATATGTTATTGTAGGTAAAAGTCAAAGTATGCGTTTCCTTCTGTCTTATATTAAAATAAAGGCTTGACACATAATCAGAATGAGGTAAAAGCTGTGCCCTCCAGACACAATCAACTACAAGCTCTGACCCACCACTATGATGAGTGTTGACCTTCCTTTTAGCAAGACAACCTGCACAACGAGTTAAACATACATAGACACATAGAAACATAGAATCTGACAGCAGATTAGGACCGCTTGGCCCACCCAGTCTGCCCATTTCCCTACCTACTGGATAAGTTGCAGATCCTAGTTAACCAGCAGCCTACTTCTTCCGACCCCCTAGAATTGCCTTATGACTGTCCCACGCATGCTTGAATTCCACCACTGATTTTGACTCCACAACCTCCTCCAGAAGGCCGTTCCATGCATCCACAACCTCTCTGTGAAAAATACTTCTTAAATTACCTCTGAGCCGCCCCATCTTCAAATTGTGCCTCTTGTTCTTGCACACCTTTTTTTGAAAGATGCTACCCTCTTGGACTTTGTTGATTCCTTGAGGTACTTGAAAGTTTCTATCATGTCCCCTCCTCCTTTCCTCGAGGCTATACATATTAAGCTCCTTAAGTCTCTCTCTATGTCTCCTGGTGCAGACCCTGCACCATTTTAGTTGCCCTCCTCTGGACAGCTTCCATCCTGTCTATGTCTTTGCGGAGATTGGGTCTCCAGAACTGCACACAGTACTCCAGATGAGGTCTCACAAGCTGTCTGTACAGAGGGATAATAACTTCCTGTTTTCTACTGGTGATGCCTCTCCCTATGCATCCCAGTTTCCCAGCCTACTTGCTGCCCTCTCACATTGCTTGCCCACCTTTAGGTCATCTGATATGACCACCCCAGGTCCCTTTCCATTTTGTTGTTGTTAGTATCTCACCCCCATTGTGTACTCTTCCCTGGGTTTTGTTTCCCAGGTGCATTACCTGCACTTTTAGCATTGAATCTAAGCTGCCATACATTTGACCATTCCTCTAACCTTCAAGTCCCTTCTCATCCTTTCCACCCCACCCTGTGCATCAACTCTGTTGCAGATCTTTGTGTCATCTGCAAAGAGACATACTTTTCCTTCCAGTCCTTCTGCAATGTCGCTTATAAAGACATTGAAGAGGACCAGTCCTAATACCGAACCCTGCGGTACCCCACTAGTAACCCTTCTTTCTTCTGAGTGGACTCCATTTACTATTACTCTCTGTGTCCTATTCTCCAGCCAATTCTTTACCCAGGCTGTCATCTTGGGACCCACTCCCAGGCTGGCTAACTTGTATATTAATCTTTTGTGAAGGACTGTGTTAAATGCCTTGCTAAAGTCTAGGTAGGCCATGTCCACAGCCCCTCCCTGATCTACTACTTTGGTCACCCAGTCAAAGAAATCTATCAGATTCATCTGGCATGACCTTCCTGCTATGAATCCATGCTGCCTAGGGTCCTGTGCCCTTCTGTCCTCTAGATTCTCGACAATTCTTTCCTTCAGAAGTGATTCCATCATTTTCCCTACCACTGAGGTTAAACTGACAGGTCTGTAGTTTCCTGCTTCTGCCTTGCTCCCACTTTTGTGAAGATGAATCACATCTGCCCTCCTCCAGTCCTCGGGTACCACCCCATGATCCCAAGATTTGTTAAAAAGTTTAGTCAGTGGTGTCACTAGTTCTACCCTTAGCTCTTTTAGAATTCTGGGATGAATCCCATCAGGCCCCATAACTTTGTCCACCTTCAGTTTTAAGAGTTCTTTCAGAACCCTTTCTTCTGTAAATAGGCTGGTATCAACTTCTGTATCCAGAATGTTACTACTGTTTGTTTTATGTACCTCCCCCTCTTCCTTTGTAAATACTGAGCAAAAATATTTGTTTAGTATCTCTGCCTTTTCACAGTCTCCCTCTGCCCACCCTCCCTCTACTTTATTAAGCCTCACTATCCCTCCCTTGGTCTTCCTTCGCTCCCTGATGTACCTATAAAAGGTTTTATCCCCCTTCTTAACATAGTTGGCTATCTTTTCCTCGGTTTGGGCCTTTGCTGCTCTAACTGCCTTCCCAGCCCCCTTTAGTTTTTACTGATACAGTTCTCTGTCCTGCTCCTTCTGCGATGCCTTGTACTTCCTGAATGCTTTCTTTTTCTCTTGAACCTTCACTGCCACTTCCTTTGAGAACCATAGTGGTTTCTTACAAAGTTTTGTTTTGTTTATTTGCATAACACAAAGGCTCGTTACCTCTGTGATGGCAGTTTTTATTATTCCCCATTGTTCTTCCACCCCTCCTTCCTGTCTATTTGCTAGTGCATTCCTTAGGCACTCACCCATTTTGGCAAAGTCAGCCCTCCTAAAGTCCTGTACTTTTGTCTTTGTATGGCTTGACTCTATTTCAGTGTTTATTGTGAACCATACTGTTCGATGTCACTAGTTCCCAGATGGCTACCCACTTCTACATCTGTGATCCTCTCTCCATCTCCATTTGAGAGAATCAAGTCTAATATTGCTCCCTCACGAGTGGGCTCCAGTACTAGTTGTCTAAGGCATGCCCCCTGTAGGGCATCTAGAATAACTGCACTCTTTGAAGTGGCAGCTGCAACTGCACTCCAGTTAACATCTGGCATATTCAGATCACCCATCAGCAATATCTCCCCTTTTTCTGCCATTCTAAGTATACTTTCTACCATTTCCTTGTCCATTTCCTCCCCCTGAGAAGGGGGTCTGTATACAACCCCTGTACGGATTGTGGTGCCATTGCCTGTCTCCAAATTTACCCACAGTGCTTCTTCTGCTCCCTGTTTACCCTTTTGTTCTATTGCTTTTATTCCTTTCCTTATGTAAAGAACTCCTCCTCCTCCTCTTTTATCCTCCCTGTCCCTCCTGTAGATAGTGTATCGTGGTATGTTTATGTCCCAGTCATGGTTTTGTGTGTACCATGTTTCTGTGACTGCCATGATATCCAGATGTTCCTCCTCCATCAAGGCCACTAATTCAGAAAGCTTGTTACCCAGACTATGGGCATTGGTACTCATTGCTCTCCATTTTTTAATGGTTTTACCTTCTGTTGCAGCGTCCCCCACTGACCGTTCTACCTCGGTCTTTTTCTCATTTAGTACCCTGTTTTGTAAGGAAAGGCTGGGATTTTCCTGCTGCTTGTCAGTGCCTCCCCCTTTAACTAGTTTAAAAGCTTGCAAATGAAGTATTTAAACTGATTGCTCAAAAGACTTGCTCACTTCCTGGACAGATGCAGACCATCCTGCCAGAATAGGCTGGTGTCCCTCCAGGTGGAACCCCAGTCCCCAATGAAGCCAAACCCCTGTGCTATGCACCATTTTTTCAACCATTCATTAAACTGCATGGTGCTAATTACCCTCACCTCCCCCATGCCTTTGACAGGCAGCACCTTTGAGAAGGATACTGTGTGTGCTACTTGTCTTAGGCCCTTCCCCAACTCTGCAATGTCCTCCTGCACTGCTCTAATCTCATGATGAGCCAAGTCATTTGTCCCTAGGTGGACAATTACATCCAGCTCAGACTCCCTTGCAGCTGTTCTCGTGGTCCTGAGGATCGCTTCCTGTCCCTCCAAGCCATGGCACCAGGCTGGCACCTTACTTCAGTTTTCCCAGCTCTGCCCAGTTCTATACCCCTAATAAATGAGTCCCCCACAAGGAGCTGCTTCCTTTCTCTGTGGCATCCTCTGCCTCCTTTCTGTGGGCCTCCCTTTTGACAGTTGTCATCAGTCTTCTCTGCGGGTGCATCCATAGGGGAGCTATGCTCCTCCAGAATGGTGTATGGATTGTGGAGTGGAACAATTGACTGGGTGTGCCTCTGTTCCACCATCCACACCCTCCCTGAGCCCACTGTGGTCCAACTGCCTTGCTTTCTTCGCAACCTCTGAGGTAGTGGTGGTGACGCTAGTGCTCTCTGGATGGGGGAAGTTCCCTTCCTACTGTCCAGTGTGGCCTGGGGGAAGGTTTCCTTACTACTGTCCAGTGTGGCCTGAAGATGGGCAATGTTCTCCCTCAGGGCAGATAGTTGTCTGCAAATTGGGCAGCATCTCAGCCTCCAGATAGACTCCCGGAAGACTGCTGCCCCACAGCCATTACATTGCACTACTCCCCACATGTTTATCTACTTTTGTTTTGTTTGTTTGCTTGCATTTGTGTGTGTGTGTGTGTGTGTGTGTGTGTGTGCATGTGTGTGAATTGTTATATAGAAATATATATATTATACAATGTGTATGCTTATATTGTCAGTGCAGTGTGCTAGAGAGGATGTGACAGTGAAATGCACCTTGCACTCTTGAGAAAATTATGTCAGAACCTCAGGTATAAATGAACTATTTCCAGGGGTGGGTGGGGTGAGGGGTGGGAAGGGTTGGGCCTAAACTGTGCCCTCACAAAACAATCAGCTAAAAGCTCTCACCCACCTCTGCGATGATGAGTGCCTTCCTGTCAGCAAGATACCCTACACAACAATTTGACAGAGATAGTACCCTGCTAATCAAACAGAGAAAAATCCAGACATCCAAGTCAGACACAGGTAAACTTCTCCAGCCCCAAAACAGCCTGGTGGTTTGTTAGCCACAAAGGAAAATCAAATATGCAGTTATTTCAGCCCTTCTGAAAATGCTGACAAGGTAAGCAGTTTTGAAAACCCCCTTCCTGAATTAAAAACTAAAATAATTAAACACAAAGAATACCCAGAGAATTAACAGAGAATACCCAGCAAAGAAAACAACAGAAAAATCAAGCAGTTCAGCATAACACAGTCAATCTGTGATTTATGTTTCTGCTGGTATCCTGAGTTACTGGTTGAATGAGTCTTGTGCTGACAGAACTGTACCTTCTTGAGCCAAGCCAGATCATTCAAACTACACGTCATTCCTTTGATGCCATGAACAGACTCAAATTTGAGCTGACTGGGAGGAAAGATAAAAAGAAAATCTTTTGGGGATATGTGCCTTCCCTGTTCATTAGTATCTTTTTCTTTTTATCTGCATTTAGTGCTTTAATATTGGATATTTATATTTAACAGTGCTGGACTTTATTTACTTATTTATTTGTGTTTTTCCATTTTAGAATGTGATTGTACAGCGCTTTGATATTTTGATACTGCACTTTATAAATACATTTTATTATTATTATTATTATAGGGACACAAAAGCAATAGCTCTCCTAGTGTCAGATGTAAATAAGAAATAATTTATATAGTAATCCAATTTTTATATTAATTGTTTTAACAACCAATTGCTCTTGAAGGGAGAAGGTCTTAGACTTGGTACTCTCAAATGGGGACTGAGAGAGGATCTCAGATTAGAAGTGGGTAGCTGTCTGGAAACAAGTGACAACCAGACAGTGTGGTTCACAATAAGCACAGCCACAGAGTCAGGCAATACAAAAGAAAGGGCACTGGAATGTCAGAGGGCTGACTTTGGCAGAATGGGCGAATGCCTACGGAATGCACTAGAAAAAGGGCATGAAGGAGGGGAAGAGGAACAATGGAGAAAAATCAAAACTGCCATCAGAGAGGCAGCAAGATTTTGTGTGAAGCAAATAAACAACATGAAGGAAAAAAATATTATGGTTCTCAAAAGAGATGGCCGGAAAGGTTAGGGAGAAAGCGATAGCATACAGGAAGTATAAGGAATCTGAAAAGGAGCAAGACAGAGAACCGTATCAGGTAAAGCAGAAGGAAGTGGGGAAGGCAGTCAGAATAGCAAAGGCCCAAACTGAGGAAAAGATAGTGAACATAGGTAAGAAGCAGGCTTTTCCTGAGTTTTAATGGCTGTGTATTGGATTTTACTGAAGATTTTAATACATTACTGTTTTATTTTTTGTTTTTATTTTATGCAATGTGCTTTGATATCTGAAAGGCGCATAACAAATAAAGATTCATTATTACTATTATTGTTATTATTATTATTATTATTATTATTAAAACTTTTTATAGGTACATTAGGGAGTGAAGAAAGACCAAAGGAGGGATTGTGAGGTTTAATAAAGTGGAGGGGGGCAGGCAGAGGGTGGCAGTAAAAAGGCAGAGACACTGAATGAAATATTTTTGTTCAGTATTCACAAAAGGAGGAAGGGGGACTACCTAAACCAAACAGTCAAAGCACTCTGGATAGGGGGTCAGTTCCAGTCCATTCACTGAAGAAAGGGTCCTGAACGAACTCCTAAAACTCAAAGTGGACAAGGCAATGGGGCCTGATAAGATTCACCCCAGAATTCTAAAAGAACTAAGGAAGAACTAGTGACATTTTTGATTACACTTTTTAACGAATCATGGGAGGATGGTGTGGTACCTGAGGACTGGAGGAAGGTGAGTGTGATTCCCCTTCACAAATGTGGGAGCAAGGTAGAGGCAGGAAACTACAGACCTGTTAATTTGACCTCAGTGGTAGAGAAAATGATAGAATCACTTCTGAAAGAAAGAATTGTTGAGTACCTAGAGGCCAGCGGGACACAGGGCCAAAGGCAGCATGAATTCACAGCAGGAAGGCAATTTTAGATGAATCTAATTGATTTCTTTGACTGGGTGTCCACAGTAGCAGACCAGGGAGGGGCTGAGGACTTGGTCTACCTAGACTTTGTCAAGGCATTTGACATGGTCACACACAAAAGATTAATAAACAAGTTAGCCAGACTGGGAGTGGGTCCCATGGTGGTAGCCTGAGTGAAAAATTGGCTAGAGGAACAGGATGCAGAAGGTAATAGTAAATGGAGTCCACTCTGAATAAAGGGGGGTTACTAGTGGGGTACTGCAGGTTCAGTACTGGGGCCAGTCCTCTTTAATGCCTTTATAAGAGATACTGCAGAGGGACCGGAAGGAAAAGTATGCTTCTTTTCAGATGATACAAAGATCTGCAACAGGGTTAATACATGGGGGGAAAGGGATGAGAAGGGACTTAGCAAGGTTGGAGGAATGGTCAAAAGTATGGCAGCTTAGATTCCGTGCAAAGAAGTGCAAAGTAATGCACCAGGAAAACAAAACCCCAGTTGTATACACAATGGGGGTGGGGGTATTAACAGCAACACAAATGTAAAATTACCAAGTGGTAGTCATAGCATATAACCTTAAGGTAAGCAAGGAATGTGAGAAGGCATTAAGTATGGCTGGGGATATACCGGGATATATAGGGAGAGGCATCACCAGTAGAAAACATGAAGTTGCTATCCCTTTGTACAGACAGTTGGTGAGACCCCATCTGGAGTACTGCTTGCAGTTCTGGAGACCCCATCTCCACAAGGACAGAAACAGGATGGATTCAATGCAAAGTGCAAAGGGGTCACCTGGGGAACAAAAATCCAGGGGAAGAGTACACAAGAGTACACAGTGCTGGGGGTATTAACAACAACAAAAATATAAAGGGACCTGGGGTAATCATATCAGATTACCTGAAAGTAGGCAGGCAATGTGAGAATTTGCCTCGCAGAGTTTGAGGGCTTGCTTCTGCAGCCCTCCCCAGCTCAACCTAGGACAGCTCGCTGCCGGAATTTGCCTCGCAGGGTTTGAGGGCTTGCTTCTGCAGCCCTCCCCAGCCCAACTTAGGACAGCTTGCTATCGGAATTTGCCTCGCAGGTACGGACACGGAGGAGCCCTGAGTGCACTGTGTGCACCAAAACTTTTGAACTTGTCACTTTTTGTGGTGCAGTAGCCCAATTAAATTTCATTGCTATTCAGAGGGAGCTGCTTACATTTACCTGCTGTTAGCTGTGTTCCTACATGCTGAAATTTTTCAGGACTGCATTGTAATCTGATTTTTAAGCTAAATCCTGCAAATTAATTTTCTGAAATTGTTTAATTGTATAGCTGTGCTTTCCCTACCTTGTTCCAAATGCGATCTCCCTGCCACTAGAACTTTCCCTCCCCCTCAGAACTTGCTCTGTAATGCAACTCCTCCCCCATACAAGCCCTTACTCTCTCTTTGTTTCTGTCTAATCTTTGATTTTCCTTCCCTATTTAAAAGGCTAACCCCTCAGTCTCCTTTCCTTTCCAGGGTTTGAGGGCTTGCTTCTGCAGCCATCCCCAGCCCAAACTAGGACAGCTCGCCGCCAGAATTTGCCTCACAGGTACGGACACGGAGGAGCCCTGAGTGCACTGTGTGCAACGAAACTTTTGGACTTGCCACTTTTTGTGGTGCAGTACTAATATACTAACATACTAAAATGCCAGCAGAATAGGCCTAACGGTCTTTCATGTATGCTTGATTGGTCAGCCTCCATGCTGGGAGCTGAACTTGCTGCCCCCCTCTCCCTCTCTGGCTTCTCCCTTCCCAGTCCCAGATATTCTTGCTGCACTGGTTTTTGCTTCCAGAACCCTTCCCCTGTACCTGTCCCACCCCCTCTTGAACCCCTCCACCATTTTTGCCTCCACCAGCCCCCTGGGCAGCACATTCCATGGCTCCACCACCCTCTCACTGAAGTAGCACCTCCTCCTTTCTCCTCTGAATCTCGCCCCCTCCAGCTTTCACCCATGCCCTCTAGTTGTCCCCTTCCTTTGGAGCACCCTGACTGCTCCTCCCCTATTTATCCCCTTCATGCACCTGAAGACCTCTATCATGTCCCCCCGGTCCCTTCTCTCTTCCAATGTGTACATATTTAGCTCTTCGAGCCTCTCCCCATAGGTCCTATCCCCCAAACCCAAAATCATTTTGGTTGCCCTCCTCTGGACCCTCTCCAGGAGTTCAATGTCCCTCTTTAAATGTGGCCTCCAGAACTGCACGCAGTACTTGAGGTGCGGCCTCACCAAGCAGTTATACAGTGGGAGTATCACTTCCCTCCTTCTGGAGGTGAGCCCCCTAGCGATGCATCCAAGCATCCTGTTGGTCTTTGCCTATCTCCTTCTACAAGTCTCCAAGTTGTTCATCTTGACATCCACCACCACCCCCAGGTCCCTCTCTGCCATTGAGACTTGTAGACCAATTAAATTTCATTGCTATTCAGTGTGAGCTGCTTGCATTTACCTGGTGTTAGCTGTGCTCCTTCAAGCTGACATTTTTCAGGACTGCATTGTAATCTGATTTTTAAGATAAATCCTGCAAATTAACTTTCTGAAATTGTTTAATAGTATGGTTGTGCTTTCCCTACCTTGTTCCAAATGTTATCTCCCTGCCACTAGAACTTTCCCTCCCCCCTCAGAACTTGCTTTGTAGTGCAACTCCTCCCCCTATTCGAGCCCCTACTCTCTTTTTGTTTCTGTCTAATCTTTGATTTTCCTTCCCTATTTAAAAGGCTAACCCCTCTGTCTCCTTTCCTTTCCAGGGTTTGAGGGCTTGCTTCTGCAGCCCTCCCATGCCCAATCTAGGTCAGCTCTCCACCAGAATTTGCCTTGCATGTACGGACACGAAGGAGCCCTGAGTGCACTGTGTGCACCGATACTTTTGAACTTGCCACTTTTTGTGGTGCAGTAGACCAATTAAATTTCATTGCTTTTGAGAGGGAGCTGCTTGCATTTACCTGGTGTTAGCTGTGCTCCTTCAAGCTGAAATGTTTTACTCACCCCTTCCCCCACCTCCTCCATCTATTGAATACTCCTTTGCTCCTCCCTATACCCTATCTGACTGGCCTCTGGTGATAAAGGGGCGTGGCACATAACTGTGGGCAGTCCTAGAATCTGCAGTCTACTGTGTTTGCTGCCTAAGTCCTGCTTCTGGAAAATATAAGGGACAGAAACTGCTCTGATCACTAAGGCATGCTTATAAGGGGAATTTTATTTTCCTGATCCCCCCCCCCCCATCCTAGCGGGACAGGGTTTTTCATCTACTGACTACCAATTCCTTAGAAAATCCATACTGGTATATTGTATCATCTGAAATCCCAGGAAAAACAAGATATCAGTTCACACCTGATAATCAGCCCTAAGACTGATTATTACGGAAGATTTAGTGTTTTCACCTGACTTTTCTCCATAGGCAGGGTACCCATCCTATGTCTGAATAACTGCCTAAGACAGGACAAAAGAGCTTGTTACTGGCACCTCTGCTAGCATAGCATGCCTCTCCAGAAGTTTACCCACGATCACATGCCACGTGGGGCACACAACCTTTGGGCCGCTCTCTCCAATGGGGGGGTACTACTGATGACAGTCTATATACTGTCCCTTCTCTGGGCAGACAGGCTCATAGGCCTAGGGCATCCAGAAATAACGGGACAAAGGTACAATGACACTCCTCCTGTTAGCCTCTACAATGGAATGCCCCACTCCAGCTTACTTGCCCTCTCCTCAGCCCACAAGCTCATAAGAAAGGGGATATGCTACGATATCTTCCACTTTGCAAGCAGGATGTGCCAAGGCAGCTGAATCCCATTGGCCAGCCCAAAATTACTCTGCCTTCTAGCTGCCGTACTACTCCTGCCAAATGACATACAACCTAACCCTGGTTCTAACACCACCAACTTCTCAATAACATCCCCTCATGACCCCCAATAGGCATGCACAAAGGGACTAAAGATAGTACATATGAACGTATGCAGCCTAAGATCAAAAATGCACAGGTACAAGCCTGGCTTGATCTCTACAAGCCTGATATCCTTGCCATCTTAGAGACATAGCTTAAGGCACACATCCCCGATCATGAGGTACTGGCCTAAGGTTATAGTATGTACCACAAGAACAGGTTGACCAAAAGAGGGGGCGATGTACTCATTTATGCCAACATAGCCCTAACCGTATCGCTCCTCACCTTGCAGCAACACACCTCCCCTGATGGTGAATCTATATTCATCCAAGTCACCCTAGGGCACAAAAAGCAACTCACTGTTGGCTGCGTTTACCACCTGCCCAAACTGGCTCTTCAATCCCTAGAAGCAAAACCAAAAAATCACGACCCTAGTTGTTTCTTCGGAGCTCCTTATTCTGGGTGACTTCAACCTAAACTGGGCCCAGGACCCTAACAACACCCTTATGGCACTGACCCAAGAAGCAAACCTGGTACAGGTCATCTTAGAACCATCCAGACTTAACTACAAATCAGGGAACCACACCACCCTTGATTGGGCTCTGGTGTCCAATCCCACCAACATCCAGAAAGCCGGCATAATGGCAGACTCCTTAAATGACCACTTCCCCATATTCTGCATCTGGAAGAACAGAGCACCCAAGATCCAACCCAGAATACTTACTGCTCGGGACTACACAAACTTCTCAGCAGTGCAGTTTAGTGACTACCTACACAGTCTGGACTGGAACCCAATTAAGCTCCTCCCCACCTTGGCTGAGGCTCTGGAGCATTTCCACAGCACAGAATGTACAGCAGCTAACCTCTTCACCCCCTTGAAAAAACGTAAAACAAAGGATAGCTGCTACAAGTGGATCTCCCCATCCTTAAAAACCCTTATGGTCAGTCGAGACAAGGCCTGGAAGAAGTTCAAGCTCTCTTCCCTTCCTGCCGACCTCGTGTCATACAAGGTCTTAAGAAACAAATGCAAGAGAGCCATCAAACTTGCAAAAAGGGAGTATGTCACTCACCTACAAAAAAACTGTTTGGGCAACCCTAAACAATTCTGGTATCATGTCAACAACCTGATCAGGGGTAACAATAAGACTGAACCTGGCCCCATTGAGGTCAATGGTCAGCCAGTGAGCTACTCCCTCGAAATTGCTACTGCCCTCAACAATCATTTTAATAACCTCAATGCCTACATGGTTGGCCTGCCCTTGCCGACCTTGGCTCCTAATGTTATCGAGCCTACTCTCCTTGACTGTCCCTCCTTCCATCTAAGACTGGTGAAGACAAAATAGGTCCAATCCCTCCTAAGGGCTCTGAAAGACAAAGGCTCAGGAGGTCCTGATGGGATAAACCCTCGGCTACTTAAGGCTGGCTCCCCATCCCTCACCAGACCCCTGACCTGGCTCATAAACAGATCCCTACTTGAGGGGACTGTTCCGGACCTGTAGAAACAGGCCAACGTGGTCCTTATTCACAAGGGTGGCCCCAGGGAAAACATAAGCAATTGCAGGCCTATTTCCCTGCTCAGTACACTTGCAAAGCTACAGGAAAGATTAGTCTGTGGTCAACTCTGTGACTACCTGGAGTCCCATCAGCTAATTGCATGTTTACAGCATGGTTTTAGAACTAACTATGGGACTGACACAGCACTCATCCATCTTTCGAATGACTTGCTCAGAGCAATGGATAATGGGACACCCACTGGCGCCATCTTTATAAACCTGTCCAAGGCGTTCAACCTTGTGGATCACAAATTCCTGCTACTAAAACTGGATAAAATTGGCCTAGACCCCCTCGCCTTCAAATGGTTTGGGAGTTACCTATCGGGCCAATCCCAGAGGGTCATCTGGAAGGGTACCGCCTCATGTCCTCTACCCTTTACAGAGTGAGTACTACAGGGTTCGATCCTCAGCCCACTCCTTTTCTCCATATTTACTAATGACCTAAGCCTCCACTGTAGGGGAAGCTCGGTCGTTCAGTACGCGGATGACACCGTCATCTACCAATCCCTGGATAACACTGCAGCTCTAGGTCCCCTTCTCCAAGCTGACCTAGTATCTCTTGAGGCCTGGCTGAGAGCAAATAGAATGGTCCTAAATACAGGCAAAACTAAGGCAATGTTATTCAGATGCAACGCCCTTGGACACGACAGGTCTAAATCTCTGCAACTCACTGCTCTCTCGGGAAACAACATCAAAGTTGTGCCCTCCTTAAAATACTTAGGTCTAACATTGGCCCATTGCCTTACCTTCAAGTACCACGTGGACCAGGTCACTAAGACCATACACTGCAAACGTGGTACTCTGTACCGGCTAAAAGACCCGCTCATCCCTGAGGCCAGGATCTCAATCACCACAAGTGTCTTACTCCTCACCCTCACTGCCCCAATCTTACAGGGCATGGCCAAGCAGGAGGTCACCAAGATGCGAATCCCTGTATAACAAGGTAGCCCGGTTTGCTACCCAGGACCACTCATGAAGGCACCATTATGACACACTTGCCCAGCTATGCTGGCCCTTGCTGACCTCTTGTCTCCACTACCCCCTGCTCTGCTTGACCTTCAAGCTACTCAGCCCTTCAGCTCCACCCAGCATCGCTGGAACTATCGCTGTCAGACATAACCCCAGGAGCCTACGGACATCTGGACATACACTGCTTGAAGTTCCCAGAGTTAGGACTAACTCTGGAAGCAGGTCGTTCTCCTACTCAGCCCCCTACCTGTGGAACAAACTCCCACCCCTAGTACAGGAAGCCTCCTCGCTGATAAACTTCTGCACCAGACTCAAAGCCTGTATGTCTGATACTAGCACTTGTCATTGCCATGGCTCATGGCCCCCCCCCCCCCTTGCTTCTATCCTCCTAATATCCAGATCCTCCAAGCACCTCATCAGGTTCCACGGTGCTTCCCTCTAGGCATAGTACCACAGCTAATTTTCCACTGAACCATACCAGCAGTAAACAATGAGCTTACTGTGTAAAATTACATTTCTTCTGTACCTTTTGTTAATTCTACTGTCAACTTATTTGTAAGGACTGTTGCATGATGTTAACCATGGCTGTAACCTGCTCACACACCTGAAACTACTCTGTAACCCAAGTCTTTCTCTGTATGAAAATATGTATTGTTATCCTGGTCACCCCTGAAAAAGGGACCTTTGGGGCTTAGTGGGCCTACCCTGTCACCAAATTTTAAATAAATAAATAATTTTTGCCCTCACATCTGCTGGCATGGACTAAGCTGTAAAATTAGAAGCAGCAGAATGGCACAGCACAAATGGCATGAGGCCTCTACAGAGCCAACCATGCAGCAAACAAATGAAATGTTTGTGGCCTTGCTTAAACAAATGGCGGAAGTTACATTAGCCTCTAATAAAACTACAACTGCCATTCAGCAGCTAGATTCTAGAGTCGGTCAAACAGAAGCAAATACAGACAAGAATACAGCTGCAATAGAAAAGTTCACAGCTATAATTAGGTAGCAAGACACAGCAATCCAATCCTTACAAAACAAAATGGATGATATGGAAAATAGGAGCCGTCGGAATAATGCTCCGATTCCTAGGCTTCCCTGAGGGTGTGGAACGTGGCAATACTTTAGATTTTCTCTACGATATCCTACCAGAGCTGTTACGGCATGAAGTTTCACCAGGGCTTATGACTGTGAGGGCACACAGAACACTCAACCCAATGCCAAAGACTGGGGAAAGACCTAGACCCATTATGGCTCATATATTGAATTTTACGGACAAAGAATGTATCTCTATGAGAGCTTGAGAACTCAGAGCTCTCTCTCTTGGCAGGGCCACAAAATTTTAATCTTCCAAGACTACTCCCGCGAGTTGGCTGCCAGATGGAAGGAGAACACAGCAGCCCGCAAAATGATGCATTCGCTTCATATAAAATTTTCCCTGCGTTATCCAGCAATCATGCATCTGGAAGTAAATGGCACATATGTGTCTTTCTCCACACCAGATAGCCTAATGCAATATCTACGCTCTAACTGGCCATCCCAATCCAAACTGAAACCGAACAGTAGCCAGCAGACAGTAAAAGAGCAGAAAATGTGTAACAACTCAGCTTCTATCAGCCATGCAAGGAACACTGCGGTTCCTCCACCACCTAGCTTCCAATTTCAAGGCAGATGACTGGCTCTTTCGGCCAGAACACACAAGCGGCTGCAATCTGGAAGCCATCCGAAGTGGGATACCCTCAAGACCGGACAGAAGAGGCATCTCTACCATCCTCAGATCTCCCCCATGACATTGTAGCACAATTCTCTACACTGAACCACTTTGCCCTCCTTACACCTGTAGACCTGGATGACACCACTGTTTTTCCTGCCTATCCAGAGGAGGAGATGGTACAGGAGGCTGCCAGGATGGAGGAATACACTCAGATCTCGATCACATCCACATCTTCTAGCATGGCCTCCCCTCCTACCAATTGGACATTGTCCCATACAGCCCAGACAACTGAGAACTTTGCCGATGAATGGTCACAGCAGGCACTCTCGGATGTGGAACTACTTCATGCGGTGGATCAACAGAACCAGACTTAGATAAGTGTCCATGTTTCCTTTCTGTTTTTCTCTTTTGTTACAAGCACCGCCTAGTACTGACCCTGGGGAGGTAGCTTCCAGTTAGCTGCAATTTATGGGACAAGGTTAAGCAGCTTAGCTAGCTTTTCTCTCCCCTTGAAAGAACCTGAGGTTTTACTCACAGTGGTCTTAGTATCAGAGCCGCGCATGTCATGGAAAGAACTCAGGACACTACCACCTAAAAATGTTATACCCAGTATTAGTTGCTAACATAAGGTATTACTATGTCTATTGCCAAATTAGATGGAGCAGATTTCTTGCAAAAGTTTTAAGATGCCAGTTTCCTTCTTTCTCTTTTTTCTCTGCTTTTAACCAAAACAGAGTGGGGAGGTTAGAGAGGCAGCTGCAGTAACCACTCGGTGCTGCATGTCAGATTACTCAACCAATGCCCTCTTACTTTTTACCCAATGCGATGCACATCGTAAATATGCTGGCTGTCCCCACATCCCTCAGGCTGTATCTGAAGGTAATATAAGTTACAGGCAAGCATTTCTGTCCCCTTCTATTCCCGGGGGAGAGTGTTACTTATTCTGGGTCCGCCCAAACATTTGGGACTAAAGGTTTCCACCCCCACCATGACTGGCTAGGTGGGTGGGCCTCAAAGGATGCTGAGACCTCGGCCTAAATTACCCACCTGTGTCACCGTGCAACATTGCGCATTATATATAAATAGTTTAGATAAATTGTTCTTTTTCATAGTACCACTGTCATTCTTGCATACCTTGCTGCTTATTACAAAATGCATGTCTGGAAGTATGTCTACCTATGTGTTTGCTTTATCAACTGACACCCCTATCAACATGAGATCTAAAATAATGTATGGCCTGTTGCAGTGCCGCTCCCCTGACAACGCTTTCCCTGCTTTGCCACTCCAGTTACCATGTTCCATTACTGGCCTGAACATGGATGAAACCTCCTTTATAACGTGGAACATCAGGGGTCTCAATTCTCCTTCAAAAGGGAAACAAGTCCTAACTCACCTAAAAAAGCTAAAAACCCAGACTGCCTTTTTACAAGAAACCAAATTGACCAAGCAAGATCACAAATACCTAGTGAGGATTGGGTGGGGTCAGAAATCCATGCCAGTGCTCCCACAAAAAAGAGATGCGTAGTTATTTGAATTCACAAATCTCTCCCCTGATCAATCCCTCATAGCAATGCTGACCCTAAGGGCTGGTGGGTGATTGCTCTACTGGACACTCCACATGGCCAGATCCTAGCAGCCAACATATATGCACCCAATGAGGATAATCCCTCCTTCTTTCTAGATCTTATTGCTAGACTGGGGACAATGACGAAACCTGGTGTACCTATGTTATTGGGGGGGGGGGGATTTCAACCTAACCCTTGCTCCTACCCTGGACAGAAGCAATCAAGGGAAAAAATACCACACTCGAGGAGTAAAGGCCACACTAAATCTCAGCTCCAAATATCAGCTGGTTGATATCTGGCACCCAGTCCACCCCTCAGATAGAGACTACACTTTTCAATCGGGGGTACATGGATCCTTTAGCAGACTTGATTTTTTGTTAATATCCCAAGCTATATGTCCTAGGAACTAATATTCTTCCCACGGTTATATCAGATCATGCCCCAGTGCAGTTGACGCTGCTCTGGGGACTACCCACCCCATGGTCCACATCCTGGAGATTAGATCCCCTTCTAATGCATGACCCAAAATTTGTTGATTGGGCTAAATCTCAAACCCAGCTTTTCCTACAAGAAAACCCCATATCTGAGACTTTAGCCCAAAACATTTGTGAGGCATACAAAGCCACTATGCGAGGCAAAATCATCGGTTATGCTGCTCACGGAAGGAAATGCAAAGAAAAAGAACTTACCCTGCATGAAAGGGAGCTTCTTAATGCAGAGCAAGAGCATAAGGCTCTGCCCCACCCTTCCCCCCATTCTGAGTCTGGGAGAAAAGTCTTACAAATACATATCAAACTTAATGAATTACTATCCAGAAAAGTGGACCTAGCTCTCCTCAAAATCCGTTATATGTACTGGGAAGGGGGGGACAAAAATGGGAAGGTTCTAGCATACTAACTCCATAAACAGCAATCGCATAGATATATAGCTGGGCTGAAAAACCCAAACACTGGAATTGTTCAAACTAACCCTCAAAGTGTGAATGGCATTGTGGCAGCATTTTATTCTCACTTATACACCTCTTCCAGACCTGAAACTATCTCTGAAACTCAGGCCTTTCTTCACTCTATCAGTCTACCTAAACTCTGTCTCTCCATTCCCCACATTGCTATCCAAGAACCTCCCCTCACACCACAGGAAATCTCTATAGCCCTGATGGCTCTCAAAATAGGGAAGGCACCCGGAGGAGATGGATACCCTGTGGAATATCTCCAGACAATGTCCCCTATGATCACCCCCTTGTTATGCAATGTCTTTATAATAGCTGAGGCTAAGAGCATTTTACCCCAAACTCTAAGAGAGCCCACTATTACTGTCCTCCCAAAAAAGGAAAAGCCCCCAAAGAATCGGCCAGCTATCATCCCATCTCCTTGATTAATGCCAACATCAAAGTGTATGCTAGGGTTTTAGCTAATAGACTAAACCCTATACTCCCATACCTGATACGCCCTTCCCAAGTGGGATTTGTGAAAGGCAGGAATAGCTCAGATCATCTTCGAACCCTTCTCAACCTCATTCACATAGCAAAATCTGCACCAACACCTGTGGCCACACTGGTGATTGATTTTGAGACGGCGTTCAACTCTGTTGAATGGGACTAACTTCACACCATTCTCCAACACTTTGGATTTGGACCTCGCTTTTGAGCAGCTATAACAACTCTTTACACATCCCCCTTCCTAAGGTACTCACCAATTCTATAATGTCAGACCCATTCCAACTCTACAGAGGCACCAGACAGGGTTGCCCCTTATCTCCCCTTTTGTTTCTCCTAGCGATGGAAACTATGACTGCTGCAATCAGACACCACCACCTTGTAACAGGTAGTGCTACAGGACAGCCAAAGCCCTCAACCCTTATGTATGCTGATGACCTATTGGTTATCTTAGGAGATGCCCCAAAATCTATCCCACCTCTTCTTAATCTGTTAGACCATTTTTCCCATATTTCTGGACTCAAAATCAATCAAGCCAAAACAGAGATCCTCCCACTCAACTCTAAGTGTCTCCCTCACACCATGTATCACCATGGTCTTAAATGGTCTTAACATACTATTACATCTGGGAATTAAAGTAGGAGCCAATGTTGGGAAATGGTGGGACAACAACCTAGGCCCCCTAATAACTACCTGTAAAACTGATCTGGACCGATGGTCTCGCCTCAACCTCGCACAAGCTGGCAAAATAACAGCCTATAAGATGTCTATCGCACCTAGATTTTTCCATTTATTATCCCACATTCCCCTGTATCTTCCTATGGCATGGCTCCACAAAATCGATAACATTATTGGCTCTTTTCTATTGGATAAAGTTAAACCTCGATTCGGTAAAAACATACTTCGAGCACACTGGTGACATGGAGGATGGGGTCTCCCCTGGTTGAAGGGCTACAAGATAGCATACCAGTGCTCACAGACTATGAAATGGATTCACCCACATTCTGAGGACTCTCCTCGATGGTCCATCATAGAGCAAACCCTAAGTGGGTGTCCTATTACAGCTACTTTGCTATGGCCTGGGGCACCTCAGGATCTCCTATCCCACAATACTATAGGTCCCTCAATAAAGTATTGGTGGATCCTACACAAAAAGCTAAATATTTCCACTGTCCCCCCTTTTATACACCTCTGTGTGGAATAACTCCAATATCACCATAGGCAGTCTGCCTGTGTCATGGCCTACATGGCAAAAAAAGGTATTTTATTCATAAAAGATCTTCTGGTCAAGGGCTCTTTACTGGTGGATACATTCCAATGATTACAGCGCAAATGAAATCTACTTAGCTCTGATTTCTGGACATTTCTTCAAATCAGAGATGCCCTAAAACACTGGCTTCACCAGGGGAATATACCAACTGACCTCACACCCCCAATTCACACATGGCTTACCTTACAAAAAGGGGACTGCTGGGATTATTTATGCCCTACTCAGAGATACCCTGCCCACTTCTAACCAATCCTCGAAGGCCAAATGGGAAAGGTTCTACAAATACCACTTACTGACCATCAGTGGAATCAAGGCTGGCAGGTAGGACACAATGTTTACACAGATTGTAGGAGCAGACTTATCCATAATAAAATAATGCATTCATTGTACAGAGCCCCCACAGTGCTCAAAAAAATGCAGGTGCTCCCACATGATAAGGAGACCTCTATCAAGTCCTATGGCTTTGCCCTCTGATTACAGACATCTGGGAGTCTGTCCTCAAAGCTGCATACACAATCTTGCAATGCACTATCCCTCCCTAGTGCTCCCCTTATATTACTTGGCCTTAAATCTGAAGCCCCAAATCTTAGTCCCTGTGAATTCAGATGGTTAATGTTGCTCAGCATGCAAGTGAAGCATTCTATCCTTAAAGATTGGAGAAATCCCACTATACCCAATGCAACAGTGATACAGTCAGCACTTACTCATATATCTGAATTAGACGCTCTCACTTGATGACATGCAGAACTGACGCCAACCCCACACCACCCTACAGAGACTGACAGGCATTGAGGTGTGCCTGTGGGTCACCGGCCATAACGCTCATGCCATTTCACCTCATTCTACCCTGCAGACTTTGACAAGTGTCACATTGGGCCTTATGCTCACCCTATTCCATTAGGAAATACATTGAGATGGATGCAGTAGAGGAGAATGAGGTGAATTTTGGGGCTGAAGAATCCAAGGCACTCCTTGATGCCTGTCACAGGCTGCAGGGTAGGGGTGGGGGATGGAATGGCGTGAGCATTACAGCTGACAATCCAATGTCACACCCCTGATGCCTGTCAGTCTCTACCGGAAGGGGGGTATTTATTTATTTATTGATTTATTGATTGATTTATTTATGTCATTGATTACCGGGAAGGTGCACTGATCTGAGGGACTGTTTTCAGGCACAACCCAGGCCATAAAAAATCACAATGATAAACAATAGTTACAAATTACAAAGCATAGGAATATTACAAATTAAACAGATGGCAAGCATTTTACAAATAGGGATAATAAATACAGGAATATTGGCAACTAGTTACATACATCAGGACAATAAGAGGGTACAACAATCTAACCCTACCCCATATATCATCACAACTGTTAAAGTCAATAGTGAAACTGAAAGAGAAGGGGTGAGAGAGGTGCTTAAGAATAGCTTGGGTTGCATAGATAAAAAAAACTCTCTGCAGGAGTACAGGTTATTGATGGGTTGGAGTTGCTAGGAGTTGCTGGGAGTGATGGGGGCAGAGCGACCCTGGTGGGAAAGAGTAATGGGCACTGTCTGCAAGCCAGGTTTTGAAGAGGGATTTGAAGGCTGAGTGGGTGTTAGATGAGCGGAGGGGAGCAGGGATCCCATTCCACAGAGTAGGGGCAGCAACTGATATTGTTTTCCCTCCCATGCTGGTGGAGACCCCTGGTACCTTGAGGAACAGGACAGTGGTCAAGTGGAGACACTTAGGTAGACTTCTAGCCTTGAGTAGGGGGAAGGGAGGGGATGCATCACCACTTCTGATAGTACTATCCACAGTACAGCCAAGAGTAAAATCAAAGCAACCTAGGAGGGGTAGGTAGCCAAGAGTACTGTAGAGATTGCAGTGATGGGTTGAGAATGGTGCCATAAGAGCAAAATTCAGGCACTATTGTAAGCAGATATGAGCCTGGTTCTGAGGGCAGAGGATGTTCAAGAGTAGATGAGGGAGCAGTAATCGATGATAGGAAATAGGTTACTCTGTACAATTGAAATTTGCATCTCAGGGGTCAGTAGGTGGTGTAAACGGTAGGCAGCCCCAAGTGTTTGATTGATATTAAGAATCACGGTGTTGATCTGGTCCGAGAAGGTTAGTGCCAGGTCAAGTGTTACACCCAGATATTTGAATGAGGCAACATCTTCAAGAACCAAACCATCAGGGGATAGTATATGGAGGTAGGAGCCAGAATTATGAAATTTGGCAAGGTGGGGTTTGGATGCAAATAGCATTGTTTTTTTTCCCCATTAACCAATAATAGGTTTGATGTGAACCAACTAAAAGCATTGCCATAGTTCTGGGTGAGGACTGAAAAGACCTGGGAGAGGGACTTATTGCTGTGATAAATTACAAGGCCATCTGCATATAGAAGCGGCTTACAGTTTAGGCTTCCAGTTGGAAGAGAATTAATGAAAATGGAGAATATTAGTGGACCCAGGATGGAACCCTGGGGGTGTTTCCAACATGTTATTGTTAGAACCACTAACGTAACTGGCATTTGTAGATATTTGCACTCCAAATTTTCAACATGGTTTTTTTCTGACCCCACCTCATGAAAGCATTTGGGACCTCCACTCATGAACAGTGGCACTGTAATTTCGTTAATCTATCCTGAAAGTTGATTTCACACATGATCGCATCATTCTGCACCAGATCTGCAAAAATACATTTTGGGTAAGATGTGAAAAATGCCAGCTGTATCATTCATAAGGACGTGTGAAGAAATGGCAATATTGAAAATCTGGAGCAAAAATATTAAACATTCTCAAAGTTACAAGCATGTGTGGAAACTGCACAATGCACACTTTTAATACAGTCATTTTGTGGAATTTGTTCACCAAATTTTCAATATAGGCATTTTGGAACCTCTGCTCATGAACAATGCCACTACGATTTTCTTAATCTGTCACAAACATTGATTTTGCATAACAACTATGCCATTCTGCACCAGATGTGCGAAAACACATTTTGGGCAGTATGAAAAAAATGACAGTTGTACTGTTCATAAGGATGTGTGAAAAAATGGCAATGTTGAAAATCTGGAGTGAAAATATTACAAATTCTTGAAGTAACGAACTTGCATGGAAACTGTGCAATGCACACTAGTAACAGTCATTTTTCTGAAAGTTTTTCACCAGATTTGCAACATAGGCTTTTTGGGAGCCCACCTCAGAACAGTGACACTGTAGTTTCATTAATGGGTCCCAAAAGGTGATTCCGAACAGTGACTGCAAAATCACCTTTCAGGACCGAATAACAAAATGACAGTGACCACATTCATGAGGTGGGGTCCCAAGAATCCCATGTTGAAAATCTGGAGCTAAAAGTCACAAAAATGGCTGTGATAGCCAGCTAAATTGAACCCCCCCCCCCATTGATGCCATTATACAGCTTACCAGCATTTCTTCAGTTCGCGGTCAGCTTTGAAGAGTGCAGACATGTTCCCGCTCCACCGAAGATTGTTGCATCAGGCTCTAGAGGTAAGTATGGGGTGAGGGGGTGTTGGGTGAACAGAGGGTGGGTGTGGGTTTGGGGAAGGGACCTGACAGTGTGGGACCATTTTCTTTGTTTCAGGTAATAAAGGTAATTAAATAAATGAACACTGCAGACCGTTTTCTTATTTTGCAGGTGTAAGGAAAATGTTCAGCACACTGGGGTCAGCTCTCAGTGTGCCCTGTGACTTTGGAGGATGATGTTAGCCACACTGGGGTGGGCTTCCAGTGTGGCACACAATGGGGGTGGGGTGGGTGTAGGCAATTGCCAATGGCGTTCGGCTTCAGAACACAGGGAGTCACACTGGGGTGGGCTCCCAGTGTGCCACACAATCATGGGAGGGGGGTTTAAACATGCCGACAGAGGTATTGGGAACCCCTAAAGTCAGCTTTCCGGGGACTGTAGGAGGTGGACGGTGGCACTGCTGCCATGTTTATTGAAATGTTACACCAGGCAAGTCACAACCTGCAACGATAGGATGCTTCCTCATTGCAGCAGCAAATTTTTTTCAAGTTGGTGGCATGCTTCAGAGCTGCTGTCATAGCATGCTCATTCATTGGTGCCACACACACCAACCCAAAAATGCAGTGGCACCATTGGCTACAACATGACCACACCTCCAAAACTGTCTACCCCAGTGAAATGTCACAAAATTTTGCTTGCGCTGTGCATGCAAAACAACATAAAAAGTAAGAGACTGGGATAATAAAACTGCATAAGAATCCATAATGAATACTAGACCCTTGATGTTATTTGTCTGATCAATGAGTGTTTCTGAGAAAAATAAGAGAACTCCCTTGTATCTGTGTCAGGAATGCAAGGGGGCCTTGCCGAGATGCTTTTATTTCACCCAATCATTGCAAGAAGAAACAAAACTCATGCATCTGTCAGTCTTGCTTTGTGCATGTCTAAAAGACCGTTGGCCTGTGTAGATACTGTGTAGACTGTTTTTGTTTCTGTTGTGTGGTGTATATTTTTTAACATTTCTGGTTGGAAAGTTAACATTTGCCCTAGAAATATGTGCTGTGACACTCACATTTCATGAGGAAATTTTCCACCATGGTCTTTATTTCAAACTCTGATATTACTAACTGTGGCAGCCACATGCACTGCCACTCCAGACAACATACAAAAACCCCAGAAACATCATAACACTCTTTGTCACACATACCACAGGCTTACACATAAACCCCCTCTTCCCCACCCACCCCAAGAAGGGGCAGCATAGCTCTACCTAGCACTTCATTAATTACATTTTAAAACGAAACAAAATACTATGTCATACATGACCAAAATGCTATCATGGGAAGATTGTCTTCTCAGCTTCATAATCTGCATAGCATGAACTAGACAATACCATAACCCAGAATTCACAGATCAGCATGGGCATCTGATTGGATGCCTGGAATCTGTACCAACAACTTGCAAACCTGCCTCACTTCACAGCTGTGCAATAGCTGAGCATGGGGACTGGGGGTGCTGTATGGTGTGGAAAGCATTGGCGGGCAGTGCTGAGGCAAAGGAATGTTCAATTTAAGCAATAGCAACCAGAAAGCTGATAATTTCTGAAGGAATTTAATGGCCAGTTGTGGCAAATGATGGTAGCCTGTGACAATGGCGACTGAGATTGAGTGATTTCAAAAAGGGTGACTCAATCACAGTGTATTTGCACAGGGCTACCAGGCAGGGAGGGTAACCAGATGGGAGGGTCTGTGAATATAGCGGCAGGATGTCACTATATCTACACATGCGGAGGGGGGGAGCAAGCATGCTATGCAATGGGTGGAAGGGGAGGGAGGATTTGTGGGGTGTAGTGTGGTGGTCGGCTATCGAGCCGGCCATGTGGCACAGTGGGTGGGTGGCAGGCTAGGGTTGGGAGGGTACCGGGTTTGGTCCTAGACATGGTCGCTTTTTTGTACGCCATCTAGGAATTGTTTTGTTTGTTTGGTTTGCACCCCCCCCGATATGCACCCCACCAGAGTTGAGAATCCTTAAGTGGGGGTGGGTGGGGGGTACAGCCTCCTGCATAAATTTAAAAAAAAGTAAGTCTCCAGCACACCTTTGCTTTGCGCCAGTAGTGTACATCTCCAAAATTGATTTTTGGTGATGTACATTCGCCCTAACAGTGATCACATTTCTGCGATATCCATTATCACATAGAACCAAACGATGGCCTCAGGCCATCAGAGGGGTGAGTGTGGGAGGCCTGCCGATGCTTGGACAGAATGAAATGGGTAAACAGCCAAACAGTATATTGTCTTTGCTCCAGTGAGACAAATGGAGCTGCCAGCATGGTAACAACACAAAGGGCAAGCAAAGTGCTACGGGTCCATTTGCATGTCATTATATCTGCTCATACAGAAGCATCTACGTAAAGTACATATTTCTCTGGTAGCCTACAGATCCCCCCCATGGCAGGTCAGATCATTCATTGTAACAAAATACCCATTTACCTGACAGTATCATGGCCTCTGCCATAACTCATCCGCTACCTGTCCCACCCTCTTCCCTCACCTTCTTGTAGCAGCCTATGCACCCAATTGTATGGCAAGCATGGCATCCTGAAACAACTCCCAGACAGTGACCAGCACATTTCCACAATGTACCATGAGGGAGGAGTCAGAGGAAGGGGAGGTGGAGGCATTATAGGTCCAGTTAAGGTCCAATAAAGGGAGAAAGGTGCAGTTGGAGGTGGTTTGCAGACCACCCAGTCAAGATGAGGGGAGAGACAGGGAACTGATCTCACAAATATTGGAAGCTACGGGGAAAGGAGAGGTGGTAATTGTGGAGGACTTCAACCTGCCCAAGGTGGACTGAAGCATACCATCCACAACATGTGCTAAGAGTCAGGTGACCCAGGAAGGACTGTAGAGTGGATTCATGACTCTGGACATCACTGAACCAATTCTTGATCTGGTGCTCACAAATGGGGAGCATGTACAGGAAATAATGGTCAGGGAGCCACTGGGTGGAAGTGACCATTGCACAGTGAGGTTCCAGTTGGATATGAGCAGGGAAAGCATCCTGACTAAGACCTAAATCTTGGATTTCAGGAGGGCAGACTTCAGGAAAATGGGTGAGGTTATAAGAAGTCATCTGGTGGGCATTAGAGCAGATATGGGGGTGGACCAAAAGAGGTCCATCATTAAGGAAGAAATACTGGTTTCCACAGATTAGTGTGTTAGGCTCAGGGGGAAGAACACAAGGGCCAAAGTGCCCAGCTGGTTCAGTTCTGGGTTTGCTAAGGCAGTAAGGGAAAATAGGTTGGCCTATAGAAAATTCAGGAAGACCAAGAGAGAAGTGGATAGGGAAAATTACCTAAGGTTGGCTAGTGAAGCAAGTAAGGAAAACCGGTGAGCAAAGGCACAGAAGTAGCTGCAGCTAGCTGAAGGAATTAAGAAGGGGGAGAAGGTTATTTTCACTATAGAAGTGAGAAAATGGACAAGAAGGAAGGGGATTGTTAGGCTTTAGAAAGGGGTGGAGTGGGTGAAGGATAATGGAGGAAAAGCAGAGATACCAAATGAATACTTTTGTCTTTACCAGGGAGAAGGACGGACCAGTGCCTTCAGAAGGGAAAAGAGGAGCAGTGGGGAAGGGGAACACAGATGTAGTGATAGAGGATGATGGAGTGAAGGAGGGTCTGCTGGCATTGAAAGTGGACAACTCACCAGGCCCAGACAGAGTACATCCAAGGGTACTAAAGGAACTGGCTGAGGAGCTGGTAGGGCCACTGGCAGACCTATTTAATAGTTCACTAGAGTCAGGCATGGTATTGCAGGACTGGAGAAAAGCACATGTAGTGCCCCTTCACAAAAGCTTTCCCAAGGATGATCCAGGGAATTACAGACCAGTCAGTCTGACCTCCATTGTGGGCAAGCTTATGTAGACCATATTAAAGGAAAGGTTGGTGGAATATCTAGAGGAGCATGGTCTCCAGGATGAGAGACAGCATGGGTTCATGGGGGGGGGGGGAGATCATGTCAAACAAATCTGATTGATTTCTTTGACTGTGTCACGAAGACAGTAGACAGGGGTCAAGCGGTAGACATCCTGTATCTTGATTTCAGCAAGGCCTTTGACTCTGTGCCCCACAAAAAGTTGATCAGGAAGTTGGTGGATCTTGGAGTTGGGGAAATGATATGCAGTTTGGTGGAAAAGTGGCTAAGGAACAGAACCCAGAGGGTAGTGGTGTGGGGGGGGGGAGTTATCTGGCACCAGAGAGGTAACCAGTGGGGTCCCACAGGGCTTCGTGCTGGGGCTGATGTTGTTCAATGTCTTCATCAATGACAATCGGGATGGCATTAAAGGCAAAATGTGCCTTTTCACAGATGACACCAAGATTTGTGTGACAGTGGACACAGCTGAAGGGATACAAGACCTTCAGGAAGATCAGGAAAAGCAGGGGAGGTGGTCCAGGATCTGGCAGCTTGGCTTCAATGCCAAGAAATGCCAGGTTATGCATATTGAAGCCAAGAATCCCAGGACAGAGTATTACCTGGGTGGAATCTGAGTATCTGCATCAGAGGAGGAGGAGAAAGACCTGGGAGTGATGATCACTAGTGACCTGAAGCACTCCACACAGTGCAAGAGGCAGCAGCAAAGGCAAACAAGATGCTGGGATGCGTATCTAGGGAGATCAGTAGTAGGAGAGAGGAGGATATACTGCCATTGTCCAGGTCACAGGTAAGGCCGCATCTAGAGTATAGAGTTCAGTACTGGTGCCCACACCTCAAAAAGTACATTAACCTGCTGGAGAAGGTCCAGAGGAGGGCTACAAAGATGATAGTTGGTCAGCAAGGCAAGGCATATGAGGAGAGGTTGAGTGCACTGAACATGTACTCCTTGGAAGACAGGAGAGAGAGAGGGGACATGATTGGGACCTTCAGGTACTTGAAAGGGATAAATAAGGTTGATAAGGAGAGTCTCTTTAAGCTAACTGGCAACCATATCACAAGAGGGCACAGTTTTAAACTGGAGGATGGGAGGTTTAGGAGGGAGGTTAGGAAGAACTTCTTCACAGAGAGGGTGTTGGACACTTGGAATGCATTGCCGGAAGAGGTCATCTCATTGAAGACAGTGGGCAGCTTTAAGAGAGGCTGGGATAGGCATGGCGGAAGGTAAGGATCATGGGTAGGGAGGATGGGAGGAGTCGGGAGGGAAGGCAGGGACATTAGCTCAAGCTGTGGACCCTGCAATATGAGCAGACTTGATAGACCAAATGGCCTTCTTCTGCTGGCTTCTTCGCATGTTCGTATGTTCATATGTTCTAAAATTGACATCCTTTAACCTACAACAAGGCCTAATAGCTGCTATTTTGTGAGTACCTATCTTAACTGTTAGCACTTATTTGTACAGACTGTGTTTTACTGTTCATTATGAACTCAGTGCTCTGACTGTGTTTACAATATGCCTCTGTTAGCACTTATTTGTAATGCCGGTGTTGGATTGCTCCTATGTACTTGTATTAAGACTGTGTTATATTGTGTGCCTCTGTCACTCCTACCTAATCCCCTGTACTCAGTCCGTTAATGTGTTCTTAATACATATATGACAATGCCTGTTCGCAGCTCTGATTTTCACAACTTATGTAACTGTTCCCTCCCATTGTTTGATGAGGACCTTTTGTAAATGAGCTTCTAGTTCAAAGGTTTGTAATTCGAATTCTCTAATAAAACCTAAAACCTAATTCCCTCCTCTAAGCCCTCGACAAACCCTACCTCTCTTCCCTCACCTTCAATTACCACCCAAATGGGCTTGTATCTCTGATCTACTCCCTTCCCCCACTATCCTAAAGGGGTCTGTCTAAGACACTGCATTATCCCCTTCTCTCTGGGCCCAGCAGTCCCTCTTCCTCATCCCCCCACCTCAACTCCTCCCTCCCTTCCCCCTTTTCTTTCATGTAAGCATGTACTTATTAACCCAGCACTTATTATTGTCCACTCTTTCTACATGATATGCACAACACTGTTGTAGCACTGTTTGTAGCACCTGCCTTACAACTGTATGCTAATGTTAATCTCGTAACTTGAATGGTTGATGTCTCATTCCTATTGTACCCCTTCACCCCAGATCACACCGGCAGACAAGCAACTTGTTGCTCAGTGTGTCTTCCTGGTGATACATTTCAATAAATTAATAAAATTTGTTAACTTGCTGTGCAGTGGCTGAAAACAGTGGAGTTATTTCTGTCCTCTCAGCCAGGATTAGAGAGTAATGATATCATTTTAGAGTAGCTTGCTGTTTCAGATATCCAGTCACAGCAGCACTCTGTAGAGTTAATGGTTTGCTGAGCTCTCCAGGTTTCTTATAAACACAGTCTCTGGTTTGCGTTTAGATAAATCAGCTTAATATTTATCATTATTTTCTTATAAAAAAATGATCATTTCAGTTTCAGTGCTAAATTGAAGAAGTGGAGATCTTTCTCTGTGAAAAATCAGCTTGTCTATATCACGTCTCTCAGTTCTTTTTATCAAAACTCTTGATTTTTTTCTAACTATTTTACACAGGGCTGTTCAATGAATATAAAAAAAAATATAATTCACAGAAACAGTTTATTTTTGATGTAGCCTTCATGAATACATTCATGCAAGAACATTTTTTTTATGTCAGATGAGAAACAGGTGACTGTCACACATTGTTTCAGTATTTCAAGTACATGTACTGTCTAAAGTCAAAAATTTCAATTCTTTCTTTTGTAATTTCTATTTCTCTCACCCTCTTCCTAACCAGCTCCAAATCCTCGGGTGCGCCAATGGAGTCTATCCCTGCTAAACACCTTACTTGCACTGGCCCAGACCCCCATACTGCCAAGATTAACCCCCAGGCAGGGACGAGGTGGGGCAGGAACACCCCGAACGATTCCATGTCTCGTCTGGCTCGGAGCAGTCAGGCTGGCGGGAGCACATGGGGGCCATACTCAGCGCTCTGTCTCCCCAGAGCTGGAGGGTGGTTTTCCTCCTTTCTTTATGGATGTCACGTGTCCTGACTTCAAGACGCCTAGCACTGACATCTGAGATGTCCTCCACTCTTGACTGCTTAGTGCTTGCTTTGCCCCAGACTTCCACCTGGCGCCAGTCAAGCACCAAGTTGCTATCCCCCTACCTCCCTGGAAAAGTTGAGCTATCCCTGGGACACTCAAGCTTTCTTCCTCCAGCTGGCCCTCCAGCTCCCAGGCCAGCTCCTGAACCCGGGTCACTGGCATCACAAGCAGAAATTCAACTGCTGTGCAGATGGGCTGGCTACAAATTTCAGTTCTTTGGTGGTTTCTGTGTGAAAATACATCATGTATGTGCATAACTAGAAAGACTACATGGCATCCTGATGCACTGTGTCTCTGCCCCATGGCTGAGGCAGTTCCAGTCTACTGCCACTTGTCCAAAACCAGAGAAGTAAAGAGTACACTTCAAAGGAGACTCCGTTTGAGTTGAGGCGCTATGGGTACACATTGCGTCACAGCTTGGGTTCTGATTTGTAGTAGGAGCATGGAAATAAATTGATTTGATTTTTTGATTAATATTGGCTCCTTTCCGCCTTCAGTGTGTGCTTTACTTCTCTAGTTTTGGTCATTGAACAAATTTTTTTTGCCTCTGTAGAGCAGCACCAGGTCCCTTTCTCAGCTCGTAGCTTACTTCCTGGAACTGTTACTGCCACCTGACTCCTGTCCCACAAGCCTCCTACCTTCTGCTCCACAATTAAGGCTGCTGCACCCTGTTGCCCACTGTCTTCTCCTGCACAATCAAGGATTGTGCACCCTGCTGCCTCCATCCCCTGTCTAAAGAATCAGGGCTGCTGCACCCTTCCCCCTGCCCAAATAGTTGGGGTTCTTGCACCCTGCTGCCCTCTCTCCCCCATCCTCACAGTTAGGTACACTTCACCTGTTGCCCCTCTTCCTGTCTCCACAGTCAGGACTGCTGTGCTGTGCTAAGCCCTACAGTGCCAGGTTTCCTGCCTCCACTGCTGGGCTTCTGCACCATGCTGCCCTAGCCACAAGAGGTGGGGCTTTTGCTGCACATTGCTACCATCTTCTATTGCCCCAAATGGGCAGGACTGCTGCACCATGTGTACTCCACCTCACAGTCAGCACTGCTGTACCCTGATGTCCCTGTGTCTGCTCCATAGTCGAGGCTTCTGTACCATGCTGTGCTCTATACCCCATCACCACAGACAGGACTGCTGCACCCTGCTCCTTTCTATGCAGTTGGGGTTGTTGTGGTCTGCTTTGCCCTACAGCCCCATGCCTCTGCAGTTAGGGCTGCTGCACAATACTGTCACTTGACACAAGTTTCCAGGCATTTTCTGCACCATGTTGCATGCCTCTACAGTTGAGGCAGTTGAACCCTGCTGTCCCCCTGCCACCAGAGTCAGATCTTTTGCTAAACCCTGCTGAGGCAGGAACGAGGGCAACAGGTGCAGCGTCCCTGACTATGAGGGCAGGAGATACAGAGCAGCAGAGTGCAGCAACCCCAACTGTTTGGCAAGGGTGCAGCACAAGAGTAAGGGCATTTTCTGCACCCTGTTCCCTGCCACTGGAGGCAAGGAGCTCTGTGGTGCTGCAGGGAACAGTGGTGGCAGGGGACAGAGAACAGCATGGTGCAGAAGCCTTGACTATCGGTCAGGACGCAGTTGGGCATCAGGGTACAGCAGCCCTAGCAATGGCACTGGGAGCACATTGTGCATCAGCCCAGCCCATTTGGAACAATAGAGGTGCATAGCAGGGTTCAGCATCTCTAACTGTGAAGGCAGGGGGCATGAGACTCTAGGATGTAGCACAGCACAGCAGCTCTGAATGTAGAAATAGGAACAGGGGGTGACAGGGAGCCATTGCCCTGACTCTGGGGGTGGGGATAAAGGTCAGCAGGAAGCAGCAGCCCTGAATGTTCGAGCAGAAATAAAGGGGTGACATCAAGATACAGCAGCCCAAACATTGGCATAGGGTACAGAAGCCATGCCTATTTGGGACAAGGGATATGGGCAGCAGGGTGTAGCAAATGATCTGACTCTGGTGAAAGGGGGACAGCAGGGCGCAACTGCCTCAACTGTGGAGGCATGCAATAGAGTGCAGCAAATGCTCTGAATCTTGTGGCAAGTGGAGCATGATGCAGCAGTCCTAACTATGGAGGCATGGGGCTCTAGGGCACAGCTACCCCAACTGTGTAGAAAGGAGCAGGGAGCAGCAGCCCTGTCTGTGGTGACAGGGGATAGAGGACAGCATGGTGCAGAAGCCTTGACTGTGGGACTGGACACAGGGGCATCAGGGTACAGCAGCCCTGACTGTGAGATGGCATTCACCAGGTGTAGCAGCCCTGCCCATTTGGGGCAATGGAAGTGGATAGCAGGCTGCAGCAAAACCCTACCTCTGGTGGCTAAGGCAGCATGGTACAGCACTCCCAGCTGTGGAGGCAAGGAACTGGGAGTGACATAGACAGCCAGTTCTGAGTGCTGTATCATTTTGTTTTTAAATATAAAAATATATTGCTGATTGTCTCTGCTGAGAAATCTGGTACTCTTGAAATGACCTCACTCACCCCTTCCCCGGTTTCAGCTGAAAGATGAAAACTATGAGAAAATGCTGACACAGCATGTGAGATCACACACACACACACACACACACACACACACACACACACACACACAGGTTTTAGAGACAATGTGTTACATGGAAGACCTGATGCTAATTACAGGGTGAAGAAGCTTGAGTTGAGTGTATCCATTTTATGACTTTGGAGGGAAAACTCAGGTTTTTACACAGGGGTGCAAAATCATAAATGTTCCTTGATGCCTGTGTGAGAGAGGATACTGATTAAGATCAATAGATGTCATTTGAAAAAGGAAATAAATTATGCTGAGGGTGCAGAATTTAATACTTTGAAAAAACATCCTGTTTTTGTATAGATACATTTTTTTATATTGTCTGACAGAAGAGGAGCTAGGTGATCTCACACAAAAGGGGTTGGCAAATACAGTTTGCTTTAAGGAATATTCTGCTTTACTTAGACACTCTTTTATCTAGACTCTGACAAGGATACATTTGTAAGCACTTTAAGCAGGTATTTAGAGAGAGAGAGAGAGACCAATCTAAATATTCTAGTAGGAATTGCACTGTTTAAACCTGTTTTGTTTAAGTGATTTGTATGTATTGGGATATAATAGTTCTGTATTGTATGTTTTACATATTTTTATCTATTGTAGTAAAACTATTTTGGAGCATACTTGGTCTGTCTTTGAATTTCTTTCATTTGTAAGAAAAGTATATTTGGTTATAGCAGACAATAGCCATAAGCTTGAATGGTGGTACCAAACTGGAAAGAGAAGTGTTTTAAATCTGATGTCTTTATTAAAGTTTTTAATGGTTCATCTCTGTATACCTGGTTAGGTGCCCGTAGGCAAAGATATCTGGCCCCTGAAGACAGAAATATCTGAGCCTGTGCATTGGGTATGCTAACAAGAGGTTCACAGTTTGAATCCCTCCAAGACTTGAGACCAAAGGTTGATCAGAACTCACAAAACAGGCAAGAGGGTTACCTTGTTCTGTTAAACTGTTCACAAGACTGCGCTCAGAGGTTGGCACTTTGTGAGTAGATGGCCTGACCTGCTGAGTGAGTTTGTGACAGTTTGGTTGGCAGTGGCGGCATCATTTTGGTATCACAAGCTTTTATTGTTCTGTGTCAGCTGAAACCGTAAGCTCTCTTGCAAAGAAATAAAAAGACAGAGTTTTATTTTAAAAAGGAAACAGAACTATATTCCTTGGCTTACAGTAAAGTTCCTTCCCATTTTATTTTTTTTCTCTTAAAGTGCCAGTCAGAGTAGCAGTAGTAAGGAAAGATGACTTCCAACTACAGCAGGCACACTTTAGATTACTTGAGGCAGTTGTGCAGGGACAGAGGAGTCCCCTTCAAGGTGAAAGCAAGCAAGCAGAGCCTCATAGATGCCCTGATGGTAGCAGATACCCAGAGCACCGAGTCACCAACCGTGACTGGAAAGGACCAAACCTCAAGTGCGGAAGGGCTAGAGGCCAGTGAAAGGTCCAGAGCCAATGAGGAGGACAGCAGGGCAACTGTCAGTGAAGGGTCACAGCAGTAGGGGAAGTTCACTAGTATCCTGAATCCAGAGGTACTCAGGCTGCAAACTGAGTTGTGCAGGATGGAACTGGAGGCAGAGCGAGAACAGAGGGAGGTGGACCATGAGAGAGAATGTGAACACCGAGAGGCAGAGCAAGAATGCCGAGACACAGACCGTGAGGAGAAATAGCATCATAGGCAACACGAACTAGAGAAGATACGACTCTGATCAGTGGCACCAGAGCAGGTAACGGGCTTGGGTTTATCTGGGACTGCAGGACTGGATTACAAATTGAACTACCAAATTAATAGCCGAATTAAAAGAGGGGGAGGACATGGATGCTTTTTAAATTTTTTTGAAAAAGTTTGTATTCAGGCTAAAATTCCTAGAGTCCTGGAGCTTCCAGCTATCCCCGCTACTTACTGGGAAAGCTCGGGATGCATTGGGTCAAATGGACAATGAGGACAGTAATAATTATAGCAAACTAAAAGCTGCAATGTTAAAAAAAAGTGAATTAACTGCTGAATCATACACAGCTAAATTCCGTAAGCTCAGGAGAAGCCCTGGTATGAGCTATGAGGAGCTAGCCACAGAACAACGTCAGTTTTTAAAACATTGGTGGGAAGGTATTGAGGCAAACTCTGTTGACAAAACTGAAAATGTGATTTTATAAGAACAGTTTTATTTGGCATGCCCAGCAGAACTAAAAACCTGGCTAGAGGACCGAGATCCCAAAACAGTGCAAGAAGCTGCTGAACTACTGGACCACTATGCCAAGAGAAGACCTGCTCTGAGATTGAATGGGGTGGGCATGGCAGCGCAGAAAGTGAAAGGCGTGCCTTCAGGGCAGCTAAAACCCTCACTGCCTTCACCAAAACCAGTTAGCCCCAGCTTTCAGAGAAAAGATTTCTCTGAGAGAAGAAGTGAATGTTGGCTGTGTAAAGAGACTGGGCATATTGCCAGACAGTGTCCCAAAAAGGTGAGCAATAATACACAACAGGGTTCTAGAAAAGAAGTGGGTTGTTTGTGTGTCCCTGGCATCATGCCAGTGAACATGAGGGAACACATGCACCCAGTCATGGTAAATGGTGTGTAGATGCAAGGGTTAAGGGACACAGGGGCATCCCTGACCTTGGTAAAGGGGGATCTGGTACAGCCTGGTCAGCTTATACCCAATACATAAGTCACTGTACAAGGGTTCACTGGTGAAAAAAAAACATTGCCACTGGCTAGTGTTCTCCTAAACTGGGGTGAAACAGGGGGAACTGTGCAACAGGTGGCTGTAGCCAAAACATTAGCAGTGGATGTGATCCTGGGTAACAATCTCCAACAGGGGATGGTATGTGCAGTTACCCATAGCCAAGCAGCAAGGGAAAATTGTAATTCCTTGAACCCCACAGAAGCCATTGTGGAAACCACTGGGAGGCTGGTTCCTCAGCCTGTGTCTCCTGATATGGAGACTGATAAAAAGGGGGTAGAAATTTCCCCGGTAGCAAGTTACCACACAGCTACAGAGGGTTATTCTGAAGAGGGAGGGGTGACCCATTATCAGAGGGTTGAGACTGACAGTGATCCTGAGGGCTCTGATGCTAGTGCTAGGGACTTAGTTTAGCAACTGAAGGGGAACCTGTCCCATGCCTTGGGAATGTGTGAGGGGTTTGCAGCTGCTCACAGAAGTGACCCTAGTTTAGAGAAACTGAGGGCTTGGGCAGACTCTGATGGAGCACAGGGAGGTGACAGCTGACATAAGGTTTATTTGGAAAATGGACTTATGTATACTCAGGCAGTACAGACAGAGGGAGGGAGGGAGGAGGGATGCTAGGTAGGCAGTTTGTCATTCCCCAAGAGTATCGTGAGCAGTTGCTCAAAATTGCACATGATATTCCCTTGTCTGGTCATCTGGGAATCACACACACTATGCAGCAGTTATCCTAGAATTTCTACTGGTCTTTCTTCACCCAGAAGGTGAAGGAGGATTGCAGGTCTAGTCACCAGTGCCAGGAAATAGGGAAGGCAGGCAAGAAAACCCATGCCGCCCTGATTCCATTGCCCATATTGGAGGAGCCATTCCCAGAGGGTGGGAATGGATATTGTGGGGCCTTTAAATACCTCCAGCTCCTCAGGGGAAGAGATTCATCCTGACTGTGGTGGATTATGCCACCCGGTACCCAGAGGCAGGTGCCCTATTCTCACTGAGGACAGACAAAGTGGCAGATGCCTTACTTGGGATTTTCTCCCATGTTGGGTCTCCACAGGAGGTAATCACCGATCAAGGGGGTTCCTTCATGTTGGACCTGATGAAATGTTTATGGGAGGAGTGTGGGGTGGTACAGAGATGCACAGCACCGTATCACCCACAAGCCCATGGACCTGTGGAACGATTCAATGGTACCCTAAAGTCAATGCTCCGGGCATTTGCTGAACAGCATGGAAGAGACTGGGAGAAATACCTTCCCCACCTGTTGTTTGCATACAGAGAGGTGCCCAAGAGTTGATAGGATTTCCCCCTTCAAACTCTTACATGGACGCCCGGTATGTGGGCCACTAGACTTGATCTGGGGGACTGGGAAGGCAAGCATGCCACCCAGGGAACTCCCATTGTGGATTATGTCCTTAGGTTTAGGGAAAGGCTGAAGGAGCTTATGGTGACAGCCCAGAGCAACCTGGCAGCTGCCCAACAGAAACTAAAAGTGTGGTACAACCACAGAGCCAGAGCTCGCTCATACACGATGGGTCAGGAAGTCATGGTCCTTATTCCAGTTCAGAAAGATAAGCTGCAAGCTGAGTGAGCAGGACCGTACAAAGTGGTTAGGAAGATAAATGACGTGAACTACATTGTGGAGTTACCTGACCGAAGGCAGACAGAAAGGATGTACCATGTCATCATGATGAAGCCATATGCAAATAGGGCTGACATGGTGCTTGCAGTATGTAGTCATGGGAAGGGGACGGATGAAGGAGACCCCCTACTGGACTTGCTGTAAGAAAGTAAGCAGGATTCCTCTGTGGAGGCAGTAAAATTGTCTTCCCAGCTGGCCCCGGACCAGATCCATAAAGTAAGGGAGGTTTTAGCAGACTTTGCCCCATTGTTTAGTGCCAAGCCTGGACTGTCCCCCTTAGCAACTCACAATGTGGAGACAGGGACTCAGACGCCCATACAGTGGACAGCATATCGGGTGTCAGAGGCTGTCCAAAAGGACATTAGGAGGGAAGTGGAGGAGATGCTGGATTTAGAGGTAATCCAGAGATCCCACAACCCCTGGACCTCACCCGTAGTCCTTGTGCCCAAGCCAGATGGCTCTATTCATTTCTGTGTGGACTATCATGGATTGAATGCAGTCATGCAGTACAACTCCCACCCGATGCCCTAGACAGATGAACTCCTGGACAAGTTGGGGGGCAACCTACCTTACGATGATTGACCTGACAAAGGAGTGTTGGCAGATAGAGTTGACAGACAGAGCATGGGAAAGTCGGCCTTCATCACCCCAATTAAAGTAATGCCTTTTGGAATGAAGAACGCCCTGGACACTTTCCAAAGGTTGGTGAACCAGGTGTTAAATGGTGCTGAGGAGTACGCCATGGCGTACCTGGATGACATTGCCATCTTTAGTACCAGCTGGGAGGAACACCTTTCCCACCTTAGGGAAGTGCTGGGCAGGATACAAAGGGCTGGGCTCACTGTCAAAGCCGAGGAGTGCCACGTTGCCATGGGAGAGGTGACATAACTCAGGCATGTGTTAGGCCAGGGACAGCTCTGTCCTAACCAAATAAAGATAGAGGTAATCCAGGCATGGCCCAGACCAGAAACCCAGAAGCAGGTCAGGAGTTTTCTAGGGACATCAGGGTACTACAGGAAAGTTGTACCCAATCACAGTGCCCTAACTGCTCCCCTATCTGACTTGACAAAGAAAATGATGCCCAAGAAAATTACCTGGGGCCCAGCCTGTGAGGAAGCCTTTACCAGACTAAAGGAGGCACTGTGCAGTGCTCCTGTTTTGACAAGTCCTGACTATAGCAAAACCATTATAGTTCAGATGGACTCCTCAGACATGGGTATTACCGGTAGTACTGAATCAGATGTCCAGCCAAGGGACAGATCACCCAGTAGTGTACCTGAGTAGGAAGTTACTTCCCAGGGAGCAAGCTTACTCCACGGTGGAAAAAGAATGTCTTGCCATAGTGTGGGCCCTAAACAAATTAGAGCCATACTTGTATGGGCAGCATTTTGTGGTGCAGACTGACCACAACCCCCTGGTTTGGCTGATGCAGATTTGGAAGAACAATGGGAGATTGCCAAGATAGATTCTTGCTTTGCAAGGTTATGATCTGACAATCGTACATAGGGCTGGAGCGAAGAACTAGAACTCAGATGGGCTGTCTAGGGTCTATGAGGAGTGAACTGATTTGGGAAGCTCATCCCATGTAGGTGATATAACCCCCCAAATTCAGTCTAGGTGGGGAGGAATTGTGACGTGGACAGCCAGTTCTGAGTGCTGCATCATTTTGTTTTTAAATATAAAAATATATTACTGATAGTCTCTGCTGAGAAATCTGGTACTCTTGAAATGACCTCACTCACCCCTTCCCCGGTTTCAGCTGAAAAATGAAAGCCATGAGAAAATGCTGATACAGCATGTGAGATCACACATACAGGTTTTAGAGACAATGTGTTATGTGGAAGGCCTGAAGCTAATTACAGGGTGGAAGAAGCTTGAGTTGAGCATATCCATTTTATGACACTGGAGGGAAAACCCAGGTTATTACACAGGGGTGCAAAATCATAAATGTTCCTTGATGCCTGTGTGAGAGAGGATACTGATTAAGATCAAGAGATGTCATTTGAAAAAGGAAATGAACTATGCTGAGGGTGCAGAATTTAATACTTTGAAAAGACATCCTGTTTTTGTATATATATATTTTTTATATATATAATCTGACAGAGAAGGAGCTAGGTGACCTCACACAAAAGGGGTTGGCAAATACAGTTTGCTTTAAGAAATATTCTGCTTTACTTAGACACTCTTTTATCTAGGCTCTGACAAGGATACATCTGTAAGCACTTTAAGCAAGTATTTAGAGAGAGAGACCAATCTAAATATTCTAGTAGGAATTGCACTGTTAAACCTGTTTTGTTTAAGTGATTTGTATGTATTGGGGTATAATAGTTCTGTACTGTATGTTGTACATATTTTTATCTATTGCAGTAAAACTCTTTTCAGAGCATACTTGGTCTGTCTTTGAATTTCTTTCATTTGTAAGAAAAGTATACAGTATATGGTTATAGCAGACAATAGCCATACGCTTGAATGGTAATACCAAACTGTTTTAAATCTGAGGTCTTTATTAACGTTTTTAAGGGTTCATCTCTGTATACCTGGTTAGGTGCCCGTAAGCAAAGATATCTGGCCCTCACAAAGACAGAATTATCTGAGCCTGTGCATTGGGTACGCTAACAAGAGGTTCACAATTTGAATCCCTCCAAGACTTGAGACCAAAGGTTGATCCGAACTCACAAAACAGACAAGAGGGTTACCTTGTTCTGCTAAACTGTTTACAAGACTGCACTCGGAGATTGGCACATTGGCAGTAGTGGGCCTGACCTACTGAGTGGGTTTGTGACATTTGGCTCTCTAGGGCTGAGCACAGCACAACACAGCAGCCCTGACTGTGGAAGCAAGAATGGAGGCAACAGGTGCAGCATCCCTAACAGTGAGGAGGAGGAGAGAGGCAGCAGGGTGCAGCAGCGTCAACTATATAGGTGTGGGAGCAGCGTGCAGAAGCCCTGATTCTTTAGGCAGGAGATGGAGGCAGCAGGGTGCACAATCCCTGACTGTGTCGGAGAAGAAAGTGGGCAGAAGGGTTCAGCAGCCTTGAGTGGAGAGCAGTAGGCACGGGGCTTGTTGGACAGGGGGTAGGTGGTAGTAGACTGCAGCTGCCTCAACTGTGGGGCAGAGAAATGGTGTATTGGGATGCCATATAGTGTTTCTAGTTATACACATTATCCATACATGATGAATTTTCTCACAGAAACCAACAAAGAACTGAAATGTGTGAGTTCAGACAGTACATGTGCTTGAAATACTGCAGCAGATTGTGACAGGCACCTGTTTGTCAATCAGACATGAAAAACACATTTTTTTACATGAATGTATTTATAAAGGTTACATTAAAGACAAACTGTTTCTGTGAATGAACAAAATTTAGATTTATTCTATATTCATTAAACAGCTCTGCGTTATACAGTTAGAAATAAAATGAGTTTTGATTAGAAAAAACTGGGAGCTGTGTACCGACAGGCTGATTTCTCACAGAGAAAGATTTCCACTACTTTAATTCAGCACTAAAACTGAAATATTTAGCTTTTTATAAGAAGATAATGATAGATTTTAAGCTGCTCTATCTAAACACAAACCAGAGACTGGATTTGTAAGAAAGCGGGAGAGCTCAGTAAATCATTAACTTTATAGAGTGCTGCTCTGACTGGAATCTGAAACAGCAAGCTACTCCAGATGATGTCATTGCTCTGTAAGCTTGACTGAGAGGACAGAAATAACTCCACAGTTTTCAGCCACTATAGAGAAAATTAGAAAATGCTGATTTAAAGAAAACCACAAACCCAAACAGCATGACATTTTCAGGAAACACTAATTATGTCACAAGGACTTGAATTTCAATTTCTCAGGGATTTATTAGACATATGTAAAAACGGTTGAACATGATCTTAAAGTCCCATATGCTGGAACTTACCATCTGCACCTGCTGTCACTGAGGCGTCTCCTAATGAAGTTTTGCCTGCCTGTCTCATTCATAATTGGTTGTCTCCTGTATTACTGTGCCTCTCATGCTGAGATGCTTGTATCTAACCAGATGATGCTGACCTTGTCCTGCTGATGTTTGCTTACATTCGCTTCTGTGTTGACTGTAACTGTTTGTTGCTATATGTGCACTTTGCTGAGTGTAATTAAGCCCAGATCACCCCTTAAAAAGGGAACAGTCTGGTCTCAGTGGACCTACCCGGTTACCAAAATTTAAATAAATAAATAAGAATCAGAGGAGCTGTAAAACAGTGATGATGTATGATCAAAAACAAGGCAAGTACATATAAATGGAAAATGATAATAATGCAGACAAACATTAGCAATTACTCTCCCAAGTCCTGGAAAAATATATTGTTAATAAGAGAGCCCTTTCTAAAAATAAGTAAATCTGCCACAAACTATGGCAAAGGGGGGGGGTGCTTTTAAATTTTGTAGTGCCTATATAATATTTAAATTACAGTTGCCTGTAACTGATCATCCCTAGTCATATAATGTAAGGAAGCATTTTTCATAAAACTAAGATTAACAAAACATTAGGCACAATAAAATTATAAAAGCTTATTAAATAAAATACTTGGTACAAGCTGACTGGTAGATCAAGAGGATATGTAGGGTTATGGTCAGGTAATGTTAGCATAAGCAAATTTCAGAAATAAGTGGGAAATCAAGAATTTAGCCAAAAATATAAATTGATGTTTTGTAATTTGAGAGTATAAGAAAGAGCAAGGGGGGGTGAGCGAGAGTGGAAAAAGAGGGCTCGGTAACACATCCAATGAAAAAAGAACAGTGTGCAGGAATAATATTGTACAATGAAATGGGTGCTGATGTGATTGGCATGCACATAGATCTTATGTGTTTATATTATTTATTTATTTATTAAGTTTTGATGACCGGGTAGGCCCACTGATCCCCAAAGGTCCCTTTTTCAGGGGCGACCCGGGAGTTACATTGCCAAGTAAGATACAGATAAAAGGCAGTTGATTGCAAGGTTATGAGAGTGAATCTTGCAGGTTACAGTCATATATATTATATATACAGTATATATATATATATATATATATATGAAATACAAAATCACACATGCCCCCACAATGCAAAGCATCATGGGCTGCATACGCAAATCACCACAGAATATTATGCTGGTTCAACTTTAAGCAGAAATGTATGATGCCGAAAGGCCTCTCACACAGTTTGCAAAGGGTGCCGAAAGAAAACATAGACACGTGTTTCGTCCTACTAGGACTCATCAGGGATATCAGGAGCCATAACAACGGAAAGTGCTGGCTTGAAGCATATGGCCTTAAGTCGGGTGCAGAAATTCATAACTGAGGAGGCTTCCTGCACTACAGGTGGGAGTTTGTTCCACAGGGAGGGGTCGGTGTAGGAGAATGCCTTGCCACTGCATTGGACCTGACTTTAGGAATTTCCAGTAGAGTGCAACCTGAAGTCCTTAGGCTCCTGGTATTGTGCTTTATAGTGATGACCTCTGTAAAACTGGGTGGAGTGGAATGGGTGAGTAGCTTAAAGGCCAGGCAGAGCAGGGGGTACTGGAATTGTGCATCCGGTGAAGGCCATTGTAACTGGGCAAGTGAATCACAGTGGTAGCTTCTGGGGTGATCCTGAGTAGCAAACTGATCTACTTTGTTGTACAATATCTGTATCCAGTTGACCTCTTGCCTTGCCATGCCCTGTATGACAGGGGCAGCATAGGTCAATATGGGGAGAAGGACGCTAGAGGTGATTGAGATCCTTGTTTCGGGGATAAGCTGGTCCTTCAAATGATACAGAGTGCCAGGTTTGCAGTGGATAGTCTTGGTGACTAGGTCAGCATGCTTCTTAAATTTAAGACCTTGGTCAAATGTGAGTCCTAGATATGTTAAGGAGGCTACTACTTTGATACTGTTGCCCGATAGTGATGTGAATCGTAGGTATCGAGTTCTGACTTGTCAAGGGGATCTGTGTCCAAATAGCATGGCTTTGGTTTTGCCTGCATTGAGGACCATTTTGTCCACTTTGAGCCAGGACTCCAGTGATGTTAGGTCAGCTTGGAGGAGGAGGCCAATGTCGGTCAGGTTGTCCAAGGGTCGGTAGATGACGTGTCTTCCGCATATTGGATGACCAAACATCCCCCACAGTGGAGGTGTTGGTCATTTGCGAATAATGAAAATAGGAGGGGACCAAGTATTGAGCCCTGCTGTACTCGCTCTTTTAGGGGAAGTAGATTTGATAGTGCACCCTTCCATATGACCCTCTGTGTATGGCTGGTTAGGTAGCTCTTGAACCACTTGAAGGTGTGGGGGTCAAGGCCAAGTTTGTCCAGCTTAGCTAGCAGAAGTTTGTGATCGACAAGGTCAAATGCCTTGGACAGGTCTATGAAGACTGCACCTGTGGGTGTCCCATTGTCTAATGGTCTTAGTACATCTGCAGAGAATTTAGTTAGGGCAGTGTCTGTACCATGGTTAGTTCTAAAGCTGTGCTAGGAAGGGACATGGAGCTGGTAAGACTCAAGGTAGTAGCGGATTTGTCCATAGACTAGCCTTTCTTGTAATTTTGCCAGTATACAGAGCAGGGAGACAGGCCTGCAGTTACTTATGTGTTCCCTAGTGCCACCCTTGTGGATAGGAACCACATTGGCCTGTTTCCACTGGTCAGGAATGATGCCTTCCAGTAGGGGTCTGTTTATGAGCCAGTTCAGAGGTCTGGAGAGGGAGGAAAGCCAGCCTTGAGTAGTCTGGGATCGATCCCATCAGGTCCTCCTGAGCCCTTGTTTTTAAGGGCCTTAAGGAGGGAAAAGACCTCTTTTGTCTTAACCAGTCTTAGGTGAAGTGACATCTGACTCAGATTAGGGGGCTCCGTAGTACTCGATCCCCTTGTTGGCGGTGGTAGTCCAGCTTTGTATGTATCAAGGTTTGTGAAATAATGATTGAGGGCTGATGTGATTTGTGGGCCATCACTCACTAGCTGACCATATATAGTACTGGGATCAGGATACTTAATAAATGGAATCTCCACATGAGTAGAATATCTCCTTTGGGCATTTGAACTGGAATCACCAGTGCCCCACGAAGAGTTGATTCTGGCACATCAGACCACAATGAAATGAATGGAACCAATTCATTCTAATGGCTCCATTCATTTCAATAGGTTTGTGTTTTTTTTTTATTGTAATTTTTTTTCACTTTTTTATCTATTTTTTTCTGCCATGGTCTATTTTGCCATTTCTCTGATGAACAATATTGGTATCAACATTGACATTTACCCTGAAGTTGATGCTTGCAGTACAGGTCAACATAGTCCACAAACACCAATTTCAGAGTCAGTTTCAATACTGATGCCAGTATTGTTAATCAGAGGGATATCAGAAAAGGGCAAAACAGAAAAACATAGTTAACAAGCATTTGTTAATGCTGAATGTTGTCTTGCTGGCATTGGTATTGGTAGTGCAGGAGTCAGAGAGATGCATAATAGGGATGGCAGTGAAGTATTGAACTGATGCCAACCCCATCCCCATCCTGCAGAGACTGACAGGTATTGGGGAATTCATTTGAGTCATAAGCCATAACACTCATGCCATTTTACCTCACCCTACCCTACAGACAGTGACAAGTGTTGAGCTGTGCCTTGGGGTGTTCGGCTTTACAGTCAAGCTATTCCATAAGGGAATACACTGAGAAGGGTGCAGTATAAGAGTATGGGATGAACTTTGGGGCTGAAGACTCCAAAGCACACCTCAATACCTGTCACTGTCTGAAAGGTGGGGGTGGGGGTGAAATGGCATGAGCATTACATCTGACAAGCCCAAGTCACACCCCTGATGCCTGTCAGTCTCTACAGGATGGGGTGTTAAGGTTGGAAATCCTAATTCCACAGGCATTTGTTGGTATTTTCACTCCAAATTTTCAAAATGGGCTTTTTGTGACCCCATCTCATGAAGAGTGGCACTGTCAGTTCATTAGACAAAAGGTGATTTTGCACTGCAACTGCGTCACTTGGTGCCACAGATGTGAAAACACATTTTAGGCAGGATGTGAAAAATGACAACTTTACTGTTCATGAGGAGGTGTTAAAAAATGGCAATGTTGAAAATTTGGAGTGAAAATATGAAAAATTTGTGAAGTAACAAGCATGCATAGAAACTGTGCAAAGCACGTCCATAACTCAATTATTTTTGGGATTTTTTTAACCACATTTTCAACATAGGCATTTTTGGACCTCCCCTCATAAACAGTGGCATGATGATTCTATTACTTTGTCCTTAAAGCTGATTTCCCACAGCAAACATGCCATTGTGCACCACGGGTGTGAAAAAAGAAGAGTTTAGGAAATTGGGGAGGGGTCTCAAGCAAGTAGCTACTTCTGTCACTTTCTCAGAAGTACTGCCTGTGAGAGGCAAGGGAGAGCATAGGAGTGCATGCACCAGGAACTTTAACTCATGGTTGAAGAACTGGTGCTGTGAGGAAGGGTTTGGATTCATTGGTGACTGGGGACCCCCTGGAGGAGATGGAGGTTTGTTCAAGCCTGACGGCCTGCATCCATCCTGGAGGAATCAAGCACTCAATGATAAGTTTAAATGCTACATTGACAAGCATTTAAACTAGCAAAGCGGGTGGCAGGCCAGCAAGGAGGGTACCTACTTGCTCACCCCCACAGCTAGCAGTGGAATCAGTGAACCAGAGGGTAGCTATCTCTGCAAGCAGTGTGGAAAAGATGGAGATTAGTGCCCAAGGGTGAATAGGCAGAAAAGGGGCAACATTTAGCAGAAGGGCAGACAGCAAGGAGAACCAGGGATAAAGGACAACCAAGGAAGGGGCTGGAGTAGAACAATGAAACAGTCTAGGGAGGTCAAATCATGGAAAGCCATGTGTGAAAATGCCAGGAGCCTTAGCAACAAGATGGAAGATCTGGAGGCTATCATGGTGCAGTCAGACCTGGACATTGTGGCCATCACTGAAACCTGGTGTAATGATAACCATGACTGGGAGATGGCCATACCTGGCTACAACATATTCAGAAGAGACAGAGCAGGCAGGAAGGAGGAGGTGGCACTGTATGTGAAAAATGGCATAAGGGTCACAGAGATCCAGGAGGAACAAAATGGGGAGAGATACTGTGGGTTAAGCTGGAAAGGAAAATGGAACAGCCATCCGCACAGGTGTGGTCTATAGACCACCAGCCCAGGTGGAAGAAACAGATAGGGAGCTGATGCTAGCCATCCAAGGATGGCAGACAAGAAGTGAGGTAGTACTGGTTGGAGACTTCAATATTCAGACGTGGACTGGAGCATCCCAGCAGCAGCATCAACTAGGAACAGATTTATCCTGGACTCCCTTTGGGGTGCCTTCCTCAAGCAACTGGTCATGGAACCAACTCGGCAGAAGGCAATACTGGACCTTGTGCTCACAAACAGGGACAGTGTGATGGTGGTAACAGTGGGGAGCACCTGAGACAGTGTCCACCAGTCATTGTGGTTTGAAATCACAGAAAGAGCAAACAAACACACACAAAACATATATCCTGGATTTTAGGGGCAGACTTTGGGAAAATGGGAGATACTTGAAAGAGGCATTAAGGGAATGGGACAGGAATCAGGGGTTGAGGAACAGTGGGCAGTATTTAAAATGGGGATTACAAGAATAACAGAATTATGCATTAAGCAGGTTAGCAAAGGAAAGGAAGAGGAAGAGGAGACCATTATAGTTTCCAAGAGGTATCAAAGAAAAAAAAGAAAGCCAAAAGATTGCATTCATGCAATACAAAAAAGACACAGGCAGAAGAGGATAGGGAGAAGTACCAGGAGAAGCAAAGGGAGGCAGGGAGGTCAGTAAGGAAGCCAAAGCTCAGACAGAAGAACACATTGCAAAATCAGTAGGTAGAGGGGACAAAACCTTTTACAGGTACATAAGTGAAAAAAGAAAGACAAAGGGAGGGATAGTGAGACTGAAGGGGGAGGATGGGGGCCGCGTGGAGGATGACAACAGTAAAGCTGACATACTGAACAGGTATTTCTGCTCAGTCTTTACTGAGGAAGAGGAGGGTAATGGGTCTGAATGGGTACAAGGGGTGAGAATGGTGCAGAAATGGACACAAGTCCCTTTACACGAGAAAGAGTCCTGAAGGAACTGGAAGTAATAAGAGTTGATAAAGCAATAGGGCCAGATGGGGTGCACCCCAGAGTCCTTAAAGAACTAAGACCAGTGGTGGCTGAACCTCTGGCTATCCTGTTTAGCCGATCACTGGAAACAGGGGAGGTACCCAAAGACTGGAGGACAGCAGATGTAGTCCCCTTATACAAAAGCGGGAACAAAGACGAAGCAGGGAACTAGAGACCAGTCGGCCTCACCTCGGTAGTGGGGAAGATCATGGAAGCACTACTGAAGGAGAGATTGGTGGAACATCTTGTTGTCAATGGACTACAGGACCCAAGGCAGCATGGTTTCACCATGGGGAGGTCATGTCAGACCAACCTCGTTGAATTTTTTGACTGGGTGACTAGAGAGGTGGATCGGGGAGGGCAGTGGACATGGCCTATCTGGACTTCAGCAAGGCCTTGACACTGTGCCATATAGAAGACTATTACACAAACTGGGGAATATGGGTGTGGGCAGGACAGTAGTGTGGTGGGTAGGTAACTGGCTGGGTGGCAGGACACAGAGGGTGGTGGTAAATGGCTGTCACTCCCACAGAGGGAAGAGTGACCAGTGGGGTACCACAGGGATCAGTGCTGGGACGGTCCTATTCGACATCTTCATCAGTGACATTGCACAGGACCTAGAAGGCAGAATTTCACTGTTAGCTGATGACACAAAGCTCTGCAACAGAGTAGACACACCAGAGGGTGTAGACAGAATGAGAAGGGACCTGCAGAAACTTGAAGAATGGTCAGGGGTTTGGCAGTTGAAATTCAATGCAAAGAAGTGCAAGATAATGTATATGGGGCACAAAAACCCTGACACAATATATCAGTTGGGGGGTGAGGATATAGCATGCACCAAGCAGGAAAGGGATCTTGGGGTTATCATCTCTGATGACCTCAAGGTAGGGAAACAGTGTGACAAGGCAGCAGGTAAAGCAAATAGGATGCTGGGATGTATAGGCAGGGGCATCACCAGCAGGAAAAGGCAGGTCATAATTCTGCTATACAAGACACTAGTGAGGCCCCACCTGGAGTACAGTGTGACAGTTCTGGAGACCATACCTCGTAAGGACATAGACAGGGTAGAGAAGGTTCAGAGGAGGGCAACAAAGATGGTGCATGGATTGCATCACAAGTCCTATGAGGACAGGTTGAAGGAACTGAACATGTACTCCCTGGAGGAGAGGAGGGAGAGAGGGAATATGATAGAGACATATAAGTATCTCACAGGGGGGGACAGGGTGCAGGAATACACTATTTTTAAGTGAAAAAGATGTTCCAGAACTAGAGGGCATGGGATGAAGTTGGAGGGAGGACGATTCAGAGGAAACATGAGGAAGAATTTGTTCACAGAACGGGTGGTGGACAAGTGGAACACCCTGCCAGAGGAAGAGGTGGGGGCTGAAACAATTACGGGATTTAAGAATGCATGGGATAGACATAAAGGAATTCTGGAGGTCAGGGGTAAGGTGCAACAGACTTCTAGGAAAACATAAACTGAACTTACAAGCTCAAATGGGCAGACTGGGTGGGCCATAGGCCCTTATCTGCCCGACACTGTCTATGTATCTATGTATCTATGTAACACATTTCAGACAGGATGTGAAAAATGACAGCTGTACTATTCATAAGGAGGTGTGAAAGAATTGCAATATTTAAAATCCAGAGTGAAAATATAAAAAATTATTGAAGTTTTGAGCATGCATGGAAACTGCGCAATGCATGCTCATAACGCACTCATTTTTTGGAATTTTTTCACCAAATTTGCAACACGGGCTTTATGGGACCCCACCTCGTGAACAGCAGCACTGTCATTTCATTAATCAGTCCCAAAAGGTGATTCCATGTAGTGACCACAAAATCACCTTTCAGGACTGAGTAACGAGATGACAGTGCATGTGTTCATGAGGTGGGGTCCCAAGAACCCAGTGTTGAAAATCTGGTACCAAAATTCTCAAAAATGACTGAGACATCAACCTAAGTTGATACCCCCCAGTTGCATGCCATTATAAGCTTACCACATTTTGTTCAGTTCCTGGTCGACTTTTGAAGACTGCAGACATGTTCCCGGTCCACAGAAGATCACAGTGCTGGCCCTCTGGAGGTAAGTATGGGGTGAGGGGGTACGGGGAGGTAGGGTGCTCAGTGGGTGGGTGCGGTTTGGGGGAGGTAGGTGCAACAGGATGATGAGGGACTGTTTTTTTCCACAGGTAAAAAAAAAAGAAAATGAACTTCAGCGACTGTTCTCTTTATTTACAGGTAAACAAAAATGATTTGAGGCACACTGGAGTGGGCTCCCAGTGTGTGACAAGTATAGGGGGGTATATGATTCTGACTGGGATTGGGCCCCCCATCAGCAAACAAATTGAACTGGGAGGGAACATCCCGACATGGGGATTGAGCATCCCAATGTCTGCTTTGTGGAGATTGTGTGGTGGATGTCGTAGGGTCATTGGTTCAGGAGACAAATTGCAAGCAGACAACCAAACTCAGTGCATAAAAAATGCCAACTTGGCATTTGTCATTTTATTTCAGGATTCAAGATATAACAGAAATCAGAAGATTGTTGTTAGTTTAGCTGAAACAGCAACCACAGCAAAAGAAATACATTTTACAGAACAGGACAGGACCTCTCCTTGTTCTTCCCCTGTCTTTGGTCAGGAATAACTGACCCTCCTCAGGTTCATCATCTTGTTCCATGGTGCCTCACCCAGGCCACCATCTACATCCAAGGCCCTCATCTGCTCCGTCAGTGGATCTGGTGCCATGCACTGTGTCTGCATCTCTCCTGAGGTACTAGGTCTAGTACCCCTAATAGAGTTCTCCCTGGATCCCTCAGATGCTCAGTCAGGACATCCACTTCTGAAACCAACGACCCTATGACGGTTGGTATGAGAAGTGGATGTCTAATAATCAGAAGAGATCGAGGAGAGACCTCAGTCAGGGGTACTAGACATAGTACCTCAGGAGAGATAGAGACCAGACCAGGTGAGTCAGTCTGGAACTGAGAGTCTGAGGGTTAGGACCTCAGAGGAAAGATAGTACTTGAAGCTGAACTAATGACAATCTTCTCTTCTGTAAGAATTTGAATCATTTGATGAAGTGGGAAAAAAAATGATAAATGCCATCCTTGCATTTTTTATGCACTGATTTTGTTTGTCTGCCTGCAATTTGTCTCCTGAACCAATGACCCTATGACAGTGGGTAGCAGGAGCCGCCATATTTATTGGAATGTTTCACCAGGAAAGGCACATAATACAACCTTGTCATCTGATGGTCCAATGAGGGAACTGCACCTCTTTGGAGTGGCGTATTTCTTTCAACTCCATGGCTCTCGCTGAAACTGCTATCATTGCCAGCAGGCTTGCTAATTCGTGGCTGAGGGACGCACCCACTAAAGCATTCCCTGCACTCTCCACAACACTGACACTCTTCTGAATGTGCTACTACCACAAGATGTTGCTTGTGTGTGTGCACATGACAACATAAAAAAATGAAAGAAAAAAAGTTATAATGCAAAGAATAAAACCCCATTGAAATGAATGGACCTCTTGAAATGAATGGGCTCCATTCTTTTTAATGTGGTCTGACCGTCTGACATGGGAGAATTGGCTCTTTGTGGAACACTGGTTATTCCAATTCCAATGCCAGGAAGAGTCACTATCTGGGACAGACAACCTGAAACCTGACACACATTCAGTTTTTACAGCATGATTTTGAATGGTACTGCCTGTTTTACTTGTGAAAACTATTGCACATGATCGTTAAAACTTTGGAGAAATATGTCCTTTAAGCTTGCCGACATGGAATACTAGACTGTGAGGTTTTGAGATGACATCAGCAGCAGCTCTTCGCTGAAACAGGCTTTTTGGCACAGGCAGTGAAATCAAGGTTGCAAAATAGCTCATAACTTTAAAAGGAAGTAATGTAGAAATCTAGTTGTTAGTTAGCGATTTACTGGGGGTATGCTTATTTTAATTCTGCAATGTAGCACTTTTGGCCAGTTGGTGTCAGTTGTTCTCTGAAAAAATGCAGTCCACACATAAATACAATACCTCCTCCTGACATTGGAACTGGAATTACTAGCGTCCCATGAAGAGCCAATTCTGGCACAAAAGACAGCATGTATCCCATTCATTTCAGTGGGTCCAATCATTTCAATGTTTTTTTTTCTTTACATTCTTGCTTTTTGGTTTTTTTCAATGGTACCTAATTTTTATGGCTTGCGTGGGTGTAGTCCTGCAGATGTCTTGCTATTACTTGGGGAAAAGTGGCACTTCAGACTCCCACCAAAGCACATGTTAGACATGAATCACTATCCTTCCACTACCTTATATCACTATGCTTGGAAGGGGGTGGTGGTGGAGAAACAGGGTTCCTTTCCAACATGTAGCATTCTCATGCCAGCTTAAATTACAATCAGTGGATATGCTCAATGTAAACAGCAGAGACAGCTCATGTTAGTCTTAAAGGACACTTAAACCCTTGTTTTACATATTTTTATGTAAACAATGCCCTGTTGACAGGGGTGTATGTTTTTTTAAGTTAATTCTCCAGGCAGCAGCAACTGAACAGTCGTTGAAACAGAGGTGTACATGAACTTTGTTTTATAACTTCCCTGCTGAATCGCTTCACAGACTTTATTGGAGCACAAGGTGGTTTGAGATCAGGTTTCAGCTTGTCGCAGTGGGATCACTGGGCTGGGACAGGCAGGCAGAGATTGTGATGATTCTCCAATTAAGTAAAACAGGAAGTCTCATTTTTCAGTAAATCTGTTTGCTAAGTTAAAGTTACTTTACCTGCTAATGTAAGTAAAGATCATGTAACCCTCTGTTCAGTTTTTGTAGTGACAATCCTGTCAAAAAATGTGGGTGGTTACACTTTATTTGCATTTGTAAGGAATTTATTTGCAAATACTGCTTGATTGATTATAAAGTGACACTGTTATTCGCACTTGTCTCTGATGGCTATCTTCCCTCTTTACTGTAATCATGTTTACACAGCAGCAGTGCTGTTGCATGTGTGCAGCTCCCTTCCCTGATGTGCTGACTGCTTCCTCATTTACACAGCCTGCCCTCACAGCACTGCAGTTCACTCCAATGAAGGGAAGTAAATTCACCAGTGGCTGATAAAAAAGTCTTTGAAGCAGAACAAGCACAGCAAAGTGTCCACACTGTCATTTAACATGCTTGCTGTGCTACTGATACCCACAACTGAGTCAGAAAAAAAAATTATCTGAAAGGTACTTAAGGCACTCCTGACAGTGTTTACATTGCTGTCTTTGCAGTGCATCATGAGTTGATACACAGCAAAGTCAGCAATGTAAACACGTTTTTTGACTTGCAAGGCACTGTAAGTTCTGAAGGTGCTAGTGGATGAGGGACTGAGAAGGGAGCAAGGCTTCAGTTTAGTTTTCTTTTAGCCAGAGTTGCTTCTATTTTAGTACTATAATCAAATATGTGAACAGTAAGACAGAGTAACTGTGACATTAAACAGGGATTACACTTTGCTAATACCTGCCCTATGGAGGTGCCTAATTATGCACTTGTGATAATATGGATGCTGGAGTTGAATGTACTGCTCTGCATTTACTTGACATATTGTCTCTTACATAACTACATGCGTGAGATATATATATATATATATATTTTTGGTAATGTTAATTATCTTTTGCTGCCCAAACAAACAGACCGTGCCAAACAGTGCCAAACATGTTGCTTTCATACTGCTATAGTTTAGAACAAAGGTATCTTGAGGCTATATATGAGCTACTGTTTCATGGACCTTGGGTTTCACAGGGCTAAGGGGTTTAGGCCCCCATACTCAGATCTGGCAATGTGTTGTCTGTGGCAGTTTGCATATAGCCTGCCTGGGAAGCAATATTGAGACAATTAGCTCACTGCAACTGGAGCATGCAAACTGTCTAAATATGGGGCCATGTTGGTATAGTGCATAGTGAAATTGCACTGTGCTGACAGGAATGCAATGGAGGTAGCACAGATCAAATGTGATAGTGGCAGGGATCCTGTGGGCCTTATTTAGCCCTAACATACTAATGACCCCTGTGGGCATGTAAGGTGCAATTGTCTAATTGCATGCCCATTATGGGCCCATTGACATGTATTCATGGCCCCCTCCCTATTCTGTATCTGTTTAACATATTTCTTGTGGCCCAGTGGTCTTCCCAGCCTCCTATTTGCCTGTCCTTCAGCGGTCTCAAATATTCCTGGTGGTGCATTGGTTTCTTTACCCCCTGATTGTTTTCCTGTAGCTGTCTTGAATATACCTGGTATTCTAGGGCCCCCGCACTCCTGATCACCTGTCCTGTTGCTGTCTTGTATATACCTGGTTGTTTAGTGGTTCCTGCACCCCAATTGACCATCCTGTAGCTGTCTTAAATATTCCTGGCAGTTTAGTGATCTCTCCCCCATAAGGACATCTAATCCTCTGTCAACCCGCCAATTCAGGACCCTCCTCCCCATAACTCCCCCCCCACCTATTCAGGTCACCTAAGCTTAAGTACAGAAATAATGACAGTAACCTGCACAGCCCACAGCTCACCACATTGGCTGGCCACTGCCTGATTGTCAGTGAGTGACTATGAGTACAGCAGATACAGGTGTTTGTACAATACTTTTAAGTGTTCAGAGACTGTCAAATGGAAACCAGTTGAGGTGGTGAGAGAGGACTGTGCCAGTTATCACTATTGCTGCAGTTCTCATTATGTGACCAGGGCTGGTGAGGTGCCTGAGAGGGTGAGTCAGGATGGGGTCAGATGCCATTTTGGAGGGACCACTAGATATACCAGACAGCTACAAGACAGGTGATCTGGATGCTTTTACAGTGTATTTTCAGGACAGATCAGCTTGCATGCTGTGAAAAACAAAATGGACCTATTTAGAGCATGGGCCCAATCAGAATCACCAGATTGCATAGCACTGACTGAAACATGGTTAAATCAGAGGGTGTTAAACAATGAATTAGCGATTGAAGGATATGGTATTCATCGACAGGATAGAAAGCAAAAAGAAGGGGAGGGGTGACGTTATTTATAAAATGGGAACTGGGACCAACAGAAGTACTATTTGTTGGAGAAATTGCAGGTATAGAATATCTGCTAGTTAATATAATTGAACAAACTCTAGTCACAGAGGTGATATATTCTCCACTAAACATGAAAATTCGAGGATTTGAAAACCTAGCTCAGGAAATACAAAATCAAACATCTGGGAAAAGTTGTATACTAACAGGAGATTTAAATTCTGCCTGGGGTCACCCAAGAAGCCGAGCGCTAGAACTCAGCTTTGTCCAATTAGATCTTAGGCAAGTGATGAGTCGTTCAACAAGAAAAAGCTCACTGCAAAGTTCAGGTAACATTTTAAACTTAGTATTTGTATCACAACAGATTGAGGTGAAATTTGCCCAGGTCCAGCAACCAACTCTGGGGGACCATAACACGCTGATGAGCTGTGAGCTAATCTTATCAAACAGAAGATCTTTTGAGAAAAAAAGAACAGCAGCCCTGGAGAAGATGCTTTAAATCTTACAGCACTGAGCTGTTTCAAGAAACATTAAGGAAAGTTAAAAGGGAAAGACTGTTTCTGATTCCATCCCTGGAACTTGCAGTCTCGGAGTTCAACAAGGAATTTGTTCAGGTTTGTGATAAATTAGCCTCTTACATTAAAATATATCAAGGAAAAAACATCTTACATGGATAACTGAAAAATTAAAAACAGAAATCCGATTAAAAAATAGACTGTGGAAAACAGCAAATAAATCATTGAGTCCAGTAGATTGGGAGAAATATAAACAAGCAAGAAACACCCTGAAAACAAAAGTAAAGCAAGTGAAATCACAATATTTCAGAAACAAAAGTATAGAGACAAAAGGGACAGGAAAATATTGGTCTGTATTAAAATGACTTGAGAACCCTTTAAAGGGAGCCCCCAAAATCCAGATGGAACAAAATGGTGTTTTACAAGACAATAAAAAATCAGCTAACATATTGAACAGTTACTCTGTTGACCTGCCAGACATGTTAGGTAAACCAGGGAGAAAATCACAAGCAGAAAAAGTCCATCAGGTTAGAAAAGTAGTGTGGTTGGGGGGTTGGCGAATGAAACACAAAACAAAATGAAATATTTTAAAAAAGACAATCAAGTGCCATGATTTAGTTTCAAATATGTCACTTATAAACAAGTTAAAGAAATAATAAGATCATTAAACAAAAATAAGGCCCAAGGGAAAGATAAGATAGAAATAAGATTCCAGAAAGATGCAGAATGTATTATGACCCCAGTATTGACTAAACTATTTAACTGGAGTTTAAGGGAGGGAAAGTTCCCTAACTTATGGAAAGATGCAAAAGTAATTCCAGTTTTTAAAGGAGGAATCACACGTGAACCCTCAAACTACCCCCCATAGCCCTTCTACATGTGGTATCAAAGATCTTGGAAAAACTGGTGCATGGACAGCTATGTATTTACTTGGAAAATTATGCTTTGCTGTTCATGCACCAGTCGGGATTTAGAAAGGACCACTCCACGAACACTGCGCACACTAATCTGATAGACTTGGTAGCATCTTTTCTAGATATGGGAGAAACGGTGGGCGCAGTGTTCGTGGACTTGTCCTAAGCATTTGATACTGTAAACCATCAAAGGTTAGGCAATAGTGGAGAGAGTCAGACAGCCCGATCTTGCATAGCCTAAATGCGACCTGAATCTCATGACAGGCGCAACATGTAAGCGATATGCTACCCAACTCATGTGGTGAAGAGAGGTCATCAAGTGAGCTAACGGTGGCAAGAGGCACACGCCAACATTTTCTGTTATCGGGAGCTGTGCCCCCCCGCACCCCACTCTTTTGTTCATAGAAAGCATGTTTACTCGTGAAATACTTAAAAATAGTTAAAAATAAAAATTACCAGCACTGACGTTACTTATTATGTGTGACGTAACTCATTACGTAATTCTTGCGCAGCATCAATTACGCATTAAATGTATCCCTAAGAGTGGTCCAATGCACTCCATTATCTCCAAAGGTTATTGGAGAGTCTAAATCATATAGAAGTATCTGATGAGGTGTGCACCTGGTTTTGATCATACCTGGTGGGGCAAAAGCAACAAACTACACAGGGTGGGAGTAATTCGACCAGTCTAGAAGTACTGCGGGGAGTACAGCAGGGATCCATATTGGGGCCCCTATTGTTCCTAATCTATACAAACCAGGTCATTGATGTAGTAAAGAAATCACATATTAGACTTTCTGTGGGCAACACAGTTATACTGACAACAGAGACTGACCAAGACCAGGTGCAAACAAACTTACAACAAGATATCCTTCAAGTTCAGGGTTGGTTTGAACAACCAGACTTGAGTTTAAACAGTAAAAAATCATAGGTGATGGTGTTTACAGGTGGATCTAGGCCAACTCAGGATTCCTTACTTTTGGAAATAAAAACAAATACAGGAGACTGCTCAATCCAGGTGGATTAATATAAGTATTTAGGCTGTGGGTGGATCATGTATTCAATGCATGGCACTACTTCCCATAGCTATCAACTATATAAGGCAGTTTTTGTTATTGATCACTGTATTTCTGCTACCTGACAACACCCATGAGGCTGCACTTGCTCCGTAACCGATCCCATTTGTGGTTATGTTCAATACCTTAGCTACTACATGTATAGGTCAACAGACATTTAGCTATTGTATGTAAAGTACCTCTGTTCAAGATGTGATTGTTAAACTTCTGTCCTGTTCCATTGTATGTACGTTTTTATATTTGACACCGAGCCTTTGTAAATGAGATTATGACTCAAAGGGTTGTAATTCCTATGATATGTTAAATTAAATAAATAAATAAGCTTAAATCTGAGTACCATATAAATGAATTGGTAAACAAAGTTAGTTGTAGTATGGGTGCACTGAGACAAACAAAACACTGCCTAGATGCTAAAATGAAAAGGTCAATTGTAAACCAAATGCTTGTTCCAGTAATAGGTTATGGTTTACATATCTATGGGTTTGCCAGTGTTACAAACTTAAAACAAGTAGAGGTGCTATATAATCGACTGGCGAAGTTTGTACTAAAAGGAGACAGCTGATTCCATCACTGCCACTTATATGAGAAACTAAACTGGCAACCATTTAGGGACAAATGAAATATAACATGGATATATCAGGTTAGAAAAGTAATAAAAACTACAAGGCCCATCTAGTTGCATAATAAACTGGTAAAAAACAAGCATTCACATAATTTACGAAATGATAAACTGCTTAGAGATTATTAAATAAAAATGCCAAAAACAAAATATGGAGAAATGACCTTCTCATTTTATGCAATAAAAATCTGGAATGAAGGTAAGATCCAAATGAAGAATATAAATGAATCTACAAAGGCATTTAATACAGCTCTTAAACAAGATTTGGCAAAGCAATGCACATGCTTTGATTAAATCTAATAAATGAATGCAACATAGATATTACCTTAGAACTGTTCGATCATTCAAAATTGAAATGTTAGTTACCCTACTTTTGTGTAAACATAGAAATCAATAACAGCATATATGTTATTTTGTATCTGTAATGTACTCCTGAAGAAACGTTTTGTGTATTATATAGTAATGTGTTTTTAATAACTTATATATAGCATAAAACGCTTAAATTCAGGAGCACCTTGAAAATGGGACTGTGGTCCTCCTAATGATGTTTTTTACCATCTAATCCTGTTGAAAAATAAAGATTTTTACTACTACTACTACTACTACATGCAACATTTGCTTTTTAGTGGAGTTCTGCTGTAGGGTCCTGATTTTACAGTTTTGCAATGTATTTTCACAGGATAGCCCAGATGAGTTGTGACATCCTGTATGCAGTGGGGTTCTGTTTGACCCAGTTTTTACACTGTATTTATTCAGGATAGTACAGTGGAGATGCAATATCTTTCTTTTTTCAGTGGGATCCTCTTTATACCCATTTTTATAATGCATTTACACAGGACAGCCCAAGTGAGAGGCAATTTCTCATTTTCAGTGGGATCGCACTTTCACTATGTAATTTTCCAGAATAGAGCACAATAATGGGCTTACTTATTTAATTAACTTATTTAACATTTCAAAGCAGAAGTGCACATTTAAATGTCTTCTTCATGAAGGATTAGTAACTTAATAACCTGGCAGTGATAACTTTGTTCTCATTTTGAAGGTGCTACTTTTTGTTCATGTGAAAGATAGATCTGCAGTCTAGGGAAAATCCTGCCGACATCCTCTAACCTAGCAAGTGGCTAGCTGTACCTGTGTGACTGGAGGTGCTGCTAGTACTATGCAGAGTGCGAGTGGGGAGCAGCTTACTAGTCATGCAATGTGAGTCAGTGAGGGAATCATTCTTACAAGTCGAGAGTTAGGACTTGGCTGGGATCAAGTGAGCTAGATGCTTGGTGTGACCAAAAAAATATGAATTAATTACCAGCCTGACTTTATCCTAAAAGGAGCAGTAAGGTAAGTGTGCTGTTTTGTATTAATAATTTTGTTTGTTTTGAATGGTCTTATCTGACAGTGAAGGGCTGGGATGCATCCAGTGACTCAAGTTACATCTTTCCCCTCTGCTTACCTCTTGCTGCCAGCCTCACGTCTCCTGGCTGTGAGTGAGTATGGAACCCATGAAGTGAATTCCACATGGATCTTATAGTCGATGCAATTCTTCAGCAATAAAGCCTGTACTGCATTAAGATGAGGCATTCAATGGCCTACACAGCCAGTATAGTGTTATGCTTGTGCAACTGTTACTTAGGTTTTTGTCCGTTCACACTCTCTATTCCAGAGGAATAACCACCCTGTAGGGGTACCAAAGGCAAGTAACCCTCAAAGAGGGTTCCACCCCTAGAGATGCCGTGGGATGATTCCTTTGGCTAAAGGTACCTTAGGAAGGATCCCAAGGAGAGAGGCTTTACCGCTGGAGGAAGAGGGGAGGATGGTGGAGCAAAGAAAAAGTGCTTCAGAAGGAGGCAGAGAGGAACTGCTTATATAGCTCAGGAAGTGGGAGTGGCTGGCTGCTTGTCCAGTGAAACACAGGCCTAGCCTTCCAATTGAATGGCCTACACAGCCAGTACAGTTTTATGCTTGTGCAACTGTGTTACTTAGGTATTGGTCATTCGCACTATTGCAGAGAAATTACCACCTGTACGGGTACTAAAGGCAAGGAACCCTTGAAGAAGGTTCCACCCCTAGAGGTTCAGCGGGATTATTCCCATGGCTAAAAGTACATTAGGAAGGATCTCCAAAAAGAAATGTAGTAGTACAAAGCAAATTAGCAAGCAGTAGCTTTGAGATGAAGTAGTAGATAAAGCATCAGGCAGCTTGATAACATAATGAGATGTTCAGGTTAGCAAGGAATGATTTTGATGGGTTGCATTACAGAATTAGGGGACCTTCTAAGGAGAGAGGGAATGGCAGGGATAACATCAATCTCCATTTAACAGCAGAAGCTACCTAAAGGAACTAGGGAACACTAACTATGCTAACAGTTATAACCTGAGGCACGGAGTAGAGAAAAAAAACCCTTTGAGGAGGAAACCTCTTGGGATCCAAGGCCTAGGCTACCTTCCTTCCAGGCTTTGGATATTTTATTTAGTGTCGGCTCTGCTGCTGCAATTTGGAAACCCAGTTAAAGGGAGGTGGAACATATTCCAATTTGGAGGAAAGCTCTCACTCAATCCCACTAACAAGAATGCCATGGAAGGTTGCAAGAGTGATCTGCAACATCGGGGGCCACCAAGGCAGGAGGAGGAGGAGAACAATGACTGCTGGCACTCACCTGGCCTACTTGTCCTACAAACAAACCAGGTGAACCAGAGGCAGTATATATATATATATATATATATATCTATATAGGGAGAATGTGGTGAAGGTGCCTTGTCAGTACGATTACTAGAGCCAAAGGAGGTATTGTTTTCCACCCTTCACAGCTAGTCTTAAATTCTACACCAGGAGCTGCCATCGAGCCTTGAACAGCTAAAGCCACGCCTGGAGCAAGGACCTTCACAGCTATGGGCCAGGTGAGAAAGACCCTGCCCCAAGTCAGGCATGCTCAAGATGCGGACTTAGGAATGCAGAGCAAGACTGTCGACTGCAGAGAAACCCTGCGCCAAAATGGTATGGCTGGCATGCCCCAGAAACTGATGAGTAACTGAACGATCATTGAGTGCTGAGACCTACAGAGGTCAGATGGCAGTAAGTGAGCATTAAGCAGTGATTGCATTAGCAAGAGTGGACCTGCATGTAGGTCAGTAAGGCAGTGTAGCAATAGTCAACCCTGCACATAGGTCAGAAAGCAGTAGCAATAGTTGGACCTGCACATAGGTCTGCAAAACATAGTAGCAATAGTGGTACCTGCACGTAGGTTGGAGGAATAGCACTATGAATAGTACAGCAAGCCAGCCAGGCAGTCAAAAAAGCCAATGAAGGTGATAAATACTCTGAGGATTTTCAGCAGTGGAGGCAGGTTAGGACATAAGTAGCCACACAGGCCACAACTCCCAAAACACTTCCAAGTCTCCGCCATAAGAAAAACAAGAAAGTGAAGGAAGGGGCCAAGATCCACATGCAGATATTAAAACTAGTTTACAGCATTTGCAGTAGCTTAGCTGACCTCAGAGTATAATAGCAGTGTACAAACAGAGAGCAGCATTTGTGTTGAATAACTATGAGTTGTAAAATTCAATAAACACAGACTGGAAAGAGGCACAATGCTCTGAAAGCAACTATAACCAGAGAGTACAATAAAACTGCAGCAATGAGGTAGGTAGAATGAGTTGAGAGCATGATTGAGCTACATAGCTAGGGTTCGGATTGAGCCTGAATCAGGTGAAAACAATTGAATGTGAAACATGGAGATCAGCTATGGTTTGAGCTGAAACACACAGATAATGATTGCATTTGCATTGTGAGTAATTGAGAGTTGTGACAACTGAGAGCAAGTAGTATGAGCTCTGGATTAGCAATATGCTAGGAACTTAGAAACAAAGCCCCCAAAAGACAAAACCAAAGACACACAAACACAGAACACAGGGAACAATGACAGAAAGAAGCACACAGCCGGAGACAAAATACGAACCAAAGGCAAGAAAACAAACACAGAAGTCCAGAGAGACAAGCAGAAGCAGCAAGGCGGGGGGGGGGCCCCAGCCAGCTTCAGAGGACAGACCGATAGAGCCTCCAGCTGGCAAAGAAAAAGTGTTTCAGAAGGAGGCTGCGAGGAACTGCTTATATAGCTGAGGAAGTGGGAGTGGCTGGCTGCGTGTCCATTAAAACACAGGCCTAGCCTTCCAATTAGATCTTTGTTTTTTGGCTTTGGTGTCTGGGATGACTTCTGAGTCAGAGTTTAATGTGGGATGAGCCTAAAACTGGCATTTCCCCCTGCCCTTGCCATGTGACTAGGCTGTCTGCATGATACAGGACATGCTTGGCATTAGGTCATCATCTGTTACAGTTGGCTGTGCACCAGTGTAGGTTGGTTGTTATGTGTGGGTTGTGCCAGAGTGTTTATTTATTGAAAAGTTTTACCAGGAAAGGCACACTGAGCAAACAAGTTGCTCATCTCCCAGTGTGCAAGGGGGGAGGATAAGGAAGCAGCAATCATAGAATCAGTCATGTACATATGCTTGAGACAACTTGCACAGTAGTACACGAAATGAAAAATTATTTTGCAACACGTAAAAAAATCTTGTATCGAATCAGGAAGACACATGACGTACAGTGAATAAATTAGAAGACAAAATAAGTGTATAATTCATCCAGAAAAATAAAACACAATGAACAGTAGTAGTACAATATATGAATATATGATATTACTGTGATGCTGTGAGATTCAAAATTTAAAGCAAAACATAGGTAAATAGTATATAGTTTTACAATGCTACATTGCTACAGTACTGGTAGATGAATGGTGAGACAAACTAAGTGGAGAAGGCAATCAGCCTGTTGTGCTCATAGTCAGCTAAGATATACTGTAGATTAGAGGATACAATAGTAAGCGGAAGGTGGAGAGATTAGGAGCAGGTGGAATTTGTAGAGAAGTAGTGTAGGGATGAAGAAATGGAGTGAGAGGAGAGGAGTATCTAATTTGTAGGGGTAAAGAGCTCCAAAGTTTTGTGAAATGGAGCAAGAACGTTGTCTGTCCTACCAAGGTTTGTCGGTGAGGGACTGACAAAGTGAAAGAGTAATTTGATCGAAGGGAGTGAGAGGAGGGTGGAGGGATGGTTAGTGAGGAGGAGAGGTAGGAAGGCAGAGATCGAAACCAATATTTAGAAATGAGTTTCGCACAGTGGGAGAGGGGTCTGTTCTCATGTGAGGGAAAAGAAAGAGAGTGGTATAGGTTGCAGTGATGGGTGAGGGAGGGGGAGTCCAGAGCGAGTGCTTGATGGTGTTGTGGTTCCAGTGTATGACATATGGGGATTATTAGGGTTGGCTGCCATGTATTGGATATGAACAGGAAACATCATCCTGCTGCAGAGCAGTGAGAGTTGTGGTCATGCCATTGTACAAGTTCTCAAACAGGTTGTGGAACCCTTGCTGTATGTTAAGTCTGTGGGCTGTGATGTTACTGCTCATGCCCAGTATTTAATGCAGCTGTTCCTGCTGAGCCTTACCCACCCTGCTCCAAATGTCTCAGTTCAAGGCACATGCAGATGAAGCAGTCATGACCAGGTATACATCCTGTGTAAATATTGGGCCTTGAGGGACACTCCAGTGGGTCCTGTATATCCATTCCATTCTCTGGCCTAGATAGTCTGTGTGTCTGTTGTGTGACAGACACATGCACATCTAGGCTGGTGTTTTGAGTGCCCTTTTTACTGCCTAGTATGTCTGACTGTGTGGTGCACTGTTGGGGGGGTGGCAGAGTCTGTTCGCAGATGGTAATTTGACTTACCATTTATCTACCAGGACCTGCCAACACTGAGCTCTCCAACACTGTGGCCCCTGGAGTCTCTTGCTGGCTGTGGCACTGCACATGGCTGGCCAACTCTCCTGCCAGCCAGGACCTGCCCACAGAGGGCTCTCCAACACTGCAGCCCTGGAGACTCTTGCTGGCCGTAGCACTGTACACGGCCAACCCACTATCCAGCCAGCCAGGTGTGATCAACTCCTTGCCAGCCCTGCACCTTCCATGGCTTGAAAGCCACATCTACTATTGGGCAATGACTGGCAGTACTCCGGACCCTATTGGCTGCTCCAGCTAAGTCCCTCTGCCTCATTTGGATTTGATGGGCACTTGGCTCACTTTGAATAGTTTTTTTATTAACCAGCAGCCTGGCGCCTATGTGACTTTGCTGAATTTACTCTGTCCTACACCTGCCACATAGCAAGCACATTGTTTTTTCTCACTGCAGCTGGATGAAGTTTTAGCCACCCACCCTCCCCTTCCTCCAACCTTAATTAAATACTTTTCATGTGATCACTGCCAGTGGCAGAATGAGGTGAGGATTTAGAATGGGGGCAGGAGTAGGCAAGGACAAGTTGGGTAGAGATAGCAATGGGGATGGTGGAGGGATGGAGGAGGAGGGGATTGGAGAAACTTGCCTAAGGCTAGGCCACTTCAGGATGTTGAGAACCCTGTGAGAGAGCAGAGTCAGGCAAGGATGTGTTAGGTAGAAAGGATGGAGGGGAAAGGGGAGGGAAAGAAGAGTCATTTCTTAGTGCTGGACCCCTCCAAGATGCGGAGAACCCTGTTAGGGGTCAGAACTAGGTGAGGACAAGTTGTGAAGAGAGAAAAGAAAGGAAGAAGGGAAAGGAGGAAAGAGGAGGGGAAGGAAGAAGCTTGCTTAAGGCTAGGCCACTCCAGGATGCTGAGAACCCTGCTAGAGCACAGAATCAGGTGAGGACTAGTTGGGTAGTAAGGACAGAGGGGGAGATAAGGAAGAGTAATTGCCAAGTGCTGTGCCCCTCCAGGATCAGAGAACCCTGCCAGGGGACAGAATTAAGTGAGGACAAGTTGAGCAGAGGGAATGGGGGGATAGAAGAGGAAGGGAGAAAAAGGAGGGAGAGAAGAAATGTACCTGAGAATAAACACCACCAGAGTGCTAAGAATCACAGCAGATGGCAAATTTAAGCATTGACAAGTTGGGTAGAAAGGAGAGAGGGGGAAGGGAGGGGAAGGAGGAGGCTTGCCCACTGCTAGACCCCCTCCAGGGTGCTGAGAACCCTACCAGAGGAGAAAACTAGGCAGAGGCAAGTTGGTAATGGGAGAAGGATTAGGGATAGGAGTGAGGGGGTAAGTGGTGAAGGGAGAGGAGAGGGTGCTGGGAAGCAGGCTCAGTGGGGTTTAATAGGGGATGAGAGTCTTGCAGAGGAGCAGAGGTATAGGAGGATGGTTAAGCAGGTTAAGGCAGGAGCAGATAGATGGGACAAAGTTATGTAAGGCAGAGGCAAGAGAGAAGGAGGAGGAGGAGGAGGTGCCGTATTTGGGGGTGGGGGAGTTCCAGATTTGTGCAAAGATTGCTGAAGCATGATTGATCAATGAGAGTGGTTTGACGGGGACCAACGAAGTGCGAGTGTCAGAGGATCTGAGGAAGTGGGTGGGGAGAGTGAATATGAGAGGTAGGATGGACGTTCTCCTAACTAAAATTTAGAAGTGAGTTTGACACAATGAATGAGGCACCTTTTGGTACCCTCCTTCAGATCAGCTCACTTACCTGGTTATCAAAGATATCAATAAATACATAAATAAATAAAATAAGTTGTGTTTTCCAGTTTATTTCATCAAAGGTATAGTACATATATTTTTAATTTGCCTTTTGTTTTGGTTTATATTGTGGCAGGCAGGAAGACTCTGAGGTTTCAGTTGCGTTTTGGAACTATGTTCAGGTGTGTGGTTTTCTGGATGTTTGTCTTGAAAATAGTATGTGGGGCTTGTTTCAGTGACATATGCACTGAGGGTAATTTACCTGTGACATGTTCGTTACAGGTATATTTGTAATTTATTTGACTGTGAACATTGTCATCTTGCGTTTATTTAATGGTAGTGAAAATATAAGGATTTATTTCATCCAATATGCTCTCACCCCAACTGCATAAATAAATACATCATCTCCAGGTTTGGGTAGGACGCTGAGTGAATATAAAAGTTAATTGTCTGCTGCATGAAGAAAGTTATACATGATCTATTATTTCATACAGGACCCTGTGTGAAGAAAGTAATAGATTATCCCCTGTGATGTGCAGGTACCATAGGGTTCTGCTCAAATTATGTTATACATGATCTTCTTCTTCAGGCATGGCCCTGAAGTCCTTGTGCAAAGAAAGTTATAACTGATTCTGCAGTCTGTACATACAGAGGCATAGTTATCTGGATCTGCAAAATCTGGGCACAGGCATGGATCAGTAGCTTGCAGACCAATGTGGAAAAAAACCAAAAAACTTCCACCAGCAGAATTTCCACAAAAGTCGAATGTGTGCCTCCGCAAAAGTTCAGAATTCATTTTAGCAACATTCACAGAAATTCTGACTTAGAATGGTAGAATGAATGTACAGTATGAACTGCGGATTAATGTATTAAAATGCATTGCAAAATTCCAAAGAACAGATCACTGTCAGAGGTCAGTTCTACAGATTTTTTTTTTCTGTAGTTTAATACATTAATCTGCAATTCATACATTCATTCCTCAGTTGAGTGAATCACTGAAATTCAGAATGAGTGCATGAACTGTGGATTAATGTTTCCCTGGTGTCTGGTGGTACCCCCACCCTCTGATTGCTGGCCCCCTAGATATTTCACTAGCCTCTAGTGTCTAGTGGCACCCCTTCCCTCCGATCACTGGCCTATAGTTATTTTATTAGTACCTCTTATTTATTTGCACCCCTACCCATAATTGCTGGACCATGTTTATTTCATTAGTCACTCATGTCTTGTAACATCCCCACATTGCAATTGCTGTCAATCAGTTATTGCAAGACGTCCCTGGCATCTAGTGCCCCCTTCCTCCATGCAGCCCACACCAGGTAAACAACCTGTCACAGGGCCATCCTCTCACCACCTCAGCCAGCTGCTATATGTAATGACATGGAGAAAAACACTGAGATGAGAATGTGCTTGTTTCTAGCCAGAGGATATTTACGTTCTATATTAGAACAGCAGCTCCATCCTTCATCAGCCGAATGCATGGTTGATATAGTAGACTACTGCAAGCTCCAAGTGACATTCTTGGTTGATAAGTTTTGAGGTAGTCAAGTAGTAAAGCCCGAAAGATATTAATAATGTTTGAGTAACTGAGTAATTTTGACTTTCTGGGTTTATTGTAGAAGAATGTCAGTCCACAGTAGGTCCCTTTGTCCCTGATACCTAGCACCAAAGATATTTGATATGATTTTAGTTCATGAGTGAAACTATTCCTTTACAGTATTCTTGTGGTTCTCTGCCTGGGTTGCAATTCATGTTTAATGATAAACTGCATAAAACAAGCACTGCTCAGGATATGGGTTACGTTCAAGAAAAAGAAAAGAAAAAATAGGAGAATGAGAGCAGTAATCTGCCCTTTCTTACTTTAAAGATATTTACACAAATAATCAACAGAGTGACAAAAATACAAATTTTACAGATATGTACACAATAAATTGGATAGCTTCCAACCAATGCTTAATTAAAGGTTTTTGTATGGAGTGCACATCGCTATTTCACAACTCTTCCCTAAGGTATAGTTTGCCTTAGCTTATTTTAGCATACAATGGTCAAAAGTGCTCCTGACGTTTGATTTCTTGCATCAGAGTCTGAGAAGGCTGTGTCTGTCACCTTCTTCCCTTCGTGCATACAAGTGAAGCAGCAGGGGTGCTATGAGGGACCTGGCTGGGCCTGCAGTGAGTGTCCTGCTACAACAAGGGTGCTGCTACTAGGGAAGGAGGGAGAGAGGACAATCAGTAAATCCAAAGTGCTGATGAAAATCGACAATCAGCCATGGAGGTGGGTGGGTTATGCCAGCTACCCTTTGTTGGGGTTTAATTTTTTTTTCAAAACAAGGGGCTGGGGTGGTACAGGAGACTTGGGAGCTACCTAAGGGTGGTGGTTGGGCGGGCTATATTTAAAATATATGGGCTAGGGAGGAGAGTAGGGTCTCTTTCTGTCCCTTTTTTAAAGTCTGAATACCAAATATTTGGTCAAATAATGAATACCTGTTGCCTGAATACTGAATATTTGGCCAAATATTCCAAAAATTGTATTTGTATAGCCCTATTTCTTACTGTGGGTTGTGAACCAATAATTTCATTGCACATGGCATGTTTTAGCCAACCACAGTGCAGGATGTTCACCTCCCATTGTATAAGTTAAAATAAGGATACATGCAAACAGTGCTTAAGGAAAATTAATCTGTCTTATTTATTAACACCACAGTGTGCCAAAATATAATGGAAATGTTGCAGGGTTAAAAGAACTGCCATAAAGATACTTGTATAAGACTAAATATAATTATTTTAGGAGTAAAACTGAGCAGATGCTTGGGAATAGATTTACTGTACTGTACCAATACCTGGGATCTATACGTAAAAAAGTCTTTGTTTTTACACTGCATTTTCTTCTTTCATTTGTTTTCTTTTAGATCATAAATTCAACTTTTCCGGATGAAATGCAGACTCAAGGAAAGTTAAAATGTTCTCTAAGGAAAAGAAAGATTGTGTTAATGGACTTTGAAGTGGAGGATGTTCAAGCTGTTGACACGGATTATGAAAAATCTGGCTATGATCGAGGGCATCTGTTGCCTGTGTGCCATCAGAATGAGGATGACTGCAGAACAGGTACCTGCACACTGACCAATGCCATTCCACAGAGCCAACCATTTAATAGAGTTCGCTGGAGACAATATGAAGGCGACATCCGAAAGGATATAATTGCAAATGGTGAGAAGGACAATAATGGACAATACCTTGCCTATTTTGTCACTGGAGCCATGCCAGGTTCAAGTAACATGAAAAACCGTGTTAACATCCCTAAATACCTGTGGAGTGCTGTCTGCTATAAGGATAAGAACCAAAATAAATGGTTTTCTAAGGCTTTTTGGGCAAACAATACAAGCAATGCTAATGTGCAATCTGTGGCATTAGACACTCTTGAAAGGAAGCTAACTACAGATTATCAAAATCTTAACATTTTGCCAAATGTAAACTTTGTTATTTTTGGTGGGAAATGTTAAAATGTAAACACTGAAGTCTTTAATATGTAGTTGATTTTCAAATATCAATAATAGGTGAAACGGGGCTGTATGGCTGTACTAACCTGTCTCATTTATATTTGTCATGTTTTAACCGCACATATAAATGCTATAAGGAGCACAACAGCAGAGTATCTTCTATCTTCTCATCTTATTCTATCCCATATGTATTTCTTTTGCATCCTTCTTAGCATGCCTACCCAGAGCACATCACATACCCTTAAAAGGCACAGTCAAAAATTTGAAACTAACAGGCAGATAATTTAAACAAAATATAAAATATACAGGGGCAGCTTTTTGAATGGGGACGCAGGGCTTGCATCCAGCCCTGCACCACAGGACTTTAAATTCTGCAGTGACCCATCCCCCTTTGCCACAACTGCACCCAAATTTCCATTCTCAGGTGCAGTTGCGACAGTTTCCATGATTTATGGCAGCTTCCGCCAATGTTCTGGTGCAAGCACCCTAACTCAGACTCCTGGATGTGGCACAAGCTAGAACACATAACTGTGATATAATGTGTGGTGATCGGTGCAAGGGATTTAAAATTCTGAAAACCAACAGGGGAATGTTGCAAGCCCCGTACGTCATATGTTTGGCACACCAGGGGCTTGCGGGATTCCCGGAGCTTTGAAAATCCAGCCATAGAGTTTATTCTTACTTTTTATGTTTGCTTGCACGGTTGTGCAAGAAACAGAGTGCCAACATCTGAGTTTTTGTAGGTGTGGCACCCTGTCTTCCAATTCAGTCAGTGTGTTTACAGGCACGGCCACAGTTCACCAATTAATGCTGCAGCTGTCTATCACAGCAGTTGAAAATGCAGTGCTGTACTGTTGAGTGGGAGAGCTCCGCTTCAGTGAGCAGTGATAAGATACTGTTGATAGCATATTGCCGGCAATCCTGCTTGTATTCGTCTCTGCTTTTTCTTCCTTTCTTTTCTTTCTTTTTCTTTATTGGTGCCCAATGCCCCGTTGGCTCAATTAACCCCCACAAAAGAAATAGACTTCCAGTTGCCACGCTGAGAGCCCACCCCAGCATGGCACACGTCTGTATGGCCAACGGGGGTGCTCAATCCCCCATCAGCTCCACACTCCCCCCCCCAAAAAAATCTTCCAGCTCCCACACTGAAAGCCCACCCCAGCTTGGCACAAGGCCCGCGTCATTCTCCTAAAAAGAAAAGAAACACCTGAAAAGAAAAAAAGGTCCCTCGTTGCTTGTCTTGCCTCCCAACCCGCGCATACCCTCTGCGCATCCACCTCCCAACACCCCCCTTACCCCATACTTACCTCCAGAGGCTGGAGTGATGATCTTTGGTGGACTGGGAACACGTCTGCACTCTTCAAAGCCGACTGTGAACTGAAGAAATGCCGGTAAGCTGTATAATGAAATAAATAGGGTTTTTTTCAACTTTGATGCATATCTCAGACATTTTTTGGAATTTTGGTACCAAATTTTAACATGGGGTTTTTGGGACCCCTCCTCATGATTTGTGGCACTATCATAACGTTAATTGGTCCCGAAAGGTGATTTTGCGGTCACTGCGTGAACCACCTTTTGGGACAAATTTACAAAATGACAGTGTCACATTTCATGAAGTAGGCCCCAAAAAGCCTAAGTTGAAAATTTGGTGGAAAAATTCCCAGAAATGACTGATTTACGAGCATGCATTGCGTAGTTCCTACGCACGCTCATAAATTCACAAATTTTTAATATTTTCACTCCAGATTTTTAACATTGCCATTTTACCAAACCTCCTTATGAGCAGTACAGCTGTCATTTTTCACATCTCACCCAAAATGTGTTTCCACACATGTAGCGCACAATGGCGCAGTTGATGTGTGAAATCAGTGTTCTGGACAGATTAAGAAAATCACAGTGACACTGTTTATGAGCGGAGGTCCCAAAATGCCTGTGTTGACATTCTGCTGTAAAAATTCCCCAAACTAATTACATTACAGGTGTGCGTTGCACAGTTTCTATGCACGCTCGTGACTTCACCAGTTCTTTTAATATTTTCACTGCAGATTTTCAACATTGCCATTTTTTACACCTCCCTATGAACAGTACAGCTGTCATTTTTCACATCATGTTCGAAATGTGTTTTCACACCTGTGGTGCCAAATGGTGTAGTCACAGTGCAAAAACAGCTTCCGGCTAACAAACTGATATTGCCACTGTTCATGAGGTGGGGGTCACAAAAAAAAACATGTTGAAAATTTGGAATGAAAGTACCAACGAATGCCTGAAGCGTTAGGGTTTCCAACCATAACACCCCACCTTGTACAGAATGACAGGCATCAGGGCTGTGACTTGGGATTGTTGCCTGTAATGCTCATACCATTACAGCCCCACCCACACCCTGCAGCCAGTCAGAGGCATCGAGGTGTGCCTTAGACTCTTAGGCCCCAAAGTTCACCCCATTCTCCTATACAGCACTCATCTCACCATACTTGCTAATGGAATGGGGTGAACATAAGGGCCAAAGACCCAAAGGCACACCATGACACTTGTCATTGTCTGCAGGGTAGGGTGTGGTGAAATGACGTGGCCGTTATGCCTGACGACCCAAAGACACACCCCAATGCCTGTCAGTATCTGCAGGGTGGTGGTGGGGTTGGCTTTAGTTCAATACTTCACTGCCATTCCTATTATGCAGCTCTGTAACTCTTATACTACCAATGCCAATGCCAGCAAGCAAACATTCGGCATTGACAAATGCTTGTTTATTTAACTTTTATTTATCTGGTAAGTACAATGAGCTTCTTTGTATGTTTGTCACCCCTCCTAATGACGTGGAACCTTTGTAAAAGAGCTATTTGTGCTCAAAGGTATTGTAGTCTGAAACTGTATAAATGAAAAATAAATGAAAATAAAGCCAAGGCCTTTTTCATGCACAGCACAGGGCCACTTTACAAACAGCCAAGATGCTTACAAATACAGACTTGCATAATTACATATTCAGGTAAAACTTAGTCATAATACAGTAAAAAGTTATAGAACACATTAAATCTGATAAAAAGTCCAAAGTAAACAAAAGCAGTCTTGAGTCATTTTCGAAAACAATCCTGTGAAGACACAGTGTGAAAAAGCTAGGAACTAGATCTTCAGTTGAGAAGCCCCAGAAAACGAAGAATACCCTGCTGCCTTGAGATATGCCTGTGGCACTTGGCAGTGCTAATGACCCTTCAGACAATGACTGTGGTGCAATACAATTCACATTAAACAATCATCAATAAAATACTTTTCTATTTTTTCAGTAACTTGTAGAAGTTCTGCTAATTTCTGCACAAAACTAAACTAAACTTTAGTAAAAGTGCTGCAACTCTGTTTGGCATTGCATTGTGACAGAACTAAAAATGGTTCCAAATGCGTTACAAAATAATTTCATAAAAATAGTTTTATAGCTTTTTTTTTACATTATCTTTGCTCCCTGAGCCAGCATACTACATATAATTTCCTGAGTGGTATCCAGTCACCGCTGCAGAGACCACTTTGACCCTCATGGTGGCCCCCCCACCAGGAGATGAGAGAAGAGAGAGTAGAATATGGTAATCTGAGAGAGTGAGAGAGGGTCAGAGTTGAGAGTCATGCTGCTTCAGCAGAGGGGGAGTTTCTTGGCTAGGTTGCCCCTGGTGATGTGGATGTACAATGACATCCATGGCACACATGGTACACTCCTCCCAACACACCACCAGCCCATGCACAACTGACACCCCAGGTGCACCAATCCCTGGGCGGTACCTCTGACCACCACCTGAAGTCAGGATGTTGCAGGGACTCTGACACCATCTGTCCAGAGAAGGAGACCTGTCCATCAAATGTTATGGAAAAAATATATAGGAAATATTGGGGGGCCCTTTGAAGTAAACACTCTTTGCTCAAATTATTGTTCTTCAATCTTTCTTTTTATTTCTCTTCCCCCTAACTTTCACTTGACTTGGAGCTTGTTCATGGGGTTTATTCTTTGTTACACGTCTGTAAATACATTTATTTTATGTCATTGATCAGCATTTTTTTAATATGATATTGTTACATTTTAATTCTTTGGTGTATACACATACCATTCAATAAAGATTATTGCTTGTGCACCCTTGTATATATTCTTAATTTTTCACAGGTTAATTTATTTGTACTTGTTTAGATCCTAAGTTGCATCCTAAAAAAACATACACAGTATGGTAGTGAACACAGCGCTGCTAACAACTTGGAACAAGGTTTAACTACTACCTGTAAGGGAACAATATCATATTCAAAAAATGCCGATCAATGACATAAAATAAATGTATTTACAGATGTGTAACAAAGAATAAACCCTGCGAACAAGCTCCAAGTCAAGTGAAACGTAGGGGGAAGAGAAATAAAAAGAATGATTGAAGAACAATAACTTGAGTGAAAGAGTGTTTACTTAAAGGGCCTCCAAACATTTCCTATATATTTTTTCTTGAATTTGAAAGCCTAGATTTGGGGCTGAAGAACCTAGAAGAGAACCATTACCCACTAACCAATATCTACATTGAACCATCGAATGTTATACCTTTTTCCCAATGGCTGACCCTCTAACACTCTGGGTTCATTCCTAAACCCATGTTGTTGGTGTCGCAAGTTGCATTGCTACTGAAAGGTTTTAGCAGCTCAATCAGAACCCTTTGCAGTTCTCTCACAATGCAGCTGTTAAGTGTGACACTGCAGTGTAAGCCAGTGCATTACAAACTTTCAACTGTTTGACCCATTGAAACAGGTAAATGCCATCTCTCTTCACAAGGGAAGGCCACTCTTCCTCATCCACCTTGTGAAGGACATTTTGTGTTTCCCTGTCTACACTGTATGAATTGTTTGTGAAATTTGCTGCTAATGTTTTAAAGCTGCATGTTGAGTAAAGTAGAAGAAATATTAAGGTAAATACCCTTGGCCAATCTTCTGTTTAATGCCAGCCTCTCCTAGGATATAAGATGTATGCAAGTATTACAACTAATTGCTGAAGTTCTCACGCTACTGCATATTGTTTATTGGGTAGAATGACATCTGCATGCTTCACAGCTTTTGCTTCACTGTTTGGAGGATATGCTGTTTAATCAAAACATTTACAGTTTGATTGCTTGTTCAGTTTTAGGACATTTTTTTGGGCCAACTACTTCTCCTTTGTTGCTGTCCGCTTTTTTCTTGTGCCACTGCCTTGTAACCATCTCATAATCTTCCAGTCCAAAGTCCAAGCCCTAACAACCACTTCCCTATTATGCTCACAGCCAATGTGGAACTGGGCCAATATGTCACAGCCATTGAGAAAGCAATGTGGTTTTCCCTTTGTTTGACTTGTGACCCCCCCCCCAGTGATAGCATGCATGTATCACTGTTGTTCATGCCACACATGTATTGTCAGGGATTACTGGTCACAGACTGTGATGAATAGCTATGTGCAATGCCCTCCACAGCTGGCTACCCAATTTCTAGCACCTCTGGACCCCTCCTGGTCCCATGTTATGGCATGGAAGAGCGATGCTCTGCCTCTTGGTCATTGGGAAGCTGCAAATCCCTTTTTGGCAGAAAATGACTGCAGACAGCCTACAATGACAGCACCATAAGTTATAACTAATTTCCTTTCTTGTTATTTCCCTAAAAATTCTTTGCGGTCATTTATTTTTTAAGATCTGTTAGATCAACTAAAATTGCTTGTGCAAATGTTTTGAAAATCTAGCTTTTTAACATTGCAGTGTAATCTTTTTGTTTTGCAGTATGGGTATTAATAATTTCAAATCAGTTAGTGCATTCCTTGGATTTTGATCAAGTTAATAAAATGCTGAAATATTTGGTTTAAATAAGCAATTATTTTCATACAGACCTAGTAAAGTACTTTGAAATGTTTATATCTTTCTCAAAGTTATCTTCCCAAGGAAATAAGTAAATTCTTATTTATAGGTTGAAATGTATGGCAATGAACATGACACTTAAAATCTGAGTGTGGTTTTATAGTATAAGGTTTTAAAAGATATCTATAAATATTCTATGGTTTATATTGTGTTGGCATTGTCTTTGTTTAGTCTGGGTATGGAAAGTAGTGTGTTCTTTTGTTTTTCATTACTGGCAATGTGGATTTTAATCCAAGATCCTGATGTCTATGTCCTACACCAACAACGACATCATGGGCAAGGATATTATCCGGAGTAACTGCTGGTATAAATATATATTCACACAGGGGATCTGATTCACTAAACCCAAAAATGAGGCATTGTGCCTGTGTCAATTGGACTTGATGCAAGAGGCACCTAGACTTAAATGCAGCACCAGTTCCAAGTCAGGAATACAGGCTGTGGTGATAACAGGGACTGCTGCACCAAACAGGGCTTGCTGCAGTTATGCACCCAATTGAAGGGGTCACCATAGTGCAAGGCTACATGTGGCACATTGCTGTCTATGGGATTCAGACAACTGGCTGGATCCACCAGGGCTTAGACCATCCTGGGGCTGTTCTATCAGCCTTTGCACCACAAATGGCCCTTTTCTGGCAGCTGACACCAGCAAAATCTGGATTTGGTTGGGGTGCAGCTATGTTTAGCAAACACCAGCAGTTCCCAATGCACAGCTTTGCAGTTTTCACCTGACACCATCCTGAGTCTGCCAGTGTGTAGGTCCCAATGTCATTGGACTGTACACTGCAGAAGCATACCACAAGTCTGTGATCTCATGCATGACTGTCATAGCTACAGGCAATTATTGTGTTTTGCCATGATGAAAACTCTGTACCAGGGTTTTGCATGGGCAGCCTGCAGTGCTGGTCCAAGGGTTGGACCCTTTATGGCCAGAGGATGCCAGCCAGCTCTATCTTTCCTGTCTTGTGTGCTGTTGTTAGGTGCAGAGGAGCGGTGTTAGCTGCAGCAGGAACATTGGTGCCAGGACACCTCCTGTTGCTGAATCCAGTACTGGATCCCTGGCACACATGGCTTCAATGCAAGCTTCAGTGAACTGCAGCTTGCACCAGTCTACCAGGGTCTTTCTGAATCAGACCCAGGGTATTACAGAAAATGTACCAAATCTGCTGGTACTGAAAATATAATGCCATTTGTAATGTGAATGATTTTAGTGTACAGAAAGTCAAACATAAAAGGATTAACTATGAGTTAGACAGTAGAAGACTGAAGACCCACAGTCAAAAAGTCCTCAGTTTGTCTGACACTCGGTCTCACATAAGATTCTTTCTTCCATCTTAAGAAACCTTCTCCCCCAGTCTGTTCCTGTGCCTTATTCTAAACAGACTAAATGAATACTCCATCACCTTGTTTTTGGCCCCCTGGGTTGCACAACTACTACTAGCACTAGCACCTCAAAGGAGGTGGCAGGGAAGGTTAGGGAGAAAAAGATAGCATTCAGGAAGTACAAGGAATCATAGAAGAAGCAGGACAGAGAACTGTATCAGTTAAAGCTGAAGGAAGCAGGGAAGACATTTAGAATACCAATGGCCCAAACTGAAGAAAAGATAGCCAACTCTGTTAAGAAGGGGGCTAAAACCTTTTATAGGTACATCAGGGAGCGAAGGAAGACCAAGGGAGGGATAGTGAGGCTTAAAAAAGGGGAGGGGGTTGGGCAGAGGGTGACTGTGAAAAGGCAGAGATACTGAATGAATATATTTGCTCAGTATTCACAAAAGAAGAAAAGGGGGAGGTACCTAAACCAAATGATAAAAGCACTCTGGACAGGGGGTTCAATACCTGTCCATTCACAGAAGAAAGGGTCATGAAGGTACTCCTAAAACTCAAACTGGACAAAGCAATGGGGCCTAATGGAATTCACCCCAGAATTCTGAAAGAACCAAGGGGAGAACTAGTGACACCACTGACTACCCTTTTTAACAAATCCTGGGAGGATGGTGTGGTACTGGAGGACTGCAGGAGGGCAGATGTGATTCATCTTCACAAATGTGGGAGCAAGGCAGAGGCAGGAAACTATAAACCTGTTAGCTTGACCTCCATGGTAGGGAAAATGATGGAATCACTTCTGAGAGAAAGGACTGTTGAGTGCCTAGAGGCCAGGGGGGCACAGGACCCAAGGCAGCAAGGATTCACAATGGGAAGGTCATGACAGACAAATCTAATAGATTTATTTGACTGGGTAACCAAAGTAATATACCAGGGAGGAACAGTGGATATGGCCTACCTAGACTTTAGCAAGGCATTTGACACAGTCCCACATAAAAGATTAATAAACAAGTTAACCAGCCTGGGAGTGGGTCCCAGGGTGGTAGCCTGGGTAACAAGCTGGCTGGACAACAGGACCCAGAGGGTAATAGTAAATGGAGTACACTCTGAAGAAAGTGGGGTTATTAGTGGGGTACCTCAGGGTTCAGTATTGGGACCGGTACTCTTTAATGTCATAATAGGTGACATTGCAGAGGGGCTGGAAGGAAAAGTATGCCTCTTTGCAGATGACACAAAGATCTGCAACAGGACTGATACACAAGAAGGGGTGCAAAGGATGAGAAGGGACTTGGCAAGATTGGAGGAATGGCCAATAATATGGCAGCTTAGATTCAATGCAAAAAAAAATGCAAAGTAATGCACCTGGGAAACAAAAACCCAGGGGAAGAATACATAATGGGTGGAGGGAGATACTAACAGTAATACAAAAGAAAAGGGACCTGGGGATAGGGTAGTCATATCAGATGATCTTAAGGTAGGTAAACAATGTGAGAAGGCAGTAAGGAGGGCTGGAGGGATACTAGTATGTATAGGGAGAAGCGTCACCAGTAGAAAACAAGAAGTTGTTATCCTCTGTACAGACAGTTGGTAAGACCCCATCTGGAGTATTGCGTACAGTTCTAGAGACCCCATCTCTGCAGGGATATAGACAGGATGGAGACAGTCCAGAGGAGGGTAACTAAAATAAATGGTGCAGGGTCTGCAATAGAAGCCATACAAAGAGAGACTAAAATTGCTTAATATGTATACCCTTGAGGAAAGGAGGGAGAGAGGGGACATGATAGAAACTTTCAAGTACCTCAGGGGAATCAACAAAGTTCAAGACAGGAGCATCTTTATCAAAAAGGGATGTAAAAGAACAAGGGGTCACAATCTGAAGATGGGGGGATGGCTCAGGGGCAACGTGAGGAAGTACTTTTTCACAGAGAGGGTGGTGGACACATGGTACCTCCTTCCTGAGGAGGTTGTGGGGTCAAAAACAGTTTGGGAATTCAAAAATGCATGGGACAGACATAAGGCAATTTTAGTGAGGGGTAGGTGGAAGTAGCGTGTTGGGTAACTGAAATCTATAGCTTATCCAATAGGTAGGAAATGGGCAGACTAGGTGGGCCAAGCAGTCCTTATCTGCCATCAAAGTCTAGGTTTCAAGGTTTCTATGTTAAATAGCTAAATCACACTGTCCCATGTAATATTTTTTCACCTCTCCCTCCTCCTGCCTTGCTACACTCCCCACTTCTCTCTGCCCCTCCATCCATTGCTGCTCCCCATCTCTCTCCCACCCTCACCTACCATTCTACCCCCTCTCACCTCCCATCTACCATTCCACCTCTCCTCCTCTTCTTTCTGTTCCACCCCAGACTACCTAGCACATATCTTTCTGTTCTTGCACTTCGACAATGTCAAATCCTTGACTGCCTACCCCCTTTTTCCCACCCTCCCCTCTTATCCCACCCCTTGCTCCACTTATGATTGATTAAAAGTTTATTTTTTCACAGGAAATGCATTTGTTAGGACAAAGTCCTGCATGTAGATTCTAATACAATTACCAATTAACAATTAACATTTAACATAACTAATACAAACAAACATAATCGCACTCTACATACATATATTACCTAAAACACATACATAAAAAATACAAACTATTAATCAATTCATTTTTAAATTTAAAAAAATCTAAATTTGTTTTCTGTGATTCAGTCAAACTATTCCAACTTAATGCTACTCTGTCCTGGAGCATACTATCCCCTAGTCTATTAAAGCTTCTATACATTGGGATATTGCTTAATGGATTCCTAGTCTTTATATATGATTAAGCTATTTATCTTTTTTAATTGCTTATACAAAGGATGGTTATACTTTTGTGAATTATCTTATGACATATAGTAAGCCAGAGATAGTTTCTTTTTGCTTCAGGTTGAAGCCAATTTAACTTATTATAAATTATACAATGATGCTCATTTTAATACTTCCGGAAGCAAATTTACCTATCCTATAATATATTTGATTAACCAAATTTAAAGCAGTTTTAGTCAATTCATGTAAATTATAGAACCATATTCCAATATGGGTAACAGCATCTGTTTTGCCAATTGCTCCTTTGCCACCAAAGGTAAAGCTCCCGCAACTCTTCTAAGGGCCCCTAATCTTTTATTCACTTTCTTTACCTGAACTGATATATGATTTACATATGTCATTCTAACATCTACTTGAAACCCTAAGTATCTGTATGTTAATACATTTTCAATCTTTGTACCATCTTGTAAATGTAATTGTGGTTTGCGCTCTTTTCCTCTATATGAACCAATCGAAAACAACATAGTTTGTGTTTTTTTAGCATTCAAAAGAACACCAGATTTACCGAACCATTTTTGCATTTGTAACAAATCACTTTGAAGCGAATCCATCAAACCTGTAAGACTGTCAGCAGACGTCACTAAAACAGTGTCGTCTGCGTACAGTCTCACCTCACTATGTTTAATTTCATGAATCAAATTATTAACATAAATATTAAATAATAATGGGCCCAAAATAGAGCCCTGTGGAACACCTCTCTCTAGTTTCCCAGGGGCCAACATCATTATGCCACATTGAACACACTGATATCTATCTGTCAAATATGACTCAAGCCATTTTAATATTTGGCCCTTAATCCCTATGGCCCTTAACCTAGTCAAAAGCAAATCATATCGAACTAAATCAAAAGCCTTACTGAGATCCACAAACACTGCCCCTGTGTACTTTCCTTGGTTCATAGATGTAGCAACCAGGTCATTAAATTCCAACAGGGAAGTGTTTGTGGATCTCCCCTTTCTAAAACCATGTTGTTCATCTACTATTACAGTATTTGTATCTAAATAATTATTTACCTGTTCATAGACTTTACATTCCAAGATTTTAGATAAAATTGGCAAAAGGGCTATTGGCCTATAATTTGAAGGAATAGTTCGATCCCCAAGACTTATAAATGGGAATAATTTTCCCCATCTTCCAAATTTCAGGAACAGTAGAAGTACTCATACTCCAATTGAACAAATAGGTCACAATAGGAGCTATTACATGTGCTCCCAATTTTAAATATTGGGCTTCAATCCCATCAATACCTCCTGATTTACTTTATTTAAATGTTTTAGCTCTTTCAGTATATCCCTCTCTTTTAAAATGTCAAACTTAAATATTCCTGCATGGGCTACCAACGTGTCTGATACAGTAGAGAAATCCATTCCATTCACATTCAAATCTGGCAACTTTAAATCCGGTAATTCCAAAAACTACGTATTAAAAATATTTGCTATAACCTTTGTATCAGTCACTAGTTTTCCATCTTGTACCAAAGTAGGACTTATGGAGTCTTTATTTGGGGATTTCAGTTCTGTTATAAGCTTCCAAAACTGCTTGGAGTCAGAGGAATTATTTATTTTATTCTGATAATATTTATTCTTCATGTTTTTAATTATATTTTTACACTTATTCCTCCAAAACCTGAAAGCATTCCAATCTGCTTCTTTCTTTGTTTTTCTTGCCTTTTTCCATATCCTATCTCTAATCCTTAATTTTTTTTATCTTATCGGTGATCCATGGGGCTTCTTTATTCCTTTTAATTTTTCTTATTAATGGGGCATGGTACTGTATTACATTCAAAAACATGTCATTAAACTCTTTTATAGCCAGTTCTATGTCTGGTATCAAATAAATTCTATCCCAATGGATTTTCCCTAGATGATTTACAAAGGATTGCTCATTAAACCCTTTAAAATCTCTGCTCCAATAAATAGTTGATTGTTGAGTAATGCACTGTTGTAACTCAATAGTACAATTAATAGGATTATGATCCCCCAAATGTAAAGGTAATACTTCCCAGGTTTTTACTATGTCCTGGGATGCAAAAAATAAATCTAAAAGAGAACTGTAAATTCCATTTTTTGTATTTCTTGTAGATTTTGTATTATTTAGTGCAAACCCAGAACTGAAAAACTACTCTCCAATTTCCTCCCTCTAGTCTGAAACCAATCTGCATTAAAGTCCCCTGTTAAAACTACTTGTTTGTCTTTTATTTTTTCTAAAATTAACTCTGCTAGTACATCAAATGATTTACTTTTTGTTTTAGGGGTTGCATAAAACACTCCTACCATTAATTTTATCGCAATTAATTCAATAATAAGACAGTCAGTTCCTTCCTTGTTCATACCTAACAGTACTTTATAGGGGCCAAGAGTATTCTTAATAAACATCATCACCCCCCCTCCCCTTTTACCTCTATCTGCTCATTCTATAGAAAATCCTGAAAGCTGAATTTCTTCCTGCATTATACCTGTATGTAACCATGTTTCTGATACTGCTAATAAATCATACTCAGTTTTAGTTGCCCATACCCTATACTCGTCCATTTTATGGACTATGCTTCTAACGTTCTCATGAACCATCGAAAGCTGCTTAATTTTTTTATAATTAGGGCCCTGATTTAACTCAATATCCCCACTTTGAATTAACATCATTAAACATAACATATTTGTACTTCCTGTTACTTTTAACCCACAAAAACCATGCTTAACACAAGAACTCTTTTGATAATATCGGGATTCATTTGTAAGGCGATTCCTTCTCCGAACGAATCCATCTTCACAATTAAATCAAACATTTCCAATAAAATACATACCTGATAACTTCATCATATCACCTCTAACTTCTTTATCTTCAAAGGTACTCATGATTATTAATCCCTATACAAACCAAACCCCCCAAACATATATACAAAACAGACCCCATAATGAAGCTTCTTACTGCCAAACAAGTTAAAACAATTTCTCTACCGAGTGGCGCTCGCACCACTCACGTTGCTCGCACCATGGCGCTCATGCCCGTGATTGGCATGAGGCTTTATAGCACTGGAGCCCCTAGTTCATTCAATCACTGACCCCCTCATGCAGAATGACAGAGTTTCAGGTGCAGTTCATTCAAACCCAGAGTAAAAGCAGGCACTCAATTAGCAGCAGTAGTAAAAAGTATAGCTTGTAACAGGCATTTAATTCAAGCAAAGCAGTTCTCCCAAACAATGTCCCAACTGGGTATTATACTGGTGTTTTATGCAGCTCTCACCTTCCGCCTTCTTGTTGGTCTCACACAATCACTGGGCACCTTCGGGGGGGGGAATTGGCGCAAGACTTTATAGTGCTGGAGCCCCTAGTTCATTCAATCACTGACCCCCTCATGCAGAATGACAGAGTTTCAGGTGCAGTTCATTCAAACCCAGAGTAAAAGCAGGCACTCAATTAGCAGCAGTAGTAAAAAGTACAGCTTGTAACAGGCACTTAATTCAAGCAAAGCAGTTCTCCCAAAGAATGTCCCAACTGGATATTATACTGGCATTTTATGCAGCTCTCATTGCCACCTTCTCATTGGTCTCACACAGTCACTGGGCACCTTCGGGAGGGATCGGTGTGAGGCTTTATAGCACTGGAGTCCCTAGTTCATTCAATCACTGACCCCCTCATGCAGAATGACAGAGTTTCAGGTGCAGTTCATTCAAACCCAGAGTAAAAGCAGGCACTCAATTAGCAGCAGTAGTAAAAAGTACAGCTTGTAACAGGCATTTAATTCAAGCAAAGCAGTTCTCCCAAAGAATGTCCCAACTGGATATTATACTGGCGTTTTATGCAGCTCTCACCTGCTGCCTTCTTGTTGGTCTCACACAGTCACTGGGCACCTTCGGGGGTGGGAATCGGCGCGAGGCTTTATAGCGCTGGAGCCCCTAGTTCATTCAATCACTGACCCCCTCATGCAGACTTATGTCACCCCTAGGATGGTTTTCATTTATATCTATGTCTTGTTATATATAGACCCATATTGTTAATTGTGCATTGTTATTTGCCACTGACTGTTTGCTACTGTGCTAGTCTACACACATGTACTGTTTTTTGCTACTAAGTTAACCCCCTGACCTGTATTGTATCTTACCTTTGCTTACTTCTGTGTTAACCTCTTGATCTTGTATTGTATCTTACCACTGTTTTGCTTGCACCCATTGCTGATGCGGAACCTTTGTAAAAGAACCCTTGGTTCAAAGGTATTTGTAATCCTAGTAATAAAAAAATAAATAAAATATTTTGGTGTGATAATGCATGCTTTTATCTCTATTTTTTGCACTTTTTATAGCTATGTTTGTATCTGACTCAGTAGTCTCCTTGCCTTCAAATGTACACTGTATATTAAACTTTATACCCTCTATAAATATTTTCTTACTACATTGTGTAAGCTTATACTACTTGAGATGCTTGTATCTGTTTGTATCCCTAGCATTTATCACTATCCCCCACTCCCCCATGATGCATCAGAACACAAACTTTTGCCAAGTATGCCTTTCCTGGTAAAACATAAAAATAAACAAATAAATAAATAAAAAGTTAACAAGTTTAGCACCCAATTATCTTTGCCGTGTGAGGCTGAATGTTGGTAAGTGTGCTCAGTGTCATATTAAAAGGTGCAGTTAGTTGGGCAATAGCCTGTTAATGTGGGGCCACAAAGAAAAACCAGAGGGGGGGGGTGGCTCAGACGTAATGTTAGAAAGTATTTTTTCACAGAGAGAGCTGTGGATGCATGGAACAGCCTTTCTGAGGAGGTTGTGGAGTCAGGAACAATGGGAGAATTTAGGAATGCATGGGACAGGCATAAGGCAATTCTAGTGGGAGGTAGGAGGAAGTAAGCTGTTAATTAACTAGAATCTGCAGCTTATCCATCAGGTAGAGAAATGGGCAGACTGGGTGGGCCATGCGGTCCTTATCTGCCGTCGTATTCTATGTTTCTATATTTCAGGCAAGCATGCAAATGAGGGTCTGAGAATGAATAAAGTGTACAGTGGCATAGTCAACAATTTTTAGAAATGCAACTACTGTATATTGTTGGTGCAATTCTAGTTAATGCTTCTCTAAACATACCTCTGTCCCTCACCAAATTCTGGTCATAGAATCACAGAAATTTGACAGCAGAAATGGACCATACTGGCCCATTTAGTCTGCCCTTATATTCACCCCTCCCCCACTCCTTTTTACCAGCTCAAGACTTTTCCACTCTCCTCCCAATCTCATGGGTCTGTCTCATGCTCTCTTGAATTCCTCCAACATTTTGGATCCTACCACCTCCTCTGGTAGCCTGTTCTATGCCTCCACCACTGTCTCTGTGAAGAACTGTCACCTTAAATTGCCTCTGTATTTACCTCCTTCCAGTTTGAGGCTATGCCCCCTCATTTTGGCTGCCTCCTTCTTTTTCAACAAGCCCCCCTCCACATTCAGCCTTTTTTTCCCCTTCAAATACTTAAAAGTTTCAATCATGTTCCTCCTGTCCCTTCTAGTCTCTAGTGGGTATAAATTCAGCTCCCTCAACCTCTGCTCATATGTCTTCCCCCACATCCCATGCATCATCTTGGTTGCTCTTCTCTGAACCCTCTCCAGCCCCTCAATGTCCCTGCATAGGAGTGGTCTCCAGAACTGTACCCCATCCTCCAGGTGCAGCCTCACCATTGTCTTGTACAGTGGCATCAGTACCTCCTTCCTTCTGCTTGTTACGCTCCTTCCAATGAAGGCCAACATACCATTTGCCTTACCCACCACCTTGCTGCACTGGTTCCCCACCTTAAGATTTCTCAACATAACAACCCCAGATCCCTCTTCTGCTCTGTTTCTTTGAATTCCTCCCACCAAGTGTATAAGCTGCTCGAATGTTTTTCCACCCCAGGTGCATTACCACACACTTTTTAACATTGAATTTTAGTTGACAGGTTTCCTACCACTTCTCCAGTTTCTTCAAATCTTGCCTCATGGCCTCCACTCCTCTTTGGGTGTATACCCTATTGCAGACCTTTGTATCATCCATGAATAGGCACACCTTACCCTCTGGTCCATCTGTTAGATCTCTGATATAGATGATAAAAAGTAGGGGTCCCAGTACTGACCCCTGAGACATCCCACTTGTTACCCCCTTTACACTAGAATGTACCCCATTTACTACCACTGTTTGGCTCCTTCCCGTCAGCCAGTTTCCTACCCACCTAGTAACCTTCAGGACCACCCCTAAACTCTCCAGCTTATTTACTAACCTTCTGTGCAGGGTGGTGTTGAAGGCCTTACTAAAGTCCAGATAGGCTACACCACCACCCATCCCTGTCCACTACTTGCGACACCCAATCAAAAACTCTATCAGGTTGGTCTGACATGTCCTCCCTTGTGTGAAGCCATGCTGTCTTTCATCCTGCATACCATTGGTCACCAGGTATTCCTCCAGCCTTCCCTTTAGTAATATTTCCATTACCTTCCCCACCACCTATGTGAGACTGACAGGGTGGTAGTTTTTGACCATCTCCTTCATTCCCCCTTATGTAGTTCAACCACCTCCAGCCTCTTCTAGTCCTCAGGCACCCACCTTGTATCCATGGACAAGTTAAACAGTCTTGTCAAAGGTGCTACCAGCTCCTCCCTCAGCTCACGGAGCACCCTTGGGTGCAAGCCATCTGGCCCCATCGCTTTATCCTCCTTCAGCCTGCCCAGTTCTTCCCTTACTCTATCTACTGTGAACATTCTAGTATTGATTTCTCTGCATTTCTCTCCCTTCCCCTCCAGCTCTGGTCCTCTACCCTTGCCCTCTTTCATGAAGATGGAACAGAAGTAGTTACTTAATACAACCACTTTTTCGAAGTCCCCCTCGTTTTATTTCTTCCACCCCTTAATCTTATTATTCCCTGCCATGCCTTCATTCTTTCACCCACATACCTAAAAAAAATGCTTTATCTCCCCTGTTGGCCTGCTTTGCTATTCTCTCTTCAGTGATCTCTTTAGCCGTCCTTATCTTCTGCTCTCTTCTCTCCATATGCTTCCTTATCCTCATCCTTTTGTGACATATTTTACCTCCTGATGCCCTTTTCCTTGCCCTGACCACCCCTGCCACCTCCCTTGTGAACCACAGAGGTCTCCTCCTTCTTCTGTTTTTCCTAACCTTCTTGACTCAGATTTCAGTGACTTTCAGCACCCTTCCCTTAATGGTTGCCCATAATTCTTCCACATCCTCAATACTTCTCATCCCTATCATTTCTTCCCCAACTATTTTCTTCATTCTGTTAAAGTCTGCTTTCTTGAAGTCCATTACCCTAGTGTTTTGTCCTGTTTACTTCCTTCCCTGTTATTACACTGAACCTTGCAGCACTGTGGTCACTTGTGCCTAATCCTTCCCCCATCTCCACCTCCATCACACTATCCCAATTTGTGAGGACTACATCCAACAGGTTTTTTCCCCTAGTGGGTTGGTCCTGGGGACAAAAAGTAAATTCTTAACTTTAACAACACCCCCCTTTCCTCCCCCAGTCCTAGTCCAAGTATAGGAAGAAATGTGAATCCCTGGCATCTAGTTGTATCCTTTCCTCAAATGATGATAATACCACTGTAAAAAGAATAGTAAATCATTGGATCTTTGGAACCAATGGTATTCCCTCATTCACTGATCCCCAAGTAATAATATCCCATATGTCTGGTGGTCCACTCTTTCCAGTCTCACTGACTACTGTATACCCCTGGGGTCTGTTAACCATCCCAACCTGATCCTGATAATAATAACAATAACAATAATATCCTTTATTTATAAAGAGCAATTCCAAAACCAAAGTGCTGTTCAGAATTATAAATAGAAATTAATTAAAATAAATAAGATAATAAAACAATCCAGTTTCAAATCACATAAAAGTTCACATATGAATACAGGAATATGATTATTATGTAAAATCCCCAAAGGCCAGGCAGAACAGATATGTGTTTAAGGCCATTTTGAAGCTCTCCATGGTCTGGCACTCTCGAATCTGACAAGGTAGAGAATTCCACAGGGTAGGGGCTGCGTACATAAAAGCTTGGTCCCAGAGGTTTTCAGCTGTACCCTGGGGTTCTCTAACAACCCCTTGTCAGTGGAGCGGAGTGGTTGGCTGGCACAGTAAGGATTCAGGAACTATTGCAGGTAACTCAGATTCTGTCCATGCAGTGCCTTGTAGTTCAGAAGACCAACCTTGAAGGTGAACTGCCACTGTACAGGCAGCCACTGCAATTCACGCATCACAGCAATGATGTGGCTTGAACAAGAAGTCCCTGTCAACAGCCGTGCTACAGCATTCTGCACCAGCTGTAAGCAGCAGATACCAACCCCCAGAAGTGCTAGGTAAAGGGAGTTGCAGTAGTCCAGGCACAAGGTCACAAAGGCATGGATCAACGTTGGAAAGTCATTGGACAGAACAAGGTGCTTGACCCGGGTGATGTTCCTCAGATAATAAAACAAGGACTTGACTACTGCCAACACCTGCGAATGCAGTGTCAGCCCATCATAAAGAATCTCCCCCAGGTTTTGCATCCATTCAGAGGAAGGCAGCAGATTATCCCTGAGCCAAAGCCCAGAGAGATACCCTGCCACCAACTCCTCTATCCGGCAACCTGGATCCACCACCAGTACCTCAGTCTTATCGAAATTCAGGTTTGGACAGCTGGATTTCATCCAGTCCTGGATTTCTGTGAGGCAGCTGTTAAAGACTGAGACTGCACTATCCTGGTCAGGTACAAAAGACAGGTAGAGCTGGGTATCATCTGCATAACAGTGAAATCTCAGCCCATACCATCTCACAATGTCTCTGGAAGGCAGCATATACACCACGAACAACATTGGGGAAAGCACCGAGTCCTGGAGGATCACACATGGTGGCTGACACATCCCCTCTGCTCATCTCCATGACCATCCATTATCTGTGTCATGCAAGACCTGTATTGCTATACAAGCAAGTATTGTGATACAATACCTATAGGATGTCTTTTCAAATGGCAGCAGATCCATGGTATTGAACAGACATCTCAGATGTATTGAATCCTTATTACTGATATAGCAATACAGGACTGTACACTAGTAATATTGGCAACAAGACCGGGGAAGGGGGACTAGACACCAGGAATAATAACAGGAGATCCCAGAGAAACTGTGGTGTCATTAGCACCATCAATTTACTTTTCTTTCCATGCTAGCACCAGGGTCATGAGAGTGCAATTAGTGCCAGGGATTTACTTTTGTTCTTATATTGCAACCTGAATCAGGTGGGGTAGTGCCACTGGACTCATGGAATTCATACAGTGAAAACCTCAGAGGAGCAAGAGACTTAGAGACATTAAATGGGATCAATGCAACATACTCAGCTGAGTTTGAGCATTGAGGTGTTAATAATGAGATAGTAAGTAACTGAGCATCCTGCATTTTAAGTGAGGTCAATAAAATGGTTGTCTCAAAACTACTGGTAGCGCAGGTTAAGATAGCCTCAATCCCAAACTCCTCAACCTAGGAGCTCCAGTAACTTCATATCCTATTGCACTACCCTTCAATGGAGCCATCCAAGCATGAATAGTCCTGTCTGCTTGGTTTTGGGCCCTTGTAACTCCAGTGCATAGATGTGGGGTAAAAAAAAATAAGTGGAAAATGATCACCCTATTTTAATCCTCTGTAGCTTAAGCAAACTACTTCTGTGATTAGTTTACAACCAGGTCAAGAACTATGTCCGAGAGCATAACTTACTCATCACAAACAAGCATGGTTTTCATAAGAACCACAAGAATGTCATTGCCTTAGTCTATCTTACCACATACAGTACATCCTGGATGAATTTGACAATGGCCAAATGACCGAAGCAGTCTTTATTGACCTGACCAAGGCCTTCAACCTTGTGAACCCCCAGCTACTTCTAACAAAACTGCAATTCTTAAGCTTATATAACCTGTCTCTGTGATGGTTTTTGGACTACCTAACAAACAGGTCGCAGCTTGTAAATTGCAAGGGTGATCTGTCCGACAGGCACCCCATCTAGGTGGGGTCCCACAAGGATCAATGCTGGGTCCCTTCCTCTTCCCACTATATATGTCAATGAAATGTCTGCAAACTGTAGTGAAGCAAAAATACTATTATACACAAATGACACAGTAATGTACCATAGCTCTAATGAAATTACCAATATAAATAAACTGCCCAACAGAGACCTGCACTTACTTGAGGACTGGCTTCAAATAAACAAATTGGATCTAAATGGTAAAAAGACAAAGGCCATCTCCTTTGGTCTAAAAGGTCTGGGCCACCAAATAGAGCTTCTACTAACTCTCTTCTTTCAAATGGATCAAAAATTGAGATAGTAGATTCCATTAAGTACCTGGGTGTTCCACTGGATCAGGATATTACCTTAAATGCCCATATTGAACATCTCATCGAATATCTACATAAAAATGAGTCTCTTATACCATCTAAGCCCCCATCTCACCAAAGATTCTTGCTCATGCATTGCCAACTTTGCCATCTTGCCTACCCTTCTCTATGGCTCCCAATTCCTTCAATCAGTTAGAAACTCTAAGCTAGAAAAATTCAAATGATTTTATCACACTATAACTCTTTTTGCAGCTGGTGCTCACCAAAGGAATACCACTGCAGACTACTGGATCCCTGAAATGGCCCTCCCTTAATGGTAGGCTAGAATATGTCTCCTTCTGCCTTGCCTTCAAGATAAAAGGCACCAATGCTCCTCCTAACCTCAGTGGCTAAATAATTAATAAACCAGAAAGGCAACCCATCAGATCCTTCTGCCAATGACTCCTCCAGGTCCCAAAAGTCAGAACGGTGACAGACAGTAGGTCTTTTGCTAATTCTTTTCCTATTATTTGGAATTCCCTTCCAAATTATTTAAAGGGAATTTCTTTTCTAGAGGGCTTTAAGAAAGGTCTAAAAGCACATATATTACAATGAAACTAGTGCAATTGTTATCATTGATTACCCTAAACATTGCTACACTGAGGGTTACATACTAACATACTAAAATGCCAGCAGAATAGGCCTAACAGTCTTTCATGTCTGCTTGTTTGGTCAGCCCCCACCCTGGGTGCTGACCATGCTGTCCCCCTTGCCTTCTCTGGCTTCTCCCTTCCCAGTTCCGTATATTCTTGCTGCATTGGATTTTGCTTCTAGAACCCTTCCCCTGTACCTGTCCCACCCCCTCTTGAACCCCTCCACCATCTCTGCCTCCACCAGCCCCCTAGGCAGCACATTCCATGGCTCCATCACCCTCTCAGTGAAGTAGCACCTCCTCCTTTCACCCCTGAATCTTCCCCCCTCCAGCTTCCACCCATGCCGTCTAGTGGCCCCTCCTCCTCCTTCCTTTGAAGCACTCTGACTGTTCCTCCCCTATTTACCCTCTTCATGTACCTGAAGACCTCTATCATGTCCCCCCAGTCCCTTCTCTCTTCCAATGTGTACATATTTAGCTCTTCGAGCCTCTCCTCATAGGTCCTGTCCCCCAAGCCCCAAATTATTTTGGTTGCCCTCCTCTGGACCCTCTCCAGGAGTTTAATGTCCCTCTTTAAATGTGGCCTCCCAAACTGCACGCAGTACTCAAGGTGCGGCCTCACCAAGCAGTTATACAGAAGGAGGATCACTTCCCTCCTTCTGGAGGTAATCCCCCTAGTGATGCATCCCAGTATCCTGTTGGCCTTGGCTGCTGCCCTCCTACAAGTCTCAGAGTTGTTCATCTTGACATCCACCACCACCCCCAGGTCCCTCTCAGCCATCGAGACTTGTAGCATTTCCCCCCCCAGGGTGTACACTTGGCCTGGGTTTCTGGCCCCCAGGTGGAGTACCTTGCATTTCCCTGCCCTGAACCTCAGCTTCCATTTTCTAGATCATCTTTCCAGAGCCTCCAGGTCCCCTTGTAGGGCCACCCTCCCCCTCCTCCCCATCCACCACCGCCCCCAGTTTTGAGTCATCCGCAAAGAGACTCATCTCACTCCTGATTCCAGTCCTTATGTCAGAGATGTAGGCGTTGAACAGGAGGGGCCCAAGGACTGATCCTTGTGGGACCCCACTAATGACCCTCCTTGGGGATGAGACTATCCCACCAACTACGACCCTCTGGGTCCAGTCCTGGAGCCAATTGCCTATCCATCTGATCATCTGGTTCCCAACCCCCATTTCTCCCAGCTCATCCAATAGGCCCATGTGAGGAACAGAGTCAAATGCCTTGCTGAAGTCTAGAAAGAGCATGTCCACTGGTCTATCCAGGTCCAAGGCACTCATCACCCAGTCATAGAACTCCACAAGGATTGTCTGACATGATTTCCCCAGGACGAATCCATGCTGTCTATCATACAGGCACCCTGACTTTTCCAGGTTCCTCCCCCAGCCTTTCCTTGACAATGCCCTCCATCACCTTGCCCACCACCGATGTCAAGCTGACAGGCCTGTAGTTCCCTGCCACCTCCCTTGATCCCCCCTTGTGGATAGGCACTATATGCACCACCTTCCAGTCCTGGGGCACCCACCCTGTCCTCAGAGAGATGGTGAAAAGCTCCACCAGGGGTTTTGCCAGGACATCCGCAAGTTCCTTCAGCACTCTGGGATGTAATTTATCTGGCCCCGTTGCTTTCTCCATCTTAAGGGAGCTGAGGGCTTCCCTCACTCTCTCTGCTGTGATTTCCACTTCCGGTACCTCTTCTCCCTTCTGCCAGTGATGCCTCCCCCTCTTCCCAGACCCGCCGATCGGTAAGGGTCCCCCCCTCAGTATCTCTGTCTCCTCCCATGTATGATGCAGCACCCCCATTTTCCTTGGTGAAAACTGAGGTAAAGTACTCATTTAGTACCTCAGCCTGCTCCCCTGGGTCTTGTGCCCATCTCTCCCCTGATTTAATCCTGCTAATTTTCCCCTTCACCCTTCGTTTTTCCCCAATGTATCTAAAGAACCCCTTGTTCCCTCTCCTAATTTCCCTGGCCAGGTTCTGCTCCTTCCCTGCTTTAGCCACCCTCACCACCCTAGTGGCCCTCCTAGCCATCAGCTCATACTCCCCTCGATCCCTTTCACTCCTTGAGCACTTGAATTGCTTATAGGCTGCCTTCTTTCCCAGTACCACCTCCTGGACCTCCCTGGTCCACCAGCAGGGTTTTCAGGCCCTGCCGCATTTTCATCTTGCTCTTGCACAGATGCTGGTAGCATCCTGCACCCCTCTCCTGATGATTTCCCACCTACTATCAGCGTCCATGTCTGACCCAATCACATCCAAATACTCCTTAAGGATCCTTCCCATTTCCTTAAAATCCGTCCCCCTGAAGTCAGTTACCTCCGTCTTTGTGCAGCCTTCTAGCCCTCCTAGGTCCAAGCAGAACCAGACCACGGCATGGTCACTCCCCGCCAATGGGTCACTTATCTCCAGGCCCCCAATCTGGTCACTGTCTGCCAGGACCACATCCAGTACCTGCGCCTCCCTGGTCAGTTCCTCCACCTGCTGAGTTAGGAATGCATCTTGAAAGACATCCAACAACCTCTGTTCCCTGGTCACAGAGGATGTCATAGTCTCCCAGTCTGTTCCTGGCATGTTTAAGTCCTCCAACACCACTACCGTTCCTCTGCCCAGTCTGCAGTGTCTCCCAACATCTGCCACCAGACTCTCCTCCAGCTTCTCCGCCAGGGCAGGGGGTCTATACACCACTCCTATTTTTAGTCTCTTGCCCCCCCTTGTTATCAAGGTGACCCAAATCGCCTCCACGGTTCCCTCCGCCTCCTCTACTCCCCCTATGCCAATGGTTTTTGACTATCATTGCTACCCCTCCTCTCCTTCCCTCCCCCTGTCCTTCCTGAACATAGTGTAACCCTCCAGGTTCAGGTCCCAGTCATGTCCTGCAGTGGCCCAGGTCTCAGTGACCGCTGCCACATCCACTGCTCCCTCAGTTAGCATCACCTGGAGCTCAGGCATTTTATTGCCCAAGCTCTTGGCATTTAGCAGGACTACCTTCCACCCTTTCACTATACTTTCATTTCCCCTGCTTGTGTTCCCATGGGGATTCTGTTTTCCCCTGGTCTGCACTTTACCAGTTGGCCTTTTTCCACAATCCTCCAGCTCCCCCGCGGGGTGGAGACAGAGTCCCTCCTTTTTCGGCAACCCCTTGGCAGTTTTTTCTCCCATCCTTCCCCCTTTCACAAGTTTAAACCTCACTTTTCACCAATGAACCCCTCTATTTACAACTTAAGGATTCCCCTCCCCTCCAAATTGAGATGGAGTCTATCTCTAGCATACTGCTCCTTACCCTTCCAGGTCTCCCCCCAATCCCCTATCAACCCATACCCTCTGGCCTCACACCACTCCCTGAGCCACTGGTTTATCTCCCTAATCTTCTTTTTGTGTTCTCCACTAGCCCTTGGCACCGGCAGGATTTCTGAGAAGGAAACTGTGCATCCTATGTCATGACAGACCCTGGTAAGCTCTCTGAATCTTGCCTGTATCTCTAGCTCGCTATTTCCCTCAATGTCATTTGTACCCAGGTGGACCAGTATGTCTGGGGAACCCCCACAATCCTTTGCCAGCTGATATACCTCGTGCTTAGCCCTGTCCACCGTTAGTCCAGGGAAGCATTTTGTTCTAACTGGCCGGGCTTCTCCCTCCCTATCCCATTTGATACCCCTGATCATAGAATCCCCCAACAGGAACACTCTGACCGCTCCTTTTCCTCCATTTCTCCCCCTTCCATGTCTCTCATACTTTCTACCGGACCCTCCACCCAGCCGGCTCCTTGTTCCTCCCCCTATCTGGGTGCCACATGCCAAGCCTCCTTATTTACCCTGGCCACCCCCTCCCCTCCAATCCTATGCCTCTCCTCCTCCTGAGTATCCTTCTGTACCTTGCTAACTCCCCCCTCACTGCTCGTGACTGGTCCTTCTCCCCCATCTGCTAAACTAGCTTGGCTCATCCTCCTTTCCTTCCTGTCTCCATTTAGTCCCTCCTTGCTTGTCGTGCTCCCCTGGCCTAAACCCTCAGCTTCCTTTACCGAATCCTCCTTTTACTTCTGGTCCTTCTCCTTTACCTTTCCTCCCAACTGGTCCTTCTCCTTGCACTTTCCTCCCTCTTCCCCTGCCCCTCCTGCTCTGATTCACTGCTCCCCCCATTTTCCTGCATTCCGGTTCTCCCTGTTCTTCCTGCTATCTGGACCCTGCCTCCTGCCCCCACTCCTTTCCATCTCTAACCACCCTGTCATTAGCTACATCACCCCCTCATCCTCGATCAGAAGAAGAGAACTGAAGCAGTTACAGTGTAAGGTCTGAGTCCACCTCCCTGCCTTGCTTCCTTCTGTCCAGCCCTGGCCATCTGCCTACTTCCCTGAGAATGTTGTCCCTCTGTCCCTCCTTTGTGAGGGTCCCCAGTTACCTGCCTGCTTCCTTGGTAGTGTCCTTTTGGACCCCCTCTGCCAGAGTCCCTATGTGACCCCTGAGTATTCTCCTGCACTCCTTTTCCTATGCCCCCACCCCCAGTGCTTGGTACAACCCCATGGGAGATCCCCTGCCCCCTTCTCTACCATACCTCCCCCTTCCCCCAGCTGTCTCCTAATCCCTGTAACCTCCTCCCTAAGCTGTGCCGGCTGGTAGCACACTGGGCAACCACCGAACTTCAAAGCCAGTCCAGTATCATGGCTGCTCCACACCCTGTGCACCCCACCACCCTCCCAAAGATGTCGGCCCTAATGACATGTGGTTCCATCCCCTTCCAAGTAGGTTTCCTTGGGTGAGCCACCAGGTTCCCCCAGTCCAAGATGCACCCCTACTGCCTAATCAGGTCTCCCACTAATCTTAGATACAGTCCCACAGTACACCGGTAACCCTGTTACTAGGTGCAGTACAACACAGTAAACTTATAAAGGAAATAAACAACTCCCTAAGCTCCTCTCTCCCAGCCTTTAAATCCAACCCCCAGTGGCTAGAACTACATGAGCTGCACCTGCAGCCTTTTCCTCCAATTGCAGGGCAGGTGTTCCCCTATAAATTAGCAGAACTCTGGGGAAGGAGGGGTGGGGGAGGATGGGTTTTGGGCAGACACCCGATTCGAGAGAAAGTGTATCAGCCCTGTGTCTCCCCTCCAAGCCCAGCAGCCAAAGAACCAGGCCCAAGCAACTCCCACCGAATAGGTTTTAAATCAGAAGAAATAGGCCTCCACAAGCGCAGCCTGTTACACAGTGAAACATCCAACAAATGAGCCCACTTACAGCCACCAAATCAGTTTTCAAACTTCCAACAGCCCCAAAAACAATACCCTGCTAGCCCCTTAGAAGTAAGAAAGAAAAGAAATAACCTTCTACCGAGTTAAATCCACAAGAACCCTGTGAAAACAACAAGAAGCAGCTACTGTCCTGGAACGCAACTGATCCTGTCCCCTTCCAGTTCCTTGAGACCAAGACCAAGCTCTGTGGCTATTGTCATAGCTTTTGTCGTAACATGAATTTAAAATTAATTTTGTACACTATTATAAGCTCATGTATAGATTATGTATGTATATACATGTATCGTTCCCACAATTGTTTCAGTGTGACCTAATCAGTCCATTGTACCGTCACTTTCCTGCCAATTCTTCTCTGTGATTGTAATCTGTTGAAATACCTCTGTAATTAATTCCAGGTCACCCCTGAAAAAGGGACTCTCAGAGGCCCAGTCGGTTTACCTGGCCAACAAAATTTAATAAAGGAATAAATAAATTGCATATTGTAGGTTACCACATAAGCACTATGGTGGTTAGGTCCTACTAAATGCCTTCTGTGAGTTAGTTCATGAAGAACACCAGAGGCTGTATTTTGGGACATGCTGTAGTGAGTACTGGTAGGTGGTATATTGGAAATACGGCAGCACAGCAGGTTTTCGTGAGACATGATCACCATTGAGCACTAGCTAGTGCAGGTTTTGAATATAGGACACAGAGAACAGCACCATGGAAAGCCATCTGTGATGTGTATAAAATAGCTACACTTGTGAAACTAAAATCAGTTTTTAAGACACTCTGTAATGTCATATCACCTAGTGATAGAAGTAAGTAGCTGTGATTCTAAAGTGGTAAATGATCTAAAAATATGATAGCAGCACATAGGAGAATATAATAAATAAATGAGATTCACAATGATCATAATCATTAAGGTGAATTGGTATATACAGTTTATGGGAAGCTAATTTTATGGTTTGGAAATGTCATATTATACATCTTGGCTAGAAAAAAATAATCAAATAATTTGAATGTTGTTGAAATTACCACTAGTTTAAGAGAAATACAGACACTGTCAGCAGAAAAAAACAGTGGCCTATACAGGCTGCCCTATTTTGTTTTCCTTCCTTACTTCATGAGTGACCTACTGTCCAGGTGAAGGTTTTGACCACACGCTTCCCCCCACTATATCTACCATACTAGCTCCCTTTGGGGTAGCTATCAGACTCCTGACTGTCCCAGCTGTGCCTGATAGATGAAAGTGAATCATTTGTGTCACTGTAAGCAAACAAATCAGGTTTCCAATTCATTAATATCTATGTACCAGTTTCACATCATGCAGGAGTCCTTTCTACATCAGTTTGCCACAAAGCAGAAGCCAAGGAAGCCACCACAGCATGCATACCACCTCCACCCCAGCACAATGGGTGCCTCTTCCCTGACTCATTCTCATCCTACCAAATAGCTGCATGCATTATGTGAACAGCTTCAATATGGCTGGAGAAACTGAGGTGTCAATCAAGATGGAATCCATAGTATTTTGCACTAAAAATGGAGACTTTCACTAGTGAGGAGCCATCCATTGTTTTATAGTCCAGGGTACAATGAGACTGGTGAACCTTTGCCACAGGGAGTTGATTAGTTAAGGAGTCCTGTAGGTCGTGGTGATGTAGCTGGTAACCTGGACCTATCTCCATGGGGTGGGGTCACCTCAACTGCACCGCCTTGGGAGGTAAGCCAGGGCAAATTGGGGATCGGTTATGGGAGGGGCATCTGTCCGAGAGTAAGGACTGATAATACAGGACAGATGGCAGCAACAAAAATAAATAAATAAAATGCCATGATTAAACTAAAAACAGAATGGATCTAAGGACTGAGCCTTTGGGAACTAAACAGAAAGGTGGACATGTTCTATGACTGGCACCAGAAATAAAGAAATACAGCAGATATTGACAGAAGAGGACCACCTGGCTCACCCAGTTTGCCAGGATGTTTCTGCTTAATTTGTCTCTACAGACCCTAACTCTTCTCCAGCAACTCCTCTCTTCCTTGACTATTTTCTAATTCATTTCTGTCATTATCGCATGCATCCTTAACCCCCCCCATTATTTTCACCTCCAGCACTTCTGCTGATAGTCTGTTCCATGCATGTAACCCTTTTAATGAAGAAATGTTTCCTCAGATCTCACTTAAAGGAGAATTGCGCTGAACCTGCAAGTCAGTTTTCATAATCAAAGTGTTTTTTTTTAAATATCAGTTACATTTCTGTTATAGTTTATCTATACAGGCCTTTTAGTAACCTCAGTGGGAGTGTTTGCTTTACACTCTGGTGTTAAGTACCATTTTAGAACTGTATAATGTAGTTTATGTCCATCTCAGACTGAGTTCTGTAATTCAACATGAATGTATTGTGCCAACAGTAAAAGAGTAGAACAGGGACATAAACTACCTCATACAGTACTAAAATGGTTCTTACCAGCAGCCTCTAAATCAGTAACACCCACTAGGATAGCTAAAAAGCCTGGATAGCTAGAACAATAACAGAATTTAAACCAGTATTTAAAAAAATAGATTCTACTTGGGAAAAATACTTATAGATTCACCTCAGTTCTCCTTTAATCACCCCCTCCAGTTTCATTGCATGCTTCCAGCTCCTGGTACTCTTTCTCATTTGAAGGATACTCCCCTCCTGCACCCTGTTCACCCCTGTGAGGTACTTGTAGGTCTCCATCATGTCATCTCTTGCTTTTGTCTCTTACAAGGTGTATATGTTGAGACTCCTTTGGTCTCTCTTCTTTGGGCTTCTTGTGCAACCCCTGCACCATTTTAGTTGCCTTCTTCTGGACCGTGTCCACCCTGCCTATGTCCTGTCTGTGGTGTGGTAACCAAAACTGGCCACAATACACCAGCTGTCTCACCAATGAGCAATACAATGACAACACCATCTTCCTCCTTGCCTCCTCCTTCTGGCTGGTGATACCCATCTCTTTGCACCCCAGCATCTCACTAGCCTTAGCCACAGCTTTGTCACACTGCCCTACCACCTTGAGGTCATCAGATATGATAACCTGAAGGTCCCTTTCCTGTTTAGTAACTGTCAGTACCACTCTTACATCCTACACTTACTGCCTGGGTTTCTCTGTCCTAGGTGCAGGATTTTGCAATGTTTTACATTTTATTTTATTTATTTAGTTTTTGTTAACATGGTAGGTGCACTAGATAGAAACAGCCTGTTTTTAGGTACGACCCAGGAGAGTACAACAATAGGATGAATGACCTAAAACAATACATAATAGGATACAACATGAACAGGAAAAGGTAGTGAAGGGAAATTATTTATATATATATATAAAATATATATATATATATATATATATATATATATATATATATATATTATAGGTAGCATGGTAGTGCTACCATAGTTAGGGTTGAGGAGCAATTTCTATGTTAAACCCTGAAACTTTGCACCTTAATAACTTTTGAACCATTTGGCGGATTTGCCTAAAATTTAGAATACATAATCAAGAACCATAGTTGTTGGCATCTTCCAAGTTTTGTACCAATCGGATACATGGCTGCGGAGTTATTAAACTTGATTTGCGCGCATGTTTACACTTTTTCTGGAATTCTACGGTTGCGCGTACAGGTCGCACAGTTTGTGCGACTGGCCCAAAATCTTCAGGGAATGTGCAGCCAGGGTCCCCAATGTGCCTTTTGAAGATTTGATGAAAAAATATTAAACGGTTCAAAAGTTATTCAAAAAACAATTTCCCATTATAAGTCAATGGGAAAAGTTAACAAAAAGTTCAACAGTGTCGCAAATGCACTTTTTAGTGTTGCAAATGGCCCTGTTACTGTCACAAATCCTCCATCTTGTTTTCAGTTAGTGATCAGAAAAATGCTTGGCATTTAAAATTGAGACCCTCTAGCAACGTAATTATTTTTGTATTCACCTAGTCGGGCCCTGAGGATGCTAGCCATGTCTTTATTTTGGGGTAAAAAACCGCAGAAATATGTTTTTCAAATTTCTGGAAAAAGTACTGTTGCAAAGTAGTGTCGCACTCATGAAAGTGTCGTAAATTTTTTATGACACTTTGCAAATCATGACACTACTTTAGCATTACTATGCCCAAAATAACAGTAATTATTTGGCACTCCGCTGCAAAAGAACGGTTGAGAGTTTTGGGCTGAAATTTGGAGGGAACGCAGATGACATCTTACAGATGTGCCTTTCAGTGTTGTATTGAAAAAATATTACACAGCAGCAAAGTTACAGCACTCAGAAGTTGACGTTTTTTCCCATAGGATAATATTACGGCGCCTGGCGCATTACAGGAATCCTTTGACACCCTGCTGCAAAATAATGGTTTAGTCTTTTTTCCTGAAATTTGGAGGGAACACAGCCAAAAGCCCACAGATGTGCTTTCAGTGGTTTGGTGAAAAAAATATTACAGGGAGGCAAAGTTATGGTACTCCGAACTTCTCTTTTTTTCCCATAGGATAACATTACGGTGTTCGCCGAGCCTTTCAGGGCCCGTATCTCGGAAACGGTGAGAGATACGGACTTTAATGGGGGCTAAGTACAAAATTAGCCAGGACAGTTGTAAATCATACCACTTTTAAATTTTTTTTCTACGTGGTACGGTTCCTGAGATATTACGCATTTAGTATTCCAAGTTCTCATTTTCTGCTCCGATACTCATTGTTATGCATACATTATTTGTACTCACTGTCTTTCTCTATGCAGGTTTTGGGGAAAACCAGCCTGTGTGCTTACATTACTGTTACTGTTGCTCTTTCTGCTTGCGGTTCCGTACCCATTTCACTTACCGTTGATGTCTGCGCCACCATGTGCGTTATCCTTTGCGTTTTCATTTGCGCTTGCGTTTCTGTTATTTTTTGCCATTTGTGTCTACAGTACTGTTTCTCTTTCTGTTTCACTTTGCGTCACCATGCCCATTGACATTTCTGTTTGCAGGCACCATGTTACTATGTGACAACACATCACGTGGCAGACCGTTCCCGTCTATGCCAGCATGTGCGTTACCCTTTCTGTTCTCATTCGCGCTTCTGTTACCATGTGCACCACTGTTAGCGCTTCTGTTTGGGTTGCTGTTCCTGTTACTATGCCACAAGACGGGCCCCACACTCCCGCCGCTGCATTATATTCACTATTTCTCATTATCATTCTCAAAAAGAAGGGAAATTAGAGGCAAAAAACTCCGTTTAATGCATTAGTAAGGATTGTTCCACAGTGAGAAAAGTGAGGAAATTTGCTGTTAGGGTTGAAAACCCTAACTCCGGATTCAGACCCCCAGCACCACACACACACACACACACACACACACACACACACACACATATGCAAGTATGGGGGAGGACCAAGTCAACACAACCAATGACAGACATCCAGCAGCAGGTGACAGAAATAACAAACAATTGTCTAAATGTACTACGAGACATCCCCACCCACCTGACCAGGTACTGCATGCTCAGTGGAGATCAACACTGAAAGTGAGGCCATGTACACCAAACGTACACATCCCTGATTGCAGCTGCACACAACGTACCACACTTAGTAGTTGCATGGCCTTACCTACCGATGCCCCACACCACACCACAATGGTTACTGTTGCCCTTTCCAGTTGTGGTTCTGTACCTGTTTCACTTACTGTTGCTGTCTGCACCATCATGTGTGTTATGGTTGCGTTTCTGTTATTTTTAGGGATTATTGTGTACAGTACTGTTTCTCTTTCTGTTTTACTTTGCGTCATTATGTCCATTGAAATTTCTGTTTGCAGGCACCATGTTACTATGTGACAACACATCACGTGGCAGATCATTGCTGTCTACACCACCGTGTTTGTTACCCTTTCTGTTCTCATTCACGCTTGCATTACCATGTGCGCTACTGTTAGCGGTTCTGTTTGTGTTGCTGTTTCTGTTACTATGCCACAAGACATCACCAGCAGTGTCAGGTAGGCAGTGGAGCACCCAATGGCAGACAAAAGTAGGTAGTACATTGTCATTGTAGATGCAGATGATAATTCAGATGGATTTGTAAACTGAAGCATACTGTATACCCTCAGCTTGTATATGTACCATTGTCTTCTATTCCATGTACTGTTTACTTCTAGGGTCAACCCTGAAAAAGTGACCTCCGGGGCCCAGTGGGGCTACCCGGTCATCAAAATTCAATTAAGCAATGACGCATGATGCAGGGTTATGTTAATGGTCTGTTAATCACCTTCTGGGGTGTACTGTGGCACGAGGTGTAGCTGAGTGCCATATGCCCCTATAGGGTGATTAACTGACCATTAACATTACCCTTGGTAATGCCTTATTGCTATAATAATAAAAATGTTTTTTTTTACAGTGTTAAAGCTTGTTCAGTAAATGGTTAGCCTCTTCATATATGTCAATAAAAGATTTACATAAGGCTGTTAGAATGTTTGCAGCGAATCAGAAAGCTCAATTTCTGAGACCCTTTTAATAATTAAGTATTAAGGCATGACCAGGGGTTATGTTAATGGTCTATTAATCACGTTCTAGGGGTGTACTGTGGCACGAGGTGTGGCTGAGTGCCACATGTCTCTACAGGGTGATTAACTGACCATTAACATAATCCTTGGGAGTGACTTATTGTTATTATAATGAAACATATTTTTAAACAGTCTTAAACCTTGTTCAGCATATTGTTAATCTCTTCATGTATGTTAATAAAAGATTAAGATAAGGCTGTTAGGATGTTTGCATCCAAGTAGAGACCTCCATTTCTCAGACTCTTTTTTATAATAAATAATAAATAAATAAAGATACACAATATAGTTGAGTATGTGTACATCTATGCCACACATGACTGAAAACAGGCAAACTGTATTATCATTTGTTAGTATTTGCATGGATTTAGGCAGCTCGAGCTGGTGTGCCTCGTTATATTTTTACTGCATTATGACTGGTTATCGATATGGGACTGGAGATCTATGGCACACCTCTGTAATTCTAGGTATAGTTAAGTTAATACAGTTGGGAGTTGCAGAAGCTGAGACAGGGAATTGAAGTACACATAGTAGTGACTGCATCCTAAGTGTATAGTCACAGCTGTGCACTGTTGGGTGCTGATGTGTGGCACCTTGGTACAGTAATAATGACTGTATAGGCACACAAAAAGTAAGTACATTGCTGAGTTTTTTACACTCTTAGGAATTATGTTAAGTGTGACATGCAATGTGTCACATCGTTGCATATGCTGTGATACTGACTGGACATCAGAGGCACCAAACAAATTGATGGAGATATAGTTGTAGCACTATTAGTTAACATTGGTTTGTATGCTTAAGTGAGACACACTTATTTTTATGTCATAATGCTATTTTAAGTAAAGAGTCGACACAGGTGGTTATGGTTTTAAGAAATTTATTGCCAATTTGTTAAATGGAGAAAAGGCCCAATCAAGACTGAAATTTAGTTAACAGAAGCAGTCTCACAATACAGTCTTTGTATGTGTGTAATTATTGCTTGTCATATATGTAAATGTGTAAGAATAATAACAACTGTATAATATGAATTTGAGTAAGTATGTGATATTATAGGAAACTAATCAGGTGTTGTGTGTTTCTAGTGATGTTTCACTACTCACTACTCTTTATGTAAGGAAGTACTTTCTGACATTCGACCTGGAATTCTAATAGTCAAGCTGAAGCTGTGTCGCTTCATTATGTATTTACTATTGAATGTGAAGAGACTTTTTAAAAGTTTTTTTTAAAATGGTTGTATGTTGTAATTATGTGTAGTGCATTGCTTGTGTGGTATGTAAATAAGGCAATGTTAGTAGGTTGTTAACTATGATTACACACATGATATACAAGTGTTTTGTTGTTATTGTGTGACTGCTAATGTGGATGTTCCTGGGGTGGGCGAAAAACCATATGCTAACTGTTGAAGTAATACAATATTAAAAAATGCTACTTCAGTGACATTTGATTGGTGTTATTTAATTATATGTCACTGACTAGGCGCAAATGGAAAATTCCCACCGACCCCTCAATTGAGGCGATCATAAATATTGTCAGGAACAGGTATGTAGTGTGTTGTGATCTGTAACAGTGTCTGATTTACAATTGTCAATATTTTTTACATATGTTAGAATTACTTGTGTGACAAGTTGAAAAAATAGAATATTCTTACATGAACAAATGACATTTTTTAAATTCTTACATTAGCTTCTATGTAAATTCTTAACTTGTAAATACTAAAACTGTGCACGGTATGCATTTTTTAACAAACGTATGCTTAATTAGATATAGTTAGTATAATGCTGTATAATATGTTAAACATTCAGTTGTACTTTAGTGTTAGACTAATACTTTTAGTACAAGTATTAAAGTAGTTATTAACAATGTACAGGTGGATACAAATCCTTATATTATGTACAAGTAATTACAAACATGTAAAAGTCAGTTAATTATATTGTGCAATTGGTTGGTATTTACAGTTGTGTACTTTAGCTTCTTGCATTATCAATAAAGGTAGTTATTTCTACATATGTACAGTATTAGTATTACACATGAAGGTGGGATAGTTCTACACTGTTGCATGGTGAGTGAATGATGCTGTTGTCTATATGTCAAGAGTCAATAGACAAATTGAAGTGCTGATAGACAACTTGTGACAGAGTGCAATGTTTGGTGAATGGTAGAAGTGTTGCTCAGTTATTTATGATGATAACTGAGAACTTCTCTTTATTTGCAAAGAGTAACGCTTTATAACTCATATCAATTTGTTGTTATGTATGAGTCGATACATGAATATTTAAAGATATGTACAGAGGAGGACAGCAGTAAGGCCTCAGTTTTTAGATGTACAATCTTTGATAGACATGTAATCATGGTTTCTCTAGTGACTGTGAATATTGTTGGCGTCGATTGAAGCCACTACAACAATTTTCTGTCAGTTTACTGTTCTGGAGTCTAGCAATCTCTATGTCTGATTGAGATTTTTACTGTGGTGCTATTTTTGAACGATGTCATTTAGTCTTTGTATCGTAACTGCACAATACTTGATCAAGGGACATGTTCGGTAACAGATATATGTCAATACTTTATGAAAAGCTTGATTAAACAACTGATTATTCAAATGACACAGTAACTAATTCTCCTTTTTATGTTAATTACACAGGTCATCAGAGGTGACCCCCAGTAGTTGCCGAGGTAGTACCAGCACAGACAGAAGCTGTGGAGGCTATGGACTCTGACTCAGACAGCGTTATCTTTGTGGAGTCAGATGGTAAGAAGACACTTCTACTGATAATGTTGACTACCTCCTATGAGTACTTGTTGTGTATGATATTAGTAAAACTCTTTTAATTGTGAGGAACAGACTGTGCAAAGTTTTCTCTTGGTCTATAATGAGCACTGTCAACCTGACAAACTGCAAGTGTTACACTGTTGTGTATGGTACACTACAGAACAGGCAGTAGAGTAGCAGAGTGGTAGTGGTGTGTCAGAACACCAATGAGTATGGTGAGTAGGAGACTTGTGATGACAGCAGAAAACACAGTGACAGCTTCATTATGCAGGTGTTCACAGACAGTGTACATCACAATTATGTTCTTGTGTGCCACACATCTGGTGTAGCTGTGTAATGGGATGATCATGGTGAGATATAGATGTACAACTTTTCTGTGCAACATGCGCAACGCACTGATTAATCCCAGTACGATATTCAAAAAGGTATTATGCAGTACACAAAATGTGATGCACCATGCACGTTATTAATGTATGTGACATAAGTTAACGTGATTGTGCACATGTATACTCTGCACATCTCTGTATGGAGACTGGCATGTGGTAAAGATATGCAGGCGCAATCCCTATTTGTGTCACACAGAGTAGAGTGAAGCAAAAAAAAGGAACAATGGCTGCTCAAACATAGGTCTGGGCTGTATTGCACCATGCAACACAGTGGCTGCTGGCTGCAACAGTGGTCTGATCTCTGGTGCTATTGTGTGTCGCCATTATACCCTCTGTCCCTCTACATGTCGAATAACAGGCTATGGATAACTTTAAATCTCTGGTGCCCCAATTAATCTACTTGAAGCTGATTTTTGCTCTGCTGATGTTAATATATCCTTGGTAGACTACTGCACAGTGTATGTTGCACTATTCTGGTCATTTAATGATATATTTATATCATGGGTTGTACACTGCATCCTTGTGAAAAGCAAATAATGTGTTTCATGGATTAATCAGCTCCCCTAGTGGCATCCTGGTTGCATCCATCCCAATTGTGGTCAATATGCTGATACGTTACTGTGGTTTATAGCAGTACCAGTCTAATGACTGAGACAGTAACAGGTAACACCCTGCTACACGTGCCTGAGTGTTGGTCAGGAGTTCACTACCTCCAATCCAACTGGTTGACCTCACACTGACACCGTACAGTATGACTGTAAATAGATTGGTACACAATGTTGTGCAATAGGCGTGTTGAATAGTGTAGTGGACAGTCCCAATGTGTTACTGAAACTATTAATTAACATATTAGAACTGTGTAGTGTACTATAGTGTGTATGGTCAGTGGGCCATATTGTTCAGCTATTGGAATACAGACACAGTCTATGCTATCAGTTGTTGGGTGTGTAGCTGCTTTGCAGATGGGGAGCTGGTGTCTACTGCTGAGTGCGGGAAGGAGGAGGTTATCATGTCACAGTGGAAGGCTGTGTAGAGGGGGTACTAGCATTGATCAGTGTACTGGCTCATTGCATTGACTGGAATCAGTGTGCATGCAGGTACTGGGACAACAGGCATCGTGATTTATCCATTAAAGTAACAATTACGCAATGATAAGGGTCCAGTGTACCTCCAGGGTTAAGAATATCATGTTTGGTCTGCTGTTGGACATGGGGTGGCAAAAGTGTCAAATTCTATTGTACTGACCATGACGCAGCACCATTGCATATTGCTATTTTTACTTTTTGGGCTCATCATAGTACTACTGCAGCATGGCTTGTACCACTGTCTGACAAACTGTGAATATTCTGGTCATTTGGTGCAATGCAGTTTTAATATTACTACTTTTAAGATGTGATACACTGTGACATTTAGAATTGTTACATATACTGTAGTTGCACGGCAGTATAACAGAATATGACCTGTATGTAATAAAGTTAAAGTTTTGTTACATATTGAAATATTTTAATTATGATAATTAAATAAAGTTTTAATAATTTTTATATGGACCACAACAGCTGTAGCAAGACCAGTGGTGCAGGTAAAGCAAGAGGAGACTGATACTGAAGAACATAAGTATTACATTACAAGATTGGGCTACTTGTGAGGTGTAGGATCATTACAATATGCCTACAATTAGGCTACTCAGGTGATGGGGGAAACCTTTATATTATGCCCACGATAGGGCTACTTCAGGGGGTGGGGGGAACCTTAATATTATGTATGCTATTGGGTAGTGGAGGGGACACTTCAGCCCATGATCGGGGCATGGGGGGGTGCCAGCAGGTGTGGCAGGAACAAGTGGAGGGCCATCCACAGGTGCCAGCTGCTGTGTTGCACCCTACAATGTGGCACCTCACCTGGTGGTGGCCCTTGACTTGTTCTTTTTTTTTATGATAACTTTCTGCAGGTGCAGGTAGGGGTTGCACCTGCATGACTTTGCACGGCCCGGCTGAATATCAGGCTGTACAGTTTATGCATGAGCATGCCACCCCTCGTGTGCCTGCATAACTTACTGATGCATCCTGGTGCATTGGGATTTATTTATTTTATTTATTTAGTTTTTGTTGTGCAGGTGCAGTTTCCCCTTTTAAATATTGAACCTGGGTGCATCAGTGAGTTGTGCATGGCGCAACACTGTTGCGCGATACGCAACTCTTTTCAGTATGTGGGCCTCTGTATATAATTCTAAGTAGTAGTTAGAACATTTACTGTTGCTTTATATTCAAATATGTTATGTAATGAAGAAAAACAAACATGTTTTATTGTATTGATTGTTTGCATATTGTGTTACTTAATATATATACAGGTCATGTCTTATTGAAAGACTTGGTGACACAACTAATAAGTCTGATTTTTAAATCCTAAACATTAGTTGTAAGAGACCACCATGCTTACGATCAGTAGAAGATTTTTTTTTTAATGTTTGTTGTACAAAAGCACAAAAGGTATTCTAACTTGTGCTATGTGACAGAAATCATTGTACAGAACATTAACTAATATGTGTTGACTGACATTACAGTGCCAGCGTATACAACACACATGTAATATTAAGAACTTCTGTGCTAGAAACAGTACGTGTACATTGTGGTAGTTCCACAGAATTAACAGTATAAAGCAGTCACGTGTCTTCTATTCCTTACTGTCTTATACACCGTTATTAATCATTTTATATTAATCAATAATATGACAGAGAAGGTAATATATTATATTTATGTAGCAGATGGACTACTTCTGAAAGGGCAGAGAAGTAATTTACTTATAATACATCACATGTGAGTGATATGATATATAGACTAGCAAGAGTCAATTGTACGAATTTCCAGTTTAATATACTGTATATTCCTAACAATAGAGATCTATGTCTACTTAAAAAATATGCAAGCCAAGAACATTACATTATTACATGAAACCCAAGAGATGAAGCTGAATATTTTCAATTGCATATTTATGGATTTTCTTTTGTGTCTTTACAGAACAAGAGCATGAAGAGACATGCACTGTCCACTGCTGCTGTGACCGTAGGCTCGAGGAAGAAAATAGGCAGCATTAAAGCAGAAACTGCTGTGCTGCAGGAGGGACAAGAAAAATTGTTATCCCTCCTCGCAGCGCAGCAGGCAACTATTAAGTTACTGCTTGAACCTGTGGACACAGCAGCAGGTGGCAGTGTGACAAGAACCACAACTTCACCTGCACCACCAACAGCAACTGTTGCTGAGACAGAGTGACAGCCTCCACAGCTTCATTGGTATCTCCCCTTCGCCCATGCCACAACAGCTTCCACTTTCATTGCACCTTCACAAACTGTCCAACTTTCAGCCTGGACTGCCTCGAGCAGCACTAAATCTCTATTTGCATTGGACAGTCTCTCTTGTAAATAGTTTAATAGACTGTAAATAATAATTAAGTTTTATTTTATTTCTTCAGAATAATGAATATTTTTTTTCGTTTGTTCTTATCAGAATCTAAAATTGTTTGTATTTATATTTTTGTGGTACAAGTATTTATTTTTCTATGAATGACAGATTTGATATTTTTTTACAAATGTTTATATTTGACATGATTTCTTTTATAAAAAAAATACAATATTTTCTTAACCAAAAACCTTGCTTCAGTTTCATTTTTGCTTTATGGGTAGTATCTATGGAAAAGGTATCATTACAAATTATTGTTTCAATAGCTATTAAAACAAGGGTGTTGCAGCTGATATTCTATAGTTCAGTGAAAACTTAGTTACAGCCTTATGCTAATCTTTAACTTCAGATAGCTGTAGAGTTAAGCAATATGCTGCTCAATATTTATCATGTTTTCAAACATGTTAAGATTATTATCAAAATATATGACCACGATACATTATGTTGATGGTGAGTTAATAACTATGTAAGTAGATTTACACTTGGGAGACGTTTTGGCATAATACAATGCTACAAGGTCATAAGGACAGCGTTAACAGAATAGTTGACCAATCATTGTCAAATCAATAAATAGTTACATTTCTTGTGCAGTACAAGCTGAGACACACATCACAGTTCAACAACTGTTTATTGTGAAATACATACTATTTATTATCAGTTGTTTTCTGAAAGGTATCTTAACATGTATATAGTTGTTTGATCACTATCTTAAAACTAAAGCCAGTGAAGTTCAGCATGAAAAAATATGGAGGTCTTGAACTGTGTTTCAGAAAAAAATGCCAACAGATTCTATGTTTTATTACAGTAGTACCAGTTACTGCAAAATGACAGAATGTTAAAGAGCAGACAAATATAGTTTTTCACATGATATTGCAATCCTAACTACATGCAATGACAAGCAGTAATAATAATGCATAAGTAGATACAGTAGATGCCGAACACAAAAACATATTATGTGCTCATTCGAAAATCCTGCTATTGATTTGTGTAACATTTCATTACTGTGGGTGTAAACGTTAGTTCTGCTTTTTTGTAACACTTACAATTGATATGTTGTACATGAAATCAAGTGGTGGATTAACAGCATGGCAAAGCTGTGCACTACCACTACTGTATGTATTATGCTAATTATGTGCTGGTAGTGTGATGCATACAGTATGTGCTCTATGACCAGTGCATTGATACACCGAATCATGTGGTGTGAGTGGAAGGGCAGAAGGGTATGTAGTAGCAGCACTGCATCCATGCAGGTAATCATGTGGTGATAGTGTATATCTTGAAGCTCCTGTGCCCTGCAGCACTACATCTATATGACAGATGACATGATGAGACTGTATGGAGTGATGGACCTATACTGCCAGCATAGTATACATACACCAAATTATATGATGAGATCATGGCAGGCAAAGTATGAGTAGTACCACCATTGTATTAATACAGAAAATGATGTGCTGGGATTGCACGGTTGTACTAATCAGTTTCTATTTTCTAGTTTGACTTCTCATTCTCAAAAAGAAGGGAAATTCATAGCAGCAAACTCCATTTAATGCTTCAGTTAGGGTTGTTCCACAGTGACAAAAGCTAGGAAATTCATTGTTAGGGTTGAAAACCCTAACTCCGAATTCAACCCCCCCAGCACCACACACACACAGACACACACACACACATATGCAAGTATGGGGGAGGACCAAGTCAACACAACCAATGACAGACATCCAGCAGCAGGTGACAGAAATAATAAACAATTGTCTAAATGTACTACGAGACATCCCCACCCACCTGACTGCTGCTGGATGTCTGTCATTGATAATATTGACGTCTCCTGCCTTAGCGCATGTATGTGTCTGTGTGTGACAACTGAAATGAGAGTCAGAGTTGAGTTTTCAGCCTAACAATAATTTCACTGGCGCAATAAATACTGAAGCGATAAATGATTTTGCTGAATAGATATATATATATATATATATATATATAAAGTTAGGGTTAGAGAGCCATTTACATGTTAAACCTAAAATTTTGCACCTTAATAACTTTGCAACCGTTCAACGGATTTGCCTGAAATTTGGAATACACGATCAATAAACATACATCTTGGGCTCTGCCAACTTTCATGCTGTTTGGATATACAGCTTCAGGGTTTTTAAGTGTGATCTGTGTGCACGTTTACGCTTTTTTGAAATTCTTTGGTCATCTCTACAGGTCTCACGGTTTGCGCAACTGGTACAAAATCTTAAGGGAACATGCAGCTGGGGTCCCCGATGTGCCTTTTGAAGATTTCATGAAAAAATATTAAACAGTTCAAACATTATTCAAAAAACAAGTTCCCATTATAAGTCAGTAGGGAAAAGTTAAAAAGTTCGACAGTGTCACAAATACACTTTTTGCTTTCGCAAATGGCCCTTTTACTGTGGCAGATCTGCCATTTTGTTTTCAGTTGGTCATCAGAAAAATGCTTGGCATTTAAATGTGGGACCGTCTTGCAACCTAATTCTTTTTGTGTTTACCTAGTCGGACCCTGAGGATGCTAGGCATGTCTTTATTTTGAGGTTAAACACCCTAGAAATAGGTTTTTCAAGTTTCTGAAAAAAGTACTTTCGCAAAGTACTGTTGCACTCACAAAAGTGCCGCAAATTTCTGCGAAAGCTTTCACAAAGTTCGACAGTACTTTTCCAGCCTGTGGCAAAATGACAGCAATTCTTTGCCACCCTGCTGCAAAACAACGGTTTGGTCTTTTGGGATGAAATTTGGAGAAAAAGCAGCCAACATCTCATAGATGTGCTTGCACTATTTCAGTGAAAAAATATTACAGGGCGGCAAAGTTATGGCACTCCAAAGTTGACACTTTTTCCCATAGGATAACAGTACGGCATCCGCCGCATTACAGGAATCCTTTGGCGCCCTGCTGCAAAATTAATGGTTTGGTCTTTTTGGTTGAAATTTGGAGGAAAGAAAGCCAACATCCCACAGATGTGCCTTTCAGGGCTTTGGTGAAAAAATATTACAGGAAGCCAAAGTTATGGCACTCTGAACTTCTCATTTTTTCCCATAGGATAACATTACGGCGTTCGTCGCGCCTTTCAGGGCCCATATCTCAGAAACGGTGCGAGATACGGACTTTTCGTCAGAAAAATGCTTAGGCCCCTAAGAGGAACTAAGTATAAACCTAGCCAGGAAAGTCATAAATCATATGACTTTTACATTTTTTTTCCTACGTCGTACGTTTCCTGAGATATAAGCAATTTAGTATTCCAACTCCTCATTTTCTGCTCCAAGACCCATTATTATGCATACATTCACTGTCTTTCTCTATGCAGCTTTTGCAGAAAACCAGCCTGTGTGCTTACATTACTGTTACCATTTCCACTTGCGGTTCCATACCCGTTTCACTTACTGTTCACGTCTACGCCACCAGGTGCGTTACCCTTTGCGTTTTCATTTGCGCTTGCATTTGCATTATTTTTACCATTTGTGTCCACAGTACTGTTTATCTTTCTTTTTTGCTTTGTGTCACCATGCTCATTACCATTTGCGTTTGCGGGCCCCATGTTATGGGCCCCACACTCCCGCCGCCGCATTACATTCACTATTTCTCGTTATCATTCTCAAAAAGAAGAGAAATGAAAGGCAAAAAGCTCCATTTAATGCATTAGTTAGGGTTGTTCCACAGCGACAAAAGTGAGGAAATTTGGTGTTAGGGTTGAAAGCCCCCCTAGGACCCCCCGCCCACACCCCCAACCGGCATCGGGGTGCGCATTGGGGTTGTTGGTCCTAACTCTCACTCCATTCTCCTATACCTCTGCTTCTTCACACATCTGATGGGGTGAGAGTTAGGACCGGCAACCCCAATATGCACCCGATGCTGGTTGGAGGTGTGGGCGGGGGGGTCCAAGAGGCTTTCAACCCTAACACCGAATTTCCTCACTTTTGTCGCTTGTGAACAACCCTAACTAATGCATTAAACTGAGTTTTTGCCTCTAATATATATATATATATATATATACACACACCATATATATATATATACACACACACACACACACACACACACACACACACATATATATATTTATACAATGGGGGTGAGGCATATTCCAGTGAAATAAACCATGTTATTTTCACTGCAGTGAAATAAATCCTGATGACATCAGCAGAGTTAAAATAAATACTATTTATTACACCCCCGAAACCCACGCTAAACCCGCGCAAAGCCACCAGTTTTATATATATATATATATATATGGTATAAGGGCACATCCGCACCCCTATAGTTAGGGTTCAGTAGGCAGGTTAATGTTAAACGCTAAATATTGCAAATTAATAACTTTGCAGCCGTTTAACAGATTTACACGAAATTTGGAATACATGGTCTTGCATGGTAGGTCTCTTGATTTGCCAAGTTGTGTTTTGATCGGAAATGTGTCTTTTGTGCAGTAAAGCACCAAAACAATTTGTTTTTCATTTTTTCTGGCAATTTGTTTTGATTTTTGCCGATTGTGCTGTGGCCACACTGTTTAGAATTTTGATCTGAAATCTTCAGTATAGAAAGAGGTTTGTCCAAAGAATAATCAAGCATTGGTTTGGTGAAAAAATATTAATTCATACAAAAGTTATTTAATTTTGGAATTTCGGGTTTTGAGCATGCTCAGTTCAGTCTGAGATTTATATGTAAGTTTTGCGAAAGGGGATTGGGCTCATGATCAAGGATTTTGTCACCTTACGATCAGGGTTATTTTAAAATCCCTGTTCATGAGGGAAAATTCCCTTTTCTCAAGCTGTCATCTTGTTTTCATTTTTTACCACAAACAAAATGTTGCTGCTTGCCCAACGGCTGGGCAGTGTTTTAAATTAAGCATGGGTTTTGTTCAGGGTGACACCCTCTACAAGCCCTTGGCTTTGGTTTTCTTTATTTTGGTCAAAAAATGGCTGTTTTACATTTTTCAATTCTTCATTCGCTTCTGATTCTCGTTCGCCAGGTGACAAAATCCCCTTTCGCGAGCTGATCCCCTTTCATGAGCTGACAAAATCCTTGATCATCATTTCCAAACCAGATGAACCTATCTTGTGAACAAGGATTGGCTCACAAATGGTGGGGTTGTCAGCTGGTGAAAGGGGATCGGCTCACGAAAGGGGATTTTGACAGTTTGCAAGAGGGGATTTTTTTTTAATCCCCTTTTGTGAGCTGTCAAAATCCCCTTTCACAAGCTGACAAAATCCTTGATCATCATTTCCAGACCAGATGGCTCTTCACAGGAACAAGGATTGGCTCGCTAACAGGGATTTTGTCAGCTCATGAAAGAGGATTGGTTTTTCAAATCCTCTTTCACAAGTCAGTCCCCTTTCACAAGCTAACAAAATCCTTAATTGCAGCTTCCAGACCAGATGGCCAAAATCTGATGAACAAGGACTTTTACAGCTCGTGATCGGGGATTGACCTCGTGAATGGGGATTTTGACACATCATGAACTAGGAGTTTAAAAACTTTGCCAGTGCATTGTAAATAACTGGTTTGGTCTTTTGGCTTGACATTTGCAGGGTATAAAGGGGGTGACTCAGAGATGTGAATTATGCTGTTTAGGTGTAAAAAAAATTAGTTGGTTCCACAAATATGCCATCACAAAGCTGAAATTCTTCCCTCAGGATAACACTGCGGATAATGCTGCAGCACCCACAGTGACTTTCAGTGTCCCGTATGTCAGAAATGACGTGAGATATGGATGTTTCACTACCTGCAGCTTAGTCCACCTTTAGGTCCACCTAACTCTCACCCCATTCTCCTATGCTGTACCATTTCAGCATGTTTACATATGTAACTCTCACCCCATTCTCCTATGCTGTACCATTTCAGCCTGTTTACATATGTAACTCTCACCCCATTCTCCTATGCTGTACCATTTCAGCCTGTTTACACATGGAATGGGGTGAGAGTTAGACCTAATGACCCCATGGCACACCCCAATGCCTGTTGGTGTGTGGAGGATGGTGGGATGGGGTGGTAGGGTGGGGGTTAGGGGCCCAACCCTACCATCTCATTTCCCTACTTTTTTTGCTTCAGCAATAACTGATGCATTAACAAAGTTTTTTGCAATTACTATATCTATCTAGCTATCTGTCTGTCTGTCTATCTATCTATCTATCTATCCATCTATCATTGCACAATACATTATTAATACATCACTTAGAGTTAACAGCTACAGCAACAAAAGCATGGAAATGTGGTGTTGGGTTCCACCCACCACCCCACCCCATCTCTACCATCAGACGTCGTGGTGTACCATGGGGTCATCAGGCCCAACTTTCACCCCATTCCATGTCTAAGCAAGCTGACATGTTACAGTATAGGAGAGTGGGGTGAGAGTTAGGCCTGATGACCCCATGGCATAACCTGAAATCTGTTGGTGTGTGGAGGGGGGTGGGGTGGTAGGGATGGTAACCCTAACACCACATTTCCATGCTTTTGCTGCTGTGCTATTAATCCTACCTGATTCATTAACAGAGCTTTTTTTGCAATGAATTTCTCTTCTTTTTGAGAAAGTTTAATGTAACTGGTATGCGTATGTGGAAACTCAGGACCTCCAGGCCCTGCACTCCCACTTACACATAACCACATAGCCATACAGCAGCCCTGTAGGGCAAGAAACCCTTGTTTTAGTAATTTGCAAATATCTCAGCAACCGTAGCAGCTACGAAAATAATCCAAGCGTAGTTATAATCATGACAGTGAGTCCTCCATGACAGATAAGTCACCCAAACCTGCATCTCACATTATTTACAAGATACGGGCACTGAAAAGCACTGAAAAGGCACCCTTGGAACCCTTGGAACACATTTTTGCCAATATCTCCATAACCATAGCAAATAGGGAAAACATTCCACAGCAGTCATAATTTTTGATTTCCAAACTTACTTTTGATCACCTATAGGTGATCTAAGCTGCAAGTAGTGAAAAATCCATATCTCGCTTCATTTTTGCGATATTGGCTCTGAAAGTCATCATGGATGTCACAATGTTATCCTAAGGGGAAATTTCTCAATTTCGGAGCACTATAACTTTGGGCTCATTGAATGTTTGGGTACCAATCTATGAAAAGACGCATCTGTGGGCGAGGGCTTGCCATCCTGCAAATTTCAGCCCAAAGGTCCTAACTGTTTTGTTGTAGGGGGATGGCAAAAATGAGCAGTTTTTTGTACTAAGTACTTTCGCTAATTGCGAGAGTTTTACAAAAACAGCACAATGCTTTTGTGATTTGCAAAAGTGTCACAGATGCTTCTTTTGCAATTTGCAAAACTACAGGGGCCCTGAGTTTTAAAACTGCATTTCTGGGGGGGGGGACAGTTACCCATCAAAACAGAAAGGGTTGGCATCCGCATCACCTGACTAGGTAAACACAATAGTCGGTGTTTACCTAGGGGGTCCCAAATCTAAACGCCAGGCACTTTTCGCTCTTATTAACTGAAAACAAGATGGTAGCAGCACAAAAGTAAAATGGCCATTTGCCACAGTAAAATATACTGGTGGCAGCTTTCGTGAGACAAATATATTTGTTCCCATTGACTATAATAGGAAACTTGTTTTTTTGAATAACTTTTGAACAGTTTAATACTTTTTCACCAAATTTTCAAAAGACACATGAATGACCCAGAGTGCATCTTTCCTGATGATTTCAGACCAAATGGACAAATTGTGTGGGCTGTGGGCGCATGCAAAGAATCATGGAAGAAGTCATTTTTTTTAACTTTTTTGGCATTCTGCAGCTCCGCAGCCATACATCTGACTGTAACACAACTTGCCAGATCCAGAGATCTATGTTACCAGACTGTGCATACAAACTTTCAAACAAATCTGTCATATGGTGACAAAGATGTAAGGTGCAAAATTTGAGGTTTTACATTGAAATGCTTCTATATATGGATACAGTATGAATATTGATTGGAAAAAAAAACTCCATTAATGCATCAGTTAGGGTTAATAGTACAGTGACAAAAGTTTGGAAATGTGCTGCTAGGGTTCAAAACCCTAACTCTGCATTCCCCCTAAACCCCCCCACACACACACATACACACACTCATGCAAGCAGGTGAAGGTCCAAAGCAATACAACCAATCAGAGACAACCAGCATCAGCTAACAGAAGTAACGTACAACTCTGTAAATGTACTGCAAGAAGTGATGTAACATACATTACATTATCCACAGATAGTTTCTTGGAAATGAGAGTTAGTATAAGCCTACCAACAGTCATTGGATGTTTGAATTTATTTTTCTGATAGAGTGAATCAGTCCTAATAACAAACGGTAGTAATAATAAAAGTAATTATTTGTAGTATAGATTACAAGTAACATCTGAAAGCACAGTTGTAACATCCAAAGATAACAATAACATGCTGCTAATGAGTATTTCCAGATAACGTAGCAGTATAACAACATTTGATGGTGCTAGTCTCATACTTGAGCAGCATCTTAAAAGTAGTATGTATCATCTCTATATTTCCTGCTACCACATGCCCATGTGGTAGCCTGTAGCAGCCCAATTGTTGAATACTGACACATAAAAGTAAATAGTTTGAAAATGTGTACAGACTAAGTCTCATTGTATGAAGAAGATATGCCAGTAATAATGTATCATCATATTGTGCTGGCAGTGTAGAGTCGATGATACTATATTTGGCTTATTATTACATAGTAAATGTGAAATAAGTACAGTGTTGTGATTATTGTGGTTACAGATGTGACAGAGTGGTACAGTGCCTTACAATCTTGCAAGTGTCTTGCATATGTGTGTGTTTGGGGGGTTGGGGGAAGGCGGAGTTAGGGTTTTGAACCATAACAGAACATTTCCAAACTTTTGTCACTGTACTATTAACCCTAACTGATGCATTAATGGAGTTTTTGCAATAAATTTCCCTTCTTTTGAGAAAGTGTAATGTAAGTGGTGTGGGGTAGTGGAGTGCAGGGCCCCCCTTCACATTTTCCATTTTTAGCATAATGAGCAGACATGTGGAGTGCATGCCCTCCTGGCCTTGCAATCCACTTATACACAACAGAGCCATAGACCAGCCCCATAGGGCAAGGAACCTTGTAAAACTAATTTGCTAATATCTCAGCAACTGTAGCAGCTAGGAAACAAATTCCACTGCTGGTGTAATCATGACAGTGAGTATCAACTGAATCTGTATCTCACATCATTTCTGAGATACGGGCACCAAAATGCACTGAAACAGCACCCTTGGAAACCTTTGAATATATTTTGGCCAATATCTCTGTAACTGTAGCAAGTAGGAAAAAAACTCCACTGCAGGTATCATCTATGATTTCCAAACTTGTATCAGCAGCCTAGTTAACCTACAAGTGAACTAAGCCACCAGCAGCAAAAGTTCTGTATCTCACTTAGGTTTCAAGATACGGGTGCCAAAAGGCATAATGGATGCCGCAGTGTTATCCTATGGGAACTTTCTCAACTTTGGAATGCTGTATCATTTTGTACCTTAAATGTTTTGGCACCAAACCATGAAACAGCATATCTGTGGGAGCAGGGCTTGACACTCTGCAAGTTTCAGTCCAAAAGACCCAACCGTTTTGTTGCAAGAGGATGGCAAAGATTTGCAGTTTTTTTGAAGAATACTTTTGCAATACACGAAAGTTTTGCAAAAAGTAGCATGAAACATTTGCATTTGTGAAAGTATTTTTCCCCAAAGTTTAAAATGACATTTCTGGGGGGTTTTCCTGCCAAAATAGATAGGGCTGGCATCCTCAGGACCTGACTAGGTAAACCCAACAGTCAGTGTTTACCTAGAGGGTCCCAAATTTAAATGCCGGGGCCCAATTGTCAAACACTGGACCAAGACACAAGGTGCATACATCAAGTAGAAAGAAGCAGGCAGCACGATGTGCCAAAGCACAAGAAAGATGGGACTCAGAAACACACATTGCGGGAATGCAAGATCCGGTGTGTCAACCACTCTGTGTGCCAGTGCAGCGCCATATGCCGGCTAGCACCATGATGCATGGTGCGTTGCGACATGGGCAAGGCAAGCTGGATTTATTTTAATTTTTTTTTTTATTTATCAAGTCTAGGATTACAAATACCTTTGAGCCATGGCTCTTTTACAAAGGTTCCATGTCAGAGAAATACAAATTATGGGGAACATCAAGACAGACATTACAACAATGTGGACATTGCAAACAGAGTACAGATTAATACAGTTCAAGGGTGGCATTGTAACAAGGCAGCCAGCGGCATTTGTCAGAGAAAATAGACAACAGATAAGAAGTGCCAGAGTCATAGGGAGAGGGAAGAAGGGAGGGGAGGAGGGGGGGAGACGGAATGTAGGAAGGGTGGCGAGAGGGTGAAAAGTGCATGCAGGAGAGTAATTCACAAACCTACCCCAAACAGGATATTTCAAACACCTACTAGACCACTCACAGCTGATCTAAGGGGACTTAGAAAAAGAAAGGGAAGAGACAGGGCTGGTATTACAGGACTGACACAGAGGACTGCTGCAGGACAGAAAGAGACACCCCAGAGGATGTCTGCACTACTGGCCCTACTGGGCATATGGCTGGCCATGCTATGCCGTAGGTGACATTCCCGCCAGGAAGCACAACAGGGTGGTGCTGTACAGCAGCCACAGCAACAGATGCAGCAGGTGCACAGACAGCAGCAGCACAGACACAGGAGGCATGCCATGCAAGTGTACCACCCACGCACCGCACATATGGGCCTGTCCGAGAAGTAGTGCATCGCATGATATCGGCATGGCAAGGCAGCCATAGCACAGCTATGCTAGGATCTTGAGGCTGACATGAGAAGCAGGACATGTAGAGGCCATTCCATACCAACAGAGGTGAATGTATGTGCAGCCCTATGGGTATTGGCCAGTGGCGGATTCCAGACACTGAGCAGCGACACAGTGGGCATCTCACAGACCTCCATATCATGGTGCCTGAGGGCATTCATGGATGCCCTTGTACACAGATCGCACCAATACATCTGCCTACCCACAGATGCCCAAGAGCAGCTGGCAATCAAGCAGGGATTCTACAGCACAACAGGATTTCCATGTGTGTTTGGTGCAGTAGACTGCACACACATTGCCATAAGGGCACCGCTGGAAGAACCAGACACCTATGTGAATCACCAGGGATACCATTCCATGAATGTACAAGTCATTAACAACAGCAGGTGCCGAATACTGGATGTCGTGGCACTGTATCCTGGGTCCACACATGATGCATATATCTACAGGAACTGTGGAGTGTATGAGGCATTCCAGAATGGAACACTCACAGATGGCTGGCTGATAGGTAAGACCAGGGCCCCTACTTTTCTGCGGCACAGTGGGACCAAGTTCTGCAGCAAGACTACCATTTGCTGCAGAACTTCTGTGGCGGTGGTTTGTAATTTCTGCAGAAGTTCTGCGGCACTAACAAACTACCACATCACAGTGTCAGCTTGTCATCCTGTCATCTGACTTCACTTTCATGGCAGTAGTTATAGCAATCAGGATGGTGGAAAGCACAGTAACACTAGTTCAAAAAATAACAGACTTACAAAAATAATTTTATGCCTAAAAAAGCAAAACAAATGTCTCTCCCTTAAGGTCCTAGCCTGTTGCATAAATGACATATGCAGAGGGGATCTTGTGCAATAAATAAGGTATTTCTGTATGCATGCTATCTATCCCACAAGTGAGGTTTCCACTATCACTTACATATTTGTATGTGCTTTCAACACCACTCATGAGGTTCCCACTGTGTATCACTTATATATTTATCTGCAATCTGTAACATACATACAAATATGCGTGTGTGTGTGTGTGGTGAGAGAGACAGAGATATTGTGTGTGTGTGTGTGTGTGTGTGTGTACACACATATATATATATATATTTTAATTTCCATGAACTTGCATCCTCATTCATATAGGTCCCATTGGAAATGGAATAGAGGTGTTATTGCAAAACTCATTTTTCATGTCAACCTGCTTTCCCTGATGCACTACGTAACACCATCAGGCCATGACATGCATGTGAACCAATTGTGAGATAGAGCTCTCCGGCCCATCACAACGTGTTCACCATGTGACAGAACACTGCACCATACCGTCCCAGGCTTTGAGCAGTGATGTGTTCCACCAATCCTTGTGCTGTCCAGCCAGCTCCCAGAGCTAATCTCTGAACCTGAGTTGCGGCACAGAAACACAGCTTGCTAACCTCTGGCCCAACAGCTGTCCCTGAAAACAACATTTCTCCATAACTTTTAGGTGATTCTATCAACCAATGACAATATGTAATCAATAACCCTGGCAAAAATCGTACAGTGCAATTATTTATTAACAGGTCTATTCTTTCAACAGGTCTACATATTATTATATTTCACTTTTCTGGGCATAATTACTTTATTTTTCTTAAAAATGTAGACAGTTAAATTCATTTTACCAGTTATTAATTTCAGATAGCATCTCTATACCTTAAAGTCACAAATAGGTTTGTACAAAGTGAGGTATGGACTTAACAGGTCTGTGCTATTGACAAGGTTTTGTTTAAGTTGGCCCTAGTACAACAACGTAAGATTGAAAATTGTATTAGGCTGTAGTGCAGGTTGAGCAAATATCACCATGCATGATGTGCTGTGCCACCGTCTCTGGCAGTGGGAGCTGTGGAAGATAAGTGACTGTTCATTTCTGTTGAAGAATGCTGCCATTTTGTTAGCTAATGTATGATGTTATAGCAATGATAACATCACATTCTGAACATATAGAGGGGTTTTGGCTGTAAAAAGAGGGGAAGGGAACCAGATTCTATGTATAAACAGAAATATTAATAAAAATCACCAAGAAGAGTGAATTCTGCGGCACCGTAGAAGTTCTGCTGTAGATTGCAAGTTCTGTGCAAAATTCTGCGGCCACAGAATTCTAGGGGCCTTGGGTAAGGCACACACATACACACAGAGAAAGGTGAGCATGTGAAGCATGTGGTCACAACAGTCACCTCCCTCTCCCTCCCCACAGGTGATAGCAGATACCCACAACAGCCCTGGATGATGACACTGTTGAGATGGCCCCAGAGTGCAGTAGAGCAATGCTACAGTGATGCCCACTCAACAACACGCAGCATGATAGAACGCACATTCAGCATCCTCCAGATGAAGTTCCAGTGCCTCGAAAGATCAGGCAGTGCATTGCAGTATACACCAGTAATGGCATGTAAAACTGTCATAGCATGTTGCGTGCTGCACAACATAGCACTTGATCACAGCACACCAATGCCAGAGGATGAGGAGGTACCCAGCAATGATGGTGACCCTGCAGAGGAGGAGGAGGAGGTGAGGCCTTCCATTTGCTGGTGACAAAAAGGCCAGCCACAACACACACTGGCCAGACAACACATTCAGGTGGAGCTGATCAGGTCACACTTTGGATGAGTGCACACAACAGCATGCACAGTGTGCAAGGGCACAGGTAAAGCAACACCACCATGGTGCCCATAGGGCATGGACCACAGTCTTGAGGCCATGGGAATGTTGCACCCATGCAGCCATGTAACACACTACAGGCATGCTGGGCAACAATGCCATGGCACTGCAAAGAACAACAAAGCAGTGCCAGGTACCCAGGGACCACCAGCGAGACAGCCGCACACTGCTGGTGGACCAGAACAGCTGTGGCAATACTGAAGTGTCACCACCTGGGCCTGCAGACAAGCAGGGCAGCACTAGTGACAAAGAGGTGCCTTGCCTATGCTGACCCAGATGGCACAAGTCACAGTGACACTGGCAGCAGCATGTGTGGCGGGTGGGCATTGCAAGCACGTGGAACAGGTGGACGAGACATATGTCAGATATGGTGACAGGCAAGGTGGGATGTGTTGCATGCCAAGCACTGCAGCCACAGCAGTAGGTGGGCCATGTAGACAGCATGGGTTGGGTACAGCTCAACAGTGCTACCATGCCACACAGCATACCAGTGCTGTTGCCTCCATGCAATGTCATTGTGTGGTGGGTGCAGGAGCAGGCCCAACAGTGACAAGGAGGACTGTGTGGGTGGATGGCTGCACACACCATGCAGCACAGCCCAAGGTGTAGCACATAGCCAGGCAGAATGCAGCTGTGGCTACAGGAAATGGTTGGGTGGTGGCATACCCATAGGGCATGCCATGTGGAGTGGTACATAGTGGTACAGTAAGCAGGGCCCCCACCCAGCACCAGTGTAGTACCTGGAACAGATGCAGTGTCAACACACCATGCAGCATGCGGGAAAAGCACCCGTGGTAATGCAGGTTGTGTTGTGACATGCCTGGTGTGGACACTGTGTGTGATACCAATGCAACTTGCATTGCATGCGGTCCATTGGACTATGCAACGTGTGTCACGTGTGGTCGGAGCCACAGGAAAGCAGGGCAATATGGCTCACATGCAGCATAGCCACCAGCATGTGCTAGCACAGCAGTTGCACAAGCAGTAGGCCACACAGGACAGTGCAGCCCAAGCAACTTGTGGCAGATACAGTGAATTGGCAGTCAGAGGACAAATATATCCAATAGCACACAACAGGTGGCAATCCCTGAAGCCATGGCACACTGGAGCAGGGCACCTAACTACTCTGGTGATGAGAAAGTGCTCCTCATAAGCCTGATTGAGCAATGGACCAGGGCACTGTTCCTACAGGGGGGACAGCAATCTAGCCTCTTAAACAGGGAAAGAGTGTGGTCTACCATTGGTACCAGGATCCAGGCAGTGTCTGGTATCAGGAGGACCATGAGGCAGGTCAGGCACCATTGGAATGACCTGGTCTGGAGGAATGGAGGGTCAGATTCTGGCCCACCTGTGGAGGATGGCTCACATCACAGATGTCCAGATGCACGGAGGACAGCCAAGGCAGCCAGGTATGTGCAGCCACAACTGATACTGATACACAGCACACCACAGTGACCACAGATGCACAGCTGAGCACTGATGAGGTCACACACCATTATGTCTCTGCAGGAGAGGGCAGCACCACCAAAGGGCAGGGGAGGCCAGGGAGACATGGACAGGGTGGAAAGGGACAAGGACCCCAAGGAGCACAACATCACCAAGGTATATATACAGCTGACATGACATGTATGCAGCAATGTAAGCCACTGCATAGGGCCCATCATGCAGGGGGGAGGCATAGCAGCAGCCAAGTGCCGTGAGGGCCTGTGGCGTCATTAGGCCTAGTGATGCAAACTAGTTGGCTGGATGTGCATCCCCGTTGCCACAGGCCACATGAGCCACTGCAGCCATCCAGGCAGCAACCTGTGTCTGATGTCATGCATACAGGGAACATATTCTGGCAATGTGTTCACAGACGTGCACACAGGGGGACACATGGGCATGCCAGGCAGCACAAGTGACTCACATGGTATGGAGTGCAGACACAGGGCTGGACACCATCATGCCCCTGCTGACATACAGCAGTGCTATGCATGTGTTGCATGTGCACTGCACAGTGTCGTGACAGGCCACATGATGGTACCGTTGGAGCCATGCAAGGCCGGCACATGATGCAGCAGACACACACAGCAGCAGGGCCAGCAGTGCCGGCCATGGCTATTGGTTATGGGTAGGGCAAGCACTGTGTGCACATGTGTGGGAGTGTGACCCATACACAATTGGTGCATGTCACAGCTTACGCAACACATGGCATGGCATGTCAATGGCATGCCACCCTTGCATTTGCAGTCCAGACAACACATATTTTCTGGTGACACATAATTGTGGAATGTGTTGCAGTCCCTCACAGTCTGTCAGATTGTATTTCAGTTGCTGCTGCCAGTGTGCAGAGGGGACTGCAGGGCTGTGATGCATGGTCGTGTGCCCTTGAGCAAGCAATAGGCCTCTTGGAATGGGCTGAAGCACGGGCGTATGCTGCCAGAACTAGGAGAATGGCCCAGGGCTGTCAGCAGGTATCACCACAGGAGGGTACAGAGGACAATGCAGAGGAGGAGGCTGACCAGTGTAATGGCAGCAGTGGCCTCAACACATGGAGCTGGACAACGGTGCTGTGGGCTGGTCTGTGGATGATGACACAGCGGACATGTCCACAGGTGAAGGCACCCTGGATGCAGCTGGACAGGCAAGTGCTGGCCTGGATGATGATAGTGTTGCCCTTGTGCATGGGGCTGCGGGACCAGCCCTCAAACTTGAACCTGTGCAGCCTGTGAGTGCCGATGACAAATCACTGGACATGGATGCGGGGGAAGGGCCACGCTGACATACATCTGCACCTGTCCACCCTCCATGACTTTGCACGGGGACTCAGCACACACATCAGGCCCCTGGTGAGGCATCTGTCCATGATGAATGATGCTATGTGCGACCTGCTGGAGTACCTGGAACAGATTGGCGGACACTGACCATTGGACATGTGACTGCAACATTGTCCAGGACATTACATGCTACATGGCGGACATGCTACAGACAGGGCACATAGTGTATCCCACACACAGGTGTATGTTACTTCAGGTTGTGGGTAACACAGTGTGCAATGATGTAAATTGTTGCACTGTTCCACCTCTGTTTCTGTGTTAGTTGCTGTGCCCACTGCATTGTCTACCATTCCAAATGCCATCACAGTTGTTGGTGTGTATTGCTTTGTTGTGCATAATACATTACTGTTCCATGCTCATGCTGTGTCCGTGTGTCATTCATTACTGTGCATGCCCTACATCTGCCTACGCTGTGTACAGGTCAGTTTCAGCCAATGTGTGAGTACCTGCCCGCAAGGGCATACACAGGCCCAAATCTGGACACCTGTGGCTGTCGTCCTATGCCGTGTGATGTGCACTGCATGCAAACATGGCACTATGTGTCACAGGGATAGGTAGTGTCACATGCTGGGCACAGTGTCAGAACACTGTATACCTATGGGTGAGTGTCACCCAGTAATGGGGTCCTCTTAGTTCCACAGTGGCATGCCACAGTGGGTAAGCCAAACCAGCAGTCGACAAGGTGGGACCCTGCGGTTTGGGTCTGCATGTGTTGTGCATGTCACTGTACCATACATGTGGTACACAATTCCATGGTGGGGCTGTGTGGTGTATCACGGTATGTAGCATACCGCAGTGCCCACCCTTCATCATGCATTCTGCATCTCTGTATGCCTGATGTGGTGGCATTTTACATGTCAGGTACTGCATGTGGGTGTGCTGCAGTGGGTTGTATGTGTAACAATATGTTTGATGGGGTGACAGCAGTCCTGCACAGGCCATGCACTTGGGTGTGGAAGTACACCTAGCACCATGGAGGGGTACGGTGCTGTGTGTGCCACTGGCCATGCCTGTGGTGGTGCGCCCCACCATTGTATGTGTACCCACTGGATACACTGGGAACAGGGATGTGTGGGGGGCATGCCTGGTTGTTGGTAGATAGTGGTGCACGGGATGTGGGTGTGCGGTGTCAATGGGTATTGAGCATGCTATGGTGTATGCACACGTGCAGGCCACTGTTCCCAGGGCAGGCTTTGGGGGTTGTACAGGCATCCAGCACATGCTGTACAGGTTGGCATTGTGCATACTGCTGTCATGTGGGTGGTGGCATGCTGCAGGCTTGTGTGTGTGTGCATCCCCTGCTCTTGTGGCATGTCCGGGTGGGTAATGGCCATGGGTGCTGTACATGGGACATGGAGTACATGTACATGCATCACATGTACGCACGGCACATGTGTGACACCATATGTGGCGTGTGTGTTTGGGTGGGGGGCTATGCTCAGGGTATGGTGTGGACACAGGCCCAGACACAATCATCAAGGTGACCCCCCCGTCCAGTGTACATGCCTGGCATGATGTGTGCTTCCTACTGCTGTGTGTGTGTGTGTGTGTGTGTGTGTGTAGGCTTCCCTTTATGGCCAATAGTGGCTGGATTCTGACTCTGTGCAGAGCATGGTGGCTGTACCACCATGTTGCTGCTCTGCGCTGCATCCTGGGGTGTGTCACACACTGTCTTTGCTCCTGGGCCAGCCGGCATTGTGTGTGTCCTGTGTCTCTGTGACCATAGTGGTGTTGCCAGCCGTGGTTGTTGTGTTGCAGCAGTTCCTGTCATACAGCTGCTGTTCCACCTCCATCTGGTCCAGCTGCTAGCTGCTGCTGTCTGTGCACTGGACTCTGCTGCTGCTGGTCCTTGCCTGGCCATCAGGCCATTCCACCTGCATCAGTGTGGCTCCTCTTGTGGCCTCAAGACTGGGATGTTGTGTACTGTGCAGGTGTCTGTGTTGCACTGGGTGTTGGCATATCCATCTTGTTGCCCAGCCCCATTATGATCTATGTGTGGCCGGCCTGCACCACAGCACTGTCTGGCAGGTGTATGTTCTGTCCCTTCTGCACCTCCTGTTCCCCTACCCCTACATGCCTGTGCACATCCTCGGCTATGTTCATGGGTGTGTTGCTGCAGCTGTCTTCCATGTCTTGTCTGACTGTGGCTCCCTGTTGTGTATGCCCCACTGTGCCATGTCCACTGTCAACACTAGCATCACTGCATGCCACCAGCCTATCCTTGTTGTCTGTCATGCCCACATGTCTGTCCTCAGTGGCACTGTCGTCCTGTTGCTGTTCCCCTTTGTCTCCATGATGGCCATCCATGTCACCCACAGCCCTGTCCTCATGTCCAGCTGTGCTTGTCATATGCTGTGTCATCACTGTTGCCAGCTGTTGTCCTGTGGGAATCGCTGACTGTGCCGCACCCTGTGTACCCTCATGGCTCTGTCTCACATCTTGTATGCCCCTGTGGGACTCATGCTGGGTCACACCTGCTATGTGTTCTGTGCTGTGCTGTTCATCACCTGCCCATCTCTAGTGCTGCCACACATTGCATTCCTGACATGACTGGGGACCATTGCCACTCTGGCTGCATGCTGTTTCATGCATCTTGCAATCTCCTGCAGTGCTGTTGCCATTGCTGTTGTTGCCTCCGTCTGGGTGATGTGCAGCACAATGCTGTGTTCCATGACAGTGATCTGCCTTTCTATGGCATCTGTTTGGCATGCAACACACAGCCATATGTCCTGGAGTAGCCTTGCTGTCTGTGTTGTTTGGCCTACCCCTTCCTGTATCCCATGTGTCATGGCTGCATGGATGTCTGCTGCTGTCAGCTGCAGTTGTCCCATGTGTGCTACTTTGGCAGTGGTGTGGTCATGAATACTGTCATGTATCACATCCAGCTCATGCTGTAATGCCTCCTGGGTGAACATGACATCCTGGCAGGTCATCCCCGAGATCATCATCCAATATCAGTGGTGTTGCACCTTATTGCACCTTATTGGCCTGTCCCACCAGCACCTCCAGGAGCCTTTTCCACGGTACAGTGTGTTTGGACAGCATGGCCTCTGGTGGTGTGTACACTGTGTGCTTGTCCTGCAACACTGCTATCCCTTCTATCCTCCGGCCACTCTGTGTCTGCCATGGTCCATTGTAGGTCTGCTGTTGTGCCCACTGGTGTGCTGTGCCCCATGGTACTGTGGCTGTTGGATAGCATGGCATTACTGTCAGCGTCACTACCCTGTCCAGCCTCACTATCTGTCTCACTCCTCTGGGCCTGGCTCACTGTGCTGTCACTGGTGGACACCTGCTGGTTTTCATCATCACTGTTGCTGTCCGTGCCATGCTGTTCTGAAGCATTACTGTCACTGTTGGTCACAGCATGGCATTGCAGTGGTGTGGGCCACCTGGCAGTGGCACATTCTCTGGTCTGTGTACTCTGGCTACCTGTTGAGTATACAGGCAGATGTGCACAGTGGTTTACATCTGGTCCACATGTCCTGGTGTGTGTCCATTACCACAGTGCATGTCCAGCCTGTGGCGCCCAGTGGAGGGGTGGCCGTATGCATCCCATGCTCCTGAATGGTGGACCAGGCCATCACTGTGTCCATCTATCCCTGCCCCCGTGGGTCACTGTCCATTGTGGGTCTTTGAATTGTGGGCCCTTGTTGGCCATGTAGGGTGTCAGCCTCCACTGGTGGTGCCATGTCTGCTGTCTGCACAGTGGTGTCACCCATCTCATGCATGCCCAGTGCTTACCTTGTGCATGTTGTTGCTGATACAGGTCCTGCTCAGTGTCACCCTGTATGCTGTGTGTGATGATCTGTGCCACTACACATTCCTCATGTCTGCTGAGGGGCCATGGTTGTGTGGGTCCTCCACTCATTGCCATTGTGCAGCACCTGTTGTGGGCTGCCTTCTCCTTCACATGGTGCTTGTTGTCACAGTGCCAGCTCTGAACCTCCCTCACACTGCACCTGCAGGGGGCCGCTGCATTCACCTGTCTGACTACCTCATCCCATGCTTCCTGCCACTGTGTCCGTATCTTCTGGTCCCCTCCCCAGGACAGTAGCAGGTCTGCCAGTTGGATGTCACATTCATGTCACATCCTTGCATCATTGAACATCATACACATGTGATATTGTCTCCCACATACCTGCCTTCCTGGGACTCAGTTGCATCCAGGAGGATGTCTGTCTCCTGATCTGTGAAGTTCTTCTTCCTGGAGTGGCTAGTCTTTTTCCTCCATGTTCCTGGGGTTGTCTGTCCCCTCTCTCCTTGCTGCATCCTCTGTGGTTCAGCCATGATTTGGCTCCTGCGTGTTGATGCTGCATGCACCATGCGGTCTGCCTAAGCTATTTATAAGACACACCATGCATTCTTGCACCATGCACACTGCGTTTGATACATGATGCATTTTTTGCTGAATTGAGTGCATTGCCGATGGCACAGGGTGCTTTGGCACATGGTGCGTTCGATGCTCCTTGCACCGTTCTTAAGTCTCGTTTGAAAATTGGGCTCCAGGCATTTTTCTCTCTCACTAACTGAGAACAAGATGGTGGTAGCATGAAAGTAAAAGGGTCATTTGTGAGAGTAAAAGTTCATTTTTCTAAACTTTTGCAATGCACATATATTTTCTCCCATTGATTATAATGGGAAATTTGTTTATTGTATATCTTTTGACGGTTCTTCAAATCTTCAAAAGGCACATCAGTGACCAAGGCTGTATCTTCCCTGAAGATTTTGGAATGAACGGACAAGTCATGCAGCCTCTGGGCATGAGCAAAGAAACATGCAAAAAGTAAATTTTTTTTTCGTTTTGTGGTGTTCTGTAGTATACTGGTGCTACTGTGCCAGTATAATACATATATATATATATATATATATCTATATCTATATATATATATATATATATATTTAGAAAATGGGCATTAAAAATCCTGAATCCTGATTGGCTGCAACAAGTTTTCAGCCATGTTCTTATCAGGACATAAACTTACAATGGGCACTTCTTGTGGTAACCTGAGCCCCATAACAGAAACCTATCACTGCGCCACCTTTACCAGCCATCAGAAATCTACCTGAGTGAGCACTTTCAGGCTACTCTCTGCCAAAGCAGTGGCAGCGTAGACAAGGTGGTAAACACTCCCAGCCCCCCCCACACACACACATGATGACCTCAAACAAACAAAACAATGAGCTGCAGGTAGCAGTCCTCCATTTGTGATCCACCAACACAGCAGCTTTAAAATAAAAATCATGCAATAGACTGCAAAAGCTGTACGTGCCATATTTATTTCTTTTTCTCACTGCCACTATTTTCCTCGCAGGACCAGCTGTCGCTCCCTCTGCTCACCGTTTCTGACTCACTGTCCTCCATTATGTGTTTTTATCTGAATCCAAAAGAAATTAAAGCAAAAAGCCCAAATCTCTAATGGCAATTGTAGAGCAACAGTTACAGTTTAAAAATCGCACAGAAAAAAATGTCAATAAAGTGCCTCCCACAGCTTCAAAATCCTCTACTTATGATCTGCTCAAGGAGACAACACCTGTTCAATAAATCCAGTCCTGATGCTCAGCCCATAATATTATCTGTCTGACCAGTGCTCTTATTAAACCCGTCAGAATCAATAGTACAACACGGGAGATGCAGCTTTAAAATCATGAATCAGGAAGCAACTGTGTACGGTGGTCTTTAAGAGACACACTCGCTCCCAGTCTGCCAGCCATCAACTGTAAAAGAAATCAACAAAGTAATTTAAGAACACAAGTAAATGAATAAATAAAACAACACCCCCAAAACATGCTTTCTTAATCTTGGGGGGGGATATCACACAAAATACTTCACCCGATATTTCACATACTCAGTCCTGCAGACTGTAAATAAAACTGTCAGCAAACTAAGCCATATTAAAGATAGCAAATTAAAATAAAAACATGTCCTTGAGCATTTCAGTGGTGAGTTGATGTGTTATAGACACCAACATGCTGTAGCGACATTTGAGTTGCATAGCAAGACAATAACAGGGACAACTTTCTTTATTTTCTACTGATACACAATTTCTCACTATTTTTAAGGCCACTTTTAAGGGCATGTGTTAAAAATAACTCCTTTACAGATGGGCCCATTTTATAAGCGCAATAAGACACTCTGAGGTGTAGGTTATGGCCTGATAAGAGCATGCCCCAGGTGCAAAAGGCACCCGGCGCAGCCACCGCATGCCTGATAATGCACCTGGGGCATCCACTTATCAGGCCATAACCCACACCTTGCTGTCTGTTATTGCTGGCATATATATATATAAATAAATATATGTGTGTGTGTATATATATATATATATATATATATATAGCAAAAAAATCAGTTAATGCATCAGTTAGGGTTTTGTCACTGTGGAAACAACCCTAACTGGTGCATTAATGGAGTTATTTGCAATGAATGTTGATTCTTTTTGAGAAAGTGTAATGTAAGTGGTATGTGTTAGTGGGAATGCGGGCCCTGCACTCCCTTTACATTGTCCATTTTTATGCATAATGGTATGTATGTGGGAGAGCAGGACCTTCAGGCCCCAGTTCCCACTTATACATAAGTATGCAGACATACAGCAGCCCTATAGGGCAAGGAAGCCTTGTAACAGTAATTTGCTAATATCTCAGCAACCGTAGCAGCCAGGAAAAAAAGTCCAGTTTTGGTGTAATCACGACAGTGAGTATGTCATGAGATATAATTCAACTTAATCCATATCTGGTATCGCTTCTGAGATACGAGCACCGAAGAGCACTAAAAAGGTATCCTTTGAACCCTTGGAACATGTTTTTGCCAATATCTCTGAAACCGTAGAAAGAAGGGAAGCAATTCCACTGCAGATGTCATCTATGATTTCTGAACTTGTTTCAGCAGCTTAGTTCACCTTGCCAGTAGCAAAAACACTATATCTTGCTTCATTTTCGAGATATGGGTGCCAAAAGGCATAATGGGCACCGCAATGCTATCCTATGGGATATTTCTCAACTTCAGAACACTGTAAGTTTGGCCCCTTGAATGTTTTGGCACCAAACCACCAAAAGGTACATCAGTGGGACCAGGGCTTGCTACCCTGCAAATTTCAGCACAAAAGAGCCAATTGTTTTGTTGGAGGAGGATGGCAAAGATTTGAAGTTATTTTTAAAAATACTTTTGCAAATCACAAAAGTTTCTCAAAAAATAGCATGAAACTTTTGCATTTATGAAAGTTTCGCAAAAGCATTTGCAAAAGTATTTTTTCTCTGATGTTGAAAATGGTATTTCTGGGGGGTTTAACCCCTCAAAAAGATAAGTCTAGCATCCTTAGGACCTGACTAGGCAAACCCAAGAGGGTCCCAATTTTAAATGCCAGACATTTTTCTCTCTCATTAACTGAAAACAAGATGGCCAAATCACAAAAATAAAAGGGCCATTTGTGAAAAGTAAAACTGCATTTACGAAACTTTTGTGATGCACATATAATTATTCCTTATTGACTATAATGGCGAATTTGTTTTTTGAATAACTTTTGAATGGTTTAATACTTTTACTCCAAATCTTCCAAAGGCACATCAGTGACCCAGACTTCAACTTCCCTGATGATTTTAGACCTCACAAACCATGTGGGCTGTGGGCATGAGCAAAGAAACACGCAAAAAGTCAACTTTCGATTTTTTTTGGCATTCTGTAGCTCCACAACCATACATCTGACCATAACACAACTTGCATATCGAGAGATCTATGGTACCAGACCATGCATGCAAAATTTCAGGCAGATCCATCATATGGTGGCAAAGTTATTAAGGTGCAAAATGTGAGCTTTAACATTAACATGCTTACTCAACCCTAACCAACTGTATGAGTTCTGCCACCATCATAGTGCCTTGGAGGTAGACACACGTGCTGAGCAACCATGGGTCATGCCCTACAGTAAGCATTTCTTGTGTTACAAACAGCAATAATAATATTTAAGCAGATGCATATATTTCAATAGTGAAATCAAATCAATTCAAATCAACTTTATTTTTATAGCACCTTTCAAAACTAAGGCACTGTACATAAAACCAAAGACATAAAAATAAAACTAAAACAAGAACATTAAAACAGATCATCCATGACCAGGGAAAGCTAAGCTAAATAAATAGTTTTTTAACTCAATTTTAAATCTATCGACAGTTGGGCATTCTCTCAGCTGATGAGTTAGATAATTCCACAGGGTTGGCGCTGAAAAAGCGAAGGCATGAGAACCAGATGTCTTCAATCGTACACTGGAAATCTTCAGCAATCCCTAATCGGTGGAACGAAGAGGATGGAGGGGGCAGTAGGGTACCAGGAGATATTGCAGGTAGCTGGGTCCCTGATCATGTAGGGCTTTAAAGGTTAGCAAGCCAACCTTAAAGTTGATCCGACACCAAGCAGGCAGCCAGTGCAGCTCGCGGAGCATAGGCGTAACATGACTGGTTCTAGAAGTTCCAGTCAAAAGCCTGGCTGCCGCCTTCTGCACCAGCTGCAGGTGGTGGATATCAATCCCTTGTAGCCCTAGGTAGAGGGAATTGCAGTAATCAAGACAGGTAGTGACAAAGGCATGGACCAGTGTTGGAAGATCATTCGGAAGAACCAGGTGTTTCACCTGGTCGATATTCCTCAGATGGTTAAAAGAGGATTTGATGACAGCTGCCACCGGAGATTTTAGGGTCAGACCATGATCAAAAATAACGCCCAGGTTACGCACCCAATCTGAGGTAGTGAGCAACATACCACCTAGTAATAAGCCTGATGGTTGTCCAGCCCCCAAACCTGCCCCCGGATGGCCTAGGTCCACTACCAGCACTTCAGTCTTATCTGGATTCAGTCTCAGCCAGCGGGAACTCATCCAAAATCTGATCTCAGTAAGGCAATTATTTAGTACAGAGAGTGCATCATCCTGTCCGGGCAGAAAGGACATATACAGCTGAGTATCATCTGCATAGCAGTGAAAACCCAGACTGTATCGCCTGATGATATCTCCCAATGGCAGCATATACACTGCAAACAACACGGGGGCTAAAATGGAACCCTGCTGCACCCCACAAGGAAGGGATTGAGCACCAGAGGAATACATTCCAGTGGCAACTCTCTGAAACCTGCCTGTGAGGTAAGAATGGAACCATTTAAGGACTGTACCAGACAGCCCACAAAAGTGCCGCAGGCGCACCAGCAGCACACCAGTAACACACAGTACGTTATCCACAGGTAGTTTCTTGGGAATGAGAGTTAGTATAAACCTACCAATAGTCATTGGATGTCTGCATTCATTGTTCTGATAGAGTGAGTCAGTTCTAATAGCAAATGGTAGTAATAATAAAAGTAATTATTTCTAGTATAGTTTACAAGTAACATGTGAAAGCAACAGTTGCAACATCCAAAGCTAACAATAACATGCTGCTAATGAGTATTTCCATAAAATGTAGCAGTATAAGAAAATTCAACATATAGATGATGTTCTATTTACAGAATCAATTACAGCATTCTGTCATGTGGTGATATTCACAGCAGGGTTAGCACAGTATCCAGCACCATAGTTAGAACATTGCCTGTTGCGACCCTAAACTCATGCTCTTAACCACTCGTCATGTTTCCCAAGAACCCGGTACATTTTCTCTATCACCTCCTGAGTGTCCACCCTATTACATATGTTGGTATCATCTGTGAAAAGGTATACCCTCTGTCCCTGTTCCTCAGTAATGTCATTTTTAGTGATACTGAACAGGACTTAACCCTGTGGCACCCCTCTGATCATTCTTTCATCATTTGAATGCATGCCATTTATTACCACTCTCTATCTCATATCCATCCTCCAACTCCTAACTGGATTAACCACTTTTGATGCCTCCCTTAGGCTGCTCCATTCCTTCATCAGACTCCTGTGCACTACAGTTTCAAAGTCCAGATAGGCCACATTCACTGCTCTAGATATCCCTGGTTATCCAGTCAAGAGATCGGTCAGATTCATTTGACATGACCATCACCCCCCCATTAGTCCATGCTGCCTGTGGTCTAGCAGTTCTCTGGATTCATGATACTGCACTGGTCTTTTCTTTAGCAGGGTTTCAATTAATTTCTCCACCACTGAAGTGACACTGACCAACCTGTAGTTGCTAACTTCCTTCCTGCTGCTACTGTTATGTAGATGGCCACACCAGTTCTTTCCAGTCCTCTGCAACCACTCCTGTCTCTAGTAATATGTTGAAAAAAGGCTGTCAAGTGTATCCTTCCCAGTTTCATAGCTTTCCCCACTTTCAGAGCTGCATGTCCTTTCCAGACTTATTCTTCTGAAAATGGACTTGTGTCCACCTCTCCACTTGTTCTTGACACTCACTGGTGGGCCATTCCCCTCTCTTTCTGCTATGAATACTGAGCAGAAATTCTTGAATGGCAGCTTTTTCCTGGTCCTCTTCTGCATACTGTCCCTCTCTGCCTTTCAAATCCTCACTATCCTTCCACTTGCTTTCCACTTCTCACTTATGTATTTTTTCCATAATGCTGTTTACTGTCGGTGTTCATGCAGGCAGGCTCCCAGCCCTACACCTCATGCCTATTGCACAGTTTTCTGGTCCCTCAGGTGAGTGTTAGGACCATATAGCTAAAGTCCACCCACTATTACATAATCCAGGTGTACACAGGGGAACTGGCCAAGCGCTGCCTGAGCGAAGTCAGTGAGACTTCAAGAAGCCAGTCTGACTCACCTTTTTCTATTTTTCTCAGCTGTGCTCTTGCTGTCATGTGTGTTGGTTTGCATGTGGATGCTTACATGCCACACATCATGACAGCCCTGCCCTTTGTGTGCCTGTAGTTGCTCTGCCACCAAGCCACCGCATAGCAACAGAATAAAGCCAGGTTGATAAACCAACCTCCTCCAGGTGAGGAAAGCAGTTCATCGCACACCTCATCGTCTCCCACCTCTGCTGCCTTCAGCAACCAGCACTCATACCCAAACTCAGGTTGCCAGTGTGGTAGGAGGCAAGGCTCAAAAGGCCACAGCCCCCATGACACATGGCTTGCTATCTGAAGAAGGAATTATCCAATGTACTGTAGTAACCCTTTCAGTGATTTTTTCCTTTGTTTGTACCTTTGCTCCAGTCACAACCTTGCCTGCTACCCTCTGCTTTACTTGATATACTCCTTTTCTGTTTCTTTATACCTCCTGAATGCCACCCTTTTCCTTCTGTCACTCTTTTTCCATCTGCTTTGATTCACTTTCTTCACACACAGGTTGGTTACTTTAATTATTTTTCCACACTGTGCCTCCTCCACTCCTTTGGCAATCCCCCATTCAAGGCAATTTCTGAGGTAATTCCTCCATTTCTTTAAAATCCACCCTCCTAAACTCAGGAACCTTCATCCCATGTTGTTAGTCTCTGTTCCTGTCTTAATGTTACACCACAGTTTACAGTGATTGCAGGTTCCTAGAAGACAAGGTTTGCTGGCAAAAAGCACCTAGCTTCACCTGAGCTTTGTTTTGCAATGTTTGCTTGAAAGGATAGAGCAAGGGGCAACATTAACAGAGCAAGGAGAAACATTAACAGAGCAAGGAGAAACATTAAGACTTATTTGGGCTAAGCAAAGTTACTGTCTTGTTACTATTTTTTTGTGTTTACAGGTTGTCCTTTTGGGTTTTGTTACTGATTTGTGCTTACAGGTTTTACAGTTTACTGCTTTATTTTTCTCTGATTGAAATTGTTTTTTGCAGGGTATATTTTCTGTTAAATTACTACAGGTTGTGCATACAGGTTTTGTTACTCTTTTGTGTTTACAGGTTTTACAGTTTGCTGCTTTATTTTTCTCTGATTGAAATTGTTTTTTGCAGGGTATATTTACTGTTAAATTGTTGTGCAGGTTGTCTTGCTGAAAGGAATGAAAGCACACAACAGGGTGTGGGGGATGGTTAGAGCAGTAACCAATTGTTTTTGGAGGGCAGGTCTTGGTGCCACCCACCCTGACTCGCAACCCACCCATCCCAAGTGCATCATTTCCTTTATACCAGGGGTTCTGACATCACTGCCCCAAAAGGGCAAATGACATACACCTGTCATAACCTTAACAGCCCAGCATGCTGCATAGGGTTTAGATGCACTTACACACTCGCACACACTAACAAACAAAAATTTAAAAAGGAAGGGAAAGAGACATGTGGGGAGATACAACCCATGTTCAGATTGTAGTGCCATTTCCTGTCTCCAGGGTGACCCACATTACCTCTTCTCCTTCCTGTTTATCATTTAGTTCCATTGCTTTGATTCCTAACCTTACATAGAGAGCTACTCATCCTCCTCTTTTACCCTTCCTGTCCCTCCTGTAGCTTGTGTACACTGGTGTGTTGACATTCCAGTCATGGTTCTCTGTATACCATGTCTGTGACTGCCATGATATCCTGGTGTCCCTCTTCCATCAAGACCACTAGTTCAGGGATCTTGTTACCCAGACTACAGGGATTGGTACTCATTGATCTCCATTTCCTGATGGTCTTACTCCTTTTAGTCCCATCCCTGTCCTTATGGCCTTTGTCTTGTCCATTTACACCTGTCCTGTTCCCCATCAATTTCTTTACCTTGGTATTTACCTCTCTAGCTGCCCTGTTTTGTGAGGGGGCAGGGATTTCTCTGCTTCTTTTCAGTACATTCCCCCTTGTCTAGTTTAAATGCTTGACAATGAAGCATTTAGACCTATCACCTAGGATCCTGGTTCCCCTCCTAGGCAGATGTAGACCATTGCACCAATATAGGCCTGTATCCCTCTAGGTTGACCCCCAGTCCCCAGTGAAGCCAAAACTCTGAGCTCCACACCAGTTTTTCAACCATTTATTGAAACCCACAGTGTGGAGTACACATCTTAGATCACCATTTACAGCAGTAGCATCCTGAGAAAGTCACCATGCATGCTACTTGTCTAAGGCCCCTCCAAAACTCCACCAACTCCTCCTGCACTGCTCTGATCCCATTCCCAGCCAGGTCATTTGTCACTAGGTGGACAAAGAAAGCCAGTTCCCTCTCCCTTGCAGCTGTTCCCACCGATCCTGAGGATTTGCTTCCTGTCCCTCCAGGCTATGGTGCCAGGCAGGCACCTTACCTCCCTCTCCCCTCCCTTCCCCATTTTTACCCTGTTAATGATTGAGCCCCACACCAGGAGTTGTTTCATTCCCCTGTGAGGTCCCATGCCACCCTCCTGTGGTTCTTCTTTGTGGAGGTTCCCAACATCTTCCCTGGTCTCCATTGTGGGTTCCTCCATAGAGGAATCATGCTCCACCAGAATGGCATATGAATTGTGGAGAAGTACAACTGGAGAGACACTTCTCTGTTACACCACCATCACCCTCCCTGAACCTACCATGGTCCAACTACTCCTGTTTCTTGGCAACCTCTGAGGCAGCAGCAGCAGCCCTGGTGGACCCTGGGTGGGAAAGGAAGTTTCACAAATCCTCAACAGGTCATCCTGGAAATGGGCAACCTCTTCCTTCAGACCAGAGAGGTGCTGCAGATAGGGCAGCATTACAGCCTTCAGAGCATCTACCAGAAGACTGCCACCCCACATCCAGTGCATTGCACCACTCCCCACATGTTTCTTTTCCTACCTTTTTAAATTTTTGTTTTCTAGTGTGTGTGAGTGTGTAAGTGCATCTGCACCCTATGCAGCATTCTTGGATGTTAAGGAAGTGACAGGTGTATGTCATTTGCCCTTTTGGGGGAGTGATGTCAGAACCCCTGGTATAAAGGGAATGATGCACTTGGGATGGGTGGGTTGCAAGTCAGGGTGGGTGGGACCAAGACCTGCCCTCCAAAAACAATCGGTTACTGCTCTGACCACCCCCCACACCCTGTTGTGTGCTTTCATTCCTTTCAACAAGACAATCTGCACAACAATTTAACAGTAAATATTCCCTGCAAAAAACAATTTCAATCAGAGAAAAATAAAGCAGTAAACTGTAAAACCTGTAAACACAAAAGAGTAACAAAACCTGTATGCACAACCTGTAGCAATTTAACAGAAAATATACCCTGCAAAACACTATTTCAATCAGAGAAAAATAAAGCAGTAAACTGTAAAACCTGTAAGCACAAATCAGTAACAAAACCCATAAGGACAACCTGTAAACACAAAAAAATAGTAACAAGACAGTAACTTTCCTTAGCCAAAAGAAGCCTTAATGTTTCTCCTTGCTCTGTTAATGTTACTCCTTGCTCTATCCTTTCAAGCAAACATAGAAAAACAAAGCTCAGGTGAAGCTAGGTGCTTTTTGCCAGCAACCCTAGTCTTCTGGGAACCTGCAATCACTGTACACTGTGGTGTAACATTAAGACAGGAACAGAGGCTAACAACATGGGGATGAAGGTTCCTGAGTTTAGGAGGGTGGATTTTAAAGAAATGGAGGAATTACCTCAGAAATTGCCTTGAATGGGGGATTGGCAAAGGAGTGGAGGAGGCACAGTGTGGAAAAATAATTAAAGCAACCAACCTGTGTGAAGAAAATGAAACAAAGCAGATGGAAAAGAGTGACAGAAGGAAAAGGTGGCATTCAGGAGGTATAAAGAAACAGAAAAGGAGTATATCAAGTAAAGCAGACAGTAGCAGGCAAGGTTGTGACTGGAGCAAAGGTACAAACAAAGGAAAAATCACTGAAAGGGTTACTACTGTACATTGATAATCTCTTCTTCAGATAGCAAGCCATGTGTCATGGGGCTGTGGCCTTTTGAGCCTTGCCTCCCTACCACTGGCAACCTGAGTTTGGTATGGGTGCTGGTTGCTGAAGGCAGCAGTGGGAGACGATGAGGTGTGCGATGAACTGCTTTCCTCTCACCTGGAGGAGGTTGGTTTATCAACCTGGCTTTATTCTGTTGCTATGCGTGGTGGCTTGCGGCAGAGCAACCACAGGGCACACAAAGGGCAGGGGCTGTCATATGATGTGGCATGTAAGCATCCACATGCAAACCAACACACATGACAGCAAGAGCACAGTTGAGAAAAATAAAGGTGAGTCAGACTGGCTTCATGAAGTCTCACTGACTTCGCCAGGCTGCGCTTGGCCAGTTCTCTGTGTACACCTGGGATTATGTGGCCAGTGGTAGACTTTAGCTATATGGTCCTAACACTCACCTGAGGGACCAGAAAACTGTGCAATAGGTAGAGGAGTGGGTGTGGGGCTGGGAGCCTGCCTGCATGAATACCGACAGTAAGCAGCATTATGGAAAAAAATACATAAGTGAGAAGTGGAAAGCAAGTGGAAGGATAGTGAGGATTTGAAAGACAGAGAGGGACAGTATGCAGAAGAGGACAAGGAAAAAGCTGCCATTCAAGAATTTCTGCTCAGTATTCACAGCAGAAAGAGAGGGGAATGGCCCACCAGTGAGTGTCAGGAACAAGTGGAGAGGAGGACACAAATCCATTTTCAGAAGAATAAGTCTGGAAAGGACCTGCAACTCTGAAAGTGGGGAAAGCTATGAGACTGGGAAGGATACACTTAGCCTTTTTTCAACATATTACTAGAGACAGGAGTGATTCCAGAGGACTGGAAAAGAACTGGTGTGGCCATCTACATAACAGTAGCAGCAGGAAGGAAGTTAGCAACTACAGGTTGGTCAGTGTCACTTCAGTGGTGGGGAAATTAATTGAAACCCTGCTAAAGGAAAGACCAGTACAGTATCATGAATCCGGAGAACTGCTAGACCACAGGCAGCATGGACTAATGGGGGGTGATGGTCATGCCAAATGAATCTGACAGATCTCTTGACTGGATAACCAGGGATATCTAGAGCAGTGAATGTGGCCTATCTGGACTTTGAAACTGTAGTACACAGGAGTCTGATGAAGGAATGGAGCAGCCTAAGGGTGGCATCAAAAGTGGTTAATCCAGTTAGGAGTTGGAGGATGGATATGAGATAGAGAGTGGTAATAAATGGCATAGAAAATACAAAATCACACATGCTAACACAATGCAAAGCATCAAGTGGCTGTATATGCAAATCACCACAGAATGTTATGCTGGTCTAACTTTAAGCAGAATTGCATGATGTCTAGGCTCTTTCACACAGTTTGCAAAGGAAAGTAATACATGCAAACTGTGTGAGAGGTTTTCGGCACCATGCAACTCTGCTTAAAGTTGAACCAGCATGATGTTCTGTGGTGATTTGCATATGCAGCCCATGATGCTTTGCATTGTGTTGGCATGTGTGATTTTGTATTTCCTTGAAACTTGGCTTCCCAGCCAAATGCTCTTTGGGGTAACCCTTGCCTCAGTGTTTTTGCACAGAGGTTCTTTGTCTTATAAATGGCATGCATTCAAATGATGAAAGAATGATCAGAGGGGTGCCACAGGGTTAAGTCCTCTTCAGTATCACCAAAAATGACATTACTGAGGAAAAGGGACAGAGGGTATACCTTTTCACAGATGATACCAACATATGTAATAGGGTGGACACTCAGGAAGTGATGGAGAAAATGTACAGGGTTCTTGGGAAACATGAGGAGTGGTTAAGAGCATGAGGTTAGGGTCGCAACAGGCAACGTTCTAACTATGGTGCTGGATACTGTGCTAACCCTGCTGTGAATATCACCGCATGACATAATGCTGTAATTGATTCTATAAATAGAACATCATCTATATGTTGAATGTTGTTATACTGCTACATTTCCTGGAAATACTCATTAGCAGCATGTTATTATTCGCTTTGGATGTTACAACTGTTGCTTTCACATGTTACTTGTAAACTATACTACAAATAATTACTTTTATGATTACTACCATTTGTTATTAGGAATGACTCACTCTATCAGAATAATGAATGCAGACATCCAATGACTATTGGTAGGCTTATACTAACTCTCATTTCCAAGAAACTATCTGTGGATAACATACCGTGTGTTACTGGTGTGCTGCTGGTACGCCTGCGGCACTTTTGTGGGCTGTCTGGTACAGTCCTTAAATCAGTGATGGGCAACCTGGAAATGACTGAGGGCCAAAAGTGTGGCCCTCGAACTACCTCAAGGGCCACATAAGCGTGGATAACACATTTTACATTTTCCAACAAGATTGACTCATTTGATAAAAAACACCTGTTTATTAAATATATTCTACTAATTGAGCATCATTAAAAATGTTTTAGTATTAAACAGCATACAATTATATTATAAATAACAGTAATTAACTTAACTCCCTAATTGCCAAAATTATCTTTCGTATTGAAAGCAGAAATAGCAAAAGTTAATACAGTGCTGCCATAGTGCTTAAAAATATGACTTGACGAAATAAACACACAAGCACCAACAAGCAGAATATGGTCCTGTTGAAGTTAAAAAGATCACCATACCAACTGAATACAAGAGCACTACAGTGCCACAGCAGTATGCCCAGTCCCTCTGTAAATTAACTCAGTTAGCCCAGTCGCTCGATAGTGATCTGGAAGCACAAATGAAAGTACAGTCCCACAGCAGTGTGCCCGGTCCCTCTGTAAATTACATCAGTTAGCCCAGTCCTTCGATACTGATCTGGAAGGAGGCGCAAATGAAAGTACTCACACAGTAGTACGCATGGTCCCTTGGTACACTGAGTAAGTTAGACTTACCCTTAATTAAGCCTGTTCCACGGTACATTTAAAAATGACGCCCAGTCCACGGTACATTTACGGAGCCAGTTCCCTCAGTACATTACCCTTGATGCGCACAATCATCAGCAAGCAGGATGAGCGATGCGGAAGGCACATGGACAGAATTTAAAGGCACAGCAATGGAGAAAATGCAATTATTTTATTTTTGCTGAAAATGATGCTGGGGGCCACAAAAATCACATCGAGGGCCGCATGTGGCCTGCGGGCCGCAGTTTGCCCATCACTGCCTTAAATGGTTCCATTCTTACCTCACGGGCAGGTTTCAGAGAGTTGCCAATGGAATTTATTCCTCTGGGGTGCTCACTCCCTGCCTTGTGGGGTACCGCATGGTTCCATTTTAGCCCCCATGTTGTTTGCAGTGCGTATGCTGCCATTGGGAGATATCATCAGGCAATACAGTCTGAGTTTTCACTGCTATGCAGATGATACTCAGCTGTATATGTCCTTTCTGCCCGGACAGGATGATGCACTCTCCATGCTAAATAATTGCCTTACTGAGAACAGATTTTGGATGAGTTCCAGCTGGCTGAGACTGAATCCTGAAAAGACTAAAGTGCGGGTAGTGGACCTAGGCCGTCTGGGTGCAGATTTTGGGGCTGGACAACCATCAGGCTTATTACCTGGTGGTATGTCGCTCACTACATTGGATCGGGTGCGTAACCTGGGCGTTATTTTTGATGATGGTCTAACCCTAAAATCTCAGGTGTCAGCTGTCATCAAATCCTCTTTTTATCATCTGAGGAATATTGCCTGGGTGAAACACCTGGTTCCTCCAGATGATCTTCCAACACTGGTCCATGCCTTTGTCACTACCCGTCTTGATTACTGCAATTCCCTTTACCTAGGGCTACCAGGAGTTGATATCCACTGCCTGCAGCTGGTGCAGAACGCAGCGGCCAGGCTTTTGACTGGGACTTCTAGAACCAGTCATATTACGCCTGTGCTCTGCGAGCTGCACTGGCTGCCTGTTTGGTGGCAGATCACCTTTAAGGTTAGCTTGCTAACCTTTAAAGCCCCACATGATCAGGGACTCGGCTACCTGCAAGATCTCCTGGTACCCTACTGCCCCCTCCATCCTCTCCGTTTCACTGACAAGGGATTGCTGGAGATTCCCAGGGTACCATTGAAGACATCTGGTTCTCTTGCCTTTGCTTTTTCAGCGCCAACCCTGTGGAATTATCTACCTGGTCGGCTGAGAGAATGCCCAACTGTCGATAGATTTAAAACTGAGTTAAAAACCTATTTATTTAGCTTAGCTTTCCCTATTCATGGATGATCTGATTTTAATGTTCTTGTTTTAATTTTATTTTTATGTCTTTGGTTTTATGTACAGTGCCTTGGTTTTGAAAGGTGCTATAAAAATAAAGTTGATTTGATTTGATTTGATTTCACTATTGAAATAATAAGTCTAATGCAGCTGCCTCAAAGGATGCCGAGAACGAGGAGCACTTGGATGACAGTGGGCTCAGGGAGGGTTAGAGCAGTCAGGCAGAGGCACATCCCAGATCCTATTTCTCTCAAGAACTCATATGCCACACTGGCAAATGAGGACAACCAAATAGAGGTACCCAGAGAAGTGGAAGGAAAGGATGTGGAGGTTAGGCAAGGAGGTGACCTCAGTGGGGAAAGCAGTGGACCCCAGAGGAGGAGGAGGAAGTGAATCCTGGTGGGGGACTCCATCATAAGAGGGATCCAGCTAGGAACACAGGAGGGGGAGGACAGGGAGGTGAGGTGCCTACCAGGTGCCACGGCATGGAGAGATGGAAGGAAGATACTGGGGATCACTGGGAAGGCAAGACGGGAGGGTGAGCTGGATGTCATTATCCACCTAGGTACTAATGACTTGGCAAATGGGGAGCCAAAGGAAGTTCAGGAAGAGTTTAGGAAACTGGGGAGGGGTCTCAAGCAAGTAGCTACTTCTGTCACTTTCTCAGAAGTACTACCTGTGAGAGGCAAGGGAGAGCATAGGAGTGCATGCACCAGGAACTTTAACTCATGGTTGAAGAACTGGTGCTGTGAGGAAGGGTTTGAATTCATTGGTGACTGGGGACCCACCTGGAGGGATGGAGGTTTGTTCAAGCCTGATGGCCTGCATCCATCCTGGAGGGGAATCCAAGCACTCAATGATAAGTTTAAATGCTACATTGACAAGCATTTAAACTAGCAAAGGGGGTGGCAGGCTAGCAAGGACGGTACCTACTTGCTCACCCCCACAGCTAGTAGTGGAACCAGTGAACCAGAGGAGTGGCTATCTCTGCAAAGCAGTGTGCAAAAGATGGAGATTAGTGTCCAAAAGGTGGATAAGCAGAAAAGGGCAAAATTCAGCAGAAGGGCAGACAGCAAGGAGAACCAGGATAAATGACAACCAAGGAAGGGCTGAGTAGAACAGTGAAGCAATCTAGGAGGTCAAATCATGGAAAGCCATGTGTAAATGCCAGGGCCTTAGCAACAAGATGGAAGATCTGGAGGCTGTCATGGTACAGTCAGACCTGGACATTGTGGCCATCACTGAAACCTGGTGTAATGATAACCATGACTGGGAGATGGCCATACCTGGCTACAACATATTCAGAAGAGACAGAGCAGGCAGGAAGGGAGGAGGAGTGGCACTGTATGTGAAAAATGACATAAGGGCCACACAGATCCAGGAGGAACAAAATGGGGGAGAGATACTGTGGGTTAAGCTGGAAAGGAAAATGAGGCCAGCCATCCGCACAGGTGTGGTCTATAGACCACCAGCCCAGGAGGAAGAAACAGATAGGAGTTGATGCTAGCCATCCAAAGGATGGCAGACAAGGTGAGGTAGTACTGGTTGGAGACTTCAATATACCAGACGTGGACTGGAGCATCCCAGCAGCAGCATCAACTAGGAGCAGATTTATCCTGACTCCTTCAGGTGCCTTCCTCAAGCAACTGGTCATGGAACCAACTCGGCAGAAGGCAGTACTGGACCTTGTGCTCACAAACAGGGACAGTGTGATGGGGTGTAACAGTGGGGAGCACCTGGGTAACAGTGACCACCAGTCATTGTGGTTTGAAATCACAGAAAGAGCAGAACCAAACCACACAAAAACACGTATCCTGGATTTTAGGGGGGCAGACTTTGGGAAAATGGGGAGATACTTGAAAGAGGCATTAAGGGGAATGGGACAGGAATCAGGGGTTGAGGAACAGTGGGCAGTATTTAAAATGGTGATTATAAGAATAACATAATTATGCATTAAGCAGGTTAGCAAGAGGAAAAGGAAGAGGAGACCATTATGGTTTTCCAAAGAGGTAGCAAAGAAAGTGAAAGCCAAAAAGATTGCATTCAGGCAATACAAAAAGACACAGGCAGAAGGGGATAGGAGAAGTACCAGGAGAAACAAAGGGAGGTAGGGAAGTCAGTAAGGAAGCCAAAGCTCAGACAGAAGAACACATTGCAAAATCAGTGGGTAAAGGGACAAAACCTTTTACAGGTACATAAGTGAAAAAAGAAAGACAAAGGGAGGGATAGTGAGACTGAAGGGGAGGATGGGAGCATGTGGAGGATGACAACAGTAAAGCTGACATATTGAACAGGTATTTCTGCTCAGTCTTTACTAAGGAAGAGGGGTAATGGGTCTGAAGGAGTACAAGGGGTGAGAATGGTGCAGAAATGGACACAAGTCCCTTTACACGAGAAAGGGTCCTGAAGGAACTGGAAGTAATAAGAGCTGATAAAGCAATGGGGCCAGATGGGGTGCACCCCAGGGTCCTTAAAGAACTAATAGAGGTGGTGGCTGAACCTCTGGCTATCCTGTTCAGCCAATCACTGGAAACAGAGGAGGTACCCAAAGACTGGAGGACAGCAGATGTAGTCCTCTTATACAAAAGTGGGAACAAAGAGGAAGCAGGGAACTACAGACCAGTCAGCCTCACCTCGGTAGTGGGAAAGATCATGGAAGCATTACTGAAGGAGAGATTGGTGGAACATCTGGTTGTCAATGGACTACAGGACCCAAGGCCACATGGTTTCACCAGGGGGAGGTCATGTCAGACCAACCTCATTGAATATTTTGACTGGGTGACTAGGGAGGTGGATCAGGGGAGGGCAGTGGACATGGCCTATCTGGACTTCAGCAAGGCCTTTGACACTGTGCCACATAGAAGACTATTACACAAACTGGGGAATATGGGTGTGGGCAGGACAGTTGTGTGGTGGGTAGGTAACTGGCTGGGTGGCAGGACACAGAGGGTGGTGGTAAATGGCTGTCACTCCACAGAGGGAAGAGTGACCAGTGGGGTACCACAGGGATCAGTGCTGGGACCGGTCCTATTCAACATCTTTATCAGTGACATTGCACAGGATCTAGAAGGCAGAATTTCACTGTTCGCTGATGACACAAAGCTCTGTAACAGAGTAGACACACCAGAGGGTGTAGACAGAATGAGAAGGACCTGCAGAAACTTGAAGAATGGTCAAGGGTTTGGCAGTTGAAATTCAATGCAAAGAAGTGCAAGATAATGCATATGGGGCACAAAAACCCTGGCACAATATATCAGTTGAGGGTGAGGATATAGCATGCACCAAGCAGGAAAGGGATCTTGGGGTTGTCATCTCTGATGACCTCAAGGTAGGGAAACAGTGTGACAAGGCATCAGGTAAAGCAAATAGGATGCTGGGATGTATAGGCAGGGCATCACCAGCAGGAAAAGGAGGTCATAATTCGCTATACAAGACACTAGTGAGGCCCCACCTGGAGTACACTGTACAGTTCTGGAGACCATACTTACGTAAGGACATAGACAGGGTAGAGAAGGTTCAGAGGAGGGCAACAAAGATGGTGCATGGGTTGAATCACAAGTCCTATGAAGACAGGTTGAAGGAACTGAACATGTACTCCTTGGAGAGAGAGGAGAGAGGGATATGATAGAGACATACAAGTATCTTACAGGGAGGAACAGGGTGCAGGAAAACACTATTTTTAAGTGAAAAAGATGTTTCAGGACTAGAGGGCATGGGATGAAGTTGGAGGGAGGACGATTCAGAGGAAACATGAGAAAGAATTTCTTCACAGAATGGGTGGTGGACAAGTGGAACACCCTGCCAGAGGAAGTGGTGGGGGCTGAAACAATCACGGGATTTAAGAATGCATGGGATAGACATAAAGGAAGTCTAGAGGTCAGGGGTAAGGGGAAATAGACTTCTAGGAAAACAAACTGAACTTACAAGCTCAAATGGGCAGACTAGGTGGGCCATAGGCCCTTATCTGCCGACACTGTCTATGTATCTATGTATATGTGCATCTGCTTAAATATTGTTATTGCTGTTTGTAACACAAAAAATGCTTACTGTAGGGCATGACCCACGGTTGCTCAGCTTGCGTGTCTACCTCCAAGGCACTATGATGGTGGCAGAACTCATACAGTTGGTTAGGGTTGAGTAAGCAAGTTAATGTGAAAGCTCACATTTTGCACCTTAATAACTTTGCCACCATATGATGGATCTGCCTGAAATTTTGCATGCATGGTCTGGTACCATAGATCTTTGGATATGCAAGTTGTGTTATGGTCAGATGTATGGTTGTGGAGCTACAGAATGCAAAAAAAAACCCCAAAAGTTGACTTTTTGCATGTTTCTTAGCTCATGCCCACAGCCCGCACGGTTTGTCAGGTCTGAAATCATCAGGGAAGATGCAGTCTGGGTCATTGATGTGCCTGTGGAAGATTTGGTGTAAAAATATTAAACCATTCAAAAGTTATTCAAAAAACAAATTCTCCATTATAGTCAATGAGGAACAAATACATGTGCATCACAAAAGTTTTGCAAATGCAGTTTTACTTTTCACAAATGGTCCTTTAATTTTTGTGATTCGGCTATCTTGTTTTCAGTTAATGAGAGAAAAAATGCCTGGTATTTAAAATTGGAACCCTTTTGGGTTTGCCTAGTCAGGTCCTGAGGATGCTAGCCCTATCTTTTTGGGAGGTTAACCACCCAGAAATACCGTTTTCAGCATCGGAGAAAAAATACTTTTGCAAATGCATTTTCGAAACTTTCGCAAATGCAAAAGTTTCATGCTATTTTTTGAGAAACTTTTGTGATTTCAGAAGTATTTTTAAAAATAACTGCAAATCTTTGTCATCCTCCTGCAACAAAACAGTTGGCTCTTTTGGGCTGAAATTTGCAGGGTAGCAAGCCCTGGTCCCACCGATGTACCGTTTGGTGCCAAAACATTCAAGGGGCCAAACTTACAGCGTTCTGAAGTTGAGAAATATCCCATAGGATAACATTGCAGTTCCCATTATGCCTTTTGGCACCCATATCTCGAAAATGAAGCAAGATATAATGTTTTTGCTACTGGCAAGGTGAACTAAGCTGCTGAAACAAGTTCGGAAATCATAGATGACATCTGCAGTGGAATTGCTTCCCTACTTTCTACGGTTTCAGAGATATTGGCAAAAACATGTTCCAAGAGTTCAAAGGGTACCTTTTTAGTGCTCTTCAGTGCCGATATCTCAGAAATGATACCAGATATGGATTCAGTTGACTTATATCTCATGACATACTCACTGTCATGATTACACCAGCACTGGACTTTTTTCCTAGCTGCTACGGTTGCTGAGATATTAGTAAATTAGTGTTACAAGGCTTCCTTGCCCTATAGGGCTGCTGTTTGGCTTCGTAGTTATGTATAAGTGGAAGCGCAGGGCCTGAAGGTCCTGCTCTCCCACATACACATACCATTATGCATAAAAATGGACAATGTAAAGGGAGTGCAGGGCCCGCATTCCCACTAACACATACCACTTACATTACACTTTCTCAAAAAGAATCATCATTCATTGCAAAATACTCCATTAATGCATCAATTAGGGTTGTTTCCACAGTGAAAAAACCCTAACTGATGCATCAACTGAGTTTTGTGCAATATGTATATATACACACACACACACACACACACATATATATATATATCTATAGATATAGATATATATATATGCTAGCAATAAGAGACAGCGAGGTGTGGGTTATGGCCTTATAAGAGGATGCCCCAGGTGCATTATCAGGCATGAGGCGCTTGCGCTGAGTGCCTTTTGCACCGGGGGCATGCTGTTATCAAGCCATAACCCACACCTCAGAGTGTCTTATTGCGCTTGTAAAATGTGCCCATCTGTAAAGAAGTTATTTTTAAAAAATGCCCTTAAAAGTGTCCTTAAAAATAGTGTGAAATTGTGTATCAGTAGAAAATAAATAAAGTAGTCCCTGTTATTGTCTTGCTATGTAGCTCAAACGTCACTACAGCATGTCGGTGTCTGTAACACATCAACTCACCATTGAAATGCTCAAGAACATGCTTTTATTTTAATTTGCTATCTTTAATATGGCTTAGTTTGCTGACAGTTTTATTTACAGTCTGCAGGACAGAGTATGTGAAATATCGGGTGAAGTATTTTCTGTGATATCCCCCCCCCCCCCAAGATTAAGAAAGCATGTTTTGGGGGCGTTGTTTTATTTATTCATCTACTTGTGTTCTTAAATTACTTTGTTGATTTCTTTTAAAGTTGATGACTGGCTGACTGGGAGCGAGTGTGTCCCCTAAATGTTAGTATACTTTGTACTGTGTACTTTAACAAACTTCTGTTGGCTACTCGTAAATGCACTAACACTCTGAGGCTAAGCGGTGGGCTGCCCTTGTATCCGAACTGTCTCAAAACTTTTCTCTGCACCTGTAAACGACTTTTCTACAACAGGCTCCTTCACCCTCCCCCTCTTTCCTCACTATAAAACCCAGGCTCATGTAATTTTTCTTACTCTTGCAGGAACTACTAGAGATTATAAGGCCTCTATGCCTGCCCCCTCCCCCAAACGGCACCACATTGTTTTTGCACAGGTAAACAAAAAAAAGGACATAAAAAGGAACCTTTCCTCCTGATTTGGAAGCAAACCTTGTACAGGGGCTTACCTGATACATTTAAAGCTGCCCCTCGCTGCCCTCAAGAAACAGGCCCTCCTGGCTGTTGCTGACTCTGTAAGGCTCTGCCCCTCCTGCTTCGCCGGCTGCCCCGCCGCCCCCACCACCACCCTTGGTTGGCACTCCAATTTATACTTGCTAGATGGTCACATGAGCAGCAAAATCCTATCAGCTCACTTTACCATCTGCAAGTTATACAGTCTCACCACTAGGGACTCATGGCTGGTTTCTGAGACAATTAACCTCTCTCACTGAAGCCTATATTTCACAGACTACTCAGACTACTCAGACAAACTACATTTATCTCAGCTGAAACTTCCCCTACCTACTACTGGGATACCTTGCTGTCTCTAAAGAAGACTCTAATCACACTAAACTACAGTCGCTGCCTAAATAGCTAGCATCAGACTCTAGTCTAAACCTAACATTGACAAACTCCTGTCCCAGCAGTTCTACCTGGGCATTGTCTATGAGTAAACCCCTATCAGTCATTGTAGTCAATATGATTCCACCATATGAGACCCATTTAAAACTAAACCCGCCTGGAACCTCACAGGAAGCTCGTGGCAGGACACTACTGTCTTACTCTAGGGGAAGGGATGGGGAGCTGACCGTAACCCCCCCTTACTTACCCCCTGGTCACCTGGGCTGGACCCTCCTAGCCCGAGGGGGGGATATTGAATCCAATCCTGGCCCTTTTTTCCCAAATCTCTCCCTCAACACCCCTTCTCACTCCTTATCGGCTGACACCAAAGGGCTCAAACTTGCACATATGAATATTGGCAGTCTAAGGAACAAATTCCCAGAACTTGAAGCCTGGGTTACTCTCTATAAGCCCGATGTACTAGCCTTGACAGAACCTGGCTAAAGCCCCAGATCCTCCCCCACGAAGTTGACCTATTGGGCTACCTTACCTTCAGGAAAGATAGGGTAGGAAAAAAGGGAGGATGGGTTATTATTTATGTCAGCACTATCCTCCAAGCCATGGAGCTGGATGTCCCCTCCCTGAATGGCTCCTTGGCTGAAATGCTGTTTGTAAAAAATACTCCTCGGCAATGCCAAATCACTCTCCATAGGGAGTGTATACCTCCCACCTCAAACTGCAGCCTCCTCCTTAGAATCCCTAACAATGCACCTGGAGGACCTCACCAGGGGGGAGGCCATACTCCTCGGGACTCTAATCTCCACTGGCCATCACTACTCTCCTCCCCTACCAAAAACCCACTACTTGGCTCCCCACTGATGCAGATTATCGACCTCCCCACAAGACTAAACCCAAAGACTGGAAATCACTCTCTAATAGACTGGATCCTAGTCTCTTGCCCGGGCTGGATACTGTTGGCAGGGATTATGTCTGATGCCTTGAGTGACCACTCACCCACCTTTTGCATCTGGTCCAACAAGCCTCCAAAAATCCCCGCTAAGGTTACTGGAGTGAGGAATTATAGTAGGTTTTGTCCAGCAGACTTTTGCTCCAACCTGAGGAAAGCTGACTGGGCCCCTATCCTCTCCCTGCCCACACTTGATGAGGCTCTTGATTATTTCACACAGACCTTCTTATCTGCATCTAATATGCACGCCCCTGTAAAAAAGCTCAGGGTGCAAGGTAAATACCATAAATGGCTGACCCCCTGCCTCAAACATAACATGCTTCTCCGGGACAAAGCATGGGGTACCTACAAAGCTACTGGCAACTCTACAGACTGGGAGAAGTACAGAGAGTTGAGAAATCAGTGCTAAAAGTTCATGAAGCAGGCTAAATCACAATACCTAAACAACCTCCAAACTAGACATCTATGTGACCCCAAAAAATTTGGGGGCCATATAAATCTACTCATAAAGGGCTCCACAAATAGTCAAATGGACTCCATCCTGGTGGGGGACTCACTGACCAATTCTCCGACTGTCATTGCTGAAGTCTTTTGTGCCTCTTTCTCTACCCAGTACGTGTCTCCCCTCCCTGTCCTCCCCAGGCCTACATTGCACTCTGATGCTGCATGGGTGAACCCGCTACCTCAATTCCACATAAAGATGGTCAAACAGTCAGAGGTACTACCTCTCCTGTGCAAAATTAACCCTTCCTCCACACTGGAACATGACCAACTTGAACCATGCCTGCTGAAGGCTGCCGCTCCGGCAATTGCCCAACTTGTCACCCTACTAATAAACAGATCAATCAGGGAAGGTAAAGTCCCAAAAATGTGGAAAGTGACGACCATTGTCCCTGTCCCCAAAAGTGGTCCTCGAGACAATTTGGGAAACTATAGGCCAATCTTCCTTCTCAGTCCCATTGGGAGGATCCAGGAAAGACTTGTCTCTACCCAGTTGCAGGTCTACCTTGAGCAACACTTACTCATGGCTGATGTGCAACATGGCTTTAGAAAGGGACGTGGCACCGACACTGCTCTCATATGGCTAACATCAGACATCCTTGCCTCCATGGACCAGGACTCCCCAACGGGCGCCCTCTTCATTGACCTATCCAAGGCATTTGACTTGGTCAAGCATGATCTCCTACTCACCAAACTCTGGCTCCTAGGACTGGATCACCACTTATTCTCCTGGTTTGTAAGCTATCTGAGTGACCATTCCCTAAAGGTCCGCTGGAAAACCATGCAATCGGGACTCAGACCTGTCACTACTGGGGTGCCTCAGGGCTCAGTCCTGGGCCCCCTGCTTTTCTCACTCTTCTGAAATGATACTGCGGGAAACTGCTCCCTCAGTAAGCTCATTTTGTATGCGGATGACACTGTCCTACATTGCAGTGAGCCCCAACCTAGTGTCATCTCCACAAAACTGCAGGACAGTCTCTCAACGCATGAGACCTGGTTCTCTGTGAATTCTCTTATACTCAATGAAGATAAAACCAAAGCAGTGCTGTTTGGATCTAGACACTTGGGCCTTGACAGAAGTCAGATGCTCCAGATCAGCACCAACCAAGGAAAAAGAGTTGAGACTTTGAGAAGCTTTAAATACCTTGGGATCCATCTTGACCAGGAGATGACCTACAGGTCCACACTGACTCCGTAACCCGGGCCATCCACCAAAAACTTGATCTCTTCTACAGGCTGGGAGACTCCTTATCCCTGGCTGCACGATGGACAATTGCCAGCTGCAATCTTCACCCCACCATTCTATATGGTGCTCCACTACTGCAATTCCTCCGAGAGTCAGAATCCAACAAACTTTCCATACTCTATAATAGAGTGGCACAGTTTGCCACAAGCTCCTCTCCTAGGAGGCATCACTGTGAGGCACTTAGGGAACTTTATTGGCCCACTCTGCGACACAAACTCGCATACCCCGTCGCTTGTCTTACCTTCAAGTTCTCTACCCTAGGTCCCCCTCCCCATCTTAGAGGACTACTTGCCCCTAAGGAACAAACCAGAACCTTGCTATCATCCACAAAACACTTACTGGACATCCCTCAGATGCGCTCCAACCAAGGCAAGTGCTCCTTCAAATTTGCTGCCTCCCACCTATGGAACTCCCTTCCAGCTAGTTTGACTAACTCTCCCACCCTCAACCAGTTCAAGTCTGGACTCAAACTTTATCTACTCAATCTTAGTCTCTGTGGCTGCAACCGTTAGCTCCCAAGCCTAGGTCTCATGCCTGCTGAACTGCTTTGAACCTCCCTCCATCCTGTCTCTTTTCAAACAAGCCTAAGACGTTAATCCTCTGTGCTGACTAACTACACTTCTAACAGGTGCATAACCAGGTGTCTGAATGTGACCCCAATGTCCACTACTGGATGCTGTTTACTAATGTTTGTCTATGAAACTAATGTAATAGCTGTAAATCATGACTGAAGTCAAACTGTGAGCCTGATTGTCCTATCCCTGTATGCTGTCGCAATGTATATGTGTGTGTAATATGTAATTGCTGTAAATATTGCCTATAAGTGTCTCTTTATGTAACTAATTCAGGGTTGCCCCTGAAAAAGGGACTTCTGGTCTCAGTGGGCTTACCCGGTTACCAAAATCCAAATAAATAAATAAATAAAGACCACCGTACACAGTTGCTTCCCGATTCATGATTTTAAAGCTGTAGCTCCCGTGTTAGGCTTTTGATTCTGATGGGTTTAATTAAAGCACTGGTCAGACAGATAAAATTATGGGCTGAGCATAAGGACTGGATTTATTGAACAGGTGTTGTCTCCTTGAGCAGATCATAAGTAACGGATTTTGAAGCCATGGGAGGCACTTTATTGACGTTTTCTTCTTTGCGGTTTTAAACTGTAACTGTTGCTCTACAACTGCCATTGGAGATTTGGGTTTTTTGCTTTAATTTCTTTTGGATTCAGTTTACAACAGGTAATGGAGGAGAGTGAGTCAGGAACGGTGAGCAGAGGGAGTGACAGCTGGTCCTGCGAGGAAAATAGTGGCAATGAGAAAAAGAAATAAATATGGCACGTATAGCTTTTTCAGTCTACTGTACGATTTTTATTTTAAAGCTGCTGTGTCAGTGGATCACAAACGGAGGACTGCTACCCGCAGTTCATTGTTTTGTTTGTTTGAGATCATCGTGTGTGCGGGGGGGGGGAGCTGGGAGTGTTTACCACCTTGTCTATGCTGCCACTGCTTTGGCAAAGAGTAGCCTGAAAGTGCTCACTCAGGTAGATTTCTGATGGTTGGTAAAGGTGGTGCAGTGATAGGTTTCTGTTAAGGGGCTCAGGTTGCCACAAGAAGTGCCCCTTTGTAAGTTTATGTCCTGATAAGACATGGCTGAAAACTTGTTGCAGCCAATCAGGATTCAGGATTTTTAATGCCCATTTTATATATATACTGTATATATATATATATATATATATATATATATATATATATATATATTATACTGGCACGGTAGCACCAGTATAGTACAGAACACCACAAAACGCCAAAAAATTGACTTTTTGCATGTTTCTTTGCTCACACCCAGAGGCCACATGACTTGTCCGTTCAGTCCAAAATCTTCAGGGAAGATGCAGCCTTGATCACCGATGTGCCTTTTGAAGATTTGAAGAACCGTTCAAAAGTTATTCAATAAACAAATTTCCCATTATAATCAATGGGGGAAAATATATGTGCATTACAAAAGTTTAGAAAAATGCACTTTTACTTTCACAAATGACCCTTTTACTTTCATGCTACCGCCATCTTGTTCTCAGTTAGTGAGAGAGAAAAATGCCTGGGAGACGATTTTCAAATGAGGGTTAAGCGCGCACAAGGATCGTTGAATGCACCATTTGCCAAAGCACCCTGTGCCACCGGCAATGCACTCAATTCGGCAACAAATGCACCATGCACCAAACGCAGTGTGCATGGTGCAAGAATGCATAGTGTCTTATAAATAGCGTAGGCAGATCGCATGGTGCATGCAGCACCAACACACAGGAGCCGAATCATGGCTGAAACACAGAGGATGCAGCAAGGAAAGAGGGGACAGACAACGCCAGGAACATGGAGGAAAAAGACTGGGCACTACAGGAAGAAGAATTTCACAGACCCGGAGACAGACATCCTCCTGGATGCAATTGACTCCCAGGTAGGAGGGTATGTGGGAGACAATAGCACATGTGGATGATGTGCAATGGTGCAAGGATGTGACATGAATGTGACATCCAACAGGCAGACCTGCTACTGTCCTGGGGAGGGGACCAGAAGGTATGGACACAGTGGCAGGAAGCATGGGATAAGGTAGCCAGACAGGTGAATGCAGCGGCCCCCTGCAGGTGCAGTGTGAGGGAGGTTCAGAGCTGGCACTGTGACATCAAGCACCATGTGAAGGAGAAGGCAGCCGGCAACAGGTGCTGCACAATGGCAATGGGTGGAGGACGCACACAACCACGGCTCCTCAGCAGACATGAGGAATGTGTAATGGCACAGATCATCACACACAGCATACAGGGTGACACTAAGCAGGACCTGTATGAGCAACAACATGCACAAGGTAAGCAGTGGGCATGCATTAGGTGGGTGACACCACTGTGCAGACAGCAGACGTGGTACCACCAGTGGAGGCTGACACCCTGCATGACCAACAGGGGCCTACAATTCAAAGACTAACAATGGATAGTGACCCAGGGAGGCAGGAATATATGGACACAGTGATGGCCTGGTCCACCATTCAGGAGCATGGGATGCATACGTCGACCCTTCCACTGGGCGCCAGAGGCTGGGCATGCACTGTGGCAATGAACACACACACACAAGACATGTGGACCAGATGTAACCCACTGTGAACATCTGCCTGTATACTCAACAGGTGGCCAGAGTACACAGACCAGAGAATGTGCCACTGCCAGGTGGCCCACACCACCACAATGCCATGCTGTGACCAACAGTGACAGTGGTGCTTCAGAACAGCATGGCACGGAGAGCAACAGTGATGATGAAAACCAGCAGGTGTCCACCAGTGACAGCACAGTGAGCCAGACCCAGAGGAGTGAGACAGATAGTGAGGCTGGACAGGGTAGTGACGCTGACAGCAATGCCATGCTATCCAACAGCCACAGTACCATGGGGCACAGCACACCAGCGGGCACAACAGCAGACCAACAATGAACCATGGTGGACACAGAGTGGCCGGAGGACAGAAGGGATGGCAGTGTTGCAGGACAAGCACACAGTGTACACACCACTGGAGGCCATGATGTCCAAACACACTGCACCGTGGAACAGGCTCCTGAAGGTGCAGGTGGGACAGGCCAATAAGGTGCAACACCACTGATATTGGATGATGATCTCGGGGATGACCTGCCAGGATGTCATGTTCACCCAGGAGGCAGCACAGCATGAGCTGGCTGTGATACATGACAGTATTCATGACCACAACACTGCCACAGTAGCACACATGGGACAACTGCAGCTGACAGCAGCAGACACCCATGCAGCCATGATACATGGGATACAGGAAGGGGTAGGCCAAACAAAACAGACAGCAAGGCTACTCCAGGACATATGGCTGTGTGTTGCATGCCAAAAAGAGGCCATAGAAAGGCAGATCACTGTCATGGAATGCAGCATTGTGCTGCACATCACCCAGACGGAGGCAACAACAGCAATGGCAACAGCACTGCAGGAGATTGCAAGATGCATGCAACAGCATGCAGCCAGAGTGGCATTGATCCCCAGTCATGTCAGGAATGCAATGTGTGGCAGCACTAGAGATGGGCAGGTGATGAACAGCGCAGCACAGAATACACAGCAGGTGTGACCCAGCATGAGTCCCACAGGGGCGTACCGGATGTGAGACAGAGCCATGAGGGTACACAGGGTGCGGCATAGTCAGCGATGCCCACAGGACAACAGCCAGCAACAGTGATGACACAGCATATGACACGCACAGCTGGACATGAGGACAGGGCTGTGGGTGACATGGATGGCCATCATGGAGACAAAGGGGAACAGCAACAGGACGACAGTGCCACTGAGGACAGACAAGTGGGCATGACAGACAACAGGGACAGGCAGATGGCGTGCAGTGATGCTAGTGTTGACAGTGGACATGGCACAGTGGGGCATACACAACAGGGAGCCACAGTCAGACATGACATGGAAGACACCTGCAGCAACACACCCATGAACATAGCCGAGGATGTGCACAGGCATGTAGGGGTAGGAGAACAGGAGGTGCAGAAGGGGCAGGACGTACACCTGCCAGACAGTGCTGTGGTGCAGGCCGGCCACACATAGATCATAATGGGGCTGGGCAACAAGATGGATATGCCAACACTCAGTGCAACACAGACACTGGCACAGTACACAACATCCCAGTACTGGGCCGCAAGAGGAGCCACACTGATGCAGGTGGAATGGCCTGTGAGGGGCAGATGACCAGGCAAGGATTAGCAGCAGCAGAGTCCAGTGCACAGACAGCAGCAGCTGTCAGCTGGACCAGACGGAGGTTGAACAACAGCTATATGACAGGAACTGCTGCAACACAACAACCACGGCTGGCAACACCACAATGGTCACAGAGACACAGGACGCACACAATGCCGGCTGGCCCAGGAGCAAGGACAGTGTGTGACACACCCCGGGATGCAATTCAGAGCAGCACCATGGTAGTACAGCCACCATGCTCTGCACAGAGTCAGACTCCAGCCACTATAGGCCATAAAGGGCAGCCTGACACACACACACACACACACACACACACACACACATATGCAAACACACACACACAAACACAGCAGTAGGAAGCACATATGCCAGGCATGTACACTGGATGGGGGGGGGTCACCTTGATGATTTTGTCCACCACTGTGCACTGGTCCTGTGTCCACACCATACCGTGAGCATAGCCCACCACCCAAACACACACACCACATATGGTGTCACACATGTGCCGTGCGTACATGTGATGCATGTACATGTACTCCATGTCCCATGTACAGTGTCCATGGCCATTACCCACTCGGACTTGCCACCAGAGCAGGGGATGCACACATACAAGCCTGCTGCCAGCAGCATGCCACCACCCACATGACAGCAGTATGCACAATGCCAACCTGTACAGCATGTGCTGGATGCCTGTACAACCCCCAAAGCCTGCCCTGGGAACAGTGGCCTGCACGTGTGCATACACCATAGCATGCTCAATACCGATTGACACCGCACACCCACATCCCATGCACCACTATCTACCAACAACCAGGCATGCCCCCCACACATCCCTGTTCCCAGTGTATCCAGTGGGTACACATACAATGGTGGGGCGCACCACCACAGGCATGGCCAGTGGCACACACAGCACAGTACCCCTCCATGGTGCTAGGCATACTTCCACACCCAAGTGCATGGCCTGTGCAGGACTGTTGTCACCCCATCAAACATATTGTAACACATACAACCCACTGCAAGCACACCCACATGCCGTACCTGACATGTGACATGCCACCACATCAGGCATACAGAGATGCACAATGCATGATGAAGGGTGGGCACTGCGGTATGCCACATACCATGATACACCACACAGCCCTACCATGGAATTGTGTACCACATGTATGATACAGTGACATGCACAACACATGCAGATCCAACCCGCAGGGTCCCACCTTGTTGACTGGTGGTTTTGCTTACCCACTGTGGCATGCCACTGTGGAACTAAGAGGACCCCATTACTGGGTGACACACACCCACAGGGATACAGTGTTCTGACACTGTGCCCAGCGTGTGACACTACCTATCCCTGTGACACATAGTGCCATGTTGGCATTCAGTGCACATCACACGGCATAGGACGACAGTCCCTGGTGTCCAGATTTGGGCCTGTGTATGCCCTTGTGGGCAGGTACTGACACATTGGCTGACACTGACCTGTACACAGCATAGGCAGATGTAGGGCATGCACAGTAATGAATGACACACGGACACAGCATGATCATGGAACAGTAATGTATTATGCACAACAAAGCAATACACACCAACAACTGTGATGGCATTTGGAATGGTAGACAATGCAGTGGGCACAGCAACTAACAGAAACAGAGGGGGAACAGTGCAAAAATTTACAGCATTGCACACTGTGTTACCCACAACCTGAAGTAACGTACACCTGTGCATGGGCTACACTATGTGCCCTGTCTGTAGCATGTCTGCCATGTAGCATGTAATGTCCTGGACAATGTTGCAGTCACATGTCCAATAGTCAGTGTCCGTCAATCTGTTCCAGGTACTCCAGCAGGTCACACATACCATCATGCATCATAGACAGATGCCTCGCAAGGGGCCTGATGCGTGCGCTGAGTCTCTGTGCAAAGTGACGGAGGGTGGACAGATGCAGATGTATGTCAGCGTGGCCCTCCCCCCACATCCATGTCCAGTGATTTGTCATCGGCACTCACAGGCTGCAGAGGTTCGAGTTTGAGGGCTGGTCCCACAGCCCCATGCACAAGGGCAGCACCATCATCATCCTGGCCAGCACTTGCTTGTCCAGCTGCATCCAAGGTGCCTTCACCTGTGGACATGTCCATTGTGTCATCATCCACAGACCGGCCTACAGCACCGTTGTCCAGCTCCATGTGTTGAGGCCACTGCTGCCATTACTCTGGTAAGCCTCCTCCTCTGTATTGTCCTCTGTTCCCTCCTGTGGTGATACCTGCCTACAGCCCTGGGCCATCCTCCTAGTTCTGGCAGCATATGCCCATGCTTCAGCCCACTTCAGGTGGCCTATTGCTTGCTCAAGGGCACACCACCATGCATCACAGCCCTGCAGTCCCCTCTGCACACTGGCAGCAGCAACTGAAATACAATCTGACAGACTGTGAGGGACTGCAACACATGTCCACAATTATGTGTCACCAGAAAATATGTGTTGTCTGGACTGCAAATGCAAGGGTGGCATGCCATTGACATGCCATGCCATGTGTTGCGTAAGCTGTGACATGCACCAATTGTGTATGGGTCACACTCCCACACATGTGCACACAGTGCTTGTGCCCTACCCATAACCATGCATGGCCGGCATTGCTGGCCCTGCTGCTGTGTGTGTCTGCTGCATCATGTGCCGGCCACGCATGGCTCCAACGGTACCATCATGTGGCCTGTCACGACACTGTGCAGTGCACATGCAACACATGCATAGCACCGCTGCATGTCAGCAGGGGCATGATGGTGTCCAGCCCTGTGTCTGCACTCCATACCATGTGAGTCACTTGTGCTGCCTGGCATGCCCATGTGTCCCTCTGTGTGCGCGTCTGTGAACACATTGCCAGAACATGTTCCCTGTATGCATGACATCAGACACAGGTTGCTGCCTGGATGACTGCAGTGGCTCATGTGGCCTGTGGCAATGGGGATGCACATACAGCCAACTAGTTTGCATCACTAGGCCTAATGATGCCCCAGGCACTCATGGCACTTGGCTGCTGCTATGCCTCCCCCCTGCATGATGGGCCCTACGCAGTGGCCTACATTGCTGCATACATGTCATGTCAGCTGTATATCTACCTTGGTGATGTTGTGCTCCATGGGGTTTTTGTCCATTTCCACCCTGTCCAAGTCTCACTGGCCTCCCCTGCCCTTTGGTGGTGCTGCCCTCTCCTGCAGAGACATAACGGTGGTTGACATCATCAGTGTTCAGCTGTGCATCTGTGGTCACTGTGGTGTGCTGTGTATCAGTATCAGTTGTGGTTACACATACCTGGCTGCCTTGGTTGTCTTCCATGCATCTGGACATCTGTGATGCAAGCCATCCTCCACAGGTTGTCCAGAAGCTGACCCTCCCTCCAGACCAGGTCATTCCACTGGTGCCTGACCTGTCTCATGGTCCTCCTGATACCAGACACTGCCTGGATCCTGGTACCAATTGTGGACCACACTCTTTCCCTATTTGAGAGGCTAGATTGCTGTCCCCCCTGTGGGAACAGCTCCCTGGTCCATTGCTCAGTCAGGCTTATGAGGAGCACTTTCTCAACATCAGAGTAGTTAGGTGACCTGCTCCAGTGTTCCATTGCTTCTGGGATTGCCACCTGTTGTGTGCTATTGGATATATTTGTCCCCTGACTGCCAATGCACTGTATCTGCCAGAAGTTGCTTGGGCTGCACTGTCCTGTGTGGCCTACTGCTTGTGCAACTGCTGTGCTAGCACATGCTGGTGGCTGTGCTGCATTTGGGCCATATTCCCCTGCTTTCCTGTGGCTCCGACCACATGTGACACTCGTTGCATAGTCCAACGGACCGCATGCAATGCAAGTTGTATCTGCATTGGTATTGCACACAGTGGCCACACCAGGCATGGCACAATGCAACCTGCATCACCAAGGGTGATTTTCTCACATGCTGCATGGTGTGTTGACACACACTGCATCTGTTCCAGGTACTACACTGGTGCTGGGTGGGGGCCCTGCTTACTGTACCACTATGTACCACTCCACATGGCATGCCCTATGGGTATGCCACCACCCAACCATTTCCTGTAGCCACAGCTGCATTCTGCCTGGCTATGTGCTACACCTTGGGCTGTGCTGCATGGTGTGTGCAGCCATCCACCCACACAGTCCTCCTTGTCACTGTTGGGCCTGCTCCTTGCACCCACCACACAATGACATTGCATGGAGGCAACAGCACTGGTATGCTGTGTGTGGCATGGTAGCACTGTTGAGCTGTACCCAACCCATGCTGTCTACATGGCCCACCTACTGCTGTGGCTGCAGTGCTTGGCATGCAACACATCCCACCTTGCCTGTCACCATATCTGACATATGTCTCTCGTCCACCTGTTCCACGTGCTTGCAATGCCCACCCGGCCACACATGCTGCTGCCAGTGTCACTGTGACTTGTGCCATCTGGGTCAGCATATAGGCAAGGGGCACCTCTTTGTCACTAGTGCTGCCCTGCTTGTCTGCAGGCCCAGGTGGTGACACTTCAGTATTGCCACAGCTGTTCTGGTCCACCAGCAGTGTGCGGCTGCTCCGCGGTGGTCCCTGGGTACCTGGCACTGCTTTGTTGTTCTTTGCAGTGCCATGGCATTGTTGCCCAGCATGCCTGTAGTGTGTTACATGGCTGCATGGGTGCAACATTCCCATGGCCTCAAGACTGTGGTCCATGCCCTATGGGCACCATGGTGGTGTTGCTTTACCTGTGCCCTTGCACACTGTGCATGCTGTTGTGTGCACTCATCCAAAGTGTGACCTGATCAGCTCCACCTGAATGTGTTGTCTGGCCAGTGTGTGTTGTGGCTGGCCTTTTTGTCACCAGCAAATGGAAGGCCTCACCTCCTCCTCCTCCTCTGCAGGGTCACCAACATTGCTGGGTACCTCCTCATCCTCTGGCATTGGTGTGCTGTGATCAAGTGCTATGTTGTGCAGCACGCAACATGCTATGACAGTTTTACATGCCATTACTGGTGTATACTGCAATGCACTGCCTGATCTTTCGAGGCACTGGAACTTCATCTGGAGGATGCTGAATGTGCGTTCTATCATGCTGCGTGTTGTTGAGTGGGCATCACTGTAGCATTGCTCTACTGCACTCTGGGGCCATCTCAACAGTGTCATCATCCAGGGCTGTTGTGGGTATCTGCTATCACCTGTGGGGAGGGAGAGGGAGGTGACTGTTGTGACCACATGCTTCACATGCTCACCTTTCTCTGTGTGTATGTGTGTGCCTTACCCAAGGCCCCTAGAATTCTGTGGCCGCAGAATTTTGCACAGAACTTGCAATCTACCGCAGAACTTCTGCGGTGCCGCAGAATTCACTCTTCTTGGTGATTTTTTATTAATATTTCTGTTTATACATAGAATCTGGTTCCCTTCCCCTCTTTTTACAGCCAAAACCCCTCTATATGTTCAGAATGTGATGTTATCATTGCTATAACATCATACATTAGCTAACAAAATGGCAGCATTCTTCAACAGAAATGAACAGTCACTTATCTTCCACAGCTCCCACTGCCAGAGACGGTGGCACAGCACATCATGCATGGTGATATTTGCTCAACCTGCACTACAGCCTAATACAATTTTCAATCTTACGTTGTTGCACTAGGGCCAACTTAAACAAAACCTTGTCAATAGCACAGACCTGTTAAGTCCATACCTCACTTTGTACAAACCTATTTGTGACTTTTAGGTATAGAGATGCTATCTGAAATGAATAACTGGTAAAATGAATTTAACTGTCTACATTTTTAAGAAAAATAAAGTAATTATGCCCAGAAAAGTGAAATATAATAATGTGTAGACCTGTTGAAAGAATAGACCTGTTAAATAAATAATTGCACTGTACGCATTTTTGCCAGGGTTATTGATTACATATTGTCATTGGTTGATAGAATCACCTAAAAGTTATGGAGAAATGTTGTTTTCAGGGACAGCTGTTGGGCCAGAGGTTAGCAAGCTGTGTTTCTGTGCCGGCAACTCAGGTTCAGAGATTAGCTCTGGGAGCTGGCTGGACAGCACAAGGATTGGTGGAACACATCACTGCTCAAAGCCTGGGACGGTATGGTGCAGTGTTCTGTCACATGGTGAACACGTTGTGATGGGCCGGAGAGCTCTATCTCACAATTGGTTCACATGCATGTCATGGCCTTATGGTGTTACGTAGTGCATCAGGGAAAGCAGGTTGACATGAAAATGAGTTTTGCAATAACACTCTATTCCATTTCCATGGGACCTATATGAATGAGGATGCAAGTTCATGGAAATTAAAATATATATATATATGTGTGTACACACACACACACACACACACACAATATCTCTGTCTCTCTCACCACACACACACACACGCATATTTGTATGTATGTTACAGATTGCAGATAAATATATAAGTGATACACAGTGGGAACCTCATGAGTGTTGAAAGCACATACAAATATGTAAGTGATAGTGGAAACCTCACTTGTGGGATAGATAGCATGCATACAGAAATACCTTATTTATTGCACAAGATCCCCTCTGCATATGTCATTTATGCAACAGGCTAGGACCTTAAGGGAGAGACATTTGTTTTGCTTTTTTAGGCATAAAATTATTTTTGTAAGTCTGTTATTTTTTGAACTAGTGTTACTGTGCTTTCCACCATCCTGATTGCTATAACTACTGCCATGAAAGTGAAGTCAGGATGACAAGCTGAGACTGTGATGTGGTAGTTTGTTAGTGCCGCAGAACTTCTGCAGAAATTACAAACCACCGCCACAGAAGTTCTGCAGCAAATGGTAGTCTTGCTGCAGAACTTGGTCCCACTGTGCCGCAGAAAAGTAGGGGCCCTGGTCTTACCTATCAGCCAGCCATCTGTGAGTGTTCCATTCTGGAATGCCTCATACACTCCACAGTTCCTGTAGATATATGCATCATGTGTGGACCCAGGATACAGTGCCACGACATCCAGTATTCGGCACCTGCTGTTGTTAATGACTTGTACATTCATGGAATGGTATCCCTGGTGATTCACATAGGTGTCTGGTTCTTCCAGCGGTGCCCTTATGGCAATGTGTGTGCAGTCTACTGCACCAAACACACATGGAAATCCTGTTGTGCTGTAGAATCCCTGCTTGATTGCCAGCTGCTCTTGGGCATCTGTGGGTAGGCAGATGTATTGGTGCGATCTGTGTACAAGGGCATCCATGAATGCCCTCAGGCACCATGATATGGAGGTCTGTGAGATGCCCACTGTGTCGCTGCTCAGTGTCTGAATCCGCCACTGGCCAATACCCATAGGGCTGCACATACATTCACCTCTGTTGGTATGGAATGGCCTCTACATGTCCTGCTTCTCATGTCAGCCTCAAGATCCTAGCATAGCTGTGCTATGGCTGCCTTGCTGCCGGAGATCATGCGATGCACTACTTCTGACAGGCCCATATGTGCGGTGCGTGGGTGGTACACTTGCATGGCATGCCTCCTGTGTCTGTGCTGCTGCTGTCTGTGCACCTGCTGCATCTGTTGCTGTGGCTGCTGTACAGCACCACCCTGTTGTGCTTCCTGGTGGGAATGTCACCTACGGCATAGCATGGCCAGCCATATGCCCAGTAGGGCCAGTAGTGCAGACATCCTCTGGGGTGTCTCTTTCTGTCCTGCAGCAGTCCTCTGTGTCAGTCCTGTAATACTAACCCTGCCTCTTTCCTTTCTTTTTCTAAGTCCCCTTAGATCAGCCTTGAGTGGTCTAGTAGGTGTTTGAAATATCCTGTTTGGGGCAGGTTTGTGAATTGCACTCCTGCATCCAGCTTGCCTTGACCATGTCGCAATGCACCATGCATCATGGTGCTAGCCGGCAAATGGCTCTGTGCTGGCACACAGAGTGGTTACACACCAAATCTTGCATTCCCACAATGTGTGTTTCTGAATCTCATCTTTCTTATGCTTTGGCGCATGGTGCTGCCTGCTTCTTTCTGCTTGATGTATGCACCTTGCGACTTGGTCCAGCGTTTGACAATCGGGCCCCTGGCATTTAAATTTGGGACCCTTTAGGTAAACACTGGCTGTTGGGTTTACCTAGTCAGGTCCTGAGGATGCCAGCCCTATCTTTTTTTTTGGGGGGGAAGCCCCCCAGAAATGCCATTTTAAACTTTGGGGAAAAAATGCTTTCGCAAATGCAAACGTTTCATGCTACTTTTTGCAAAACTTTCATGTATTGCGAAAGTATTCTTCAAAAAAACTGCAAATCTTTGCCATCCTCTTGCAACAAAACGGTTGGGTCTTTTGGACTGAAACTTGCAGAGTGTCAAGCCCTGCTCCCACAGATATGCTGTTTCATGGTTTGGTGCCAAAACATTTAAGGTACAAAATGATACAGCATTCCAAAGTTGAGAAAGTTCCCATAGGATAACACTGCGGCATCCATTATGCCTTTTGGCACCCGTATCTTGAAACCTAAGTGAGATACAGATCTTTTGCTGCTGGTGGCTTAGTTTACTTGTAGGTTAACTAGGCTGCTGAAACAAGTTTGGAAATCATAGATGATACCTGCAGTGGAATTTTTTTCCTACTTGCTACAGTTACAGAGATATTGGCCAAAATATATTCAAAGGTTTCCAAGGGTGCTGTTTCAGTGCATTTTGGTGCTCGTATCTCAGAAATGATGTGAGATACAGATTCAGTTGATACTACTGTCATGATTACACCAGCAGTGGAATTTGTTTCCTAGCTGCTACAGTTGCTGAGATATTAGCAAATTAGTGTTACAAGGGTTCCTTGCCCTATGGGGCTGGTCTATGGCTCTGTTATGTATAAGTGGGAGTGCAAGGCCAGGAGGGCATGCACTCCCACATGTGCATACCATTATGCTAAAAAATGGAAAATGTGAAGGGGGGCCCCGCACTCCCACTACCCCACACCACTTAAATTACACTTTCTCAAAAAGAAGGGAAATTTATTGCAAAAAACTCCATTAATTCATCAGTTAAGGTTAATAGTACAGCAACAAAAGTTTGGAAATGTGTTGTTAGGGTTCAAAACCCTAACACCGTGTTCCCCCAACACCCCCAAACACACACATATGCAAGACACTTGCAAGATTGTAAGACTCTATATCGCTCTGTCACATCTGTAACCACAATAATCACAACACTGTACTTATTTCACATTTACTATGTAATAATAAGCCAAATATAGTATCATCAACTCTATACTGCCAGCGCAATATGATGGCACATTATTGCTGCCATATCTTCTTCATACAATGAGACTTAGTCTGTACACATTTTCAAACTATTGACTTTTATGTGTCAGTATTCAGCAATTGGTCTGCTACAGGCTACCACATGGGCTTGTGGTAGCAGGAAACATAGAGATGACACATACTACTTTTAAGATGCTGCTCAAGTATGAGACTAGCACCATCACATGTTGTTATACTGCTACGTTACCTGGAAATACTCATTAGCAGCATGTTATTGTTAGCTTTGGATGTTACAACTGTGCTTTCAGATGTTGTAATCTATACTACAAAGAATTACTTTTATTATTACTACCGTTTGTTGTTAGGACTGATTCACTCTATCAGAAAAATAAATTCAAACATCCAATGACTGTTGGTAGGCTTATTCTAACTCTCATTTCCAAGAAACTATCTGTGGATAATATACTGTGTGTTACATCACTTCTTGCAGTACATTTACAGAGTTGTACGTTACTTCTGTTAGCTGATGCTGGTTGTCTCTGATTGGTTGTATTGCCTTGGACCTTCACCTGCTTGCATGACTGTGTGTGTTGGGGGGGGGTAAGGGGGAATGCAGCGTTAGGGTTTTGAACCCTAGCAGCACATTTCCAAACTTTTATCACTGTACTATTAACCCTAACTGATGCATTAATGGAGTTTTTTTTTCCAATTAATATGTATACTGTATCCATATATAGAAGCATTTCAGTGTAAAACCTCAAATGTTGCACCTTATATCTTTGTCACCACATGACAGATTTGCTTGAAAGTTTGTATGCACAGTCTGGTATCATAGATCTCTGGATCTGGCAAGTTGTGTTACAGTCAGATGTACGGCTGAGGAGCTGCAGAATGCCAAAAAAGTTAAAAAAAATGACTTCTTCCATGATTCTTTGCATGCGCCCACAGCCCACACAATTTATCCATTTGGTCTGAAATCATCAGGGAAGATGCACTCTGGGTCACTGATGTGCCTTTTGAAAATTTGGTGAAAAAGTATTAAACCGTTCAAAAGTTACTAAAAAACACAAGTTCCTATTATAGTCAATGGGAACAAGTATATTTGTCTCACGAAAGCTGGCACCAGTATATTTTACTGTGGCAAATGGCCCTTTTACTTTTGTGCTGCCACCATCTTGTTTTCAGTTAATGAAAGAGAAAAGTGCCTGGCGTTTAGATTTGGGACCCCCTAGGTAAACACGGACTGTTGTGTTTACGTAGTCAGGTGATGCAGATGCCAGTCCTTTCTTTTTGTTTTTGGTGAGTAAATCCTCCCCCAGAAATGCAGTTTTAAAACTCAGGGCCCCTGTAGTTTTGCAAATTGCAAAAGAAGCATCTGTGACACTTTTGCAAATCACGAAAGTGTTGTGCTGTTTTTGTGAAACTCTCACAATTAGCAAAAGTACTTTGTACAAAAAACTGCTCATTTTAGCCATCCCCCTACAACAAAACGGTTGGGACTTTTGGGCTGAAATTTTCAGGGTGGCAAGCCCTCGTCCCACAGATGTGCCTTTTCATAGATTGGTACCCAAACATTCAGTGAGCCCAAAGTTATAGTGCTCCGAATCTGAGAAATTTCCCATAGGATAACATTGTGACATACATGATGACTTTCAGCGCCAATATCGCAAAAATGAAGCAAGATATGGATTTTTCACTACCTGCAGCTAAAATCACCTATAGGTGATCAAAAGTAAGTTTGGAAATCAAAAATTATGACTGCAGTGGAATTTTTTCCCTATTTGCTATGGTTATGGAGATATTGGCAAAAATGTATTCCAAGGGTTCCAAGGGTGCTTTTTCAGTGCTTTCCGGTGTCCGTATCTTGTAAATAATGTGAGATGCAGGTTTGGGTGATTTATCTGTCATGGAGAACTCACTGCCATGATTATAACTATACTTGAATTATGTTTGTAGCTGCCACGGTTGCTGAGATATTGGCAAATTACTATAACAAGGGTTCCTTGCCCTATAGGGCTGCTGTATGGCTATGTGGTTATGTGTAAGTGGGAGTGCAGGGCCTGGAGGTCCTACGCTTCCACATACGCATACCAGTTACATTAAACTTTCTCAAAAAGAAGGGAAATTCATTGCAAAAAACTCTGTTAATGAATCGGGTAGGATTAATAGCACAGCAGCAAAAGCATGGAAATGTGGTGTTAGGGTTACCATCCCTACCACCCCACCCCCTCCACACACCAACAGATTTCAAGGTATGCCATGGGGTCATCAGGCCTAACTCTCACCCCACTCTCCTATACTGTAACATGTCAGCTTGCTTACACATGGAATGGGGTGAAAGTTGGGCCTGATGACCCCATGGCACACCCCGATGTCTGATGGTGTGTGGAGGGGGGGTGGGGTGGTAGGGGTGGTAACCCTAACACCACATTTCCATGCTTTTGTCACTGTAGCTATTAACCATAAGTGATGTATTAATAATGATTTTGCAATGGTAGATAGATAGATAGATAGATAGATAGATAGATAGATAGATAGATAGATGGGTAGATAGGCAGACAGATAGATAGATAGATAGATAGATAGATAGATAGATAGATAGATAGATAGATAGATAGATAGATAGATAGATAGATATAGTAATTGCAAAAAACTTTGTTAATGCATCAGTTAGGGCTGAAGCAAAAAAAGTAGGGAAATGAGATGGTAGGGTTGGGCCACTAACCCCTGCCCTACCACCCCATCCCACCATCCTCCACACACCAACAGGCATTAGGGTGTGCCATGGGGTCATTAGGCCTAACTCTCATCCCATTCCATATGTGAACAGGCTGAAATGGTACAGCATAGGAGAATGGGGTGAGAGTTAGGTGGACCTAAAGGTGGACTAAGCTGCAGGTAGTGAAAAATCCATATCTCACGTCATTTCTGACATACGGGACACTGAAAGTCACTGTGGGTGCTGCAGCGTTATTCGCAGTGTTATCCTGAGGGAAGAATTTCAGCTTTGTGATGGCATATCTATGGAACCAACTAATTTTTTTGGCACCTAAACAGCACAGTTCACATCTCTGGGACACGCCCTTTATACCCTGCAAATGTCAAGCAAAAAGACCAAACCAGTTATTTACAATGCACTGGCAAAGTTTTTAAATTCCTGGTTCGTGACATGTCAAAATCCCCATTCACGAGGTCAATCCCTGATCATGAGCTGTAAAAATCCTTGTTCATCAGATTTTGGCCATCTGGTCTGGAAGTTGCAATCAAGGATTTTGTTAGCTCGTGATAGGGGACTGACTTGTGAAAGAGGATTTGAAAAAACAATCCCCTTTCGTGAGCTGACAAAATCCCTGTTAGCGAGATAATCCTTGTTCCTGAGAACAGCCATCTGGTCTGGAAATTATAAAGGATTTTGTCAGCTTGTGAAAAGGGATTTTGACAGCTCGCAAAAGGGGATTAAAAAAAAAAATCTCCTTTTGCAAACTGTCAAAATCCCCTTTCGTGAGCCGATCCACTTTCACCAGCAGACAACCCTACCATTTGTGAGCCAATCCTTGTTCACAAGATAGGGTCATTTGGTTTGCAAATGATGATCAAGGATTTTGTCAGTTCATGAAAGGGGATCAGCTCACGAAAGGGGATTTTGTCACCTGACGAACGAGGATCAGAAGCGAATGAAGAATTTAAAAATGTGAAACAGTCATTTTTTCACCAAAATAAAGAAAACCAAAGCCTAGGGCTTGTAGAGGGTGTCACCCTGAAAAAAAACCATGCTTAATTTAAAACACTGCCCATCCGTTGGCAAGCTGCAACATTTTGTTTGTGGTAAAAAATGAAAACAAGATGACTGCTTGAGAAAAGGGAATTTTACCTCATGAACAGGGATTTTAAAAAAATCCTGATCACAAGGTGACAAAATCCTTGATCGTGAGCCCAATCCCCTTTTGCAAAACATACATATAAATCTCAGACTGAACTGAGCATGCTCATAACCTGAAATTTCAAAATTAAATAACTTTAGTATGGTTTAATATTTTTTCACCAAACCAATGCTGGATTGTTCTTTGGACAAACCTCTGTCTACCCTGAAGATTTCAGACCAAAATTCTAAACAGTGTGGACACAGCACAATTGGCAAAAATCAAAACAAATTGCCAGAAAAAAACGAAAAGCAAATTTTTTTGGTGCTTTGCTGCACAAAAGACACATTTCCGATCAAAACACTACTTGGCAAATCAAGAGACCTACCATGCAAGACTGTGTATTCCAAATTTCGTGCAAATCTGTTAAATGGTTGCAAAGTTATTAAGGTGCAAAATTTAGGGTTTAACATTAACCTGCCTACTCAACCCTAAATAAGGGGAGGGCTGTGCCTCTATACTCTAATATATGTATATATATATATATATATATGTAAAATAACTGGTGACCTCCAATATCAACCCATTTTTGAGACTTGTAAAAAGTCATATCAACCTGCGAGTTGATATGACAAGTCATATCAACCCACGCAAAGCCGTGCTAAGTCATGCAATCACACAAAGTCACACAAAGTCATGCAAAGCTGCACAAACAGCACAAAATACCATTAATTAAAAAAAAATAAAAGATAGATAAGTGTGTGTTATGGATTTTTTTTTTACACACCCTTGGTGTGTGATGACTGTGTAAACCTCTTGAGCTTTGCTCCCGAGGTTTACAGGTCATCACACACCTCGGGTGTGTAAAAACAAAATCCATAACACACACTTACCTATCCATTATTCTCTCTCTATATATATATATCTAGGGGATACATGATGGGCACGAGTGGAATATGGAAAATATTTTAACTCCTGCAGAGTGAACCTGGATATTTCACGAGTGCCGAAGGCACGAGTGGAATATATAGTGCTCATGAGGCAGGAGTGAAAATATTTTCCATATTCCACGATGTGCACATCATGTGTCCTATTTATACAATGGGACCTTGCTGCTGCAAAATGTAGAATTTGTGCGTCTTGCACTGGGTTAGCATGGGTTTAGAGTGGCTTTGGCCGGGTTTAGCGTGATTACGTGGGTTTAGCGCAATTGTGTGGCTTTGCATGGCTTTGCGCGGGTTTAATAAATGGTATTTATTTTAACTCTGCTGACGTCATCAGGATTTATTTCACTGCAATGAAAATAACATGGTTTATTTCACTGGAATATGTCTAACCCCCATTGTATATAAATATATATATATATATATATATATATATATATATATGTGTGTGTGTATATATATATATATATATATATATATATATGTGTGTGTATATATATATAAAATTTCCCTTCACTACCTTTTCCTTTTCATGTTGTATCCTATTTTGTATTATTTTAGGTCATTCATCCCATTGTTGTACTCTCCTGGGTAGAGATGCAGCGAATTATAAAACCGCTCACAAAGTGACCACTTCGTGTCTGCGGAGCACAACGCGAAGTGGACCTCATAAAGTGCTCACTGCGCCTTATCATTATCATGCCACTTCACGTTCTCATTATGCCTTAACACCAAGTAAGGCGAAGTGAGAAGAAAATAGGCACATCACATGGCCTGCAGTACTGTAAGTCACATGCTTTAGCCAGGCAGGAAGGAAGTGAGTCAGAGAAGTAGTTTCACTTTCTCCTTTGCATTTGTACAGGGAGAAAGCAGAATTGTGAGAGGAGAGGAGTTAGCTTGGCTCTCGGAGTTGTTTCTTGTTACTGCTATTTCAAACAGCTTTTTCAAAAGCCATTTTATTTAGTGTTTGTATTGTGTTAGTGTTTTTTTGGTTAGTGAATTTTTTTGTATAAGTTTTGTTTTTGTTGTGGGTGTGTGTGTGTGTGTGTGTACGTGTGTGTGTGTCGTCCTGTGGACCCAGGAGGATGGAGGGTCAGGTTGAAGTCGGGGAAGGCGAGCCACTAGCATGTGGGAGTGTTAGGAGGGGAGAAGTGCGGACCTGTGGGGGGCAGGGTGGTCGTGTTAAGTTGGACCGCTCCAGACTCCTGGCCAGTGTTGCTTCCCCCACGGAAGCAACAGAAGCAGCAGCAGCAGTACCAATGCCACTGGTGGCTTTTGCTTGTCCATCTTTTCCACCACCACCACTAGCAGAAGCTGTTGGGGATCTAGCAGCACCCCCTCCACCACCTCAACAGCCACAGGTGGTGGTCCCGGCAATAGTGGTGGTGGTGGGACTCATGCTCACCAAGTGCATACTGTGTCTGGTCCCCCCCCTGCAACTCCCCAGTGTGGGAGTTTTTTATTTGTGTGGGAGGAGACAGCACAGTGGTGCAGTGCCATGTGTGTGGTGTGCTGGTTCGCCGTGGTCCCCCGGGACACATTTGGGAACCAGCAGCCAGTGCACCCACATGATGAATCACCACATGGCAGAGTGGTAGGCTGCCACGGAGGGGGCCATGCATTCACCTGCTGGCCCTTTCCATTGCAGTGGCTGAGGGTGCTGCTGGGGTGGGAGATGTGCCTTGCAGCAGTCATTGCCACAGCAGGAGGAGGAGGAAGAGGGCTACATCAGGTGCTCCACCACCACCGCCACCACAGCCACCAGCACCACCCTGTCTACCATCAGCCCCAGTACCTGGATTACCCACTGCAGTGGACCCCAGCACAGTCCCTGTTAGCCAGTCTGACCTCCTCCTGGTGTGGGCAACACCCGAGGAAAACAACAAGCACTTAATTAATTTGGAGCAGCAGGTTACCAGAATGGAAGGACAGCAGCAGCAAATACTTTCAGTGCTGCACCTGCTGCTGGACCACCATGGCATCCCACAGCCATAGTAAGTCCAGGTATTGTTTTCTGACCCCCCACACCCTCCCCAACCCCCCTGACCCCACCCAACTACTGTGTTGTACTTTTGTTGTGTGTTTTTTGTTGATTATTATTAAATCATACACATTTTCCCTTCAAGGGAAATCTTTCTTGCATCACATAGTGCAATACATTTTTTTGAAAACAATGCGTAAATGCATTACAGTGAGTCATGTGACAGAGGCATTCCCATTCTGAAAATCTGCCCACATTCTGCCTCCCTTCTCAACAACATTAGTACATGATGGCAGGGAGAGCGCGTGTGCGTGCTCCGTTCCTTACAGTGAATATCAGAATGTGCAGGTTTGCGAATGTTTCTTTATGTTAATGGTCAGTTTGTAGTGAAATGTGTGGCCAGTGCCACGTTTCCAGTAAGAAGAGCCTTGTTAGTGGAAACATCCCACATTTCACCACAAAGTGAACCTTATAACATTAGGAAACATTGCTTGGGATAGCTGTTCAACATTCAGTATAGTGGAGCATGCACCTACGCTCCCCCTGCCAACACGTCTTAACGTTGCTGAGGAAGTGTGGCACAAATGTGGGTTGCTTTTCAGATTAATTCCTCTGTCATGTGACTCACTGTAATGAAATTATGGTTGGTTTTCACAGACATATATTGCACTCTGTGGAGCAAGAAATATTCCAGGGGTAGTAATGCCCCCACATATTAGTTTATGTGCACCACCATAACTATGTAATGTGGTGACTGTCTATTAAGCAGCAGCGCAACAATCTGTTGATAACTCTGACCTATATTTTTTAATGCTATGTTACAACTTCCTTTACTTACATCCTGACTGACTGGAAAGATACAATAATTTGCAGTAGTTGAGTGTGCTGTACTACCTTTTTTCATGTGTGAAATAATGAAAGGAGCATTCCTTTTAAATTGGTGCTGCTGACAGTGAGTGTGACCAGGTCTTTGTCATTGTTTTCCTCTGCTTTTTTCCATCACATCAAGTAGTTGTCATATATAACTTGTTTTTTTTCTCTTTTAGATATTTCCTGAAGAAGACCTAAGGCCAAAACGTAGATTTTTAACTCTATTTTCTATTTTCAGCATGCATTTAATATAACCATTTTGTTTTGCTTTTAGACCACATGCTGACGCAGCGCCTTGTTTTTGGTTTTTTACAATATATAACGTCTGTTGTTAACTAACAGTTATGCATCAGTCAGTGTTTTATATGACACCACGGAACAATAGTTATTGAAAAGCAGCTGCAAATAAATACAAAGCTGGTTGGAACAATATTGGAAGATGTGCTCATTTTGTTTTCATACATGAAAAAAAGTAGGCGTAAGAGAAGCAGACATAAATTGTGAGAAGAATCATATCATTCAAGTCACTGATGACTCTCACGTAAGTAGTGGTTGCTATGGCAATTTAAAGTAGCATAAAAATGTACAGTTCAGAACTGTGAGGACATTCTTGCAATGCCAATTTAACTGTAAAAATGTCACTATGTCATCATGACTATGCGCTCACAACAACAATTACAGAACACACAAAAGTGGCACAGAGTCCCCAGATTTTTTCTGCAGGCCCACAATGCGTCCTCCTTGTGTGCAGAAAATTGACAAGTGGTAACCAAGTGAAAAGAGACTGTTTCAGCACATACAAAGTCCCCTAGAATTAATGGCGCACTCAGTCATGCGCACAGTGGTGGCACAGAGTCCCCAGATTTTTTCTGCAGGCCCACAATGCATCCTCCTTGTGTGCAGAAAAGTGAAAAGTGATCATCTCAATTGGATTGAAAGGTGTTCTTTGGATGTACAGTAATAGTAGCCTTGGTGAGTAGATATATATATATAGATATATGGTTGTGTATTTTGTAGGTGATGATGAGGGGGGTTGAACTTGACATGGACATGTACTCATGCTATTGTTCTGCATCACACAGGTGACTCCGAACTGTTGCTGTGCACCTTCCAGTGCTTAATGAGAATTGTTTGCACTTAAATGGAAACGGATAACTCTCAAGCACATGAAGGTAAGTATTTTTTTTTTGGGGTGGGGGGAGGAATCATATTTTCAGGTTTGTCTGTAATGGTTTCTTATTTTTTTTACTTCACAGATTTCATCAGCATCCTTCTGGGGTCCGGTTGTTAATGATGGTCATGGTCATTGAATGAAACAACTTCTGCGTGTTGCATGTGTGCCCAAGCTCGGGTTGGGGAAGGGGTGTGCCTGATGTTGATGAACTTTTTTGGATAAGGCCACTTTGACAGAACAACAAAGTATTGCGAATTTTCCTAAAAAAAGAAAAGAATGACTTCTTAAAAGTTACAACTTCATTGTTATGTGTCCCTCCCTGGTTCTCAAATTTCAGTCCCTATTGTCAAGTTACATTTCAGAGCCACATATTGTCAATTACTAAGACAACCTGTTGTGTGCAATATTTGCAGCAGTCTTTACAAAGCAATGAAATGGATTAAATAAAATCTTCATACTTACCAGAATGGATTTCACATGGACATCACATCACTTCCTCTCTGTACGGTATAGCTACAGCATCTTTCCCAATGAGTAATAGCGATGGAGCCTGTTTTTGTCCTCCTGTAAAAGAAACAAAAGAAATGTACTGTATGTGGTTTACCACTGCGTCTCTGAAAAGCTGCAGAAAGCAAAACAGACAACTTAAGGAAGTGAGGCAGCATAACAAACATGAGTGCACATACTCACTTTATGGTTTAAACATTAAGAAGCTAGTGATGGTGCACTGGTGGACTGGTGATCCGTGGTGGGCAGACAGACTCATGGTGGCAGCAGAGTTGGATAACATCAGTCCCGGTGGTGGTGGTCCGGGGTGGGCAGACAGACTCATGGTGGCAGCAGAGTTGGATAACATCAGTCCCGGTGGTGGTGGTGGTCCGTTGGGGGCAGACAGACTCATGGTGGCAGCAGACTTGGATAACATCAGTCCCGGTGGTGGTGGTGGTCCGTTGGGGGCAGACAGACTCATGGTGGCAGCAGACTTGGATAACATCAGTCCTGGTGGTCCGGGGTGGGCAGACAGACTCATGGTGGCAGCAGAGTTACATAACATCAGTCCCGGTGGTGGTGGTGGTCCGTGGGGGCAGACAGACTCATAGTGGCAGCAGACTTGGATAACATCAGTCCCGGTCGTGGTGATCCAGGGTGAGGGGGGCACACCGCCTTTTAAATACTGCAGTTAAAACATGCCAACATTAACCACATCATCATCATCATAAAGAAAACTGCCCTCACAGTCATTGATGTCTGAAATCTGACCACTGAGAAATTCTTTCCTCATTGCGTCATCATCTACATTGGTGGTGGGCCATTTCAGGCAGCCACTGCCAGTGCCACCAGGATGCTCCATTTCCACATCAGCAAGACCACCATGACTAGGCTGTGGTATGACTACCGAGGTTGCAGTCTGTGCTGATATGTGCCTCTCATTCTTTTTAATGAATTTTAGCAAACTAATATTTGCAGAAGACAGGTTTGTCCGACAATCCCCGACTATTGCACCTGCTGAGCTGAATACCCTCTCAACACTTACACTGGAGGGTGGGCATGTGAGGTACTTCAGTGCCACTGAAGTCAGCTCTGGCCATTCACTGACCTTTCCGCTCCAGTACAAAAGAGGATCTTCACTTACTGTCAGATGCCTGTTTTCAGACAAATATGACTCAACCATTCTCTGTGCCGCACTAAGTCCGATTGTTGATGCATCAGCCTGTTTCTTGGAATCATTGATTTCACAAATACCCACTTGGGACAAAGCCTCCCAAAGCGGGTTGACACCAACCACTTTGGATGACAGACCACCAGGAACTACAGTCCCCTTACCCTTGCATGATATGCTTGCTGGTCCTCCAGCTACACCTTCAACTGGATTATGCTGCTGAGGTTTGCAAACCTTGGTACATGACTTCTGTGCCCCATGAACCAAGCGAACCAGTTGACCACCGATATTTTTTACCTGTTCAGGCCCTCCCTCCAGTACTGATTCCACGTTTGTATCGTGGGTCCAGCATTGTTGCCATGGCAAAGTTGTAACTATGCTGAATGCTCACAATGTGACGATTCTGGTCAAATACTGTCAGCATGTGTTGCAGCAACATACTGCTACCACCATTTCCGGCAACATCAAGGCTATGCTGTACATTCACCAATGTCTGCCTCAGCATCCACAGCAGTGGAATTGATTGACTAATGGAGGTGGACTCGACACTCACTGCCTGTGTGGCATGTTCAAAAGGCCTCAAAATTGTTATTACAGAGTCCATGAGGCGCCTCTGTTCAGTTGTCATAGACATGGAGGTCCCAGAACTATCACGGCTAGTGTGCATAACAAGATAGTCTGTGATGACTTTGTATTGTTCATACAACCCCTCTGCCATGTATAAGGTGGAGTTCCACTGGGTGACAACTTCCAGCTTCAAGCGGTGCTGAGGTAGGCTGTTTTGTATCTGCAACTGCAGCAGATGGTCACGGGCCTTTCCAGATCGTGAAAAGTGAGAGCAGGTACGTCGAGCAATGGTGAGCATTTCCTTTATGTCAGGGTGCTGCAGAAACTCCTGAACCACAAGATTTAAACAGTGGGCCATGCATAGAAAACGAAAAAAAACAGCATTCGTGATGCATTTCACCACATTTGACCCATCATCACTTGCTATGAACCCAGCTCTCAGGGACAGAGGATTTAGCCATCTGTCAATTTCAGTCAGTACCATGTCCAATATGTTCTCACCAGTGTGTGAACAGGTCACACTGTGCATAGCAATTGTTGCATGCTGGCGAATTCCCGGAAGATTGCTACCATGACAATCCACCTTCCTACACTGATTATTCACACTACCAGCATCACAAACAACCCCCCGCACCTGCGCCCAGTGTGCAGTTATACACAGATATGAACTCCCCACTGTTTTGCCACTTGTCCACATATCCATACTTAAATGGATGAATGGAGAGGAGGAATGTTGAAGGGCATGTCTTACTGAGTCTGAGACAGTGTGGAACAACTCAGGAACATACACGGATAGAAAAGTATGTCCTGGATGGGACTTTCCATTTTGGACAGGCACGGGCAGCAAACTGCCAGAACCCAGAACTCTCCACAAAGGAGAAGGGCAAAAGATCGATTTCCAGCATTTCCGCTACAGCAGTATGACACTGTATGATTGGGGGGGTACTTCAGCTTATGTGCAAAAACACTCTGTAACATGGGCTGACTTAAACATTTTACACAGGGTGTGTTATTGGTCACAAATGGTTGTGCTCTGTGATGAATGGCATTGGCAGGGCGTGGAGTGTGGACGTTTGATGAAGACGGTTGCACAGGTGATGATGACAAACCCAGAAATTATGTTATTTTTCCAGATTTGCCAAACAGGGTTAATGTACCACTTGCACTAGACGTACTGCATTCACCACCACCACCACAAAAACTGCTACTCTCACCAGCACTGGACAACATTTCAAAGTCATTATGACCCTCCACCTCATCATGCCTGTAGTAATCCTCTGCTCTTATTACTGCACTACTGCACACATTTAATTTCCTACTGGGCTTAACAGTCATGGAAGGGGATAACATGCTGGCTATGGTTGCTGGTGATACAGGTGAATGCCCCAGTTTGGTATTAGCTGTCAGTTTGTGCTGGGTCCACAGAGCCAAGTGCCTATTCTTAAGATGCGTATGCTGTCCTCCGGTCCCAAGATGACTCCCCTTTTTACCTCAACTCACAAGCACATGGCAAACCTGGCAGATTGCAACTGAATCATCATTTGCATTTTGAACAAAAAAATCCCAAACAAGGGACTGTGATGCTCTGCTTTTAATATGTCCATGATGATGTGGCTTATTTAAGTCTGTTATTTTAAGCACTAAAGTGGGGGGGGGGGCGCATGATGTTTCTGGCACTGTACACCAGGACTGCAACTGACCACCACGACTACCAATCATATTGAGTACTGGGTCATCATCATCATCATCATCATCATCATCATCATCATCATCCACTAAAACTGGTAAATTACAAGTTTTTACAGGGAAGGGATTCCTGCAAACAGATTCAGACACAGCGACTTTTAATTTCTTTTTCTCTGGTTCCCAGCTGGGGTCAATTAAATCATCATCATATTCATCAATGTCACTGTGACACACATACACATCTTCTACTTGGATGCTAACATGTGGACTGCATGTCGCAACAACAGCAACATCATCATCATCAGCATCTACACCACCATCACCTGATATTTTTTCACCACACTGTGAATCACTGCATGGAAAATGTGTGACGTTAAGTGCCATGGTGGATGGAATATCACATTGTATGCTATCATTAGCATGATCATCAGAATCAGGTTCATTTAATGGGATGTTACTGGGAAGTATGACATCATCTATGCTGTCACTCACTTGCACTGCTTCACACTCAGTATGTTTGGATATGGTACACTGGTCAGAATTAGAACTTGATGCAACAATGCAATACTACCTCCACCACCACTAACACCAGTAACACTAGCACCACTGGCTGGGAAAACATCATCTCCTCCAACTATCAGTGAAGCTACTGATTGGGCTGTAAAAAAACATTGCAGGAGAAATACCTTTCCTCACATCAGCAATGCACTTCTCCGTCCGCGTACTTCTACCACGCCCACAGGCCCTCTTACTGCCAACATTGCCATGGCCAGAAACAGCTTTACTTGTACGTCTCTTTGCAGGCATTTTGAGGGTTCAACCACAAATATTACCAAATTCAGATTTTGATACGTTCACTTTCTGACTGGAGGGTTGCTACTCGCTAGCTGGATGTGAAGCAAAATAAACAACTGTGGCTTCAGCAACAGATAAGGTGACTACTGTGTTGTGACACTGTCACAGAATTAAAACAACTTCAGTAACCAGTGGTGCTGATGGGGTCACAAAAACAATCCAGTCTGGTAAAAAATACCTTTTCAATGTGGGGGTGGGGGGCACTGAATACAGACAGTGCTGATTTTTATGGCACTACAAGCAGCCAAACTAAGAAGAGAGAACACGATCGCAGTACAAAATCAAGCAGCTGCAGTGGATAGGAGGTTCACACTGCTGCACTTAGTTGCACTTACACTGATCTGTGTCACAAATTATAAAAGGTATATTATTTTTGATGCACACAACCCTGTACATGCAACACAGAACACTTTGTGTACAATGCTGAACAAGGAATGCGATGCAAATGCAAAAGTCCAGTGTACTCAGTGCCATGCAATATAAATTTGTAATTTAAACAACCTGACCTTATGAAATGCTGCACCACATTCACACAACAAGCAGCAAGAAAATTTGTACTATCACTGACGATTTTACTATGTGCACAGTAACACAGTCAGTTATATAACAAAAATATTACCAAAACACAAAGAAATCACTAGTTCTCCAATTTAAATCTACCTACACACAGATACGCCCCACCCCCACACGGCACACGTCACTGTCTTTCACCACACACACTCAATGTTGTAAATTTACATTCAAAATCCACATACAAATAAAAATGCTCGATGATGTGAGCACAGGAGGGTTTCCTACAATCAATGAACTATAGTTGGATCCCCCCCAAAAGCAAAAATGCTTTCTGAACAGCTTTTAAAAGATTCCTACAGACAGCTATCAGAGCACACTGTCTCCTACTCCTTCCTATTCATACTACCTCAAACTGAGGCTGTGCAGATCAGTATTGAGCTCACGTGACCTGAACTCCCATGAATCACTGCAAAATCTGCCTTCGGAGGTCAAAAACAAGGTGAAGTGAGGTGAAGTGAACTGCCACCAATGTACTTCACCTTAAAAATTGAAAGAGAAGTGACCAGTGGAGGCGGAGTAACGTGAAGTAACTATTTCCAATGCACTTCGCATTCCTCATTATAACGCAAAGTACTCCACTTCGCGTTGTGGAGCACTCCACAAATCCATCTTTGCTCCACGAATCACCTTGCGGAGTGGATTGAGCCCACTTCACCCACCACTACTCCTGGGTCGTACCTGAAAACAGGCAGTTTCTGTCTAGTGCACCTACCTTGTTAACAAAAACTAAATAAATAAAATAAAATGTAAAACATTGCAAAATCCTGCACCTAGGCCAGAGAAACCCAGGCAGTGAGTGTAGGATGTAAGAGTGGTACTGACAGTTACTAAACAGGAAAGGGACCTTCAGGTTATCATATCTGATGACCTCAAGGTGGTAGGGCAGTGTGACAAAGCTGTGGCTAAGGCTAGTGAGATGCTGGGGTGCAAAGAGATGGGTATCACCAGCCAGAAGGAGGAGGCAAGGAGGAAGGTGGTGTTGCCATTGTATTGCTCATTGGTGAGACAGCTGGTGTATTGTGGCTGGTTTTGGATACCACACCACAGACAGGACATAGGCAGGGTGGACACGGTCCAGAAGAAGGCACTTAAAATGGTGCAGGGGTTGCACAAGAAGCACAAAGAAGAGAGACTGAGGAAGTCTCAACATACACGCCTTGTAAGAGACAAAAGCAAGAGATGACATGATGGAGACCTACAAGTACCTCACAGGGGTGAACAGGGTGCAGGAGGGGAGTGCCCTTCAAATGAGAAGGAGCACCAGGAGCTGGAAGCATGCAATGAAACTGGAGGGGTGATTAAAGGAGAACCGAGGTGAATCTATAAGTATTTTTTCCCCAGTAGAATCTATTTTTTTAAATACTGGTTTAAATTCTGTTATTGTTCTAGCTATCCAGGCTTTTTAGCCATCCTAGTGGGTGTTCCTGATTTACAGGCTGCTGGTAAGAACCATTTTAGGACTGTATGAGGTAGTTTATGTCCCTGTTCTACTCTTTTACTGTTGGCACAATACATTCATGTTGACATACAGAACTCAGTCTGAGATGGACATAAACTACATTATACAGTTCTAAAATGGTACTTAACACCAGAGTGTAAAGCAAAAACTCCCACCGAAGTTACTAAAAGGCCTGTATAGATGAACAATAACAGAAATGTAACCGGTATTTAAAAAAACGCTTTGATTATGAAAACTGACATGCAGGTTCAGCGCAGTTCTCCTTTAAGTGAGATCTGAGGAAACATTTGTTCATTAAAAGGGTTACATGCATGGAACAGACTGTCAGCAGAAGTGCTGGAGGTGAAAATAATGCGGGGAGGGGGTTAAGGATGCATGGGATAATGACAGAAATGAATTAGAAAACAGTCAAGGAAGAGAGAGGTTGCCATAGACGAGGTAGGGTCTGTAGAGACAAATTAAGCAGAAACATCCTGGCAAACTGGGTGGGCCAGGTGGTCCTTTTCTGTCAATATCTGCTGTATTTCTTTATTTCTGGTGCCAATCAGTCATTGAACATGTCCACCCTTCTGTTTAGTTCCCAAAGGCCCAGTCCTTAAATCCATTCTGTTTTTAGTTTAATCATGGCATTTTATTTATTTATTTATTTTTTTGGTGCCGTCTGTCCTGTATTATCAGTCCTACCTCTCAGACAGATGCCCCCCTTAACCGATCCCCAATTTGCCCTGGCTTACCTCCCAAGGCAGTGCGGTTGAGGTGACCCCGCCCCATGGAGATAGGTCCAGGTTACCAGCCAAATCACCACGACCTACAGGACTCCTTAACTAATCAACTCCCTGTGGCAAAGGTTCACCAGTCTTATTGTACCCTGGTCTATAAAACAATGGATGGCTCCTCACTAGTGAAAGTCTCCATTTTTAGTGCAAAATACTATGGATTCCATCTTGATTGACACCTCAGTTTCTCCAGCCATATTGAAGCTGTTCACATAATGTAGGCAGCTATTTGGTAGGATGAGAATGAGTCAGGGAAGGGGCACCCATTGTGCTGGGGTAGAGGTGGTATGCATGCTGTGGTGGCTTCCTTGGCCTCTGCTTTGTGGCAAACTGATGTAGAAAGGACTCCTGCATGATGTGAAACTGTGGTACATAGATATTAATGAATTGGAAACCTGATTTGTTTGCTCAAAGTGACACAAAGGACTCACCTTCATCTATTAGGCACAGCTGGGAAAGTCAGGAGTCTAATAGCTACCCCAAAGGGAGCTAGTAAGGTAGATACAGTGGTGGGAAGCATGTGGTCAAAACCTTCACCTGGACAGTAGGTCACTCATGAAGTAAGGAAGGAAAAACAAAATAGGGCAGCCTGTATAGACCAGTGTTTTTTTCTGCTGACAGTGTCTGTATTTCTGTTAAACTAGTGGTAATTTCAACAACATTCAAATTATTTGATTATTTTTTTCTAGCCAAGATGTATAATATGACATTTCCGAACCATAAAATTAGTTTCCCATTAACTGTATATACCAATTCACCTTAATGTATATGGTCATTGTGTATCTCATTTATTTATTATATTCTCCTGAGTATGTGCCGCTATTGTATTTTTAGAATCATTTACCACTTTAGAATCTCAGCTACTTACTTCTATCACTAGGTGATATGACATTACAGAGTGTCTTAAAAACTGATTTTGGTTTCACAAGTGTAACTATTGTATACTGTCCACAGATGGCTTTCCATGGTGCTGTTCTCTGTGTCCTATATTCAAAACCTGCACTAGCTAGTGCACAATGGTGATCATGTCTCATGAAAACCTGCTGTGCTGCCGTATTTCCAATATACCACCTACCAGTACACACTACAGCATAACCCAAAATACAGCCTCTGGTGTTCTTCATGAAATAACTCACAGAAGGCATTTTGTAGGACCTAACCACCATAGTGCATAAGTGGTAACCTACAATATGCAATTTATTTATTCTTTTATTAAATTTTGTTGGGCAGGTAAACCGACTGGGCCTGTGAGAGTCCCTTTTTCAGGGGTGACACAGAATTAATTACAGAGGTATTTCAACAGATTACAATCACAGAGAAAAATTGGCAGGACAGTCACAGTACAATGGACTGATTAGGTCACACAGAAACAATTGTGGGAATGATACATGTATATACATGCATAATTTACACATGAGCTTATAACAGTGTACAGAATTAATTTTAAATTCATGTTATGACCAAAGCTATGACAATAGCTACAGAACTTGGTCTCAACCCTCAGTGTAGCAATGTTTAGGGTAGTCAATGATAACAATTGCATTAGTTTCATTCTAATATATGTGCTTTTAAACCTTTCTTAAAGCCATCAAGAAAATAAATTCCCTTTAAATAATTTGGAAGGGAATTCCAAATGATAGGAATAGAGTTAGCAAAATACCTACTGCCTGTCACCGTTCTGACTTTTGGGACCTGGAGGAGTGATTGGCAGAAGGATCTAATGGGTTGCCTTTAACATGCTAACATACTATTTGCCAGCAGATTAGGCCTTATGGTCTATCGAGTCTGCTCGAACTTTAGATCCTTAGTTGGGTGCCGAGACCCTCCCATCCCTTGTGCTCCAGAAACCCGTATCATCCATCCCCACCCCCCTGGGACAGGACATCATCTGATACATCCACTTTCTGTGTCTGTCCCATCCTCTCTTGAAGCCCTCCACTGTGGATCTCTGAACTAGCTCACCAGGCAGTGCATTCCAAGGGTCCACCACCCTCTCAGTGAAAAACCTCCTCCTCTTTTCCCCCTTACCCTTCCACCTTCCAACTTCAAACCATGCCCTCTGGGTGATACCTCCCTGCTTTAGTCTAAGGATCCTCCATGTTTACCCAATTTATTCCCTTGAGGTACTTGAAGACCTCAATCATGTCCCCCGTCTCTCCTCTCCTCCAGTGAAAACAGGCAGAGCTCCTTAAGTCTGTCCTCATCGTCCAAATCCCCAGCCCTCGTGATCATCTTTGTTGCCCTCCTCTGTACCCTCTCTAGGAGCTGTATGTCCATCTTTAAGTTGGTCTCCAGTACTGTACACAGTACTCAAGGTGTGGTCTAACCAGTCCATTGTACAGCGGCAGAATCACTTCCTTGCTCCTAGAGGTGACCCCTTCACATGCATCCCAACATCCTGTTTGCCTTGCTAACCGCTCTCCTGCACTGCTCAGAGTTATTCATACATGCATCCACCATGACCCCTAGGTCTTTTCCCTATTGAGGCCTCAGCGCCTCCCTTCCCAGGGTGTACCTGTGTTTGAGTTTCCCGACCAAGATGCAACACCTTGCACTTGGTGATATTAATTAATTTCCATGTGTGAGCCCAGCTTTCCAGGGTGTCCAGGTCCTTGGGGCCAAACTCCCCTCTTCTCCCTCAACTACTGCTCCCATCTTGGAGTCATCCGCAGAAGAGACTCATTTCACACCCTATACCCTCCCTGATGTCCGATATGTATGCATTAAACAGGATCGAACCCAGGACCGAGCCCTGCGGTACCCCATTACCAACCTCTCTAGAGTTCGAGAGCTCCCCACAGACCACTACTCTCTGAGTGCGTCCAGCTAGCCAGTTTTCAATCCATCTGACCATCAAAGGGCCTACTCCTAACCCCATCAGTTTCTCCACCAGACCATTGTAGGGGACAGAATCAGACGCCTTGCTGAAGTCCAAGAATAATACATACACAGGCTTACCCCTGTCCAGTTCTGATGTTACCCATTCATAGAACTCCACAAGGTTGGTTTGACATGATCTACCTGGAACAAACCCATGTTGCCGACTATCAGACCTCCCACCTCCTCCAAGTACACCCCAATCGTTCCTTTAGTATACTCTCCATTAATTTTCCACCACCGAGGGTCAAACTGATGGGTCTATAGTTACCTGGTACTTCCCTCGACCCCCTTATGGATTGGTACCACATGTGCCTCTGCCAATCCCTAGGTACCCTCCCTGTCTCAAGTGACCTGCCAGAGGCCCGCCAGGGTGCAGCCAGTATGTCCGCCAATTCCATAGTACTCTGATGAATGCCATCTGGCCCAGGAGATTTGTTTCTTTAGGGCCTTGAGGGCTAACCACACCTTTGGCAGAGATAGCATCATCCGTCCCTCCACCTTACTGGCCTTTTTATCTTTACCCAGATATGACACCCCTGGGGTACCTCTCTCCCTCTTGCTCCATTTTGTTGCTCCCCTGATCCCACTTACTGATGTTTCTATCCCTTAGTGCCTTGCTTTGTAGATATCCAGCCCCTCCTAGTGAACACAGAGGCAAAGTACTGGGTTAAATACCTCTGCCTGGTCCTCGCCTCTTCCACCCACCCTCCTTCTGATCTCAATCTGCTGAGATGGCCCTTAGTTTTCTCCACCCCAATGTGCCGGAAGAACCCTTTTCCCTCCATGTTCCCTGTGCCAGCCGCTACTCTTTACTGGACTTTGCTCCCTCACCATACAGGTGACTTTTCTAGATGCAAGCTGGTACATTTCCTTATCCTATCCCCTCTTGTTGTTTTATATTTTTGTAGGCTGCCTTCTTTTCTCTGACTGCTACCTGTACCTCACTGGACCACCAGCATGGTTTATGTGACCTTGCTCCCTTACGTTTCAACTTAGTGCAGATCCTGACTGCCTCATGAAGTCCCTGTTTAATGACCTCCCATCTCCTTTCCACACTTGTCGTTGAGGTAATCCCCATCAAGTGATCCTTGAGAATATTTCCCATGCCCATGAAGTCTGCCCCCCTGAAGTCCACTGCCAGTGTCCTAGATCTCACCCCCCTCGCCCAATGCTTATTTGAAACCAGACAGTATTTTGGTCGCTCCCAGTCAGGGGGTCTTGTACAACCAGGTCCCTTACCAGATCCCCATCTGCCAGAACCACATCCAGGACATGCCCCTCCCTTGTGGGCTCCATCACATGCTGTGTTAAGAACACATCTTGGAAGCCATCCAGCAGCCTTTGCTCCTTGGCCACCTTAGAGGACATGGTTCCCCAGTTTGTACCTGGCATATTAAGGTCCCCCATCAACACCACTCCTTCCCCTTTTGGTCCACACTGGGCAATGATGTTGTCCAGCAAACCATCCTCTAGAACCTCACTCATCCCGGGGGGCCTATATGCTACACCCAGCTTGACCTTATTTCCTGCTGAGGATCGTAAAGTGACCCATAAGACCTCCACGTTTCCCTCTGCCTCTTCTACTCTAGCAATTTCTATGTCATCTCTAATGAACATAGCCACTCCACCCCCTCTGCCCTCCTTTCTATCCTTCCTGAGCATAGTGTGCCCCCGTGCGTTTGGGTCCCAGTCATGGTTTTGTCGTACGTTTCCGTGACCATGCATCCATCCCCCGAACAGCATGGCCTGGAACTCTGGCAACTTGTTTCCCAAACTCCTGGCATTTACTAACACCAACCCCCACCCCTTATCCCTGATTCTCTTTGTCGAACCCCACCCAGCTTCCTTATACTTCCATCCTCCCTCTGCTCCTCCTGAAACCTCCATCCCCAATCTGTTTCCCCCCTTCCCCCCTTGGGCGTGAAGGCTACTCCCTTCATCTGGAGGAGAGGGCTTCTGGTCAGCCCCTCCCTTATCCCTTCCCCCCTCACAAGTTTAAACCCCACCTTTCTTGTATGTAGTCAGCCATCCCCTGTTTAAGGACTTCCTTCCCTAATGGGGCAAGATGAAACCTGTCCTTGGCATATAGTCCTTATCCTCCCAAATTCCATTCCAGTTCCTAACACCCCAACCCACTCTCTTCACCCCACTCCTGAGCCAGTCATTAACCTCTGTGAGTTTATTTTTTCTCCACTGAGGCCTTTGGTACTGGCAATATCTCCGAAAAAGGAAATGTTGCATCCATTATCCCGACAGACTCTGGCAAGTTCTTGGAACCTTGCTTGATTTCAAAATGCTATTTCCTCTAGATCATTAGTTCCCAAATGCACCAGGAATCTGGTTTCCTCCACAATCCCTAACCATTTCATACACCATGAACTTTGCTCTGTGCAGTGTCAGCCCAGAGATACACACTACCTTCACCTGGCTATGGCATCCACCCCCCTGTCCCTCCCACTGGATACCCCTAATCATCGAGTCTCCCAATAACAGAACCTTAACACCGCCATCATCCTTATGGTTACCTCCACTATGCCCTCTCAGCCCCTTCCCCCTTTATTCATGATCTCAATTTCGTGGGAGTCTTCCTGCCTTACTAGAGATCCCCTTGTCACCCTCCCCTTTCTGCCTCCCTTGCTATTTTGCCCACTTAACTCAAACTCCCTCTGAATAGATGTCCCCTTTAACCCTCTCTTATCCAAACCATTTATCCTGGCCCTGATGGTTTCTCCTTCCCCCACACCACCATCCTCCCCCCTTGTAATAGTACCCCTGCCTCCAGAGGCTCTCTGTGGGTCCCCTTTATCTAGGGCCCCATCCTTGGTACTGACCCCCCTGCTGAAGGGGGGCTCCTCTCCCACCTCCTTGTCTCCCAGTTTCTCTCCAATCATGCTCTCCTCCCTCATGTCTGGAATATGTTGCATCTCCCCCATTTGCTTAACATATATGTTTCCCCTTCTCCCTCTGGGACTATTTCTATCCTTTCCATTGCCGGTCTGTGATGCCCTATGGGTATCAGACTCCCTCCCCCTGACCTCTGTATAAGTTTTCTCATTTCCACCAACCCCTTCCTCACCCTCTAGGTTGCTTAGTAGCTCAAATTTATTGTGACACTCTATGTCAGCCTCCATCAAGTAACCCGAGATTCCTCTGACTGCACCTCTAAACTGCCCCTCTTCTTCCCCTCTTGCTCTGTTCACCTTAGGAGCTCCCTTCCCACAGTCTGCTGTTTTAGGCTTCTGCACAACAGCGTCTCCTGACTCTTCCCCCTCCACTATCCTTGTATTCAGAATGTTCACCCCGTATGCTTTCCCCTTAGCATCAACTTCCCTATCTAAGGGTCCTCTGTCCCTAATATCCCCCCTCCTGCTTGCTGTAACATGACGTCCTGTAATTTCAGAGCGTTGCCCAGCCTCCCTCAGCCCCACCCTTCTGCTGCCCATATCCACACCCTTATCCTTGGACACCCCCAGCTCCCCAGCTTACTCCTTAACCAATATACCTCACTCTGATACAAGATAACTGTCTACAGGTGTGCAGCCTCCCTCTCTCAGGCCAATTTAGAATTATTGCCATCCCACAGCCTGTACAGCCTACAACCCTTCCAAGATGCCTGCCATGGTGGAATATGGCCACCTGTTTATCCCCTCTGTTTATAATGGCACATCCCTTTTCTCAGTCCCTTTCCCTGGAATACAGTTTCTCTCTATACTGACTGTAGTTATTTACAAACCCAATTTCAACCCCACCAATAAAGTTCCAAAGTCTCACAAACACATACAGTCCAGTGTGTGTTCGGTCCCACTAACAGTGTGTGTAAGCAGACATCAGGTACCGTATGATGTCACAGGCCCACCAGCTGCTGTTGCTTCAAATTTCAGTCCTAAAACAGAAATACTCAGCCTTTCAATCCCAACCCCCAGTGGTTTTTTCAGTATTTAAGAAAGCCTACAAAACAGGGTGTGTGGGAGGGCTCTTACCAAACACCAGGCAAACAACACATTTAAATTTCCCTCTAATTAACCCTGACAAACAACTATCCCCAAACCTCAAAAAGTTACAATATCACAGCCCAAGTAACAGTTCTAATTCAAGGTAATAATTTTTTACCACATAGAGCTAATTTCACTTACAAACTTACAAACTATTACAATATTTCAGTTAAAACAGAATATAAACCCAGACCTCTGTCCAACCAACCTGCTGCTTTGAGTTCCCAAGTTCCTTTCTGGTTTATTAATTATTTGGCCATTGAGGTTAGGAGGAGGATTGGTGCCTTTTATCTTGAAGGCAAGGCAGAAGGAGACATATTCTAGCCTACCATTAAGGAAGGGCCATTTCAGGGATCCAGTAGTCTGCAGTGGTGTTCCTTCGGTGAAGCACCAGCTGCAAAAAGAGCTATAGTATGATACAATGATTTGAGTTTTTCTAACTTAGAGTATCTAACTGATTGAAGGAATTGGGAGCCATAGAGAAGGGTAGGCAAGATGGCAAAGTCGGCAATGCATGAGCGAGTCTCTTTGGTGAGATGGGGGCTTAGATGGTATAAGAGACTCATTTTTTATGTAGATATTCAATGAGATGTTCAATATGGGCATTTAAGGTAATATCCTGATCCAGTGGAACACCCAGATACTTAATGGAATCCACTATCTCAATTTTTGATCCATTTGAAAGAAGAGAGTTAGTAGAAGCTCTATCTGGTGGCCCAAACCTTTTGGACCAAAGGATATAGAAACTTAGAAACATAGACTTTGACGGCAGATAAGGACCACTTGGCCCACCCAGTCTGCTCATTTCCCTTCCTATTGGATAAGCTGCAGATTCTAGTTAACCAACAGCCTACTTCCTGCAACCCCCCACTATAATTGCCTTATGTCTGTCCCATGCATGTTTGAATTCCTCCACTGTTTTAGACCCCACAACCTTTCCAGGAAGGTGGTTCCATGCATCCACCACTCTCTCCATGAAAAGAATTTCCTCACATTACCCTGAGCTTCCCCTCTAACTTTAAATTGTGCCCCTTGTTCTTACACATCTTTTTTCTGAAAGATGCTACCCTCCTGGATTTTGTTGATTCCTTGAGGTACTTGAACATTTCTATCATGTCCCCCATCCCTCCTTTCATCAATGGTATACATATTAAGCTCTCTCAGTCTCTCTTCATATGATTTCTGATGTAGACCCTGCACCATTTTAGTTGCCCTCTTCTGGATGGCCTTTGTCTTTTTACCATTTAGATCCAATTTGTTTATTTGAAGCCAGTCCTCAAGTAAGTGCAGGTCTCTGTTGGGCAGTTTGTTTATATTAGTAATTTCATTAGAGCTATTGTACATTACAGTGTCATCTGTGTATAATAGTAATTTTGCTTCACTACAGTTTGCAGACATTTCGTTGACATATATAGTGGGAAGAGGAAGGGACCCAGCATCGATCCTTTTGGGACCCCACCTAGATGGGGTGTCTGTCGGACAGATCACCTTTGCAATTTACAAGCTGGGACCTGTTTGTTAGGTAGTCTGAAAACAATCACAGAGACAGGTTATATAAGCAAAAAAATTGCAGTTTTGTTAGAAGTAGCTGGGGGTTCACAAGGTTGAAGGCCTTGGTCAGGTCAATAAAGACTGCTTTGGTCAGTTGGCCATTGTCAAATCCATCCAGGATGTACTGTATGTGGTAAGATAGACTAAGGCAATGATATTCTTGTGGTTCTTGTGAAAACCAAGCTTGTTTGTGATGAGTAAGTTATGCTCTCTGACATAGTTCTTGACCTGGTTATAAACTAATCACTCAAGTAGTTTGCTTAAGCTACAGAGGATTGAAATAGGGTGATCATTTTCCACTTGTTTTTTTTTACCCCACACCTATGCACTGGAGTTACAAGGGCCAAAAACCAAGCAGACAGGACTATTCATTCTTGGATGGATCTATTGAAGGGTAGTGCAATAGGATATGCAGTTACTGGAGCTCCTAGGTTGAGAAGTTTGTGGTTGAGGCTATCATAACCTGAGTTACCAGTAGTTTTGAGACAACAACTATTTTATTGACCTCACTTAAAACACAGAATGCTCAGTTACTTACTATCTCATTATAAACACCTCAATGCTCAAACTCAGTTGAGTATGTTGCATTGCTCCTGTTTAATGTCTCTGAGTGTCTTGCTCCTCTGAGGTTTTCTCTGTATGAATTCCATGAGTCCAGTGGCACTACCCCCACCTGATTCAGGTTGCAATATAGGAACAAAAGTAAATCCCTGACACTAATTGCACTCTCATGATCCAGGTGCTAGCATGGAAAGAAAAGTAAATTGATGGTGCTAATGACACCACAGTTTCTCTGGGATCTCCTGTTATTATTCCTGGTGTCTAGTCCCCTTCCCCCCGGTATTGTTGCCAATATCACTAGTGTACAGTCCTGTATTGCTATATCAGTAATAAGGATTCAATACATCTGAGATGTCTGTTCAATACCACGGATCTGCTGCCATTTGGACAAGACATCCTATAGGTATTGTATCACAATACTTGCTTGTATAGCAATACAGGTCTTGCATGACACAGATAATGGGTGTCATGGAGATGAGTAGAGGGGATGTGTCAGCCACCATGTGGGATCCGCCAGGGCTCGGTGCTTTCCCCAGTGTTGTTCGTGGTGTATATGCTGCCTTCCAGAGACATTGTGAGATGGTATGGGCTGAGGTTTCACTGTTATGCAGATGATACCCAGCTCTACCTGTCTTTTGTACCTGACCAGGATAGTGCAGTCTCAGTCTTTAACAGCTGCCTCACAGAAATCCAGGACTGGATGAAATCCAGCTGGCTGAACCTGAATTTCAATAAGACTGAGGTACTGGTGGTGGATCCAGGTCTCCGGATAGAGGGGTTGGTGGCAGGGTACCCCTCTGGGCTTTGGCTCAGGGATAATCGGCTGCCTTCCTCTGAATGGATGCAAAACCTGAGGGTGATTCTTGATGATGGGCTGACATTGCATTTGCAGGTGTTGGCAGTAGTCAAGTTCTTGTTTTATTATCTTAGGAACATCGCCCAGGTCAAGCACCTTGTTCTGTCCAATGACTTTCCAACATTGATCCATGCCTTTGTGACCTTGTGCCTGGACTACTGCAAATACCTTTACCTAGCACTTCTGGAGGTTGGTATCTGCTGCTTACAGCTGGTGCAGAATGCTGCAGCACGGCTGTTGACAGTGACTTCTTGTTCGAGCCACATCATTTCTGTGATGCGCAAATTGCACTGGCTGCCTGTACAGTGGTGGTTCACCTTCAAGGTTGGTCTTCTGACCTACAAGGCCCTGCATGGACAGGGTCTGAGTTATCTGCAAGCTATCTGCAAGCTTGAAAGATGAAAACAAGGTAATGGAAGAAGTGTCGGCTATCTGCGACCAAGAGTGAAGGCTATTATCACACACCCAAATGTTTCGCGAAATGCCTACCCACTTCTTCCAGGGAGTGGTCTAACACAATGAACAGTCCGGACACAGTTCTCTACTGGAAGCTTGGTACCAAATTCACAGTGCAGCCATGCCGCTTTGCTGGAGCTAGGCATGAAGTGCTCAGCAGCAAACCTGCACTCCGCTTTTGGAAGCAGATACCAACTGAATGTAGGTAAAGCTGTACTACTGTAGGATAGGCACCAAATAACAGCATAATAATGGTTATAGCATAGCAGCAGGATTCATTATAAAGGACCACTCTCCTGAAGAAACAGATGGCGTTCCATGAAACTCTGGGTTGCTGGGATTGTGGCCAGTTATATATTCTTGCCAGTTTCGAGGAGAGGGATCTGGGTGTCACTGCAACAAAGCCTACAGCAAGGTATCAAAGATGCTGGGGTTTATGGGGGGGGTTGTTTTGGCAACTGAAGTGAGGTGATTCTGCCACTGTGGATCCCTAGCTTGGCAGAAGACTCCAGGAGAAAGGACTGCTGTGTGACTGAACTTCTCTGCTGGGACTAAAGTAGAAGAACTTTTGTATTTAGACCTTTAATTTAGGGTAAAAAAACTAACATACAAAAGAAAACAAAAAAAGTGTGTGTTTGGGTTAACTGAACTGAATGGGTAACTGAAAAGTCGTCTAGGTGTAAATCTCAGGTGACCGAAAGGACTTAACTGTTGTGAGGTTTAAATTACTTGTAGAAAGATCTGGTAAGTAGGGGGAGTGGCTTAACTAGAAGGAAGCTACATTTAAAGACTGCCTTAGAAAGATTCTGCTAATAGCTTGGCAGAAGACTCCAGAAGAAAGGACTGCTGTGTTACTGAACTTCTCTACTGGGACTATATTGCCCTCCACCCAAAGCTAGTTCTATTTTTATAGGCACAGGATTTGACTGCCAACAGGAACTTCCTGTTTAGAGGCAGGAAGTGAGTGATCACAGAACCACCAAGGACCCACCATCCTAGAAGGGCAAGAGTAGCTCTCCAGCCCCCTCTAGCTGCTGGAGATTTGCCTCTGAACAAGTAAGCGGTCTACTGAGAAATATAGGATATTCTTGTCTCAGAACAGGACAATCAGGAGCTTAAAGGCACACAGGCAGAAAGTAAGGGAGAGAGAAAAAACAGAGGAAAGAGTAAGGATTGAGAAACAGTTAAGGGGCCAGAAATAAGACATGATTGGAGTGGTGCAGTGCAGTGGCTGTGGAGCAGCAGTCTTCCGGGAGATGTTCTGGAGGATGCGGTGTTGTCCCATCTGCAGGCACCTCTCTGGGCTGAGGGAGGAGGTTGCTCATCTCCAGGCTGAGTTGGCCAGGATTTGTGGGACCTCCTCTTCCATCCAGGGACCACTAGTGCCACTGCAGTTGCCTCAGAGGTTGCCAAGAAAGAGGAGCGGTTGGACCACAGTGGGCTCAGGGAGGGTGAGGGTGGTGGAACAGAGGCACATCCCTGCAGTTGTACCTCTCCACAATTCCTATGCCATTCTGGCAAAGTGTGGTTCCTCTATGGAGGCACCTACAGTGGAGACCAAGGAGGATGCTGGGAACCTCCACAAAGGAGACCCACAGGAGGGTGGCAGAGGACCCTGCAGGGGAAGGAAACAACTCCTGGTGGGGGACTCCATTGTTAGGAAGGTAGAACTGGGCAAGGAAGGGGAGAGGGAGGTAAGGTGCCTGCCTGGCGCCATGGCTTGGAGGGACAGGGAGCGAATCCTCAGGATTGCCTAGAGCAGCTGCACAGGGGAGGGAGCTGGATGTCATTGTCCACTTAGGGACAAATGACCTGGCTAAGAAAGGATTAGAGAAGTGCAGGAAGAGTTTGTGAATTGGGGAGGGTCTTAGTCAAGTAGCACGCACTGTAACCTTCTCGGAGGTACCACCATCTATGGCATAGGAGAGGCTAGGGTGTTCCGTACTCATGGGATTCAACTCAGTGGTTGAAAAACTGGGTGTGGAGCTCAGGGATTTGGCTTTATTGGGGACTGGGGGTCCACCTGGAGTGATGCAAGCCTATACTGGAATGATGGGCTGCATCTGTCCGGGAGGGGAACCAGGATCCTAGGTGATAGGTTTAAATGCTTCATTGGCAAGCTTTTAAACTAGCCAAGGGGGGAGGCACTGGAAAGGAGCAGGAAAATCCTAGCCCCCCCCAAACAATCATGGTAGTCAGTGTGGCAAACACCAACATGGAGGTGTCGATAGGGAGAAGGGCAGGGGTAAATGGAGAAAGTGACAAAGGCAAGAAGGACAGGGATGGGGCAAAAGGGGGTAAGGCCATCAGGAAATGGAGGGTAATGAGTACCAATGCCCGTAGTCTGGGCAACAAGCTCCCTGAGCTGGTGGCCTTAAGAGGAAGAGGGATGCCTGGATATCATAACAGTCACAGAAACATGGTACCCAGAGAACCATGACTGGGATGTTAACATACCAGGGTACATAACCTACAGGAGAGACAGGCAGGGGAGAAGAGGGGGAAGAGTAGCTCTCTATGTAAAGGAAGGGATAAAAGCAACTGAACAAAAAGAGTAAACAGGGAGGAGAGGAGGCACTGTGGGTCACCTTGGAGACTGGAAAGGGCACCACAATCCGCACAGGGTTGTGTACAGACCCCCATGTCAGGGAAGGAATGGACAAGGAAATGATGGAAGGCATTCTTAGAATGGCAGAGAAAGGGAGATACTGTTGATGGAGACCTGAATATGCCAGCTGTTAACCGAGCACATTTGCTGCAGCGACATCCAAGAGCAGGGGCCATTCTTGATGCCCTACAGGTGGCAGGCATTAGACAGCTAGTTCTCGAACCCACTGTGAGGGAGCAATCTTGACCCTCAGACTCTCAAACGGGGCAGTGAGAGGATCTCAGATCTAGAAGTGGGTTGCCATCTGGGGACAAGTGACCATCAAACAGTGTGGTTCACCGTTAAACTCAGCTACAGAGTCAAGCCATACAAAGTGAGGTTACTGGACTTTAGGAGGGCTGACTTTGGCTAGGATGGAGGAAGTGCCTCAGAAAAGCACTAGCAAACAGGCTAGAAGGAGGTGTGGAGCAACAATGGGGAATTATCAAACTGCCATCACAGAGGCAACAAGCCTTTGTGTGAAGCAAATAAACAAATCAAAATGAAAGAAAAGCCACTGTGGTTCTCAAGAGAGGTGGCTGTGAAAGTCAGGAAGAAAAGATAGCATTCCAGAAGTATAAGGAAACACAGAAGGAGCAGAACAGAGAGCTGTACCAGTTAAGGCAGAAAGAAGCAGGGAGGGAAGTCAGAATAGCAAAGGCCCAAACTGAGGAAAAGATAGCCAACTCAGTTAAGAAGGGGGATAAAACCTTTTATAGGTACATCAGCAGCGTAGAAAGACAAAGGGAGGGATAGTGAGGCTGAATAGAATAAACGATGGGTGGGCAGAGGGGACAGTGAAAGCAGGAATACTGAATGAATATTTCTGCTCAGTATTCAAAAGAGGAGGGGAAGTGCCTAATCCAATTAACAGAAGCACTCTTGATAGGGGTCGATCCCATTCCTTTCACAGAAGAAAGGGTTCTGCAAGAACTCCTAAAACTGAAGGTGGACAAAGCAATGGGTCCTGATGGAATTCACCCCAGAATTCTAAAAGAATTAAGGAAGGAACTAGTGAAACCACTGGCTACTCTTTTAATAAATCATGGGAGGATGGTGGTACCGAGGACTGGAGGAAGTCGGATGTGATTCCCCTTCACAAAAGTGGGACCAAGACAGAGGCAGGAAACTACAGACCTGTCAGTCTGACCTCTGTGGTAGGGAAAGTGATGGAGTCACTTCTGAAGGAAAAGTTGAGTACCTAGAGGTCAGTGGAGCACAGGATCCAAGGCAGCATGGGTTCACAGCTGGAAGGTCATGTCAGACAAATCTAATAGATTTCTTTGACTGGGTGACCAAAGTAGTAGACCAGGGAGGGGCTGTGGACATGGCCTACCTAGACTTTAGCAAGGCATTTGACACAGTCCCACACAAAAGATTATTAGTCAAATTAACCAGCCTGGAGAGGGTCCCAGGGTGGTAGCCTGGGAAAACATTGGCTGGACAACAGGACACAGAAGGTAATTGTAAATGGAGTCCACTCTGAAGAAAGGGCGGTTACTAGTGGGGTACCGTGAGGTTCAGTATTGGTCCAGTCCTTTTAATGTCTTCTACCAGTGGCATTGCAGAGGGACTGGAAGGAAAGGATGCCTTTTGCAGATGACACAAAGATCTGCAACAGGGTTGATACACAAGGAGGCGTGGAAAGGATGAAAAGGGACTTGGCAAGGTTGGAGGAATGGTCTGACGTATGGCAGCTAGGATTCAATGCAAAAAAGTGCAAAATAATGCACCTGGGAAACAAGAACCCAGGGAAGAATACACAATGGTGGGGAGGTAGTAACAACAACAAAAAGGAAAGGGACCTGGGGGTAATCATATCAGATGACCTTAAGGTTAGCAAGCAATGTGAGAAGGCAGTAGGGAGGGCCGGGGGTATACTGGGATGTATAGGGAGAGGCATCAGCAGCAGAAAACAGGAAATTGTTATCCCTCTGTACAGACAGTTGGTGAGACCCCATCTGGAATACTGTGTCCAGTTCTGGAGACCCCATCTCCGCAAGGACATAGACAGGATAGAGGCAGTCCAGAGGAGGGCAACTAAAATGGTGCAAGGTCTGCAAGAGAAGCCAGATGAGGAGAGACTAAAGGAGCTTAATATGTATACCCTTGAGGAAAGAAGGAGAGGGGGACATGAGCAGAAACCTCTGGCACGCCAAGGGAATCAACAAAGTCCAAGAGGGCAGCATCTTCAGAAAAAGAGACTTGCAAGAAACAAAGAATACAATTTAAAGACAGAAGGAGGGCGGTTCAGGGCAATGTGAAGAAGTATTATTTCACAGAGAGGTAGTGGGTGCATGGAACAGCCTTCCTGAGGAAGTTGTGAGTCTAAAAGTGTGGAGAATTCAAGAATGCATGGGACAGACATAAGGAAATTCTTGTGGGGGGCAGGAAGATATAGGCTGTTGGTTAAATAGGATCTGCGGCCTATCCTGTAGGTAGGGAAATGGACAGACTAGATGGGCCTAGCGGTCCTTATCTGCCGTCAAAGTCTATGTTTCTATGAGCTCCTAAATCCTCACTGTCCCAGCCGACCACTCTGCTCCACTGACAAGGGGTTGTTAGAGAGCCCCAGGGTACAGCTGAAAACCTCTGGGACCAAGCTTTTATGTACGCAGCCCCTACCCTGTGGAATTCTCAACCTTGTCAGATTCGAGAGTGCCAGATCATGGAGAGCTTCGAGATAGCCTTAAACGCACATCTGTTCTGCCTGGCCTTTGGGGATTTTACACAACAATCCTATTCCTGTATTCATCTTTGAACTTTTATGTGATTTGAAACTGGATTGTTTTATTATCTTATTTGTTTTTATTAATTTCTATTTATAAATCTGAATGGTGCTTTGGTTTTGGAATTATTCTTTATAAATAAAGGATATTATTATTATTATTACCAGGATCAGGTTGGGGTGGTCAACAGACCCCAGGGGTATACAGTAGTCAGTGAGACTGGAAAGAGGGGACCACAAGACATATGGAATATTATTACTTGGGGACCAGTGAATGATGGAGTACCATTAGTTGCAAAGATCCAATGATTTACTATTCTTTTTACAGTGGTATCTTCATCAGTTGAGGGAAGGATACAACTAGATGCCTGGGATTCACATTTCTTCCCATACTTGGACTAGGACTGGGGGAGGAAAGGGGGGTGTTGTTAAAGTTAAGAATTTACTTTTTGTCCCGAGGACCAACCCACTAGGGGAAAAAACCTGTTGGATGTAGTCCTCACAAATTGGGATAGTGTGATAGAGGTGGAGGTGGGGGAAGGATTAGGCACAAGTGACCACAGGGCTGCAAGGTTCAGTGTAACAACAGGGAGGGAAGTAAACAGGACAAACACTAGGGTAATGGACTTCAAGAAAGCAGACTTTAACAGAATGAAGAAGATAGTTGGGGAAGAAATGATAGGGATGAGGATTATTAAGGATGTGGAAGAATTATGGGCAACCATTAAGGGAAGAGTGCTGAAAGTCACTGAAATCTGAGTCAAGAAGGTTAGGAAAAACAGAAGAAGGAGGAGACCTCTATGGTTCACAAGGGAGGTGGCAGGAGTGGTCAGGGAGAGGAAAAGGGCATTCAGGAGGTAAAAGATGTCACAAAGGGATGAGGATAAGAAGGCATATGGAGAGAAGAGGGCAGAAGATAAGGAGGGCTAAAGAGGTCACTGAAGAGAAAATAGCAAACAGGCCAACAGGGGAGATAAAGCATTTTTCAGGTATGTGGGAGAAAGAAGGAAGGCATGGTAGGGAATAGTAAGATTAAGCGGTGGGAGAAATAAAACTGAAGGGGGACTTCGAAAAAGTGGATGTATTAAGTAACTACTTCTGTTCCATCTTCATGAAAGAGGGCGAGGGTAGAGGACCAGAGCTAGAGGGGAAGGGAGAGAAATGCAGAGAAATCAATACTAGAATGTTCACAGTAGATAGAGTAAGGGAAGAACTGGGCAGGCTGAAGGAGGATAAAGCAATGGGGCCAGATGGCTTGCAACCAAGGGTACTCCGTGAGCTGAGGGAGGAGCTGGCAGCACCTTTGACAAGACTGTTTAACTTGTCCATGGATACAGGGTGGTTGCCTGAGGACTGGGAGAGGGTGGAGGTGGTTGAACTACATAAGGGGGAATGAAGGAGAAGGTCAAAAACTACCACCCTGTCAGTCTCACATAGGTGGTGGGGAAGGTAATGGAAACATTACTAAAGGGAAGGGTGGAGGAATACCTGGTGACCAATGGTATGCAGGATGAAAGGCATAGGGAGGACATTTCAGACCAACCTGATAGAGTTTTTTGATTGGGTGTTGCAAGTAGTGGACCAGGGAGGGGTGGTGGCATGGCCTGCCTGGACTTCAGTAAGGCCTTCAACACCACCCTCCACAGAAGGTTAGTAAATAAGCTGGAGAGCTTAGGGGTGGGCCCAAAGGTTACTAGGTGGGTAGAAAACTGGCTGATGGGAAGGAGCCAAACAGTGGTGGTAAATGGGGTACATTCTAGTGTAAAGGGGGGTAACAAGTGGGGTGCCTCAGGATCAGTACTGGGACCCCTACTTCTTATCATCTATATCAAAGATCTAACAGATGGACTAGAGGGTAGGGTGTGCTTATTCATGGATGATACAAAGGTCTGCAATAGGGTATACAGCCAAAGAGGAGTGGAGGCCATGAGGCAAGATCAGAAGAAGCTGAAGAAGTGGTAGGAAACCTGGCAACTAAAATTCAATGTGAAAAAGTGTGTGGTAATGCACCTGGGGTGGAAAAACATTCATAGAAACATAGAAACATAGACTTTGATGGCAGATAAGGACCGCTAGGCCCATCTAGTCTGCCCATTTCCCTACCTACAGGATAGGCCGCAGATCCTATTTAACCAACAGCCTATATCTTCCTGCCCCCCACAAGAATTGCCTTATGTCTGTCCCATGCATTCTTGAATTCTCCCACAGTTTTAGACTCCACAACTTCCTCAGGAAGGCTGTTCCATGCATCCACTACCATCTCTGTGAAATAATACTTCCTCACATTGCCCCTGAACCGCCCTCCTTCTATCTTTAAATTGTGTCCCCTTGTTCTTGCAAGTCTCTTTTTCTGAAAGATGCTACCCTCTTGGACTTTGTTGATTCCCTTGAGGTACTTGAAAGTTTCTATCATGTCCCCCCTCTCCCTTCTTTCCTCAAGGGTATACATATTAAGCTCCTTTAGTCTCTCCTCATACGGCTTCTCTTGCAGACCCTGCACCATTTTAGTTGCCCTCCTCTGGACTGCCTCTATCCTGTCTATGTCCTTGAGGAGATGGGGTCTCCAGAACTGGACACAGTATTCCAGATGGGGTCTCACCAACTGTCTGTACAGAGGGATAACAACTTCCTGTTTTCTGCTGCTGATGCCTCTCCCTATACATCCCAGTATACCCCCGGCCCTCCCTACTGCCTTCTCACATTGCTTGCTAACCTTAAGGTCATCTGATATGATTACCCCCAGGTCCCTTTCCTGTTTTATTGTTGTTACTACCTCCCCACCCATTGTGTATTCTTCCCCTGGGTTCTTGTTTCCCAGGTGCATTATTTTGCACTTTTTTGCATTGAATCCTAGCTGCCATACGTCAGACCATTCCTCCAACCTTGCCAAGTCCCTTTTCATCCTTTCCACGCCTCCTTGTGTATCAACCCTGTTGCAGATCTTTGTGTCATCTGCAAAAAGGCATACTTTTCCTTCCAGTCCCTCTGCAATGCCACGGATGAATACATTAAAAAGGACTGGACCCAATACTGATCCCTGCGGTACCCCACTAGTAACCGCCCTTTCTTCAGAGTGGACTCCATTTACAATTACCTTCTGTGTCCTGTTGTCCAGCCAATGTTTTACCCAGGCTACCACCCTGGGACCCACTCCCAGGCTGGTTAATTTGACTAATAATCTTTTGTGTGGGACTGTGTCAAATTCGAGCAGCTTATACACTTGGTGGCAGGAATTCAAAGAAACAGAGCAGGAGAGGGATCTGGGGGTTGTTATGTTGAGAAATCTTAAGGTGGGGAACCAGTGCAGCAAGGCAGTGGGTAAGGCAAATTATATGTTGGCCTTCATTGGAAGGAGCATAACAAGCAGAAGGAAGGAGGTACTAATGCCACTGTACAAGACAATGGTGAGGCTGCACCTGGAGTATGGGGTACAGTTCTGAAGACCACACCTATGCAGGGACATTGAGGGGCTGGAGAGAGTTCAAAGAAGAGCAACCAAGATGATGCATGGGATGCGGGGGAAGACATATGAGCTGAGGTGGAGGGAGATGAATTTATACCCACTAGAAACTAGAAGGGAGAGGAGGAATATGATTGAAACTTTTAAGTATTTGAAGGGGATAAAAAGGGTGAATGTGGGGGGCTTGTTGAAAAAGAAGGAGGCAGCCAAAATGAGGGGGCATAGCCTCAAACTGGAAGGAGGGAAATACAGAGGCAATGCAAGGTGACTTCTTCACAGAGATGGTGGTGGAGGCATGGAACAGGCTACCAGAGGAGGTGGTAGGATCCAAAATGGTGGGGGAATTCAAGAGGGCATGGGACAGACACATGCAATTGGGAGGAGAGTGGGAAAGTCTTGAGCTGGTAAAAAGGAGGGGGGGATGGGTGAATATAAGGGCAAACTAAATGGGCCAGTGTGGTCCTTTTCTGCTGTCAAATTTCTGTGATTCTGTGACCAGAATTTGGTGAGGGACAGAGGTATGTTTAGAGAAGCATTAACTAGAATTGCACCAACAACATACAGTAGTTGCATTTCTAAAAATTGTTGAGTATGCCACTGGATACATTATTCATTATCAGACCCTCATTTGCCTGCTTGCCTGAAACATAGAAACATATAATTTGACGGCAGATAAGGACCGCTTGCTCCACCCAGTCTGCCCATTTCCCTACTTGATAGATAAGCTGCAGATTCTAGTTAATCAACAGCTTACTTCCTCCTACCACTAGAATTGCCTTATGCCTGTCCCATGCATTCGTGAATTCTCCCACTGTTCCTGACTCCACAACCTCCACAGGAAGGCTGTTCCATGCATCCACAACTCTCTCAGTGAAAAAATATTTTCTAACATTACCTCTGAGCCGTCCCCCCTCTGGTCTTTCTTTGTGGTCCCTCATTAACAGGCTATTGCCCAACTAACTGCACCTTTTAATATGACACTGAGCATACTTACCAACATTCAGCCTCACAAAGCAAAGTTAATTGGATGCTAAACCTGTTAGAACACTGTTAACTTTTTATTTATTTATTTAGTTATTTTTTTTTAATGTTTTACCAGGAAAGGCATACTGGGCAAAAGTTTGTGTTCTGATACATCATGGTGGAGTGGGGATAGTGATAAAGGTTAGGGATACAAACAGATACAAGCAACACAAGTAGCTTAAACCTACACAGTGTAGTAAGAAAATATTTACAGAGGGTATAAAGTTTAATATACAGTGTACATTGGAAGGCAAGGAGGCTACTGAGTCAGATACAAACATAGTTATAAAAAGTGCAAAAAACTAGAAATAAAAGCATGCATTATCACACCAAAATATTTCTATTTATTTATTACTTGGATTACAAATACCTTTGAACCAAGGGTTCTTTTACAAAGGTTCCACGTCAGCAATGGGTGCAAGCAAAACAGTGGTAAGATACAATACAAGGTCAGGAGCTTAACACAGAAGTAAGCAGAGGTAAGATACAATACAGGTCAGCAGGTTAACTTAGTAGCAAAAGACAGTACATGTGTATAGACTAGCACAGTAGCAAACAGTCAGTGGCAAATAACAATGCACAATTAACAATATGGGTGTATATATAACAAGACACAGATACAAATGAAAACCATCCTGGGGTGTCATAAGTGGAGCAAGGGGTGGGGGATAAGAGGGAGGGTAGGGAAAAAGGGGGGTAGGCAGTCATGGATTTGACGTTGTAAATGCAAGAACAGAAAGATAAGTGCTAGGCAGTCTGAGTGTGGAGCAACAAGAGATAGGGTGAAAGGGAGGTGAGTGGGGGTTGAATGGTAGGTGGGGTGGGAGAGAGATGGGGAGTAGCAGGGGATGGAGGGGCAGAGAGAAGTGGGGAGGGTAGCAAGGCAGGAGGAGGGAGAGGTGAAAATATATTACGTGGGACAGTGTGATTCAGCTATTTAACATAGAAACCTAGAAACCTAGACTTTGACTGCAGATAAGGACCGCTTGGCCCACCTAGTCTGCTCATTTCCTACCTATTGGATAAGCTGCAGATTCCAGTTACCCAATACTCTACTTCCTCCTACCCCTCACTAAAATTGCCTTATGTCTGTCCCATGCATTCTTGAATTCCCAAACTGTTTTTGACCCCACAACCTACCCAGGAAGGTGGTTCCATGTGTCCACCACCCTCTTTGTGAAAAAGTACTTCCTCACATTGCCCCTGAGCCATCCCCCTTCTATCTTCAAATTGTGACCCCTTGTTCTGGTACATCCCATTTTCATAAAGATGCTCCTGTCTTGAACTTTGTTGATTCCCCTGAGGTACTTGAAAGTTTCTATCATGTTCCCTCTCTCCCTCCTTTCCTCAAGGGTATACATATTAAGCAATTTTAGTGTCTCTTTGTATGGCTTCTGTTGCAGACCCTGCACCGTTTTAGTTACCCTCCTCTGGACTGTCTCCATCCTGTTTATATCTCTGCAGAGATGGGTTCTCCAGAACTGTACACAATACTCCAGATGGGGTCTCACCAACTGTCTGTACAGAGGGATAACAACTTCCTGTTTTCTATTGGTGATGCTTCTCCCTATACATCCTAGTATCCCTCCAGCCCTCCTTACAGCCTTCTCACATTACTTACATACCTTAAGGTCATCTGATATGACTACCCTACCCTCAGGCCCCTTTCTATTTGTGTTGTTGTTAGTATCTCCCCCCACCAAATGTGTATTCTTCCCCTGGGTTTCTGTTTTCCAGGTGCATTACTTTGCATTTTTTTGCATTGAATCTAAGCTGCCATACATTTGACCATTCCTCCAATCTTGCCATGTCCCTTCTCATCCTTTGCACCCATTCTTGTGTATCAGCCCTGTTGCAGATCTTTGTGTCATCGGCAAAGAGGCATACTTTTCCTTCCAGCCCCTCTGCAATGTCACCTATTAAGACATTAAACAGTACCGGTCCCAATACTGAACCATGAGGTACCCCACTAGTGACCTCACTTTCTTCAGAGTGTACTCCATTTACTATTACCCTCTGGGTCCTGTTCTCCAGCCAGCTTGTTACCCAGACTACCACCCTGGGACCCACTCCCAGGCTGGTTAACTTGTTTATTAATCTTTTGTGTGGGACTATGTCAAATGTCTTGCTAAAGTCTAGGTAGGCCATATCCACAGCTCCTCCCTGGTATATTACTTTGGTTACCCAGTCAAAGATATCTATTAGATTTGTCTGACATGACCTTCCCATTATGAATCCATGCTGCCTTGGATCCTGTGCCCCCTAGGCCTCTAGGCACTCAACAGTCCTTTCTCTCAGAAGTGATTCCATCATTTTCCCTACCACCGAGGTCAAGCTAACAGGTCTGTAGTTTCCTGCCTCTGCCTTGCTCCCACATTTGTGAAGATGAATCACATTTTCCCTCCTCCAGTCTTCCAGTACCACACCATCCTCCCAGGATTTGTTAAAAAGGGTACTCAGTGGTGTCACTAGTTCTCCCCTTGGTTCTTTCAAAATTCTGGGGTGAATTCCATTAGGCCCCATTGCTTTGTCCACTTTGAGTTTTAGGAGTACCTTCATAACCCTTTCTTCTGTGAATGGACAGGTATCAAACCCCCTGTCCAGAGTGCTTTTATTGTTTGGTTTAGGTACCTCCCCCTCTTCTTCTTTTGTGAATACTGAGCAAATATATTCATTCAGTATCTCTGCCTTTTCACAGTCACCCTCTGCCCAACCCCTCCCTTTTTAAGCCTCACTATCCTTCCCTTGGTCTTCCTTCGCTCCCTGATGTACCTATAAAAGGTATTATCCCCCTTCTTAACCGAGTTGGCTATCTTTTCCTCAGTTTGGGCTATTGGTATTCTGACTGCCTTCCCTGCTTCCTTCTGCTTTAACTGATACAGTTCTCTGTCCTGCTCCTTCTGTGATTCCCTGTACTTCCTGAATGCTATCTTTTTCTCCCTAACCTTCCCTGCCTCCTCCTTTGAGGTGCTAATGCTAGTAGTAGTTGTGCAACCCAGTGGACAAAAAAAAAGGTGATGGAGTATTTATTTAGTCTGTTTAGAATTAGGCACAGGAACAGACTGGGGGAGAAGGTTCCTCAAGAGGGAAGAAAGAATTTTATGTGAGACCGAGTACCAGACAGACTGAGGACTTTTTGATTGTGGGTTTTCAGTCTTGTACTGTTTTACTCATAGTTAATCCTTTTATGTTTGACTTTCTGTACACTAAAATCACTCACATTACAAATGGCATTATATTTTCAGTACCAGCAGATTTAGTACATTTTCTGTAATACCCTGGGCCTGATTCAGAAAGACCCTGGTAGACTGGTGCAAGCTGCAGTTCACTGAAGCTTGCATCGAAGCCAAGTGTGCCAGGGATCCAGTGCTGGATTCAACAACAGGAGGTGTCCTGGCACCAGTGTTCCTTTAGCAGCTGACTCCGCTCCCCTGCACCTAACAACAGCACACAAGATGGGAATGATAGAGCTGGCTGGCATCCTCTGGCCATAAAGGGTCCAACCCTTGGACCAGCACTGCAGGCTGCCCATACAAAACCCTGGTACAGAGTTTGCATCATGGCAAAACACAATAATTACCTGTAGCAATGACAGTCATGCATGAGATCACAGACTTGTGGTATGCTTCTGCAGTGTACAGTCCACTGACATTGGGACCTACACTGGCAGACACAGGATGGTGCCAGGTGAAAACTGCAATGCTGTGCATTGGGAACTGCTGGTGTTTGCAAGACATAGCTGCACCCAACCCAATCCAGATTTTGCTGGTGTCAGCTGCCAGAAATGGGCCATTTGTGGTGCAAAGGCTGATAGAACAGCCCCAGGATGGTCTAAGCCCTGGTGGGTCCAGCCAGTTTTCTGAATTCCACAGACAGGAATGTGCCACATGTAGCCTTGCACTATGGTGACCCCTTCAATTGGGTGCATGACTGCAGCAAGCCCTGTTTGGTGCAGCAGTCCTTGTTATCACCACAGCCTGTATTCCTGAATTGGAACTGGTGCTGCATTTAAGGCTAGGTGCCTCTTGCATCAAATCCAATTGACACAGGCACAATGCTTCATTTTTGGGTTTTGTGAATCAGATCCCCTGTGTGAATATATATTTATCCCAGCAGTTACTCCGGACAATATGCTTGCCCATGATGTTGTTGTTGGTGTAGGACACAGACATCAGGATCTTGGATTAAAATCCACATTACCAGTAATAAAAAAAAAAGAAAACACTACTTTCCATACCCAGACTAAACAAAGACAATGCCAACACAATATAAACCATAGAATATTTATACATATCTTTTAAAACCTTATACTATAAAACCACACTCAGATTTTAAGTGTCATGTTTATTGCCATACATTTCAACCTAGAAATAAGAATTGACTTATTTCCCAGGGAAGATAACTTTGAGAAGGATATAAACATTTCAAAGTACTTTACTAGGTCTATATGAAAATAATTGCTCACTTAAACCAAATATTTCAGCATTTTATTAACTTGATCAAAATCCAAGGAATGCACTAACTGATTTGATATTATTAATATTCATACTGTAAAACAAAAAGATTACACAGCAATTTTAAAAAGCTAGATTTTCAAAACATTTGCACAAGCAATTTTAGTTGATCTAGCAGATCTTAAAAAATAAATGACTGCAAAGAATTTTTAGGGGAATAACAAGAAAGGAAAATAGTTATAACTTATGGTGCTGTCAATGTAGACTCTCTGCAGTCATTTTCTGCCAAAAAGTGATTTGCAGCTTCCCAATGACCAAGAAGCAGAGCATCGCTCTTCTATGCCATAACATGGGACCAGAAGGGGTCCAGAGGTACTAGAAATTGGGTAGCCAGTTGTGGAGGGCATTGCACATAGCTGTTCATCACAGTCTGTGACCAGTAATCCCTGACAATACATGTGTGGCATGAACAACAGTGAAATATGCACACTATCACTTGGAAGAGGGTGGGTCACAAGTCAAACAAAGGGAAAACCACATTGCTTTCTCAATGGCTGTGACACATTGGCCCAGTTTCACATTGGATGTGAGCATAACAGGGAAGTGGTTGTTAGGGCTTGGACTTTGGACTGGAAGATTATGAGATGGTTACAAGGCAGTGGCACAAGAAAAAAGCGGACAGCAACAAAGGAGAAGTAGTTGGCCCAAAAAAATGTCCTAAAACTGAACAAGCAATCAAACTGTAAATGTTTTGATTAAACAGCATATCCTCCAAACAGTGAAGCAAAAGCTGTGAAGCATGCAGATGTCATTCTACCCAATAAACAATATGCAGAAGCATGAGAACTTCAGCAATTAGTTGTAATACTTGCATACATCTTATATCCTAGGAGAGTCTGGCATTAAATAGAAGATTGGCCAAGGGTATTTTCCTTAATAGTTTTTCTTCTTTACTCAACGTGCAGCTTCAGAACATTAGCAGCAAATTTCCCAAACAATTCATACAGTGTAGACAGGGGAACACAAAATGTCCTTCACAAGGTGGATGAGGAATAGTGAGTGGCCTTACCTTGTGAAGAGAGATGGCATTTACCTGTTTCAATGGGTTAAACAGTTTAAAGTTTGTAATGCACTGGCTTACACTGAGTGTCACACTTAACAGTTGCATTGTGAGAGAACTGCAAAGGGTTGTGATTGAGCTGCTAAAACCTTTCAGTAGCGATGCAGTTTGCAACACCAACAACTTGGGTTTAGGAATGAACCCAGAGTGTTACAGGGTCAGCCATTGGGAAAAAGGTATAACATTTGATGGATAGGTCTCCTTCTCTGGACAGATGGTATCAGAGTCCCTGCAACATCTTGACTTTGGGTGGTGGTCAGAGGTACCGCCCGGGGGTTGGTGCACCTGGGGTGTCAGTTGTGCATGGGCTGGTGGTGTGGTGGGGTCAGCACACAGTGTACAGGAGTGTACCATGTGTACCATGGAAGTCATTGTACATCCACATCACCAGGGGCAATCTAGCCAAGAAACTCCCCCTCTGCTGAAGCAGCATGACTCTCAACTCTGACTCTTTCTCTCTCACTCTTTCAGCTCACCACATCCTACTCCCTCCTCTCTCATCTCCTGGTGGGGAGCCCACCATGTGGGTCAAAGTGGTCTCCGCAGCGGTGACTGGAGACCACTCAGGAAATTATATGTGGTATGCTGGCTCAGGGAGCAAAAATAATGTAAAAAAAAAAGCTATAAAACTATTTTTATGAAATTATTTTGTAACACATTTGCAACCATCTATAGTTCTGTCACAATGCAATACAAAACAGAGTTGCAGCACTTTCACAAAAGTTTAGTTTGGTTTTGTGCAGAAATTAGCAGCACTTATGCAAGTTACTGAAAAAATAGAAAAGTATTTTATTGTTTCCTTTGGCAGCAAACATATTTTGGGGGCTTTGACTTGAATTTTGATTCCTTGTGCTGACTCCATTAGCTGTAAAGGTTAGTTCATAGTGGGGGAGGGGTGTTAATGGTCTGGCCAGGTCTCACTCAGCCAATTGACTGGAGGCAGGGCTGAATCAGGTTGAGGTGCTAGCTGCTTTGTCTTCTCAGAAAGAACTGGAAGGGGACAGGATCAGTTGTGTTCCAGGACAGTAGCTGCTGCTGCTGCTGTTGTTTTCACAGGGTTCTTGTGGATTTTACTTGGTAGGTTAGTTCTTTTCTTTCTTACTTCTAAGGGGCTAGCAGGGTATTGTTTTGGGGGATGCTGGATGTTTGTAAACTGATTTGGCGGCTGTAAGTGGGGCTCTTTTTGTGGATGTTTCACTGTGTAACAGGCTGCGCTGGTAGAGGCCTATTTCTTCTGATTTCAAACCTATTTGGTGGGATTTGCTTTGGTCTGGTTCTTTAGCTGCAGGGCTTGGAGGGGAGACACAGGGCTGATACACTCTCTTGTCAAGTGTCTGCCCAAACCGCCCTCCCCACCCTCCTCCCAGAAGTCTGCAAATTTATAGGGGAACACCTGCCCTGCAATTGGAGGAAAAGGCTGCTGGTGCAGCTCATGTAGTTCTAGCCACTGGGGTTGGATTTGAAGGCTGGGAGGAGGAGCTTAGGGAGTTGTTCATTTCCCTTATAAGTTTAATGTGTTGTACTGCACCTAGTAACAGAGTTACTGGTGTACAGTGGGACTGTCTCTAAGATTAGTGGGTGACCTGATTAGGCAGTAGGGGTATCTTGGACTAGGGGGGAACCTGGTGGCTCACCCAAGGAAACCTATTTGGAAGGGGATGGAACCACACATCATTAGGGATGGCATCTTTGGGAGGGTGTTGGGGTGCACAGGGTGTGGAGCAGCCATGATACTGGACTGGGCTTGGAAGTTTGGTGGTTGCCCAGTATGCTACCAGCTAGCACAGCTTAGGGAGGAGGTTGCAGGGATGAGGAGAAAGCTGGGGGAAAGGCGGTGGTATGGTTGGGGAAGGGGGCTGGAAATCTCCCACAGGGTTGCACCAAGCACTGGGGGTGGGGGCATAGGAAAGGAGTGCAGGAGAATACCTCAGGGTCACATAGGGACCCTGGTAGAGGGGGGTCCAAAAGGGCACTACCAAGGAAGCAGGCAGGTAACTGGGACCCCTCAAAGGGGGACGGAGGGACAACATTCTCAGGGAAGTAGGCAGATGGCCAGGGCTGGACAGAAGGAAGCAAGGCGGGAGGTGGATCAGACCTATACTCAGTAACCGCTTCCATTCTCTACTCTGCTCAAGGATGAGGGGTGATGTAGCTACCACAGAGGTGGTTAGAGAAGGAAAGGGTGTGGGTAGGAGGCAGGAGGCAGGGGCCAGATAGCAGGAAGAACGGGGGACCTGGAATGCAGGAGAATGGGGGGAGCAGTGAATCAGAGCAGGAGGGGCAGGGGAAGAGGGAGGAAAGCGCAAGGAGAAGGACCAGCTGGGAGGAAAGGTAAAGGAGAAGGACCAGAAGTACAAGGAAGATTCAGTAAAGGGAGCTGAGGGTTTAGGCCAGGGGAGCACGACGAGCAAGGAGGAACTAAATGGAGACAGGAAGGAAGGGAGGATGAGTCAGGCTAGTTTAGCAGATGGGGGAGAAGGACCAGTTGCGAGCAGTGAGGGGGGAATTAGCAAGGTACAGAAGGATACTCAGGAGAAGGAGAGGCATAGGATTGGAGGGGAGGGAGTGGCCATGGTAAATAAGGAGGGGGTGGCATGTGGCACCCAGATAGGGGGAGGAACAAGGAGCCAGCTGGGTGGAGGGGCAGGTAGAAAGGATGAGGGACATGGAAGGGGGGGAATGGAGGAAAAGGAGTGGTCAGAGTGCTCCTGCTGGGGGATTCTATGATCAGGGGTATCAAATGGGATAGGGAGGGAGAAGCCTGGCCAGTTAGAACAAGATGCTTCCCTGGACTAACGGTGCACAGGGCTAAGCACAAGGTATATCAGCTGGCAAAGGACTGTGGGGGTTCCCCAGACATACTGGTCCACCTGGGTACAAATGACATTGAGGGAAATAGCGAGCTAGAGATACAGGCAAGATTCAGGGAGCTCGCCAGAGTCTGTCATGACATAGGATGCACAGTTTCCTTCTCAGAAATCCTGCCAGTGCCAAGGGCTAGTGGGGAACACAAAAGGAAAATTAGGGAGATAAACCAGTGGCTCAGGGAGTGTGTGAGGCCAGAGGGATGGGGTTGATGGGGGATTGGGGAGACCTGGGAGGATAAGGAGCTGTACGCTAGAGAAGACTACATCTCAATTTGGAGGGAGGGAATCCTTAGTTGAAAATAGAGGAGTTCATTGGTGAAAAGTGGGGCTTTAAACTTGTGAAGGGTGGTGGGATGGGAGAAAAGGCTGTCAAGCGGGGTGCCATAAAGGAGGGACTTGTCTCCACTCTGGGGACCAGGAGGATTGCAGGAAAAGGCAAACTGGCAAAGTGTAGACCAGGAGAAAACAGAATCCCCATGGAAACACGAGCAGGGAAATGGAACTATAGGGAAAGGTGGAAGGTAGTCCTGTTAAATGCCAGGAGCTTGGGCATAAAATGCCTGAGCTCCAGGCGATGTTAACTGAGGGAGCAGTGGATGTGGCAGCGGTCACTGAGACTTGGGCCACTGCAAGACATGACTGGGACCTGAACCTGGAGGGTTACACTATGTTCAGGAAAGACAGGGGAGTGAAGGGAGAGGGGTAGCAATGATAGTCAAAAACTTCATTGGCATAGGGGAGTAGAGGAGGTGGAGGGAACCGTGGAGGCTGGGTCACTTGATAACAAAGGGCAAGAGAGTAAAATAGGAGGTGGTGTATAGATCCCTGCTCTGGCGGGAGGAGCTGGAGGACAGTCTGGTGGCAGATGTTGGGAGACACTGCAGACTGGGCAGAGGAACGGTGGTGGTGTTGGGGACTTAAACATGCCAGGAACAGACTGGGAGACTATGACATCCTGTGTGACCAGGGAACAGAGGTTGTTGGATGTCTTCAAGACGCGTCTCCTAACTCAGCAGGTGAGGAACCAACCAGGAGGCATCGGTACTGGATGTGGTCCTGGCAGACAGTGACCAGCTTGGGGGCCTGGAGGTAAGGGACCCATTAGGGGAGTGACCATACCATGGTCTGGTTCTGCCTGGACCTAGGAGGGGTAGAAGGCTGCACAAAGACGGAAGTAACCGACTTTAGGGGCGGATTTTAGGAAATGGAAGGATCCTTAAGGAGCATTTGATGGGATTGGGTCAGACATGGACGCTGATAGTAGGTGGGAAATCATCAGGAGAGGGGTGCAGGATGCTACCAGCACCTGTGCAAGAGTGAGACGAAAATGCGGAAGGACCCAAAAACCCTGTTGGTGGACCAGGGAGGTCCAGGAGGTGGTGCGGGAAAGAAAGCAGCCTATAAGCAATTCAAGTGCTCAAGGAGTGAAAGGGATCTGAGGGAGCAGGCTGATGGTTAGAAGGACCACTAGAGTGGTGAGGGTGGCTAAGGCAAGGAAGGAGCAGAACCTGGCCAGGGAAATTAGAGAGGAACAAGGGTTCTTTAGATACATTGGGGAAAACGAAGGGTGAAGGGCAGATTAGCAGGATTAAATCAGGGAGAGGGGGCACAAGACCCGGGGAGCAGGCTGAGGTACTAAATGAGTACTTCACCTCAGTTTTCACCAGGGAAAATGGGGTGCTGCATCATACATGGGAGGAGACAGAGATACTGAGGAGGGGGACCCTACCGATCGGCAGGTCTGGAGAGAGGGGAGGCATCACTGGCAGGTGGAGGGAGGCTAAGCAGGGAGAAGGGTACCGAAGTGGAAATCACAGCAGAGAGAGAGGGAAGCCCTCAGCTCCCCTTAAGATGGAGAAAGCACTGGGGCTGGATAAATTACATCCCAGAGTGCTGAAGGAACTTGCAGATGTCCTGGCAAAACCCTGGCAGAGCTTTCACCATCTCTCTGAGGACAGGGTGGGTGCCCTAAGACTGGAAGGTGGCACATATAGTGCCCATCCACAAGGGAGGATCAAGGGAAGTGGTAGGGAACTACAGGCCTGTCAGCCTGACATCGGTGGGGGCAAGGTGATGGAGGGCATTGTCAAGGGAGAGGCTGGGGACCTGGATAAGTCAGGGTGCCTGGACGATAGACAGCATGGATTCATCCTGGGAAATCGTGTCAGACAAACCTGGTGGAGTTCTATGACTGGGTGACAAGTGCCTTGGACCTGGGTAGACCAGTGGATGTCCTCTTTCTAGACTTCAGCAAGGCATTTGACTCTGTTCCTCACGAGGTCTGTTGGATAAGCTGGGAGAAATGGGGTGGGGAACCAGATGATCAGATGGATAGGCACTGGCTCCAGGACCAGACCCAGAGGGTCGTAGTTGGTGGGATAGTCTCATCCCCAAGGAGGGTCATTAGTGGGGTCCCACAGGATCAGTCCTTGGGCCCTTCTGTTCAACGCCACGTATCTGACATAAGGACAGGAATCAGGAGGAGATGAGTCTCTTTGCAGATGACTCGAAACTGGGGGCAGTGGTGGATGGGGAGGAGGGAGGGTGGTCCTACAGGGGACCTGGAGGCTCTGGAAAGATGGTCTAGAAAGTGGAAGCTGAGGTTCAATGCAGGAAATGCAAGGTACTCCACCTGGGGCCAGAAACCCAGGCCAAGTGTACACCCTGGGGAATGCTACAAGTCTCGATGGCTGAGAGGGACCTGGGGTGGAGGTGGATGTCAAGATGAACAACTCTGAGACTTGTAGGAGGGCAGCAGCCAAGGCCAACAGGATGCTGGGATGCATCGCTAGGGGATCACCTCCAGAAGGAGGGAAGTGATACTCCCTCTGTATAACTGCTTGGTGAGGCCGCACCTTGAGTACTGCATGCAGTTTTGGAGGCCACACTTAAAGCGGGACATTAACCTCCTGGAGAGGGTCCAGAGGAGGACAACCAAAATGATTTGGAGCTTGGGAGACAGGACCTATGAGGAGAGGCTCGAAGAGCTAAATATGTACACATTGGAAGAGAGAAGGGACCGGGGGGACATGATAGAGGTCTTTAGGTACATGAAGAGGATAAATAGGGGAGGAACAGTCAGGGTGCTTCGAAGGAAGGAGGAAGGGGCCACTAGAGGGTATGGGTGGAATCTGGAGGGGGGAAGATTCAGGGGAGAAAGGAGGAGGTGCTACTTCACTGAGAGGGTGTTGGAGCCATGGAATGCACTGCCTAGGGGGCTAGTGGAGGCAGAGACAGTGGAGGGGTTCAAGAGGGGGTGGGACAGGTACAGGGGAAGGGTTCTGGAAGCAAAATCCAATGCAGCAAGAATATCCGGAACTGGGAAGGGAGAAGCCAGAGAAGGCGAGAGGGACAGCAAGGTCAGCACCCAGGCTGGGGACTGACCAAACAAGCAGACACGAAAGACCGTTAGGCCTATTCTGCTGGCATTTTAGTATGTTAGTATGACTGTATCAAATGTCTTGCTAAAGTCTAGGTAGGCCATGTCCACAGCCCCTCCATGATCTACTACTTTGGTCACCCAGTCAAAGAAATCTATCAGATTCATCTGGCATGACCTTCCCTCTGTGAATCCATGCTGCCTAGGGTCCTGCGTCCCTCTGGCCTCTAGATACTCGACAATTCTTTCCTTTAGAAGTGATTCCATCATTTTCCCTATCACTGAGGTTAAACTAACAGGTCTGTAGTTTCCTGCTTCTGCCTTGCTCCCACTTTGTGAAGGGAATCACATCTGCCCTCCTCCAGTCCTCGGGTACCACCCCATCCTCCCATGATTTGTTAAAAGGGTAGTCAGTGGTGTCACTAGTTCTACCCTTAGTTCTTTTAGAATTCTGGGATGAATCCCATCAGGCCCCATTGCTTTGTCCACCTTCAGTTTTAAGAGTTCTTCAGAACCCTTTCTTCTGTAAATGAGCTGGTATCAACTTCTGTATCCAGAGTGTTACTACTGTTTGTTTTATGTACCTCTCTCTATTTGTAAATACTGAGCAAAATATTTGTTTAGTATCTCTGCCTTTTCACAGTCTCCTCTGCCCACCCTCCTCCCTTTATTAAGCCTCACTATCCCTCCCTTGGTCTTCCTTGCTCCCTGATGTACCTATAAAAGGTTTTATCCCCTTCTTAACTGAGTTGGCTATCTTTTCCTTGGTTTGGGCCTTTGCTGTTCTGACTGCCTTCCCAGCCTCCTTTTGCTTTAACTGATACAGTTCTCTGTCCTGCTCCTTCTGCGATTCCTTGTACTTCCTGAATGCTTTTTCTCTTGGAACCTTCACTGCCACTTCCTTTGAGAACCATAGTGGTTTCTTACATCGTCTTGTTTTGTTAATTTGTTTCCCACAAAGGCTCGTTACCTCTGTGATGGCAGTTTTATTATTCCCCATTGTTCTTCCACCCTCCTTCCTGCCCATTTGCTAGTGCATTCCTTAGGCACTCACCCATTTTGGCAAAGTCAGCCCTCCTAAAGTCCAGTACTTTTGTCTTTGTAAGGCTTGACTCTATTGCTGTGTTTATTGTGAGCCATACTGTTCGATGGTCACTAGTTCCCAGATGGCTACCCACTTCTACATCTGTGATCCTCTCTCCATCTCCATTTGGGAGTATCAAGTCTAATATTGCTCCCTCTCATGTGGGCTCCAGTACTAGTTGTCTAAGGCATACCCCCTGTAGGGCATCTAGAATAACTGCACTCTTCGAAGTGGCAGCTGCAACTGCACTCCAGTTAACATCTGGCATATTCAGATCACCCATCAGCAATATCTCCCCTTTTTATGCCATTCTAAGTATACTTTCTATCATTTCCTTGTCCATTTCCTCCCCCTGAGAAGGGGGTCTGTATACAACCCCTGTGTGGATTGTGGTGCCATTGCCTGTCTCCAAATTTACATTTTTACTCCAAATTTTCAACATTTTTTTTCTGTGACCCCCACATCATGAACAGCGGCAATATCAGTGTGTTAGCCGAAAGCTGCTTTTGCACAGCGACTACGCCATTTGGCACCAGAGGTACGAAAACACATTTCGAACAGGATGGGAAAAATGACAGCTATACTGTTCATGGGGAGGTGTAAAAAATGGCAATGTTGAAAATCTGCAATGAAAATATAAAAAAAAAATGGGTGAAGTCATGAGCATGCGTAGAAACTGTGCAACGCACACCCGTAATGTAATTAGTTTGGGAACTGTTTACAGCAGATTGTCAACACAGGCTTTTTGGGGCCTCCGCTCATGAACAGTGTCACTGTGATTTTCTTATTCTGTCCCTAACAGTGATTTCCCACAGTGGCCACGCATTTCTGCGCTGGAAGTGCGAAAACACATTTTGGCCATGGTGTGAAAAATGACAGCTGTACTGTTCATAAGGAAATGTGTAAAAATGCTAGTGGTGAAAATCTGGACTGAAAATCTTACAAATTCATGACAAGAGGGTGCATGGAAATGCTCGTAACACAGTCATTTTATGGACTTTTGTCACCAAATTTTTAACATAGCCATTTTAGGACCTCGGTTCATGAACAGTGTCACTGTGATTTTCTTAATCTGTCCCAAACACTGATTTCGCACATCGAATGCGCCATTGTGCCCTACATATGCGGAAACACATTTTGGGCAAGACGTGAAAAATGACAGCTGTACTGCTCATAAGGAGGTGAGGTAAAATGGCAATGTTGAAAATCTGGAGTGAAAATATTAAAAATTTGTGAATTTACGAGCGTGCATAGGAACTGCACAACGCATGCTCATAAGTCAGTCATTTTTGGGGAATTTTTCGACCAAATTTTCAACATAGGCTTTTTGGGGGCCTTCTTCATGAACTGTGACACTGTCATTTTGTAAATCAGTCCCAAAAGGTGGTTCTGCACAGTGACCGCAAAATCACCTTCCGGGGCCAATTAATGCCATGACAGTGCCAGAAATCATGAGGAGGGATCCAAAAAAACCCCATGTTGAAAATTTGGTGCCAAAATTCAAAAAAATGCCTGCGATATGCATCAAAGTTGAAAAAAAAACTATTTATTTCATTATACAGCTTACTGTACCGGCATTTCTTCAGTTTGCGGTCTGCTTTGAAGAGTGCAGACGTGTTACTGCTCCACTGAAGATCGTTGCGCCAGCCTCCAGAGGTAAGTATGGGGTGAAGGAGGTGTGAGGAGGTGGATGAACAGATGGTGTGCGTGGGTTGGGGGAACAAGACTATTAACGAGGGACCATTTTTTTTTTTAAGTGTTTCTTTTCTTTTTAGGAGGATGACGCAGGACTTGTGCCACACTGGGGTGGTCTCCCAGTGTGGCAGCTGGAAGATTTTTTTGGGGGGGAGTCATGGAGCCAGTGGGGGATTGGGAACCCCCCGTTGGCCATACAGGTGTGTGCCATGCTGGGGTGGGCTCTCAGCGTGGCAACTGGAAATCTATTTCTTTTGGGGGGTTAATTGAGCCAACGGGGGATTGGGCACCAATAAAGAAAAATAAAGAAAAGAAAGGAAAGGAAAGCAGAGCCGTATACAAGCAGGATTGCTGGCAATATGCTATGAACATTATCTTATCGCTGCTCACTGAAGCGGAGCTCTCCCGTTCAACTCTACAGCACTGCATTTTCAACTGCTGTCATAGACAGCTGCAACATTAATTGGTGAACTGTGGCCACACCTGCAAACACACTGACTGAATTGGAAGACAGGGTGCCACACCTACAAAAACTCAGATGATGGCACTATGTTTCTTGCACATGCGTGCAAGCAAAGATAAAAAGTAAGAATAAACTCTATGGGCTGGATTTTCGAAGCTCCGGGAATCCAGCGAGCCCCTGGTGCACCAAACACATGACATACGGGGCTTGCAACATTCCCCTGTTGGTGTTCAGAATTGTCAGTCCCTTGCACCGATCACCACACATTATACCACAGTTATGTGTTCTAGCTTGTGCCACATCCAGGAGTCTGAGTTAGGGTGCTTACACCAGAACATTGGCGGAAGCTGCCATAAATCATGGAAACTGTCGCAACTGCACCTGAGAGTGGAAACTCGGGTGCAGTTGTGGCAAAGGGGGATGGCTCACTGCAGAATTTAAAGGCCTGAGGTGCAGGGCTGGATGCAAGCCCTGCGTCCCCATTCAAAAAGCTGCCACTGTATATTTTATATTTTGTTTAAACTCTCTGCCTGTTAGTTTCACATTTTTGACTGTGCCTTTTATGGGTATGTGATGTGCTCTGGGTAGGCATGCTAAGAAGGGTGCAAAAGAAATACATATGGGATAGAAAAGATGAGAAGATAGAAGATACTCTGCTGTTGTGCTCCTTATAGCATTTATATGTGCAGTTAAAACATGTGGCAAATATAAATGAGACAGGTTAGTACAGCCATACAGCCCCGTTTCCCTATTATTGATATTTGAAAATCAACTACTGTCTACATATTAAAGACTTCAGTGTTTACATTTTAACATTTCCCACCAAAAATAACAAAGTTTACATTTGGCAAAATGTTAAGATTTTGATAATCTGTAGTTAGCTTCCTTTCAAGAGTGTCTAATGCCACAGATTGCACATTAGCATTGCTTGTATTGTTTGCCCAAAAAGCCTTAGAAAACCATTTATTTTGGTTCTTATCCTTATATCAGACAGCACTCCACAGGTATTTAGGGATGTTAACACGGTTTTTCATGTTACTTGAACCTGGCATGGCTCCAGTGACAAAATAGGCAAGGTATTGTCCCTTATTGTTCTTATCACCATTTGCAATTATATCCTTTCGGATGTCGCCTTCATGTTGTCTCCAGTGAACTCTATTAAATGGTGGGCTCTGTGGAATGGCATTGGTCAGTGTGAAGGTACCTTTTCTGAAGTTATTCTCATTCTGATGGCACACAGGCAACAGATGCCCTCGATCATAGCCAGATTTTTCATAATCCGCGTCAACAGCTTGAACAGCCTCCACTTGAGAGTCCGTTAACGCAATCCTTTTTATCCCTAGAGAATGTTTTAACTCTCCTTGAGTCTGCATTTCAGCTGGAAAATTTGAATTTATGATCTAAAAGAAAACAAATGAAAGAAGAAAATGCAGTGTAAAACAAAGACTTTTTTACGTATAGATCCCAGGTATTGGTACAGTACAGTAAATCTATTCCCAAGCATCTGCTCAGTTTTATTCATAAAATAATTATATTTAATCTTATACAGGTATCTTTATGGCAGTTCTTTTAACCCTGCAACATTTCTATTATATTTTGGCACACTGTGGTGTTATAAATAAGACAGAGTTTAATTTCCCTTAAGCACTGTTTACATGTATCCTTATTTTAACTTATACAATGGGAGGTGAACATCCTGCACTGTGGTTGGTTAAAACATGCCATGTGCAATGAAATTATTAGTTCACAACCCACAGTAAGGAATAGGGCTACACAACTACAATTTTAGGAATATTTGGCCAAATATTCAGTATTCAGGCACCAGGTATTCATTATTTGACCAAATATTTGGTATTCAGATTTTAAAAAATGAACAGAAAGAGCCCCTACTCTCCTCCCTAGCCCAGATACTTTAATTGTAGCCACCCCCTTTCCCCCACCCTTAGGTAGCTCCCAAGTCCCCTTTGCTTCCCCAGCCCCATGTTTTGAAAAAAAATTAAACCTCAGCAAAGGGTAGCTGGCATAACCCATCCACCTCCATAGCTGGTTGTCGATTTTCATCAGCACTTTGGATTTACTGATTGTCCTCTCTCCCTCCTTCCCTGGTAGCAGTGCCCTTGTTGTAGCAGGACACTCATAGCAGGCCCAGCCAGGTCCCTCATAGCACCCCTGCCGCTTCACTTGTATGCACAAAGGGAAGAAGGTGACAGACACAGCCTTCTCAGACTCTGATGCAAGAAATCAAATACCAGGAGCACTTTTTGACCATCGTATGCTGAAATAAGCTAAGGCAAACTATACCTTAGGGAAGAGTTGTGAAATAGTGATGTGCGCTCCATACAAAAACCTTTAATTAAGCATTGGTTGGAAGCTATCCAATTTATTATGTACATATGTGTAGAGTTTGTCATTCTGTCACTCTGTTGATTATTTGTGTAAATATCTTTAAAGTAAGAAAGGGCAGATTACTGCTCCCATTCTCCTATTTTTTCTTTTCTTTTTTCTTGAACGTAACCCATATCCTGAGCAGTGCTTGTTTTATGCAGTTTTATCATTAAACATGAATTGCAACCCAGGCAGAGAACCACAAGAATACTGTAAAGGAATAGTTTCACTCATGAACTAAAATCATATCAAAAATCTTTGGGGCTAGGTATCAGGGACAATGGGACCTACTGTGGACTGACATTCTTCTGCAATTAACCCAGAAAGTCAGAATTACTCAGTTACTCAAACATTATTAATATCTTTCGTGCTTTACTACTTGACTACCCCAAAACATATCAACCAAGAATGTCACTTGGAGCTTGCAGTAGCCTACTGTATCAACCATGCATTCGGCTGATGAAGGATGGAGCTGCTGTTCCAGAATGTAAATATCCTCTGGCTAGAAACAAGCACATTCTCATCTCAGTGTTTTTCTCCATGTCATTACATATAGCAGCTGGCTGAGGTGGTGAGAGGAGGGCCCTGTGACAGGGTGTTTACCTGGTGTGGGCTGTATGGGAGAAGGGGGCACTAGATGCCAGGGACGTCTTGCAATAACTGATTGACAGCAATTGCAGTGTGGGGTTGTCACAAGACATGAGTGACTAATGAAATAAATATGGTCCAGCAATTATGGGTAGGGGTGCAAATAAATAAGAAGTACTAATAAAATAACTGTGGGCCAGTGATCGGAGGGAAGGGGTGCCACTAGACACTAGAGGCTAGTGAAATATCTAGGAGGCCAGCAATCAAAGGGTGGGGATACCACCAGACACCAGGGAAACATTAATCCACAGTTCATGCACTCATTCTGAAGTCCAGTGATTCACTCAACTGAGGAATGAATGTATGAATTGCAGATTAATGTATTAAACTACAGAAAAAAAAATTCTGCAGAACTGACCTCCGACAGTGATCTGTTCTGTGGAATTTTGCAATGCATTTTAATACATTAATCTGCAGTTCATACTGTGCATTCATTCTACCATTCTAAGTCAGAATTTCTGTGAATGTTGCTAAAATGATTTCTGAACTTTTGCGGAAGCACACATTCGACTTTTGTGGAAATTCTGCTGGTGGAAGTTTTTTGGGTTTTTTTCCACATTGGTCTGCAAGCTACTGATCCATGCCTGTGCCCAGGTTTTGCAGATCCAGGTAACTATGCCTCTGTATGTACAAACTGCAGAATCAGTTATAACTTTCTTTGCACAAGGACTTTAGGGCCATGCCTGAAGAAGAAGATCGTGTATAACATAATTTGAGCAGGACCCTATGGTACCTGCACATCACAGGGGATAATCTATTACTTTCTTCACACAGGGTCCTGTATGAAATAACAGATCATGTATAACTTTCTTCATGCAGCAGATAATTAACTTCTGTATTCACTCAGGGTCCTGCCCAAACCTGGAGATGATGTATTTATACAGTTGGGGTGAGAGCATATTGGATGAAATAAATCCATATATTTTCACTACCATTAAATAAACGCAAGATGACATGTTCACAGTCAAATAAATTACAAATATACCTCAAATGAACATGTCACAGGTAAATTACCCACAGTGCCTATGTCACTGAAACAAGCCCCACATACTATTTCCAAGACAAACATCCAGAAAACCACACACACCTGAACATAGTTCCAAAACGCAACTGAAACCTCAGAGTCTTCCTGCCTGCCACAATATAAACCAAAACAAAAGGCAAATTAAAAATATATGTACTATAGCTTTGATGAAATAAACTGGAAAACACAACTTATTTTATTTATTTATGTATTTATTTATATCTTTGATAACTAGGTAAGTGAGCTGATCCAAAGGAGGGTACCTACAGGTGCCTCACTCATTGTGCCAAACTCACTTCTGACTTCTGACTTATAGTTAGGAGAACATCCCTCCTACCTCTCATATTCACTCTTCCCGCGCTCCACTTCCTCAGATCCTCTGACACTCGCACTTTGTTGGTCCCCCATCAAAACACTCTCATTGATCAATAATGCTTCAACAATCTTTTCGCACAAATCTGGACCCCCCCCCCCCACCAAATACAGCACTCCTCCTCCTCCTCCTCCTTCTCCCTTGCCTACCTTACATAACTTTCTCCCATCTATCTGCTCATTGCCTTAACCTCCTTAACCATCCTCCTATACCTCTGCTCCTCTCCATGACTCTCATCCCCTATTAAACCCCACTGAGCCTGCTTCCCAGCATCCTCTCCTCTCTCTTCACCACTTACCCCCTCACTCCTACCCCAGTCCTTCTTCCATTACCAACTTGTCTTTGCTTAGTTTTCACCTCTGGTAGGGTTTTCATCACCCTGGAGGGGGTCTAGCAGTGGGCAAGCCTCCTTCTCCCTCCCTCTCCTCTCCTTTCTACCCAACTTGTCAATGCTAAATTTGCCATCTGCTGTGATTCTTAGCACTCTGGTGGTGTTTATTCTCAGGTACATTTCTTCTCTCCCTCCTTTTTTTCCTTTCCTCTTCTATCCCCCATTCCCTCTGCTCAACTTGTCCTCACTTAATTCTGTCCCCTGGCAGGGTACTCTGCATCCTGGAGGGGATCAGCACTTGGCAATTACTCTTCCTTAACTCCCCTTCCCCCTCTGTCCTTACTACCCAACTAGTCCTCACCTGATTCTGTGTTCTAGCAGGGTTCTCAGCATCCTGGAGTGGCCTAGTCTTAAGCAAGATTCTTCCTTCCCCTCCTCTTTCCTCTTTTCCCTTCTTCCTTTCTTTTCTCTCTTCACAACTTGTCCTCACCTAGTTCTGATCCCTGACAGGGTTCTCCGCATCCTGGAGGGGTCCAGCACTAAGAAATGACTCTTCTTTTCCTCCCCTTTCCCCTCCATCCTTTCTACCTAACACATCCTTGCCTGACTCTGCTCTCTCATAGGGTTCTCGGCATCCTGAAGTGGCCTAGTCTTAGGCATGTTTCTCCAATCCCTCCTCCTCCTTCCCTCCACCATCCCCATTGCTATCTCTACCAACTTGTCCTTGCCTACTCCTGCCCCCATTCTAATCCTCACCTCATTCTGCCACTGGCAGTGGTCACATAAAACATTTAAGTGGGTTGGAGGAGGGGAGGTGGGTGGAAAACTCATCCAGCTGCAGTGAGAAAAACAATGTGCTTGCTAAGTGGCAGGTGTAAGACAGAGTAAATTCAGTAAAGTCACATAGCCACCAAGCTGCTGATTTAAAAAAACTATTCAAAGTGAGCCGAGTGCCCATCAAATCCCAATGAGGCAGAGGGACTTAGCTGGAGCAGCCAATAGGGTCCGGAGTACTGCCAGTCATTGCCCAATAGTAGCCGTGGCTTTCAAGCTGTGGAAGGTGCAGGGCTGGCAGGAGTTGATCACACCTGGCTGGCTGGATAGTGGAGTTGCCGTGTACAGTGCTACGGCCAGCAAGAGTCTCCAGGGCTGCAGTGTTGGAGAGCCCTGTGGGCAGGCAGGTCCTGGCTGGCAGGAGTGGCCAGCCATGTGCAGTGCCACAGCCAGCAAGAGACTCCAGGGGCCACAGTGTTGGAGAGCTCAGTGTGCAGGTCCTGGTAGATAAATGGTAAGACAAATTACCATCTGCGGCAGACTTTGCCACCCCCCCAACAGTGCACCACACAGTCAGACATACAAGGCAGTAAAAAGGGTACTCAAAACACCAGCCTAGATGTGCATGTGTCTGTCACACAACAGACATGCAGACTATCTATGCAAGAGAATGGAATGGATATACAGGACCCACTGGAGTGTCCCTCAAGGCCCAATATTTACACAGGATGTATACCTGGTCGTGAATGCTTCATCTGCATGTGCCCTGAACTGAGACATTTGGAACAGGGAGGGTAAGGCTCAGCAGGAACAGCTGCATTAAATACTGGGCATAAGCAGTAACATCACAGCACACAGACTTAACATACAGCAAGGGTTCCACAACCTGTTTGAGACCTCGTACAATGGCATGACCATAGCTCTCACTGCTCTGCAGCAGGATGATGTTTCCTGTTCATATCCAGTACATGGCAGCCAACCGTAATAATCCCCATATGTCATACACTGGAACCACAACACCATCAAGCACTCGCTCTGAACTCCCCCTCCCTCACCCATCACTGCAACCTATACCACTCTCTTTCTTTTCCCTCACATAAGAACAGACCCCTCTCCCACTGTGCGAAACTCATTTCTAAATATTGGTTTCGATCTCTGCCTTCCTACCTCTCCTCCTCACTAACCATCCCTCCACCCTCCTCTCACTCCCTTCGATCAAATTACTCTTTCACTTTGTCAGTCCCTCACCGACAAACCTTGGTAGGACAGACAACGTTCTTGCTCCATTTCACAAAACTTTGGAACTCTTTACCCCAACAAATAAGATACTCCTCTCCTCTCACTCCATTTCTTCATCCCTACACTACTTCTCTACAAATTCCACCTGCTCCTAATTTCTCCACCTTCCGCTTACTATTGTATCCTCTAATCTACAGTATATCTTAGCCCGATTATGAGCACAACAGGCTGATTGCCTTCTCCACTTAGTTTGTCTTACCATTCATCTACCAGTACTGTAGCAATGTAGCATTGTAAAACTATACACTATTTACCTATGTTTTGCTTTAAATTTGAATCTCACAGCATCACAATAATATCATATATTCATATGTTGTACTACTACTGTTCATTGTATTTTATTTTTCTGGATGAATTATACACATATTTTATCTTCCAATTTATTCACTGTACGTCATGTGTTATAAGCTCTTCCTGATTTGTTACAAGATATTTTACGTGTTGTAAAATAAATTTTCATTTCATGTACTACTGTGCAAGTTGTCCCAAGCATATGTACATGTCTGATTCTATGATTGCTGCTTCCTTATCCTCCTACTCTCACACACTGGGAGGTGAGCAACTTGTTTGCTCAGTGTGCCTTTCCTGGTAAAACTTTTCAAGAAATAAATAAACACTCCGGCACAACCCACACATAACAACCAACCTACACTGCTGCACAGCCAACTGTAACAGATGATGACCTAATGCCAATCATGTCCTGTATCATGCAGACAGCCCGGTCACATGGCAAGGGCAGGGGAAATGCCAGTTTTAGGCTCATCCCACATTAAACTCTGACTCAGAAGTCATCCCAGACACCAAAGCCAAAAAACAAAGATCTAATTGGAAGGCTAGGCCTGTGTTTTAATGGACACGCAGCCAGCCACTCCCACTTCCTCAGCTATATAAGCAGTTCCTCGCAGCCTCCTTCTGAAACACTTTTTCTTTGCCAGCTGGAGGCTCTATCGGTCTGTCCTCTGAAGCTGGCTGAGGCCCCCTCCCCGCCTTGCTGCTTCTGCTTGTCTCTCTGGACTTCTGTGTTTGTTTTCTTGCCTTTGGTTTATAGTTTGTCTCCGGCTGTGTGCATCTTTCTGTCATTGTTCCCTGTGTTCTGTGCTTGTGTGTCTTTGGTTTTGTCTTTTAGGGGCTTTGTTTCTAAGCTCCTAGCATATTGCTAATCCAGTGCTCATACTACTTGCTCTCAGTTGTCACAACTCTCAATTACTCACAATGCAACTGCAATCATTATCAGTGTGTTTCAGCTCAAACCATAGCTGATCTCCATGCTGCACAATCAATTGTTTTCACCTGATTCAGGCTCAATCCGAACCCTAGCTATGTAGCTCAGTCATGCTCTCAACTCATTCTACCTACCTCATTGTTGCAGTTTTGTTGTACTCTCTGGTTATAGCTGCTTTCAGAGCATGACGCCTCTCTCCAGTCTGTGTTTATTGAATTTTACAACTCATAGTTATTCAACACAGATGCTGCTCTCTGTTTGTACACTGCTATTATACTCTGAGGTCAGCTGAGCTACTGCCAATGCTGTAAACTAGTTTTAATATCTGCATGTGGATCTTGGCCCCTTCCTTCATTTTCTTGCTTTTCTCACGGCAGGGACTTGGAAGTATTTTGGGAGTTGTGGCCTGTGTGGCTACTTATGTCCTAATCTGCCTCCGCTGCTGAAAATCCTCAGAGTATTTGTCACCTTCATTGGCTTTTTTGACTGCCTGGCTGGCCTGCTGTACTATTCATAGTGCTATTCCTCCAACCTACGTGCAGGTACCACTATTGCTATTATGTTTTGCAGACCTATGTGCAGGTCCAACTATTGCTACTGCTTTCTGACCTATGTGCAGGGTTGACTACTGCTACACTGCCTTACTGACCTACATGCAGGTCCACTCTTGCTTACGCAATCACTGCTTAATGCTCACTTACTGCCATCTGACCTCTGTAGGTCTCAGCACTCAATGATCGCTCAGTTACTCATCAGTTTCTGGGGCATGCCAGCCATACCATTTTGGCGCAGGGTTTCCCTGCAGTCAACGATCTTGCTCTGCATTTCTAAGTCCGCATCTTGAGCATGCCTGACTTGGGGCTGGGTCTTTCTCACCTGGCCCATAGCTGTGAAGGTCCTTGCTCCAGCTGTGGCTTCAGCTGTTCAAGGCTCGATGGCAGCTCCTGGTGTAGAATTTAAGACTAGCTGTGAAGGGTGGAAAACAATACCTCCTTTGGCTCTAGTAATCGTACTGGCAAGGCACCTTCACCACATTCTCCCTATATATACTGCCTCTGGTTCACCTGGTTTGTTTCTAGGGCAAGTAGGCCAAGTGAGTGCCTCAACAGTTGTTGTTCTCCTCCTCCTCCTCCTGCCTTGGTGGCCCCCGATGTTGAAGATCACTCTCACAACCTTCCACGGCATTCTTGTTAGTGGGATTGAGTGAGAGCTTTCCTCCAAATTGGAATATTTTCCACCTCCCTTTAACTGGGATTCCAAATTGCAGCAGCAGAGCTGTCACTAAATAAAATATCCCAAGCCTGGAAGGAAGGTAACCTAGGCCTTGGATCCCAAGAGGTTTCCTCCTCAAAGGGTTTTTTTTCTCTACTCCGTGCCTCAGGTTATAACTGTTAGTTAGCATAGTTAGTGTTCCTTAGTTCCTTTAGGTAGCTTCTGCTGTTAGATGGAGGTTGATGTTATCCCTGCCATTCCCTCTCTCCTTAGGAGGTCCCCTCATTCTGTAATGCAACCCATCAAAATCATTCCATGCTAACCTGAACATCTCATAATGTTATCAAGCTGCCTGATGCTTTATCTACTACTTCATCTCACAGCTACTGCTTGCTAATCTGCTTCGTACTACTACATTTCTTTTTGGAGATCCTTCCTAAGGTACTTTTAGCCATAGGAATCATCCCACTGAACCTCTAGGGGTGGAACCTTCTTCAAGGGTTCCTTGCCTTTGGTACCCCTACAGGTGGTAATTCCTCTGCAATAGAGTGCTAACTACCAAAAACCTAAGTAACACAGTTGCACAAGCATAAAACCATACTGGCTGTGTAGGCCATTCAATTGGAAGGCTAGGCCTGTGTTTCACTGGACAAGCAGCCAGCCACTCCCACTTCCTGAGCTATATAAGCAGTTCCTCTCTGCCTCCTTCTGAAGCACTTTTTCTTTGCCCCACCATCCTCCCCTCTCTCCTTGGGATCCTTCCTAAGGTACCTTTAGCCAAAGGAATCATCCCTCGGCACCTCTAGGAGTGGAACCCTCTTTGAGGGTTCCTTGTCTTTGGTACCCCTACAGAGTGGTTATTCCTCTGGAATAGAGAGTGTGAACAGACAAAAACATAAGTAACAGTTGCACAAGCATAACACTATACTGGCTGTGTATGCCATTGAATGCCTCATCTGAATGCAGTACAGGCTTTATTGCTGATGAATTGCATCCACCATGAGATGCATGTGGACTTCACTTCATGGGTTCCATACCTGCTCACAGCAAGGAGATGGGAGGCTGGCAGCAAGAGGTAAGCAGAGGGGAAAGATGTAACTCGAGTCACTGGATGCATCCCAGCCCTTCACTGTCAGATAAGACCATTCAATACAAACAAAATTATTAATACAAAACAGTACACTTACCTTATTGCTCCTTTTAAGATAAAGTCAGGCTGGTAATTAATTCATATTTTTTTGTTCACACCAAGCATCTAACTCACTTGATCCCAGCCAAGTCCTAACTCTCGACTTGTAAGAATGAATCCCTCACTGGTTCACATGGCACAACTAGTCAGCTGCTCCCCACTCACACTCTGCATAGTACTAGCAGCACCTCCAGTCACACAGGTACAGCAAGCCACTAGCTAGGTTAGAGGATTTCAGCAGGATATTCCCTAGATTGTAGATCTATCTTTCACATGAACAAAAAGTAGCACCTTCAAAATGAGAACAAAGTTATCACTGCCAGGTTATTAAGTTACTAATCCTTCATGGAGAAGACATTTAAATGTGCACTTCTGCTTTGCCACGTTAAATAAGTTAATTAAATAAGTAAGCCCATTATTGTGCTCTATTCTGGAAAATTACATAGTGAAAGTGAGATCCCACTGAAAATGAGAAATTGCCTCTCACTTGGGCTGCCCTGTGTAAATGCATTATAAAAATGGGTATAAAGAGGATCCCACTGAAAAAAGAAAGATATTGCATCTCCACTTTACTATTCTGGATAAATACAGTGTAAAAACTGGGTCAAACAGAACCCCACTGCATATCGGATGTCACAACTCATCTGGGCTAGCCTGTGAAAATACAATGTAAAACTATAAAATCAGGAACCTGCAGCAGAACCCCACTAAAAAGCAAATGTTGCATGTAGTAGTAGTAGTAGTAAAAATCTTTATTTCTCAACAGGATTAGATGGTACAAAATACCATTAGGAGGACCACAGTCCTATTTTCGTGGTGCTCCTTAATTTAAGCGTTTTATGCTATACATAAGTTATTAAAAACGCATTACTATATAATACACAAAATGTTCCTTCAGGAGTACATTACAGATACAAAATAACATGTACTCTGTTATAGATTTCTATGTTTACACAAAAGTAGGGTAACTAAAATTTCAATTTTGAATGATCAAACGGTTCTAAGGTAATATCTATGTTGCATTCATTTATTAGATGTAATCAAAGCATGTGCATCGCTTTGTCAAATCTTGTTTAAGAGCTATATTAAATGCCTTTGTACATTCATTTATATTTTTCATTTAGATCTTACATTCATTCCAAATTTTTATTGCATAAAATGAGAAGGTCATTTCTCCATATTTTGTTTTTTGGAGTTTTTATTTAATAATCTCTAAGCAGTTTATAATTTCGTAAATTATGTGAATGCTTGTTTTTTACCAGTTTATTATGCAAATAGCTGGGCCTTGTAGTTTTTATTACTTTTCTAGGGGCAACAGACTTCTAGGAAAACATAAACTGAACTTACAAGCTCAAATGGGCAGACTGGGTGGGCCATAGGCCCTTATCTGCCGACACTGTCTATGTATCTATGTATCTAACCTGATTTATCCATATTATATTTCATTTGTCCCTAAGTGGTTGCCAGTTTAGTTTCTCATATAAGTGGCAGTGATGGGATCGGCTGTCTGCTTTTAGTACAAACTTCGCCAGTTGATTATATAGCACCTCTACTTGTTTTAAGTTTGTAACACTGGCAAACCCATAGATATGTAAACTATAATCTATTTTCGGAACAAGCATTTGGTTTACAATTGAACTTCTCATTTTAGCATCTAGGGAAGTGTTTTGTTTGTCTCAACGCACCCAAGCTACAACTAACTTTGTTTATCAATTCATTTATATGGTACTCAAATTTAAGCTTATTTATTTTATTTATTTAACATATCAAAGGAATTACAACCCTTTGAGTCATAGACTCATTTACAAAGGCTCGGTGTCAAATATAAAAACATACATACAATGGAACAGGACAGAAGTTTAACAATCACATCTTGAACAGAGGTACTTTACATACAATAGCTAAATGTCTGTTGACCTATACATGTAGTAGCTAGGGTATTGAACATAACCACAAATGGGATCGGTTAAGAGCAAGTGCAGCCTCATGGTGTTGTCAGGTAGCAGAAATACAGTGATCAATAACAAAAAAACTGCATTATATAGTTGATAGCTATGGGAAGTAGTGCCATGCATTGAATACATGATCCACCCACAGCCTAAATACTTATATTCATCCTCCTGGGTTAAGCAGTCTCCTGTATTTGTTTTTATTTCCAAAAGTAAGGAATCCTGAGTTGGCCTAGAGCCACCTGTAAACACCATCACGTTTGATTTTTTACTGTTTAAACTCAAGTCTGATTTTTCAAACTAACCCTGAACTTGAAGGAAATCTTGTTGTAAGTTTGTTTGCACCTGGTCTTGATCAGTTTCTGTTGTCAGTATAACTGTGTTGTCCACAGAAAGTCTAATATGTGATTTCTTTACTACATCAACAACCTGGTTTGTATAGATTAGGAACAATAGGGGCCCCAATATGGATCCCTGCTGTACTCCCCTCAGTACTTCTAGACTGGTCAAATTACTCCCACCCTGTGTAGTTTGTTGCTTTCGCCCCATCAGGTATGATCAAAACCAGGTGCACACCTCATCAGATAATCCTATATGATTTAAACTCTCCAATAACCTTTGGAGATAATGGAGTGCGTTGGACCACTCTTAGGGATACTTTTAATGTGTAATCGATGCTGCGCAAGAATTACGTAATGAGTTACGTCACACATAATAAGTAACGTCAGTGTTGGTAATTTTTATTTTTAACTATTTTAAGTATGTTGTGAATAAACATGTTTTCTATGAAGAAAAGGAGGGGATGCAGGGGCACAGCCCCTGATAGTAGAAAATGTTGGCGTGTGCCTCTTGCTACCGTTAGCTCACTTGATGACCTCTCTTCACCTCATGAGTTGCGTAGCATAACACTTACGTGTTGCGCCTGTCATGCGATTCAGGTCGCATTTAGGCTATACAAGATCAGGTTGTCTGACTCTCTTCACCATTGCCTAACCTTTGATGGCTTACAGTATCAAATGCTTAGGAGAAGTCCATGAACACTGCGCCCAACGTTTCTCCCATATCTAGGGACGATGCTACCAAGTCTATCAGATCAATGAGCGCAGTGTTCGTGGAGTGGTCCTTTCTAAATCCCGACTGGTGCATGAACCGCAAAGCATACTTTTCCAATAATTACATAGCTGTCCATGCACCAGTTTTTCCAAGATCTTTGATACCACAGGTAGAAGGGCTATGGGTCGGTAGTTTGAGGGTTCACTTGTGATTCCTCCTTTAAAAACTGGAATTACTTTTGCGTCTTTCCATAAGTTAGGGAACTTTCCCTCCCTCAAACTCCAGTTAAATAGTTTAGTCAATACTGGGGTCATAATACATTCTGCATCTTTCTGGAATCTTATTTCAATCTTATCTTTACATGGGGCCTTGTTTTTGTTTAATGATCTTATTATTTCTTTAACTTGTTTACAAGTGACATATTTGAAACTCAATCTTGACACTTGATTGTCTTCTTTTTTTAAATATTTCATTTTGTTTTGTGTTTCATTTGTCACCCCCCCACTACTTTTCTGTCCTGCTGGACTTTTTCTGCTTGTGATTTTCTCCCTGGTTTACCTAACACATCTGGCAGGTCAACAAAGTAATTATTCAGTATGTTAGCTGATTTTTTAATGTTTTGTACAACACCATTTTGTTCCATTTGGATTTTTTGGGCTCCCTTTAAAGGGTTCTCAAGTGATTTTAATACAGACCAATATTTTCCTGTCATTTTGGCCGCTATACTTTTGTTGCTGAAATATTGTGATTTCACTTGCTTTACTTTTGTTTTCAAGGCATTTCTTGCTTGTTTATATTTCTCCCAATCTACTGGACTCAATGATTTATTTGCTGTTTTCCACAGCCTATTTTTTAATCGGATTCCTTTTTTTATATTTTCAGTTATCCATGTAAGATGTTTTTTCTTTGATATATTTTAATGTAAGGGGCTAATTTATCACAGACCTGAACAAATTCCTTGTTGAACTCTGAGACTGCAAGTTCCAGGGATGGAATCAGAAACAGCCTTTCCCTTTTAACTTTGAAACAGCTCAGTGCTGTAAGATTTAAAGCATCTTCTCCAGAGCTGCTGTTTTTTTTTTCTCAAAAGATCTTCTGTTTGATAAGATTAGCTCACAGCTCAGCATGTTATGGTCCCCCAGAGTTGATTGCTGGACCTGGGCATATTTCACTTCAATTTGTTGTGATACAAATACTAAGTCTAAAATGTTACCTGAACTTTGCAGTGAGCTTTTTCTTGTTGAACGACTCATCACTTGCCTAAGATCTGATTGGACAAAGCTGAGTTCTAGTGCTCAGCTTCTTGAGTGACCCCAGGCAGAATTAAAATCTCCTGTTAGTACCCAACTTTTCCCAGATGTTTGATTTTGTATTTCCTGAGCTAGGTTTTCAAATTCTCAAATTTCCACTTTTGGTGGAGAATATATTACCCTGTGACTAGAGTTTGTTCAATTATATTAACTAGTAGATATTTCTCCAGCAAAAAGTACTTCTGTTGGTCCCAGTTCCCATTTTATAAATAACATCTCCCGTCCCCTTCTTTTTGCTTTCTATCCTGTCAATGAATACCATATCCTTCAATCGCTAATTCATTGTTTAACACCCTCTGACTTAACCATGTTTCAGTCAGTGCTATGCAATCTGGTGATTCTGATTGGGTCCATGCTCTAAATAGGTCCATTTTGTTTTTCAAAGCATGTAAGCTGATCTGTCCTGAAAATACACTGTAAAAGCATCCAGATCACCTGTCTTGTAGCTGTCTGGTATATCTAGTGATCCCTCCAAAAAGGGCATCTGACCCCATCCTGACTCACCCTCTCAGGCACCTCACCAGCACTGGTCACATAATGCGAACTGCAGCAATGGTGATAACTGGCACAGTCCTCTCTCACCACCTCAACTGGTTTCCGTTTGACAGACTTTGAGCACTTAAAAGTATTGTACAAACACCTGTATTTGCTGTACTGATAATCACTCACTGGCAATCAGGCAGTGGCCAGCCAAGGTGGTGAGCAGAGGGCTGTGCAGGTTACTATCATTATTTCTGTACTTAAGCTTAGGTGACTTGAATAGATGGAGGGGTTATGGGGAGGAGGGACTTGAGTTGGTGGGTTTACAGAGGATTAGATGTCCTTATGGGGGAGAGATCACTAAACTGCTATGAATATTTAAGACAGCTACAGGATGGTCAGTTGGGGTGCAGGAACCACTAAACAACCAGGTATATTCAAGACAGCAACAGGACAGGTGATTAGGGATGGGGAACCCCTAGACTACCAGGTATATTCAAGACAGCTACAGGAAAACAATCAGGGGGTAAAGAAACCAATGCACCACCAGGAATATTTGAGACCGCTGAAGGACAGGCAAGTAGGAGGGTGGGAGGACCACTAGGCCACAAGAAATATGTTAAACAGCTACAGAATGGGGAGGGGGCCATGAATACATGTTAATGGGGCCATAATGGGCATGCAATTAGACAATTGCACCTTACATGTCCACAGGGATCATTAGTATGTTAGGGCTAAATAAGGCCCACAGGATCCCTGCCGCTATCCCATTTGATCTGTGCTACCTCCATTGCACTCCTGTCAGCCATATTCAGTCAGGGCCTGTGTCAGCATAGTGCAATGTCACTATGCACTATACCAACATGGCCCCATATTTAGACAGTTTGCATGCTCCAGTTGCAGTGAGCCAATTGTCTCAATATTGCTTCCCAGGCAGGCTATATGCAAACTGCCACAGACTACACATTGCCAGATCTGAGTATGGGGGCCTAAACCCCTTAGCCCTGTGAAACCCAAGGTCCATGAAACAGTAACTCACATATAGCCTCAAGATACCTTTTTTCTAAACTGTAGCAGTATGAAAGCAACATGTTTGGCACTGACCTATGTCTGTTTGTTTGGGCAGCAAAACATAATTAGCATTACCAAAAAAAAATATATGTATCACGCAAGTAGTTATGTAGGAGACAATATGTCAAGTAAATGCATAGCAGTACATTCAACTCCAGCATCAATATTATCACAAGTGCATAATTAGGCACCACTATAGGGCAGGTATTAGCAAAGTGTAATCCCTGTTTAATGTCACAGTTACTCTATCTTACTGTTCACATATTTGATTATAGTACTAAATAGAAGCAACTCTGGCTAAAGGAAAACTAAACTGAAGCCTTGCTCCCTTCTCAGCCCCTCACCCACTAGCACCTTCAGAGCTTACAGTGCCTTGCAAGTCAAAAACCTTGTTTACATTGCTGACTTTGCTGTGTATCAACCCATGATGCACTGCAAAGACAGCAGTGTAAGCACTGTCACGAGTGTTTTAAGTACCTTTCAGATAATTTGTTATTCCAACTCAGTTGTGGGTATCAGTAGCAGAGCAAGCACGTTAAATGACAGTGTGGACACTTTGCTGTGCTTGCTCAGCTTCAAAGACTTTTTTTTATCATCCCTTGGTGAATTTACTTCCCCTCATTGGAGTGACCTGCAGTGTTGTGAGGGCAGGCTGTGTAAATGAGGAAGCAGTCAGCACCTCGGGGAAGGGAGTTGCACACGTGCAACCTCACTGCTGCTGTGTAAACATGATTACAGTAAAGAGGGAAGATAGCCATCAGACACAAATGCGAATAACAGTGTCACTTTATAATCAATCAAGCAGTATTTCCAAATAAACTCCTTACAAATGCAAATAAAGCGTAACCACCCACATTTTTTGACAGGATTGTCACTACAAAAACTGAACAGAGGGTTACATGATCTTTACTTACATTAGTAGGTAAAGTAACTTTAACTTAGCAAACAGATTTACTAAAAAATGAGGCTTCCTGTTTTACTTAATTGGAGAATCATCACAGTCTTTGCCTGCCTGTCCCAGTCCAGTGATCCCACTGCCACAAGCTGAAACCTGATCTCAAATCACCTTGTGCTCCAATAAAGTCTGTGAAGCAATTCAGCAGAGAAGCTATAAAACAACGTTCATTTACACCTCTGTTTCAAAGACTGTTCAGTTGCTGCTGCCTGGAGAACTAACTTAAAAAAAATACACCCCTGTCAACAGGGCATTGTTTACATAAAAATATGTAAAACAAGGGTTTAAGTGTCCTTAAGACTAACACAGCTGTCTCTGCTGTTTACACTGAGCATATCCACTGATTGTAATTTAAGCTGGCATGAGAATGCTACGTGTTGAAAGGAACCTTTTCTCCACCCCCTTCCAAGCATAGTGATATAAGGTAGTGGAAGGATAGTGATTCATGTCTAACATGTGCTTTGGTGGGAGTCTGAAGTGCCACTTTTCCCCAAGTAATAGCAAGACATCTGCAGGACTACACCCACGCAAGCCATAAAAATTAGGTACCATTGAAAAAAACAAAAAGCAAGAATGTAAAGAAAAAAACATTGAAATGATTGGACCCACTGAAATGAATGGGATACATGCTGTCTTTTTGTGCCAGAATTGTCTCTTCATGGGACATTAGTAATTCCAGTTCCAATGTCAGGAGGAGGTATTGTATTTATGTGTGGACTGCGTTTTTTCAGAGAACAACTGACACCAACTGGCCAAAAGTGCTACATTGCAGAATTAGAATAAGCACACCCCCAGTAAATCGTTAACCAACAACTAGATTTCTACATTACTTCATTTTAAAGTTGTGAGTAATTTGGCAACCCTGATTTCACTGTCTGTGCAAAAAAGCCTGTTTCAGTGAAGAGCTGCTGCTGGTGTCATCTCAGGACCTCACAGTCTAGTATTCCATGTCAGCAAGCTTAAAGGACATATTTCTCCAAAGTTTTAAAGATCATGTGCAATAGTTTTCACAAGTAAAACAGGCAGTACCATTCAAAATCATTGCTGTAAAAACTGAAATGGGTGTCAGGTTTCAGGCTGTCTATCTCAGATAGTGACTCTTCCTGGCATTGGAACTGGAATAACTAGTGCTCCACAAAGAGCCAATTCTCCCATGTCAGACAGTTAGACCACATTAAAAAGAATGGAGCCCATTCATTTCAAGAGGTCCATTCATTTCAATGGGATTTTATTCTATGTATTATAACTTTTTTTTTCATTTTTTTATGTTGTCATGTGCACACACACAAGCAGCATCTTGTGGTAGTAGCACATTCAGAGGAGTGTCAGTGTTGTGGAGAGTGCAGGGAATGCTTTAGTGGGTGCGTCCCTCAGTCAAGAATTAGCAAGCATGCTGGCAATGATAGCAGTTTCAGACAGAGCCATGGAGTAGAAAGAAATATGCTGCTCCAAAGAGGTGCAGTTCCCTCATTGGAGAGTCAGATGACAAGGCTGTATTATGTGCCTTTCCTGGTGAAACATTCCTATAAATATGGTGGCTCCTGCTACCCACTGTCATAGGGTCGTTGGTTCAGGAGACAAATTGCAGGCAAACAACCAAAATCAGTGCATAAAAAATGCCAGGATGGCATTTATCATTTTATTTTTCCACTTCATCAAATGATTCAAATTCTTACAGAAGAGAAGATTGTCATTAGTTCAGCTTCAAGCCACTCTCTTTCCTCTGAGGTCCTAACCCTCAGACTCTCAGTTCCAGACTGACTCCCTGATCTGGTCTCTATCTCTCCTGAGGTACTAGGTCTAGTACCCCTGACTGAGGTCTCTCCCCATCTCTTTCTGATTATTAGACATCCACTTCTCATACCACCGTCATAGGGTCGTTGGTTTCAGAAGTGGGATGTCCTCACTGGAGGTATCTGAGGGATCCAGGAAGAACTCAGTCAGGGGTACTAGACCTAGTACCTCAGGAGAGTTGCAGATACAGTGCATGGCTCCAGATCCACTGACAGAGCAGATGAGGACCTTGGATGTAGATGGTGGCCAGGGCGAGGCACCATGGGACCAGATGACGAACCTGAGGAGGGTCAGTTCTTCCTGACCAAAAACAGGGAAAAGACAAGGAGAGGTCCTGTCCTGTCCTGTCCTGTAAAATGTATTTCTTTTGCTGTGGTTGCTGTTTCAGCTAAACTGACAACAATCTTCTGATTTCTGTTATATCTTGAATCCTGAAATAAAATGACGAATGCCAACTTGGCATTTTTTATGCACTGAGTTTGGTTGTCTGCTTGCAATTTCTCTCCTGAATCAATGACCCTACGACATCCACCACGTGATCCCCACAAAGCCGACATTGGGGATGCTCAATCCCCATATCAGCATGTTCCCCCCTAGTTCAATTTGTTTGCTGAAGGGGGGCCCAATCCCAGTCAGCTTCATGTACCCCCTATACTTGTCACACACTGGGAGCCCACCCCAGTGTGCCCAAAATCATTTTTGTTAACCTGTAAATAAAGAGAACAGTCGCTGAAGTTTGTTTTCTTTTTTTTTACCTGTGGAAAAAACAGTCCCTCATCATTCTGTCACACCTACCTCCCCCAAACCGCACCCACCCACTGCACACCCCACATCCCCGTACCTCCCTCACACCATACTTACCTCCAGAGGGCCAGCACTGTGATCTTCTGTGGACCAGGAACATGTCTGCAGTCTTCAAAAGTCGACCGGGAACTGAACAAAATGTGGTAAGCTTTATAATGGCAGGCAACTGGGGGGTTTCAACTTAGGTGGATATCTCAGTCATTTTTGGGAATTTTGGTACCAGATTTTAAACATTGGGTTCTTGGGACCCCATCTCATGAATACATGCACTGTCATCTTGTTACTCGGTCCTGAAAGGTGATTTTGCGGTCACTGCATGGAATAACCTTTTGGGACTGATTAATGAAATGATAGTGTCACTGTTCACAAGATGGGGTCCCAAAAAGCCAGTGTTCCAAATTTGGTGAAAAAATTCCAAAAAATGAGTGCGTTATGAACATGCATTGTGCAGTTTCCATGCATGCTCAAAACTTCAATAATTTTTTATATTTTCACTCTGGATTTGAAATATTGCAATTCTTTCACACCTCCTTATGAATAGTACAGCTGTCATTTTTCACATCCTGTCTGAAATGTGTTTTCACACCCGTGGTGCACAATGGCATGTTCGCTGTGGGAAATCAGCTTTAAGGACAGAGTAACAGAATCATCGTGCCACTGTTTATGAGGGGAGGTCTGAAAATGCCTATGTTAAAAATGTGGTTAAAAAATTCCCAAAAATAATTGAGTTATGGACGTGCTTTGCACAGTTTCTATGCATGCTTGTTACTTCACTAATTTTTCATATTTTCACTCCAAATTTTCAACATTGCCATTTTTTAACACCTCCTCATGAACAGTACAGTTGTCATTTTTCACATCCTGCCTAAAGTGTGTTTTCGCACCTGTGGTGCCAAGTGGTGCAGTTGCAGTGCAAAATCACCTTTTGTCTAATGAACTGATAGTGCCACTCTTCATGTGATGGGGTCACAAAAAGCCAATTTTGAAAATTTGGAGTGAAATTACCAACAAATGCCTGTGGCATTAGGGTTTCCAACCTTAACACCCATCCTGTAGAGACTGACAGGCATCAGGGGTGTGACTTGGGATTGTCAGATGTAATGCTCATGCCATTCCACTCCAACCCCCACCTTGCAGCCAGTGACAGGTATTGAGGTGTGCTTTGGAGTCTTCAGCCGCAAAGTTCATCCCATACTCTTATACTGCACCCTTCTCAGTATATTCCCTTATGGAATGGGTTTACTGTAAAGCCAAACACCCCAAGGCACACCTCAACACTTGTTAGTGTCTGTAGGTTAGGGTGAGGTAAAATGGCATGAGTGTTATGGATGATGACTCAAATGAATTACCCAATGCCTGTCAGTCTCTGCAGGGTGGGGGTGGAGTTGGCATCAGTTCAATACTTCACTGCCATCCCTATTATGCATCTCTCTAACTCCTGCACTACCAATACCAATGCCAGCAAGACAACATTCAGCATTAACAAATGCTTGTTAACTATGTTTTTCTGTTTTGCCCTTTTCTGCTATCCCTCTGATGAACAATATTGATATCAGTATTGAAACTGACTCTGAAATTGGTGTTTGTGGACTATGTTGACCTGTACTGCAGGCGTCAACTTCAGGGTAAATGTCAATGTTGATACCAATATTGTTCATCAGAGAAATGGCAAAATAGACCACTGCAGAAAAAAATAGATAAAAAGTGAAAAAAAGTTACAATTAAAAAAAAAACACAAACCTATTGAAATGAATGGAGCCATTGGAATGAATTGGCTCCATGCATTTCATTGTGGTCTGATGTGCCAGAATCAACTCTTCGTGGGACACTGGTGATTCCAGTTTAAATGCCCAAAGGAGATATTCTACTCATGTGGAGATTCCATTTATTAAGTTTTCTGATCCCAGTACTATTTATGGTCAGCTAGTGAGTGACGGCCCACAAATCACATCAGCCCTCAATCATCATTTCACAAACCTTGATGCATACAAAGCTGGACTATCACCGCCAACAAGGGGATCGAGTACCATGGAGCCTCCTAACCTGAGTCAGATGTCATTTCACCTAAGACTGGTTAAGACAAAAGAAGTCCTTTCCCTCCTCAAGGCCCTTAAAAACAAGGGCTCAGGAGAATCTGATGGGATCGATCCCAGACTACTCAAGGCTGGCGCTCCTCCCTCTCCAGACCTCTGACCTGGCTCATAAACAGATCCCTACTGGAAGGCATCATTCCTGACCAGTGGAAACAGGCCAATGTGGCTCCTATCCACAAGGGTGGCTCTAGGGAACACATAAGTAACTACAGGCCTGTCTCTCTGCTCTGTATACTGGCAAAACTACAAGAAAGGCTAGTCTATGGACAAATCCCTGACTACCTTGAGTCTTACCAGCTCCTTGTCCCTTTCTAGCACAGCTTTAGAACTAACCATGGTACGGACACTGCCCTAACTAAATTCTCTGCAGAGGTACTAAGAGCAATAGACAATGGGACACCCACAGGTGCAGTCTTCATAGACCTGTCCAAGGCATTTGACCTTGTTGACCATAAACTTCTGCTAGCTAAGCTGGACAAACTTGGCCTTGACCCCCACACCTTCAAGTGGTTCAAGAGCTATCTAACCAGCCATACACAGAGGGTCATATGGAAGGGTGTGTTATCAAATCCACTACCCCTAAAAGAGGGAGTACCGCAGGGCTCAATACTTGGTCCCCTCCTATTTTCACTGTTCACAAATGACCTATACCTCCACTGTGGGGGAAGTTCGGTCATCGAATATGCGGAAGACACGTCATCTACCGATCCTTGGACAACCTGACTGACCTTGGCCTCTTCCTCCAAGCTGACCTAACATCACTGGAGTCCTGGCTAAAAGTGAACAAAATGGTCCTCAATGCAGGCAAAACCAAAGCCATGCTTTTTGGACACAGATCCCTTGGACAAGACAGAACTCGATACCTACAACTCTCATCACTATCAGGCAACAACAACAAAGTAGTAGCCTCCTTAACATATCTAGGACTCACATTCAACCAAGGTCTTAAATTTAAGAACCATGTTGACCTAGTCACCAAGACCATCCACTGTAAACCTGGCACTCTGTATTGTTTAAAGGACCAGCTTATCCCTGAAACAAAGATCTCAATCACCTCTAGCGTCCTTCTCCCCACATTGACCTATGCTGCACCTGTCATACAGGGCATGGCAAGGCAAGAGGTCAACCAGATACAGATATAGTACAACAAAGTAGCTCAGTTTACTACTCAGGACCACCCCAGAAGCCACCACTGTGATTCACTTGCCCAGTTACAATGGCCTTCAGTGGATGCACACCTCCAGTACCCCCTGCTCTGCCAGGCCTTTAAGCTACTCACCCATTCCACTCTACCCCACCCAGTTTTTCAGAGATCATCACCATCAAGCACAATACCAGGAGCCTAAGGACTTCTGGTCACACTCTACTGGAAATTCCTAGAGTCAGGTCCAATGCAGCGGCAAGGCATCCTCCTACACCGCCCCCTCTCTGTGGAACAAACTCCCACCTGTAGTGCAGGAAGCCTCCTCAGTTATGAATTTCTGCACCCGACTTAAGGCCATATGCTTCAAGCCAGCACTTGCCATTGTTATGGCTCCTGATATTCCCCCCCCGACTACTTATCCAGCATCTCACACTGGAAACCTTAGCATAGGAACCTTAGCTATTGCACTGTCTCTAATCATGTCAACATCTACAATACTAGTCTAGGCTACACTCACTATACTAAGTATACCCTAATATTATACTGTAATATGTTATGGATATATTATATATATATATATATATATATATATATATATACAGTATACTGTATATATAGACAAAGAACCTCTGTGTGCAAGCACTGAGGCAATGGTTACCCCAAAGGGCATTTGGCCTGGAAGCCAAGTTTCAATGAAATACAAAATCACACATGCCCACACAATGCAAAGCATCATGGGCAGCATATGCAAATCACCAGAGAATATTATGCTGGTTCAACTTTAAGCAGAAATGCATGGTGCCGAAAGGCCTTTCACACAGTTTGCAAAGGGTGCCAACAGAAGACTTAGACACGTGTTTTGTCCTACCAGGACTCATCAGTATGCCTTGTCTGTTTGACACCCCAGTGGAATGAACCAGCTACCCTAAGATGGTCTATCTGGGTTATGTTGTGGTGAACCCAATTAAAACAAAAAACAATTTAAAAGACAAAGAACCTCTGTGTGCAAAGCACTGAGGTAATGGTTACCCAACTGGGGTGTCAAACAGATGAGGCATACTGATGAGTCCTGGTAGGACGAAACACGTGTCTATGTCTTCTGTTGGCACCCTTTGCAAACTGTGTGAGAGGCCTTTCGGCACCATGCATTTCTGCTTAAAGTTGAACCAGCATAATATTCTGTGGTGATTTACATATGCAGCCCATGATGCTTTGCATTGTGGGGGCATGTGATTGTGTATTTTATATATATATATATATATATATATATATGTAATATATATATTTATATATTATGGTAGACGGTAGTGCTACCATAGTTAGGGTTGAGGAGCCATTTCTATGTTAAATCAAAAATTTTGCACCTTAATAACTTTGCAACCATTTGACAGATTTGCCTGAAATTTGGAATACATGATCAAGAACCATAGGCCTTGGGATCTGCCAAGTTTTGTACCAGTCAGATATATGGCTGTGGAGTTATTAAGTGTGATCTGCGCGTGCATTTACGCTTTTTCTGGAATTCTACGGTCACGCCTACAGATCTCACGGTTTGCGCGATCTGCCCAAAATCTTCAGGTAATGTGCGGCCGGGGTCCCCGGTATGCCTTTTGAAGATTTGGTGAAAAAATATTAAACGGTTCAAAAGTTACTCAAAAAACAATTTCCCATTATAAGTCAATGGGAAAAGATAAAAGTTTGACAGTGTCGCAAATGCATTTTACTTTCGAAATGGGCCTGTTACTTTCGTAAATCCACCATTTTGTTTTCAGTTGGTGATCAGAAAATTCTTGGCATTTAAATTTGGGACCCTCTAGCAACCTAATTCTTTTTGTATTCACCTAGTTGGACCCTGAGGATGCTAGCCATGTCTTTATTTTGGTAAACACCCCAGAAATATGTTTTCAAATTTCTGGAAAAGTACTTTAGCAAAGTACTACCGTTATCTACCGAAAGTGTCACAAATTTTTGTGAAAGCTTTATGAAATTCGACAGTAGTTTTCTAGTCTGTGGGAAAATTACTGCAATTCTTTGGCACTGCGCTGCAATAGAATGGTTGGGAGTTTTGGGCTGAAATTTGAAGGGAACGCAACCAACATCTCACAGATGTGCTTTTCAGTGTTGTATTGAAAAAATATTACATGGTGACAAAGTTACGGCACTCCAAAGTTGACATTTTTTCCCATAGAATAACATTACGGCGCCCGACGCAGTACAGGAATCCTTTGGCACCCTGCTGCAAAATAACGGTTTGGTCTTTTTTCCTGAAATTTGGAGGGAAGACAGTCAACAGCCCACAGATATGCCTTTCAGTTGTTTGGTGAAAATATATTACAGGGAGGCAAAGTTATGGTGCTCCGAACATCTCTTTTTTTCCCATAGGATAACATTACGGCGTTCTCCGTGCCTTTCAGGGCCCGTATCTCGAAAACGGTGTGAGATACAGACTTTTCATCAGAAAAACACTTAGCCCCCTATTGGGGACTAAGTACAAAACTAGCCAGGACAGTTGTAAATCATACGACTTTTTTTTTTTTTGAAATTTAAGTTTATTGAGTTTACAGATACATAAAAGGAAAAACACATCAAACACCAGGAATAGAACATCTTAAGAAAGTACCAGGAAAAAGGGGGAAAAGGGGAGGGTAGCAAGTAAACTTGTTAACAAAACAAGAAAAAAAGGAATAGACTACTTAGGGGAACAGAACCAAGAACATTAACAGAGACCCCTAACCCCCAAACCCCCCCACCTCTCAAACCCCACCCCAAATCCCCCCAGGCCCGGAGAGTTGCTCTAGAAAAGGGGACCACAACTAGAGGAAGTGGTTACAGGAAAGAAGAAGGTAGACAAGAGAGCTGTCAGAAAACGGGAGACAGAGAGCTGTCTGCGGTCTGGAAACAATTCAACCTGGAGAGATCAAGCTGGCTTGTGTAACAAAACATAACACCAACTAGGGACCTGACTATACTAAAAAGAGAGCATTCAACTTACCCCATTTCTGAGTGAAAGACTCGGGATTGTGCCTGTAGCTAGCAATAAGCTTCTCTGTATTAAGATTGAGAGACAACTCCCTCAACCATTCCTGGTAAGTTATAGTGAGCTGGTCTAGCCAGTGCCTGAGGGTCAATTTCTTAACGACCATAGAAATGATGGCCATGTGATATTTATGCTCCATCACCGAAATGGCAGAGTAATTACCCAAAATACATATGTCGGGGTTAAAAAAATCCTTAAAGTCTAAAAGTGGATTTAGACAATCTCTAAGAGCGTCCCAAAGAGGGGCCACCTTGACGCAAGCCCAAAAAATATGGATCAAATTCCCTTCAGCAGCCCCACACCTTACACAGAGATTGGACTCTTGTTTCCCAAACCTGGCCAACTTGACTGGGGTGTAATAAAGACTATTTAAGATATAAAACTGAGTCAATCTGTGGTTATCCTGGGATAGGTAGCAATACACATCCCTCCAAATCGAGCCCCAGTCGGGGGTCGGACACAGACCTGAGAGAGACCAGATTTTAGAGCCCGCAAGGGGAACAGGAAAGAGGTTGGTTAGTAGATTGCTGTAAATCCTGGAAATGCATCTGCACAACCCAGCCGCCTCCTGTACCTTAACAAGAAAGGGCTTTAATTTAGAAGGAAAAAGGGTAGGACCCAAGGTTTGGAGAATCAAATGTCTCAGTTGAAAAACTTTAAAAATAGATTTCTGAGGAATATGGAAGGTCTTTAAGACATTTTCCGATTTAAGAAGATTACCCTGGTCGTACAGAGAATCCGCGGACAGGTTAGCAAGCTGCGGGAGCCAGTCCTTGGCTATACACTTGCCCCCAATTTTGAGATTGGGGTTTAGAGTCAGGGGCTGGGCTGAGTCTTTGGATGGGACAAAATTGAAGAAGTTCCAGCACTGGGAAATAACTCTGATGGACAGGCCAATGGGAGACTCGTGAATGCCCAGGGGAAGCTTGGAGAATGGGAGCCAAGAAATGCTAGAAGGGCACAAACCCTCTTGAGCTAGTAAGTTGACCTCGGGTTGTTGCCAGATGGGTAAAGGGGTAGAGGGTTGGCTGCTAGCTAGCTTCCCTAGTCGAGCCAGATGGCATGCCCAGTAGTACAGCAAGAGGCTGGGTAGCCGCATTCCCCCTATCTCTCTGGGCGCAGTAAGCTTAAGGAAGGCTCTTTGGGGCTGTTTCCCCTTCCATACGAAATTGGACAACACTGAGTTGACCTGAGCAAAAAAACGCTTGGGGAGCCAAATGTTGAGGTGAGTCAAGGGGGTATAAGAGTCGGGGAAAAATGTTCATTTTAATGATATTAATGCACCCCAGGGTAGAGAGAGGCAGGCGCTGCCAACGGTCAAGATCGCATCTGATTCTCCTGACCGCATCGACTAGGTTAAGTTCCTTAGCCAGACCCTCTTCCCTAGTTACATGTACCCCTAAATATTTAAAGGAGCCAGAAACCCACTTCATTCCAAAGCGCTCAAAATCCGCCTTGAAGATATGGGAGTTTACCGGAAAAATCACCGATTTAGAGACATTTAGCCTGTAATTGGAAACCAAACTGAACCAGTCAATAATTTGGAGGACCCGAGTTAAGGAGTGAACAGGGTCAGAAAGGTATAACAGTATATCATCGGCAAAGACCGATAGGGTGAGGGGAAGTTGAGCGAGGGTGCAGCCCCCTGACATGAGGCGAACTTTTAATGCTCACCAATAGCGGTTCTAAGTATAAATTGAACAGGTAGGGGGACAGGGGACAGCCTTGCCGGGTACCTGCGCAAAGGGGAAAACTGGAGGAGAAGACCCCATTGCAATATACTTTGGCCGAGGAAGACCTATAAATAGTCATAACCATTCGAATAAAGAAGTCCGGGAAGCCCATAATCCTTAAGGTGGCCCATAAGAAGTCCCAGTTAACACGATCAAAGGCTTTTTCAGCGTCGAGAGCGACAAGGACCATGGGATCAGGGAGGGAGTGAGAAGCCTGGAGGACATGGCCGAGAGTTCTCAAGTGGTCAGCAGCAGAACACCCCTGAACAAAGCCAGCCTGTTCTGGACTCAGCAAGTATTCCCAGACCGATTTGATTCTAGACGATAAAATTTTTGAGAGAATCTTGATATCATAGTTGAGAAGTGATATAGGACGATATCTAGCAGGGTCCAAGGGTGGCTTATCAGGTTTGGGGATTAGAATAATAATTGCCTCTAAAAGGGAAGGGTCAAATTCAGCCACCGAAAATAAATATTCGTAAAGCTTAAACAGCATGGCGGACAATTCTTTGCAGAACACCTTGTAAAAGGAGGGAGGGAAGCCATCCGGACCCGGAGCCTTTCCCAGAGGCAGGTCATTGATTGCCGCTTCTACTTCCTCCAAAGTGATGGGAGTGGAAAGCATATCATGATGCTGAGGCCGAAGGGACGGGAGCTTAATACTCTCCAAGAACCACTCCGCCATCTGAGCCTGTGACACTGTGGATACAGTACCGTAGATGTCTCTAAAAAAGGTTTCAAAAATCTGAGCGATCTCCCTAGGCAGTGACTTGAAAGAACCATCACCGGCTGTGAGAACCGGTATTAAACGAGAGCCCTCAACCTCTTTCAACCTCAAAGCAAGCATCCGGCCCGATTTTTCCCCCTGGTCAATGTACTTAGTCTTGGACTTAAAAAGAGCGTATTCCGCTTTGTCCCGGGTTTTGTCATTATACTCACTCCTTAGTTTTAAGAGAGCCGACAAGTTTGCAGGAGAATCGACAGAAAGAAGTTGTTCCTTGGCTAACCTCAGTCGGTCTAACAAAGAGCTAATTTTAGCCTCCCTGACCCTTTTCCTAGTGGCCGCTATCTTGATAAGCTCCCCTCTAAGGAAACATTTAAAGGAGCACCATAATACGTCCTCACGGTGAACTGAACCATGGTTCAGGTCGAAATACATACGGATCAAATCCTTAATCTGGGAAACAGAGTGTTCCTCCTTAAGAATTTGTGTGTTGAGCTTCCACATCGTATCACGTTGACCTTGGATGCCGGGAGAGACTTTGAGCCAGACCAGTGAATGGTCTGAGATAACTATTGGCTCAATACTGGCTTGAGAGACACAACACATTAATGAAGAGCTGACGAGAAAAAAGTCAATTCTCGACCACTTTAAATGGACCTGGGAGTAGAAAGAGTAGAGCCGGCCATCGGGATTTAAAAGACGCCAGGGGTGACAAAGACCCGACAGGCGAGTAAAGTCTAGAAGGGCTAATTGGGCAGGGGAAATTGGTCTCACAGGCCTATGTGTTTTATCGGGTGAGTTTGAAGGGACAATGTTCCAATCGCCCCCCAAAATAAAGGGGGAAGGTAGGAACCTGCTCAAGATATCGGTCAAGGACATAAGGAAGGACGGATCACCCCCCACTGGGGCGTAGATCTCCCCCAACACCAAACTACTATTATCTAACTGGCCCTTGACCAAAACATATCTGCCCTCTGAATCTGAGACACACTCTTCAACAGTAAATCTGACATGATGTTTAATCAGGATTGCCACCCCTCTGCTAGCTTGGGAGCCTGAGGCAGTAAATACCTGGGAAAACCCCATTCTACGCAAATGCTTATCCTCCAAGGCAGCCAGTTGTGTTTCCTGTATAAAAATAATGTCTACGCTGAGCAAGGCACAATTCAGGAAAAACTGGCGTCTCTTGAGGGGGTCGTTAATGCCTCTGATATTCCAGCTGGCAAATTTAAGAAAGCTTAGAGCCATTCAAACTTAACCACCAGGAAACCAGACAGCAGAACAGCACCCTACCCGTAGACAGCATCTGAAGAAAGGGAGGAAATAAAAGACACCATGAGAGTGGTCCAACCATTGCAATGAAACACCCCGACAAAGCAACTCTCCAAGGCCCCAACCCCCCAACCACAGAAAACAGACCCCTGAATATAACGATAAACCCGCCCTGTCCACAGAGAAAAAAAAAAAAAACCTGTGATCCTCATTGCCGAGGAGACAAGACCCAGAAGACATTGAGCCAAGAGCAGTAATCGAGCAACCGCCCAATCCCAGTTGGAAAAGCCCCCAAAAAAACAAAAACCAAAACCTATCCCCCAAACTACGTACAACCCAACCCCTCAGTGACAGATAAACCAGTACAATCCAGCAAAATAAGCTCTGAGGAGAGCATCCCTCGGGGCTGACAGTAAACCAACACCCAAAAAAGTAACACTGACCAAAGACCTGATTGAGAAAAAACCACAGGAAACAGAAACCAATACCGGAATCGGTTACTGCCGCCCCCCCCCCAAAAAAATGGTTGTGGAGCATCATCTCAATGAACACCCCTTCCACCACCCCCAGCCAGAAGAAAAACAAAGGAGAAAACTGGGAAGCCAAAGCAGCTACCATACTGAAGAACAGCCTCCCCAAATCTAGGCTGGAGAGCCCAATCAGTGTGTGACCTCACAGCTCCACAGCCAACTGGACTGGCGACATCGGCGGGTACTCACCCCGAGGATCGGACATGCCTGCCAACCCATCCCCGCCGTAGTGGTGAAAGAGGGCACGGTAGAGGAGCGGATGGGACCACGGTAAAGAAGTGCCCAAAGCCCGGGGGTGTTCACCGCGCCAACCAGAAGGAAGAGGAGGGAGGGAGAGCGGGTGGGATCACCCAGGTGCAACAGAGAAAAGGGACCTGTTGCAAAGCAACCCAGAACCGAGGTTCCACCCCCCTCCCTCACACCCCAAGGAGAAGACGCTGCCACCAGAAGGCCCAAGCCATCACCACGAACCCAGCCCCGCCCCGACCCACACAGGAGGCCTACAACCCCCCCTGTGAAGGCCAGAAGTGGACCCAGGAACCCAGAAACTCAAAATACACAATCCAGGTAGGCACAAAGAGACTCTAATGAACAAGTTAAATGTTCAAAGTAAACAGTCAGCCCATTTTGAAGAGATAAGGCAGTCTTTTGGTGAGATCCATTTAGCTTGCTCTGGAGACTTCGTAAAATGGACCAAACGCCATCCAAAAACTTGAAGCCCTAGCCGGGTAGTTTACACGAAACCGATGACCAGCAGCAATCAGTCTGGAGACCAACGGGTGAAACTCCTTCCTTTTCAACCTAGTTTTGAATGGAAGATCCTGGGAAATTCTCAGCGTACGGTCTCCCCACTTGACAGCCTGCAGACTCTTGACCTTCAGTAAGATATGTTGTCTTTCCAAATAGCTTAGCAACTTGACAAGGATAGGTCTAGGTGAGGAACCGGGTGCAGGCTTAGGCCTGAGGGATCTGTGCGCACGCTCGATATGGTAGGTGGAGTAGATGGGAGAGGGGCCCACAACCTTGGTAAGGAGCTTTTTCACAAATGCTAAAATGTCCGGGCCTTCTTCGCCTTCAGGTAGGCCCAACACCAGGATGTTGTTTCTCCTGCTTCTCCCATCGAGATCCTCCGTCTTCAGTTTCAACTTTGCCACTTGTTGCTTCAACATAATTATCTCGGGCTCGCATTTGGCCTTCCAAACTTCTAGCGAGCTAATCCTGGCCTCTGAGTCACCGACCCAGGTCATGAGGGCAGCGAGGTCCCCACGCATCGATTTTAGCTCTGTCGAGATCTCCTGCAACGTCTCGCGGAAGGGAATCAGCTCTTGTAAAAACCGGTCTTCGGTAAGCGGACCGGACGAGACACTAGAGGAGCCAGATTTGGTATTAGACCCCGCGGGTTGAGTTCTTGATTTCTTGGCTGCTTTTTCGGGGGTGTTCGGTGGTGTATGCTTGGCCCCGGCACTTTTCATCTCGGCCTCCATCATCACACCGCACCTTGGCGAGAATCTTGCGGAAATAACTCCCGATTGCCAAAATAAAGTGCTGGTAGACACTGTGGGGGTTTAAGTAATAGGCAGACCACCAGATAGAGTTGGTAGGGAATGGCAGAACAACGAACTAGTCTGGCTGAGAGGTGGGAGCGTGAAAACTACGCCGCCATTGAGAGCACCGTCCCACGTGACCCCCCAAATCATACGACTTTTAAATTTTTTTTCTACGTCGTACGGTTCCTGAGATATAAGCAATTTAGTATTCCAAGTCCTCATTTTCCTCTCTGATACCTATTATTATGTATACATTCTTTGTACTCACTGTCTTTCTCTGTGCAGGTTTTGGGGAAAATCAGCCTGTGCGCTTACATTACTGTTACCGTTGCCCTTTCCGCTTGCAGTTCCGTACCCATTTCACTTACCGTTGACGTCTACACCACCATGTGCGGTATCCTTTGCGTTTTCATTTGCGCTTGCGTTTCTGTTATTTTTTGCCATTTGTTTCTACACTACTGTTTCTCTTTCTGTTTCACTTTGCGTCACCATGCCCATTGACATTTCCGTTTGCAGGCACCATTACGCGGCAGACCGTTCCCGTCTACGCCACCGTGTGGTTACCCTTTCTGTTCTCATTCATGCTTGCATTACCATGTGCACCACTGTTAGCGCTTCTGTTTGTGTTGCTGTTCCTGTTACTATGCCACAAGACATCACGTGGTGGGAGTGCGGGGCCCAAAACATTCTCTATTTCTAGTTACCATTCTCAAAAAGAAGGGAAATTAGAGGCAAAAAACTCTGTTTAATGCATTAATTAGGGTTGTTCCACAGCGACAAAAGTGAGGAAATTCGGTGTTAGGGTTGAAAACCCCCCTTGGACCCCTGCCCACCCCAACTGGCATTGGGTGTGCATTGGGGTCGTCGGTCCCTAACTCTCACCCCATTCTCCTATACTTCTGCTGCTTTACACATGTGATGGGTGAGAGTTGGGCTTACGACTCAATGCACAGCCGTTCCAGTTGAGGAAGGGGCTCAAGGTTTTCAAACCTAACACCAAATTTCCTCTCTTTTGTCGCTATGGAACAACCCTAACTAATGCATTAAATGGAGTTTTTTGCCTCTAATATATACATATATATGACTGTAACCTGCAAGATTCACTCTCATAACCTTGCAATCAACTGCCTTTTATCTGTATCTTACTTGGTAATGTAACTCCCGGGTCGCCCCTGAAAAAGGGACCATTGGGGATCAGTGGGCCTACCCGGTCATCAAAACTTAATAAATAAATAAATTAATAATATTAAAACATAAGATCTATGTGTCTGCCAATCACATCAGCACCCATTTCGTTGTACAGTATTACTCTTGCAGACTGTTCTTTCTTCATTGTATGTGTTACCAAGCCCTCTTTTTCCACTCTCGCTCACCCCCCCTTGCTCTTTCTTATACTCTCAAATTACAAAACATTGATTTATATTTTTGGCTAAACTCTTGATTTCCCGCTTATTTCTGAAATTTGCTTATGCTAACATTACCTGACCATAACCCCACATATCCTCTTGATCTACTAGTCAGTTTGCACCAAGTATTTTATTTAATAAGCTTTTATAATTTTATTGTGCCTAATGTTTTGTTAATCTTAGTTCTATGAAAAATGCTTCCTTACATTATATGACCAGGGCTGATCAGTTACAGGCAATTGTAAATTAAATATTTATATAGGCACTACAAATTTAAAAGCACCCACCCCCGCACCCCCTTTTCCATAGTTTGTGGCAGATTTACTTATTTTTAGAAAGGGCGCTCTTATTAACAATATATTTTTCCAGGACTTGGGAGAGTAATTGGTAATGTTTGTCTGCATTATTATCATTTTTTTGCATTTGTATTTGCTTGCCTTGTTTTTGACCATATATCATCACAGTTTTACAGCTCCTCTGATTCTTATTTATTTATTTAAATTTTGGTAAATGGGTAGGCCCACTGAGACCAGTCTGTTCCATTTTTAAGTGGAGTGGAAAGGATGAGAAGGGACTTGGCAAGGTTAGAGGAATGGTCAAATGTATGGCAGCTTAGATTCAATGCTAAGAAGTGCAAGGTAATGCACCTGGGAAACAGAAACCAAGGGGAAGAGTACACAATGGGGGGTGAGATACTAACAACAACAAAAATGGAAAGGGACCTGGGGGTAGTCATATCAGATGACCTAAAGGTGGGCAAGCAATGTGAGAGGGCAGCAAGGAGGGCTGGAGGGATACTGGGATGCATAGAGAGAGGCATCACCAGTAGAAAACAGGAAGTTATTATCCCTCTGTACAGACAGCTAGTGAGACCCCATCTGGAGTACTGCGTGCAGTTCTGGAGACCCAGTCTCCACAAAGACATAGACAGGATGGAAACTGTCCAGAGGAGGGCAACTAAAATGGTGCAGGGTCCGCACCGGAAGACATATGAAGAGTGACTTAAGGAGCTTAATATGTATAGCCTCGAGGAAAGGAGGGAGAGGGGGGACATGATAGAAACTTTCAAGTACCTCAAGGGAATCAACAAAGTCAAGGCAGGTAGCATCTTTCAAAAAGAGGTGTGCAAGAACAAGGGCACAATTTGAAGATAGAAGGGGCAGCTCAGAGGTAATTTATGGAAGTATTTTTCACAGAAGGTTGTAGATGTATGGAGCGGCCTTCCAGAGGAGGTTGTGGAGTCACAAACTGTGGTGAATTCAAGCATGCATGGGACAGTCATAAGGCAATTCTAGGGGTTGGGGGTAGGAAGAAGTAGGCTGCTGGTTAACTAGGATCTGCAGCTTATCCATCAGGTAGGGAAATGGGCAGACTGGGTGGGCCAAGCGGTCCTTATCTGCCATCAAATTCTATGTATCTATGTATCTATGTATATAAGGGGTGACCTTGACTTAATTACACACAGCAAAGTGCACATATAGCAACAAACAGTTACAGTCAACACAGAAGCAAATGTAAGCAAACATCGGCAGGACAAGGTCAGCATCATCTGGTTAGATAGGAGTGTCTCAGCACGAGAGGCACAGTAATACAGGAGACAACCAATTATGAATGAGATAGGCAGGCAAAACTTCATTAGGAGACGCCTCAGTGATAGCAGGTGCAGATGCTAAGTTCCAGCATATGGGACTTTAAGATCATGTTCAACCGTTTTTACATATTTCTAATAAATCCCTGAGAAGCTGAAATTCAAGTCCTTGTGACATGATTAGTGTTTCCTGAACATTTCATGCTGTTTGTTTATGTGGTTTTCTTTAAATCAACATTTTTTAATTTCCTCTATAGTGGCTGAAAACAGTGGAGTTATTTCTGTCCTCTCAGTCAAGCTTACAGAGCAATGACATCATCTGGAGTAGCTTGCTGTTTCAGATTCCAGTCAGAGCAGCACTCTATAAAGTTAATGATTTACTGAGCTCTCCCACTTTCTTAAAAACCCAGTCTCGGGTTTGTGCTTAGATAGAGCAGCTTAAAATCTATCATTATCTTCTTATAAAAAGCTAAACATTTCGGTTTCAGTGCTGAATTAAAGTAGTGGAAATCTTTCTCTGTGAGAAATCAGCTTGTCTGTACACAGCTCCCAGTTCTTTCTAATCAAAACTCATTTTTTTCTAACTGTATAACACAGAGCTGTTTAATGAATATAGAATAAATCTAAATTTTGTTCATTCACAGAAACAGTTTGTCTTTAATGTAGCCTTTATAAACACATTCATGTAAAAAAATGTGCTTTTCATGTTTGATTGACAAACAGGTGCCTGTCACAATCTGCTACAGTATTTCAAGCACATGTACTGTCTGAACTCACACATTTCAGTTCTTTGGTGGTTTCTGTGTGAAAATTCATCATGCATGGATAATGTGTATGACCAGTAACACTATATGGTATCCCAATGCACCATTTCTCTGCCCCACAGTTGAGGCAGCTGCAGTCAACTGCCACCTGCCCCTTGCCCAACAAGCCCCGTGCCTACTGCTCTCCACTCAAGGCTTCTGCACCCTTCTGCCCACTGTCTTCTCCAACATAGTCAGGGATTGTGCACCCTGCTGCCTCCATCCCCTGCCTAAAGAATCAGAGCTACTGCACCCTGCTCCCACACCCATATACTTGGCGTTGCTGCACCCTGCTGCCTCTCTCCCCCTCTTCACTGTTAGGGATGCTGCACCTGTTGACCCCATTCTTGCTTCCACAGTCAGGGCTGCTGTGTTGTGCTGTGCTCAGCCCTAGAGTGCCAAGTGTCACAAACCCACTCAGCAGGTCAGGCCCTCTACTCCCAAAGTGCCAACCTCTGAGTGCAGTCTTGTGAACAGTTTAACAGAACACGGTAACCCTCTTATCTGTTTTGTGAGTTCGGATCAACCTTTGGTCTCAAGTCTTGGAGGGATTCAAACTGTGAACCTCTTGTTAACATACCCAATGCACAGGCTCAGATAATTCTATCTTTGGGAGGCCAGATATCTTTGCCTACGGGCACCTAACCAGGTATACAGAGATGAACCCTTAAATACTTTAATAAAGACCTCAGATTTAAAACGCTTCTCTTTCCAGTTTGGTATCACCATTCAAGCTTATGCCTAGTGTTCGCTATAACCATATATACTTTTCTTACAAATGAAAGAAATTCAAAGACAGACCAAGTATGCTCCAAAAAGAGTTTTACCTGCAATAGATAAAATATGTAAAACAGACAATACAGAACGATTATATCCCAAGACATACAAATCACTTAAAACAGGTGTAAACAGTGCAATTCCTACTAGAATATTTAGATTGGTCTCTCTCTCTCTCTCAGTACCTGCTTAAAGTGTTTACAGATGTATCCTTGTCAGAGTCTAGATAAAAGAGTGTCTAAGTAAAGCAGAATATTCCTTAAAGCAAACTGTATTTGCCAACCCCTTTTGTGTGAGATCACCTAACTCCTCCTCTATCAGATATATAAAAATGATGTATCTATACAAAAACAGGATGTCTTTTCAAAGTATTAAATTCTGCACCCTCAGCATAATTCATTTCCTTTTTCAAATGACATCTCTTCATCTTAATCAGTATCCTCTCTCACACTGGCATCAAGGAACATTTATGATTTTGTACCCCTGTGTAATAACCTGGGTTTTCCCTCCAATGTCATAAAATGGATATGCTCAACTCAAGTTTCTTCCACCCTGTAATTAGTTTCAGGCCTTCCACATAACACATTGTCTCTAAAACCTGTGTGTGTGTGATCTCACATGCTGTATCATCATTTTCACATGGCTTTTGTCTTTCAGCTGAAACCTGGGAGGGGGTGAGTGAGGTCATTTCAAGAGTACCAGATTTCTCAGCAGAGACAATCAATAATATATTTTTATATTTAAAAACAAAATGATACAGCACTCAGAACTGGCTGTCCACGTCACAATTCCTCCCCACCTAGACTGAATTTGGGGGTTCTATCCCCTACATGGGATGAGCTTCCCAAATCAATTCACTCCTCATAGACTCTAGACAGCCCATCTGAGTTCTGGTTCTTCACTCCAGCACTATGTACAATTGTCAGATCATAACCTTGCAAAGCAAGAATCCATCTTGGCAATCTCCCATTGTTCTTCCAAATCTGCATCAGCCAAACCAGGGGGTTGAGGTCTGTCTGCATCACAAAATGCTGCCCATACAAGTATGGCTCTAATTTCTTTAGGGCCCACACTATGGCAAGACATTTTTTTTCCACCGTGGAGTAAGCTTGCTCCCTGGGAAGTAACTTCCTACTCAGGTACACTACTGGGTGATCTGTCCCTTGGCTGGATGTCTGACTCAGTACTGCCCCAATATCCACGTCTGAGGTATCCGTCTGAACTATAAAGGTTTTGCTATAGTCAGGACTTGTCAAAACAGGAGCACTGCACAGTGCCTCCTTTAGTCTGGTAAAGGCTTCCTCACAGGCTGGGCCCCAGGTAATTTTCTTGGGCATCCTTTTCTTTGTCAGGTCAGATAGGGGAGCAGCCAGGGCACTGTAATTGGGTACAAATTTCCTGTAGTACCCTGTTGTCCCTATACAACTCCTGACCTGCTTCTGGGTTTCTGGTCTGGGCCACGCCTGGGTTACCTCTATCTTTATTTGGTTAGGACGGAGCTGTCCCCGGCCTACCACATGCCTGAGGTATGCCACCTCTCCCATGGCCACCTGGCACTTCTTGGCTTTGACAGTGAGCCCGACCCTCTGTATCCTGCCCAGCACTTCCCTAAGGTGGGAAAGGTGTTCCTCCCAGCTGGTAATAAAGATGGCAATGTCATCCAGGTACGGCATGGCGCACTCCTCAGCACCATTTAACACCTGATTCACCAACCTTTGGAAAGTGTCCGGGGCATTCTTCATTCGGAAAGGCATTACTTTAAACTCAAATAAGCCTATCGGACTGATAAAGGCCAACTTTTCCCTTGCTCTGTCTGTCAGCTCTACCTGCCAATACCCCTTGGTCAGGTCAATCATCGTAAGGTAGGTCATCCCCCCCCAACTTGTCCAGGAGTTCATCTGTCCAGGGTGTCAGGTGAGCATCGGACTTCATGACTGCATTCAGTCCACGATAGTCCACACAGAAATGAGTAGAGCCATCTGGCTTGGGCACAAGGACTACGGGTGAGGCCCAGGGCTGTGGGATCTCTGGATTACCTCTAAATCCAGCATCTCCTCCACTTCCCTCCTAATGTCCTTTTGGACAGCCTCTGACACCCGATATGCTGTCCGCCATATGGGCGTCTGTGTCCCTGTCTCCATAACATGAGCTGCTAAGGGGGTTAGTCCAGGCTTGGCACTAAACAATGGTGCAAAGTCTGCTAAAACCCCCCCCTTCCTTTCTGGATCTGGTGCGGGGCCAGCTGGGGAGACAATTTTACTGCCTCTACAGAGGACTCCCGCTTACTTTCTTCCAGCAAGTCCAGAAGGGGGTCTCCTTCGTCCGTCCACTCCCCATAACTACACACTGCAAACACCATGTCAGTCCTATTTGCATATGGCTTCATCATGTTGACATGGTACATCCTTTCTCTCTGTCTTTGGTCAAGTAACTTCACAATGTAGTTCACGTAATTTACCTTCCTAACCACTTTGTACGGTCCTGCCCACTCAGCTTGCAGCTTGTCTTTCTGGACTGGAATAAGGACCATGACTTCCTGACCCACCATGTACGAAGCGAACTCTGGCTCTGTGGTTGTACCACACTTTTAGTTTCTGTTGGGCAGCTGCCAGGTTGCTCTGGGCTGTCACCATAAGCTCCTTCAGCCTTTCCCTAAACCTAAGGACGTAATCCACAATGGGAGTTCCCTAGGTGGCGTGCTTGCCTTCCCAGTCCTCCCGGATCAAGTCTAGGGGCCCATGTACCCGGCGTCCATATAAGAGTTCGAAGGGGGAAAATCCTGTCAACTCTTGGGGCACCTCCCTGTATACAAACAACGGGGGGATGGTATTTCTCCCAGTCCCTCCCACACTGTTCAGCAAATGCCCGGTGCATTGAATTTAGGGTACCATTGAATCGTTCCACAGGTCCATTGGCTTGTGGGTTATATGGTGTCGTGCACCTCTGCACCACCCCCCACACTTCTCCCATAAACATTTCATCAGGTCCAACATGAAGAAACCCCCCTAGATCGGTGATTACCTCCTGCAGAAAACCAACATGGGAGAAAATCCCAAGTAAGGCATCTGCCACTTTGTCTGTCCTCAGTGAGGATAGGGTGACTGCCTCTGGGTACCGGGTGGCATAATCCACCACAGTCAGGATGAATCTCTTCCCTGAGGAGCTGGGGGTATTTAAAGGCCCCACAATATCCATTCCCACCCTCTGGAATGGCTCCTTCACTATGGGCAATGGAATCAGGGCAGCCCTGGTTTTCTTGCCTGCCTTCCCTATTTCCTGGCACCGGTGACAAGACCTGCAATACTCCTTCACCTGCTGGGTGAAGTTAGTCCTGTAGAAATTCTGGGCTAACCGCTGCATAGTGCATGCTATTCCCAGATGAACAGACAAGGGAATATCATGTGCAATTTTGAGCAACTGCTCATGATACTCCTGGAGAATGACAAGCTGCCTGCCTAGCATCCCTCCCTTCCTCTATCTGCACTGCCTGAGTATACCTAAGTCTATTTTCCCAATAAACCTTATGTCGGCCATCACCTCCCTGTGCTCTGTCAGAGTCTGCCCAAGCCCTCAGCTTCTCTAAATTAGGGTCACTTCCCTGAGCAGCTGCTAACCCCTCATACATTCCCAAGGCATGGGACAGGTCCCCTTCAGTCGCTAAACTAGGGTCCCTAGCACTAGCGTCAGGACCCTCAGGATCACTGTCAGTCTCAACCCTCTGATAATGGGTCACCACTCCCTCTTCGGAGTAACCCTCTGTAGCTGTGTGGTTACCTACTACTGGGGAAATTTCTACCCCTTTTATCAGTCTCCATATCAGGAGACACAGGCTGGGGAACCAGCCTCCCAGTGGTTTCCACAATGGCTTCTGTGGGGTTCGGGGAACTACAATTTTCCCTTGCCACTTGGCTACAGGTAACTGCACATACCATCCCCTGTTGGAGATTGTTACCCAGGATCACATCCACTGCTAATGTTTTGGCTACAGCCACCTGTTGCATAGTTCCCCCTGTTTCACCCCAGTCTAGGAGAACACTAGCCAGTGGCAATGTTTTCTCTTCACCAGTAAATCCTTGTACAATGACGTATTTATTGGGTATAAGCTGACCAGTCTGTACCAGATCCCCCTTTACCAAGGTCAGGGATGCCCCTGTGTCCGTTAACCCTTGCGTCTGCACACCATTTACCATGGCTGACTGCATGTGTTCCCTCATGTTCACTGGCATGCTCCCAGGGACACACAAACAACCCACTTCTTTTCTAGCACCCTGTTGTGTATTATTGCTCACCTTTTTGGGACACTGTCTGGCAATATGCCCAGTCTCTTTACACAACCAACATTCACTTCTTCTCTCAGAGAAATCTTTTCTCTGAAAGCTGGGGCTAACTGGTTTTGGTGGAGGCAGTGAGGGTTTTAGCTGCCCTGAAGGCACCTCTTTCTCTTTCTGTGCTGCCATGCCCACCCCATTCGCTCTCAGAGCAGGTCTGCTCTTGGCATAGCGGTCCAAGAGTTCAGCAGCCTCTTGCACTGTTTTGGGATCTTGGTCCTCTAGCCAGGTTTTTAGTTCTGCTGTGCATGCCCAATAAAACTGTTCTAATAAAATCACATTTTCAAATTTGTCAACAGAGTTTGCCTCAATTCCTTCCCACTAACATTTTAAAAACTGACGTTGTTTTGTGGCTAGCTCCTCATTGCTCATATTAGGGCTCCTCCTGAGTAGCGGAATTTAGCTCTGTATGATTCAGCAGTTAATTCAAACTTTTTTAACAATGCAGCTTTTAGTTTCCTGTAATTATTACTGTCCTCATTGTCCATTTGACCCAATGCATCTCAAGCTTTCCCGGTAAGTAGCGGGGATAGCTGGAAGCTCCAGAACTCTCTAGGAATTTTAGCCTGAATACAAATTTTTTCAAAAGAATTTAAAAAGGCATCCATGTCCTCCCCCTCTTTAAATTTGGCTATTAATTTGGAGTTCAATTTGTAATCCAGTTCCTGCAGTCCCAGATAAACCCAAGCCAGTTACCAGCTCGGGTGCCGCTGGTCGGAGTCGTATCTTCTCCAGTTCATGTTGCCTCTGACGCTCCTTCTCCTCACGGTCTGTGTCTCGGCATTCTTGCTCCCTCTTCTCCTCTGCAGCTTGCTGGCACTCACGCTCCTCATGGTCTGGGTCTCTCTGTTCTCGCTTTGCCTCTCGGTGTTCACGTTCTCTCTTAGGGTCCGCCTCCCTCTGTTCTCGCTCTGCCTCCAGTTCCATCCTGCACAACTCAATTTGCGGCCTGAGTACCTCTGGATTCAGTATACTGGTGACCTTCTCCTGCTGCTGTGACCCTTCACTGATAGTGGCCCTGCTGTTCTCCTCATTGGCTCTGGACCCTTCTCTGGCCGCTAGCCCTTCCACACTTGAGGTTTGGTCCTTTCCAGTCATGGTTGGTGACTCGCTGCTCTAGGTATCTGCTACGATCAGGGCATCTATGAGGCTCTGCTTGCTTGCTTTCACCTTGAACGGGACTCCTCTGTCCCAGCACAACTGCCTTAAGTAATCTACAGTGTTCCTGCTGTAGTTGGAAGTCATCCTTCCTTACTACTGCTACTTTGACTGGCACTTTTAGAGAAAAAAAAAATAAAATGGGTAGGAACTTAACTGTAAGCCAAGGAATATAGTTCTGTTTCCTTTTTAAACAAAAACTCTGTCTTTTTCTTTCTTTGCAAGACAACTTACGGTCCCAGCTGACACAGAACAATAAAAGCTTGTGATACCAAAATTATGCCACCGCTGTCAACCAATCTGTCACAAACCCACTCAGCAGGTCAGGCTGTCTACTTCCAAAGTGCCAACCTCTGAGCTCAGTCTTGTGAACAGTTTAACTGAACAAGGTAACCCTCTTGCCTATTTTGTGAGTTCTGATCAACCTTTGGTCTCAAGTCTTGGAGGGATTCAAACTGTGAACCTCTTGTTAGCATACCCAATGCCCAGGCTCAGATATTTCTGTCTTTGGGGGCCAGATATCTTTGACTATGGGCACCTAACCAGGTATACAGAGATGAAGCCTTAAAAACTTTATTAAAGACCTCAGATTTAAAATTCTTCTGTTTCCAGTTTGGTATCACCATTCAAGCTTATGGCTATTGTCTGCTATTACCACATATACTTTTCTTACAAATTAAAGAAATTCAAAGACAGACCAACTATGCTCCAAAAAGAGTTTTACTGCAATAGATAAAAATATGTAAAACATATAATACAGAACTATTATATCCCAAGACATACAAATCACTTAAACAAAACAGGTTTAAACAGTGCAATTCCTACTAGAATATTTAGATTGGTCTCTCTCTCTAAATACCTGCTTAAAGTGCTTACAGATGAATCCTTGTCAGAGTCTAGATAAAAGAGTGTCTACATAAAGCAGAATATTCCTAAAAACAAAAAGTATTTGCCAACCCCTTTTGTGTGAGATCACCTAGCTCCTCCTCTGTCAGATTATATAAAAAAAATGTATTTACACAAAAACAGGATGTCTTTTCAAAGTATTAAATTCTGCACCCTCAGCATAATTCATTTCCTTTTTCAAATGACATCTCTTCATCTTAATCAGTATCCTCTCTCACACAGGCATCAAGGAACATTTAGGATTTCACACCCCTGTGTAATAACCTGGGTTTTCCTTCCAATGTCATAAAACGGATATGCTCAACTCAAGCGTCTTCCACCCTGTAATTAGCTTCAGGCCTTCAACGTAACACATTGTCTCTAAAACCTGTGTGTGTGATCTCACATGCTGTATCAGCATTTTCTTATGGCTTTCATCTTTCAGCTGAAACCTGGGAGGGGGTGAGTGAAGTCATTTCAAGAGTACCAGATTTCTCAGCAGAGACAATCAATAATATATTTTTATATTTAAAAACAAAATGATACAGCACTCTGAACTGGCTGTCCATGTCACACCAGATTCCTTGCCTCCACAGCTGGGAGTGCTGTACCATGCTGCCTTAGCCACCAGAGGTAGGGTTTTGCTGCACCCTGCTACCCACTTCCATTCCCCCAAAATGGGCAGGGCTGCTACACCTGGTGAACCCCATCTCACAGTCAGGGCTGCTGTACCCTGATGCCCCTGTGTCCAGTCCCACAGTCAAGGCTTCTGCAACATGCTGTCCTCTATCCCCTTTCACCACAGACAGGGCTACTGGTCCCTGCTCCTTTCTACACAGTTGGGGTAGCTGTGCCCTAGAGCCCCATGCCTCCGTAGTTAGGACTGCTGCATCATGCTGCCACTTGCCACAAGATTCAGGGCATTTGCTGCACTCTATTGCATGCCTCCACAGTTGAGGCAGTTGCACCCTGCTGTTCCCCTTTCACCAGAGTCAGATCATTTGCTACACCCTGCTGCCCATATCCCTTGTCCCAAACAGGCATGGCTGCTGTACCCTATGCCAGTGTTTGGGCTGCTGTATCCTGATGTCACCCCTTTTTTTTCTGCTTGAACATTCAGGGCTGCTGCTTCCTGCTGACCTTTGTCCCCACCCCCACAGTCAGGGCAATGGCTTCCTGTGTTCCCCTGTTCCTATCTCCACAGTCAGAGCTGCTGTACTGTGCTACACCCTAGAGTCTCATGCCCCCTGCCTTCACAGTTAGAGATGCTGAACCCTGCTATGCACCTCCATTGTCCCAAATGGGTTGGGCTGCTGTACAATGTGCTCCTAGTGCCATTGCTAGGGCTGCTCTACTCTGATGCCCATCTGTGTCCTGACCCACAGTCAAGGCTTCTGCACCATGCTGTTCTCTGTTCCATACCACCACTGTTCCCTGCAGCACCACAGAGCTCCTTGCCTCCAGTGGCAGGGGACAGGGTGCAGCAAATGCCCTTACTCTTGTGCTGTACCCTTGTCAAACAGTTGGGGTTGCTGCACTCTGCTTCCCTGTATCTCCTGTCCTCACAGTCTGGGACACTGTACCTGTTGCCCCCTGTTCCTGTCTCAGCATGGTGTAGCAAAGGATCTGACTCTGGTGGCAGGGGGACAGTAGGGTTCAACTGCCTCAACTGTAGAGGCATGCAACATGGTGCAGAAAATACCCAGAATTTTGTGTCAAGTGACAGTATTGTGCAGCAGCCCTAACTGCAGAGGCATGGGGCTATAGGGCAAAGCAGGCCACAACAACCCCAACTGCGTAGAAAGGAGCAGGGGCAGCAGTCCTGTCTGTGGTGATGGGGGATAGAGCACAGCATGGTACAGAAGCCTCGACTATGAAGCAGGACACAGGGACATCAGGGTACAGCAGTGCTGACTGTGGGATGGAGTACACATAGTGCAGCAGCCCTGCCCATTTGGGGCAATAGAAGATGGTAGCAATGTGCAGCAAAAGCCCCACCTCTTGTGGCTATGGCAGCATGGTGCAGCAGCCCCAGCTGTGGAGGCAGGAAACCTGGTACTGTAGAGCTTAGCACAGCACAGCAGTCCTGACTGTGGAGACAGGAAGATGGGCAACAGGTAAAGTGTCCCTAACTGTGAGGGTGGGAGAGAGAGGGCAGCATGGTGCAGCAACCCCAACTTTTTGGGCAGGGGGGAAGGGTGCAGCAGCCCTGGTTCTTTAGACAGGGGATGGAGGCAGCTGGGTGCACAATCCCTGATTGTGTGGGAGAAGACAGTGGGCAACAGGGCGCAGCAGCCTTAATTGTGGAGCAGAAGGTAGGAGGCTTGTGGGGCAGGGGACAGGTGGCAGTAACAGTTCCAGGAAGTAAGCTGCAAGCTGAGAAAGGGACCTGGTGCTGCTCTACAGAGGCAACAAACCTCTGTTCAATGACCAAAACCAGAGTAGTAAAGCACAAACTGAAAGCGGAAAGGAGCCAATATTAATCAAAGAAGTCAAATCAATTTATTTCCATGCTCCTACTACAAATCAGAACCCAAGCTGTGATGCAATGGTACCCATAGCGCCTCAACTCAAAGGGAGCCTCCTTTGAAGTGTGCGCTTTACTTCCCTGGTTTTGGACAAGTGGCAGTAGACTGGAGTTGCCTCAGCCATGGGGCAGAGATACAGCGCATCAGGATGCCATGTAGTATTTCTAGTTATGCACATACATGATGTATTTTCACACAGACACAGAAACCACCAAAGAACTGAAATTTGTAGCCGGCTCATCTGCACAGCAGTTGGATTTCTGCTTGTGACGCCAGTGACCCGGGTTCAGAAGCAGGCCTGGGAGCTGGAGGGCCAGCTGGAGGCAGAAAGCTTGAGTGTCCCAGGGATAGCTAGTCTTTTCCAGGGAGGGAGGGGGATAGCAACTTGGTGCTTGACTGGCCCCAGATGGAAGTCTGGGGCAAAGCAAGCACTGAGCAGTCAAGAGTGGAGGACATCTCAGATGTCATTGCTAGGCGTCTTGATGTCAGGACACGTGACATCCATAAAGAAAGGAGGAAAACCACCCTCCAGCTCTGGGGAGACAGAGCACTGAGTATGGCCCCCATGTGCTCCCACCAGCCTGACTGCTCCGAGCCAGACAAGACATGGAATCGTTCGGGGTGTTCCTGCCCCACCTCGTCCCTGCCTGGGAGTTAACCATGGTAGGATGAGGGTGTGAGCCAGTGCAGGTAAGGTGGTTAGCAGGGATAGACTCCATTGGCACACCCGAGGATTTAGAGCTGGTTAGGAAGGGGGTGAGATAAATAGAAATTACAAAAGAAAGAATTGAAATTTTTGACTTTAGACAGTACATGTACTTGAAATACTGAAACAATGTGTGACAGACACCTGTTTCTCATCTGACATAAAAAAATGTTCTTGCATGAATGTATTTATGAAGGCTACATCAAAAACAAATTGTTTCTGTGAATTACATTTTTTTATATTCATTAAACAGCCCTGTGTAATATAGTTAGAAAAAAATCAAGAGTTTTGATAAAAAGAACTGAGAGACGTGATATAGACAAGCTGATTTCTCACAGAGAAAGATTTCCACTTCTTCAATTTAGCACTGAAACTGAAATGATCAGTTTTTTATGAGAAAATAATGATAGATATTAAGCTGATTTATCTAAACACAAACCAGAGACTGGGTTTATAAGAAACCTGGAGAGCTCAGCAAACCATTTACTCTACAGAGTGCTGCTCTGACTGGATATCTGAAACAGCAAACTACTCCAAAATGATATCATTACTCTATAAGCCTGGCTGAGAGGACAGAAATAACTCCACTGTTTTCAGCCACTGTAGAGCAAGTTAACAAATTTTATTTATTTATTGAAATGTATCACCAGGAAGGCACACTGAGCAACAAGTTGCTTGTCTCCCGGTGTGACCTGGGGAGAAGGGGTACAATAGGGATGAGACATTAACCATTCAAGTTACAAGATTAACATTAGCATACAGTTGTAAGGCAGGTATTACAAACGGTGTTACAACAGTGTTGTGCATAACATGTAGAAAGAGTGGACAATAATAAGTGCTGGTTAATAAGTAAATGCTTACATGAAAGAAAAGGGGGAAGGGAGGGAGGGGTGAGGTGGGGGGATGAGGAAGAGGGACTGGTGGGACCAGAGAGAAGGGGATAATGCAGTGTCTCAGACAGACCCCTTTAGGATAGTGGGGGAAGGGATTAGATCAGAGATACAAGCCCCTTTAGGTGGTAAGTGAAGGTGAGGGTAGAGAGGTAGGGTTTGTCCAGGGCTTAGAGGAGGGAATTAGGTTTTAGGTTTTATTAAAGAATCGGAATTACAAATCTTTGAACTAGAAGCTCATTTACAAAAGGTCCTCATCAAACAATGGGAGGAGACAGTTACATAAGTTGTGAAAATCAGAGCTGCGAACAGGCATTGTCATATACGTATTAAGAACACATTAACAGACTGAGTACAAGGGTTAGGTAGGAGAGACAGAGGCACACAATATAACACAGTCTTAATACAAGTACATAGTAGCAATCCAACACCGGCATTACAAATAAGTGCTAACAGAGGCATATTGTAAACACAGTCAGCGCACTGAGTTCATAATGAGCAGTACAACACAGTCTGTACAAATAAGTACAAACAATAAAGTTAGGTACTCACAAAATAGCAGCTATTAGGCCTTGTTGCAGGTTAAAGGATGTCAATTTTAGAACATATGAACATACAAACATACGAAGAAGCCAGCAGAAGAAGGCCATTTGGTCTATCAAGTCTGCTCGTATTGCAGAGTCCACAGCTTGAGCTAATGTCCCTGCCTTCCCTCCTGACTCCTCCCATCCTCCCTACCCATGATCCTTACCTTCCGCCATGCTTATCCCACCCTCTCTTAAAGCTACCCACTGTCTTCAATGAGATGACCTCTTCCGGCAATGCATTCCAAGTGTCCAACACCCTCTCTGTGAAGAAGTGCTTCCTGACCTCCCTCCTAAACCTCCCATCCTCCAGTTTAAGACTGTGCCCCCTCGTTATATGGTTGCCACTTAGCTTAAAGAGACTCTTCTTATCAACCTTATTTATCCCTTTCAAGTACCTGAAGGTCCCAATCATGTCCCCTCTCTCTCCTGTCTTCCAGGGAGTACATGTTCAGTGCCCTCAACCTCTCCTCATATGCCTTGCCTTGCTGACCAGCTATCATCTTTGTAGCCCTCCTCTGGACCTTCTCCAGCAGATTAATGTCCTTTTTGAGGTGTGGACACCAGTACTGAACTCCAAACTCTAGATGCGGTCTTACCTGTGACCTGTTCAAGGGCAGTATAATCTCCTCTCTCCTACTACTGATCCCCCTAGATACGCATCCCAGCATCTTGTTTGCCTTTGCTGCTGCCTTCTTGCACTGTGTGGAGTGCTTCAGGTCACTAGTGATCATCAGTCCCAGGTCTTTCTCCTCCTCCTCCTCCTCCTCCTGTGATGCAGATACTCAGACTCCACCCAGGTAATACTCTGTCCTGGGATTCTTGGCTTCAATATGCATAACCTGGCATTTCGTGGCATTGAAGCCAAGCTGCCAGATCCTGGACCACCTCCCCTGCTTTTCCAGATCTTCCTGAAGGTTTTGTATCCCTTCAGCTGTGTCCACTGTCACACAGAGCTTGGTGGCATCTGTGAATAGGCACATTTTGCCTTTAATGCCATCCCCAATGTCATTGATGAAGACATTGAACAACACCGGCCCCAGCACGTAGCCCTTTGGGACTCCACTGGTTACCTCTCAGGTGCCAGATAACTCTTCCCCCCCCACCACCACCCTCTGGGTTCTGTTCCTCAGCCACTTTTCCACCAATCTGGATATCATTTCCCCAACTCCAAGATCCACCAACTTCCTGATCAACTTTGTGTGGGGCACAGAGTCAAAGGCCTTGCTGAAATCAAAATACAGGATGTCTACAGCTTGGCCCCTGTCTACAGTCTTCATGACACAGTCAAAGAAATCAATCAGATTTGTTTGACATGATCTCCCCCCCCCATGAACCCATGCTGTCTGTCATCCTGGAGACCGTGCTCCTCTAGATATTCCACCAACCTTTCCTTTAGTATGGTTTCCATGAGCTTGCCCACAGTGGAGGTCAGACTGACAGATCTGTAATTTCCTGGATCATCCTTGGGAAAACTTTTGTGAAGGAGCACTACATGTGGTTTTCTCCAGTCCTGCAATACCACACCTGACTCTAGTGAACTTTTAAATAGGTCTGCCAGTGGCCCTACCAGCTCCTCAGCCATTTCCTTTAGTAACCTTGGATGTACTCTGTCTGGGCCTGGTGAGTTGTCCACTTTCAATGCCAGCAGACCCTCCCTCACTCCATCATCCTCTATCACTACATCTGTGTTCCCTTCCCCCACTGCTCCTTTTTTCCCTTCTGAAGGCACTGGTCCATCTTTTCCCCTGGTAAAGACAGAAGTATTCCTTTAGTATCTCTGCTTTTCCTCCTTTATCCTCCACCCACTCCACCCCTTTCTTAAGCCTAACAATCCTCTTCCTTCTTGTCCCTTTTGTCACTTACATAGTGAAGAAAAGCCTTCTCCCACTTCTTAATTCCTTCAGCTAGCTGCAGCTACTTCTGTGCCATTGCTCACCAGTTTTTCTTACTTGCTTCACTAGCCAACCTTAGGTAATTTTCCCTATCCAGCTCTCTCTTGGTCTTCCTGAATTTTCTATAGGGCAACCTATTTTCCCTTACAGCCTTGGCAACCCCAGAACTGAACCAGCTGGGCACTTTGGCCCATGTATTCTTCCCCCTGAGCCTAACACATTCATCTGTGGAAACCAGTATTTCTTCCTTAATGATGGACCACTTTTGGTCCACCCCCATATCTGCTCTAATGCCCACCAGATGGCTCCTTATAACCTTACCCATTTTTCTGAAGTCTGCCCTCCTGAAATCCAAGATTTTGGTCTTAGTCAGGATGCTTTCCCTGCTCATATCCAACTGGAACCACACTGTGCAATGGTCACTTCCACCCAGTGGCTCCCTGACCATTATTTCCTGTACATGCTCCCCATTTGTGAGCACCAGATCAAGAATTGGTTCAGTGATGCCCAGAGTCATGAACCCACTCTACAGTCATTCCTGGGTCACCTGACTCTTAGCACATGTTGTGGATGGTATGCTCCAGTCCACCTTGGGCAGGTTGAAGTCCTCCACAATTACCACCTCTCCTTTCCCCACAGCTTCCAATATTTGTGAGATCAGTTCCCTGTCTCTCCCCTCATCTTGACTGGGTGGTCTGCAAACCACCCCCAGCTGCACCTTTCTCCCTTAATTGGACCTTAACTGAACCCATAATGCCTCCACCTCCCCTTCCTCTGACTCCTCCCTCATGGTACATTGCGGAACTGTGCTGGTCACTGTCTGCGTGTTGTTTCAGGATGCCATGCTTGCCATACAATTGGGTGCATAGGCTGCTACAAGAAGGTGAGGGAAGAGGGTGGGACAGGTAGCGGATGAGTTATGGCAGAGGCCATGATACTGTCAGGTAAATGGGTATTTTGTTACAATGAATGATCTGACCTGCCATGGGGGAGATCTGTAGGCTACCAGAGAGATATGAACTTTATGTAGATGCTTCTGTATCAGCAGATATAATGGCATGCAAATGGACCCATAGCACTTTGCTTGCCCTTGTGTTGTTACCATGCTGGCAGCTCCATTTGTCTCACTGGAGCAAAGACGATATACCATTTGGCTGTTTACCCAATTCATTTTGTCCAAGCACTGGAAGGCCTCCCACACTCACCCCCTCTGATGGCCTGAGGCCATCATTTGGTTCTATGTGATAATGGTGATCACGGAAAGGTGATCACTGTTAGGGCGAGTGTACATCACCAAAACTCAGTTTTGGAGATGTACACTACTGGTGCAAAGCAAAAGGGTGCAGGAGACTTACTTTTTTAAAAAATGTATGCAGGAGGCTGTGCCCCAACCCCCCCTACTTAAGGATTCTCAACTCCGGGGAGTGCATATCGGTGAGGGGGTGCAAACAAAACAAACAAAACAATTCCTGGATGGCATACAAAAAAGTGACCATGCCTGGGACCAAACCCGGTACCTTCCCAACTCTAGCTTGCCACCTACCCACTATGCCACGCGGCCGGCTCGATAGCTGACCACCACACCACACCACACCCCACAAACCCTCCTTCCCCTTCCACCCATCGCATAGCATGCTTGCTCCCCCCCCTCCGCATGTGTAGATATAGTGACATCCTGCTGCTATATTTACAGACCCTCCCATCTGGTTACCCTACCGGCCTGGTAGCCTTGTGCAAAGACACCATGATTGAGTCACCCTTTTTGAAAGCACTTAATCTTGGTCACCATTGTCACAGGCTACCATCATTTGCAAAACTGGCCATTAAATTCCTTCAGAAATTATCAGCTTTCTGGTTATCATTGCTTAAATTGAACATTTCTTTGCCTCAGCACTGCCCACTACTGCTTTCCACACCATTCAGCACCACCAGTCCCCATACTCAGCTATTGCACAGCTGTGAAGTGAGGCAGGTTTGCAAGTAGTTGGTACAGATCCCAGGCAACCAATCAGATGTCCATGCTGATCTGTGAATTCTGGGTTATGGTATTGTCTAGTTCATGCTATGCAGATTATGGAGCAGAGAAGACAATTTTCCCATGGTTGCATTTTGGTCATGTATGACATAGTATTTTGTTTACTTTTAAAATGTAATTGATGAAGTGCTAGGTAGAGCTATGCTGCCCCTTCTTGGGGTGGGTGGGGAAGAGGGGTTTATGTGTAAGCCTGTGGTATGTGTGACAAAGAGTGTTATGAGGTTTCTGGGGTTTTTGCATGTTGTCTGGAGTGGCAGTGCATGTGGTTGCCACAGTTAGTAATATCAGGATTTGAAATAAAGACCATGGTAGAAAATTTCCTCATGAAACGTGAGTGTCACAGCACATATTTCTAGGGCACATGTTAACTTTCCAACCAGAAATGTTAAAAAAATACACCACACAACAGAAACAAAAACAGTCTACATAGTGTCTACACAGGCCAATGGTCTCTTAGACATGCACAAAGCAAGACTGACAGATGCATGAGTTTTGTTTCTTCTCGCAATGATTGGGTGAAATAAAAGCATCTCGGCAAGGCACCCTTGCATTCCTGACGCAGATACAAGGGAGTTCTCTTATTTTTCTCAGAAACACTCATTGATCAGACAAATAACATCAAGGGTCTAGCATTCATTATGGATACTTATGCAGTTTTATTATCCCAGTCTCGTACTTTTTAAGTTGTTTTGCATGCACAGCGCAAGCAACATTTTGTGACAGGTCACTGGGGTAGCCGGTTTTGGAGGTGCGGTCATGTTGTGGCCAATGGTACCACTGCATTTTTGGTCTGGTGTGTGTGGCACCAATGAACGAGCATGCTATGACAGTGGCTCAGAAGCATGTCACCAACTTGAAAAAAAATTGCTGCTGCAATGAGGAAGCATCCCATCATTGCAGGGCGTGCCTTGCCTGGTGTAACATTTCAATAAACATGGCAGTACAGCCACCGTCCACCTCCCACAGTCCCCAGAAAGCTGACTTTAGGGGTTCCCAATACCTCTGTCAGCATGTTTAAACCCCCCTCCCAAGATTGTGTGGCACACTGGGAGCCCACCCCAGTGTGCCTACCTGTGTTCTGAAGCCAATCGTCATTGGCAATTGCCAACCCCCACCCCACCCCCATTGTGTGCCACACTGGAAATCCACCCCAGTGTGGCTAACATCATCCTCCAAAGTCATGGGGCACACTAAGAGCTGACCCCAGTGTGCTGAACATTTTCCTTACACCTGCAAAATAAGAAAACAGTCTGCGGTGTTCATTTATTTAATTATTTTTATTACCTGAAATGAAGAAAATGGTCCCCGCTGTCGGTTCCCTTCCCCAAACCCACACCCATCCTCTGTTCACCCAACACCCCCTCACCCCATACTTACCTCCAGAGCCTGGCGCAACGATCTTCAGTGGAGCGGGAACACGTCTGCACTCTTCAAAGCTGACCGCGAACTGAAGAAATGCTGGTAAGCTGCATAATGGCATCAATGGGGGGTTCAATTTAGCTGGCTATCACAGCCATTTTTGTGACTTTTAGCTCCAGATTTTCAACATGGGATTCTTGGGACTCCACCTCATGAATGTGGTCACTGTCATTTTGTTATTCGGTCCTGAAAGGTGATTTTGCGGTCACTGTTCGGAATCACCTTTTGGGACCCATTAATGAAACTACAGTGTCACTGTTCTGAGGTGGGCTCCCAAAAAGCCTATGTTGCAAATCTGGTGAAAAACTTTCAAAAAATGACTGTTACTAGTGTGCATTGCACAGTTTCCATGCAAGTTCGTTACTTTGAGAATTTGTAATATTTTCACTCCTGATTTTCAACATTGCCATTTTTTCACACATCCTTATGAACAGTACAACTGTCATTTTTCTCATGCTGCCCAAAATGTGTTTTCACACATCTGGTGCAGAATGGCACAGTTGCTATGAGAAATCAATGTTCGTGACAGATTAAGACAATCATAGTGGCATTGTTCATGAGCAGAGGTTCCAAAATGCCTATGTTGAAAATTTGGTGAACAAATTCCACAAAATGACTGTTACAAGTGTGCATTGCACAGTTTCCACACATGCTTGTAACTTTGAGAATTTTTAATATTTTCACTCCAGATTTTCAATATTGCCATTTCTTCACACGCCCTTATGAATGATACAGCTGGCATTTTTCACATCCTGCCCAAAATGTATTTTTGCAGATCTGGTGCAGAATGGTGCTATCATGTATGAAATTAACTTTCAGGATAGATTGACAAAATCACAGTGCCACTGTTCATGAGTGGAGGTCCCAAATGCTTTCATGAGGTGGGGTCAGAAAAAGCCCATGTTGAAAATGTGGAGTGCAAATACCTACAAATGCCAGGGGTGTTAGGGGTTCAAATAATAACGTGTTGGAAACACCTCCAGGGTTCCATCCTGGGTCCACTAATTTTCTCCATTTTCATTAATTCTCTTCCAACTGAAAGCCTAAACTGTAAGTCACTTCTATATGCAGATGACCTTGTAATTTATCACAGCGATAAGTCCTCTCCCAGGTCTCTTCAGTCCTCACCCAGAACTATGGCAATAGTTTTAGTTGGTTCACATCAAACCTGTTATTGGTTAATGGGGGAAAAAAAAACAATGCTATTTGCATCCAAACCCCACCTTGCCAAATTTCATAGTTCCGGCTCTTCCCTCCATATACTATCCCCTGATGGTCTGGTTCTTGAAGATGTTGCCTCGTTCAAATATCTGGGGGTAACACTTGACCTGGCACTAATCTTCTTGGACCACATCAACACTGTGATTCTTAGTGTCAATCAAAAACTTGGGGCCGCCTACCATTTACACCACCTACTAACCCCTGAGATGCAAATTTCAATTGTACAGAGTAACCTATTTCCTATCATCGATTACTACTCCCCCATCTACTCTTGAACATCCTCTGCCCTCAGAACCAGGCTCATATCTGCTTACAATAGTGCCTACATTTTGCTCTTATGGCACCATTCTCAACCCATCACTGCAACCTCTACAGTACTCTTGGCTGCCTACCCCTCCTAGGCTGCTTTGATTTTACTCTTGGCTGTATTGTGGATAGTACTAACAGAAGTGGTGATGCATCCCCTCCCTTCCCCCTACTCAAGGCTAGAAGTCTGCCTAAGTGTCTCCACTTGACCACTGTCCTGTCCCTCAAGGTACCAGGGGTCTCCACCAGCATGGGAGGGAAAGCGTTATCAGTTGCTGCCCCTAATCTGTAGAATGGGATCCCTGCTCCCCTCCGCTCATCTAACACCCACTCAGCCTTCAAATCTCTCTTCAAAACCTGGCTTGCAGACAGTGCCCATTACTCTTTCCCACCAGGGTCGCTCTGCCCCATCACTCCCAGTAACTCCTAGCAACTCCAACCCAGCAATAACCTATACTCCAGCAGCGAGTTTTCTTATCTATGCTACCCAAGCTGTTCTTAAGCACCTCTCTCACCCCTTCTCTTTCAGTCTCACTATTGACTTTCAAAGTTGTGATGATATATGGGGTAGGGTTAGATTGTTGTACCCTCTTATTGTCCTGATGTATGTAACTAGTTGCCAATATTCCTGTATTTATTATCCCTATTTGTAAAATGCTTGTCATCTGTTTAATTTGTAATATTCCTATGCTTTGCAATTTGTATTTATTGTTTATCATTGTGATTTTTTTATGGCCTGGGTTGTGCCTGAAAATGGTTCCTCAGATCAGTGCACCTACCTGGTAATCAATGACATAAATAAATAAATAAATAAATAGATAAATAAATAAATAAATACCCCCCCCCCCCGGCAGAGACTGACAGGCATCAGGGGTGTGACATTGGATTGTCAGCTGCAATGCTCATGCCATTCCACCCCCACTCCTACCCTGCAGCCAGTGACAGGCATCAAGGAGTGCCTTGGATTCTTCATCCCCAAAGTTCACTCCATTCTCCTCTACTGCATCCATCTCAATGTGTTTCCTAATGGAATAGGGTGAGCGTAAGGCCCAATGTGACACTTGTCGAAGTCTGCAGGGTAGAGTGAGGCGAAATGGCATGAGCGTTATGGCTGATGACCCACAGGCACACCTCAATGCCTGTCAGTCTCTGCAGGGTGATGTGGAGTTGGCGTCAGTTCCATACTTCACTACCATTCTTATTATGCATTTCTCTAACTCCTGCATTACCAATGCCAATTCCAGCAATTCAACAGTCGGCATTGACAAATGCTTGTTTATATCTGTTTATGGTAGCTGTGGTTACTCTTTTGCCTGTGTTTTCTTTCTGTTTCTGTGGCTTCTGTCATCATGCTTGTTTAAATCCTCTGTTTGCTGCTCTCATGTCATGTCTGCATGGACTGGTTTATTCCTCTAGATTCTCTCCCTCATGTTCTCATTCTTTTCTGGCTGGTGTAATAATTAATTTGTCCCCTTCACTCATCCTACCAACCACCTGCTTTTCTCTGCCCAACACAAGTAATGTATGCCTCTTTTCCTCACCAATCATGCCATTATGTCACACCACCATAGAAATATGCCAACATAGTCATTGATAGCAGATAAGGACCGCTTGGCCCACCTAGTCTGCTCATTTTCCTACCTATTGGATAAGTTGTAGACCCTATTTTTTTTTCAGTTAAAAGTTTTTTATTGTTTTTAAAACACAAAAACTGAGAAACACAACAACAACATTTGATTTATGACAGCATACAGTACAGATGCATACAAGTGGCTTGATGGTCTAATACAGATACTTGTTATGTCACTATACATAAAGAAAGTTATAAAAGCATCTCTTGGACCATATATGGTGACGGTGTCCGAAATATAAAAGCTAATAATTTTACTTTATAGTAGAGACACCTATCTTAGATCTTGCCAAAAATCTGAAACCATTAGGAGGTACTCCTGCTGATTAGACAAGGCTTCATGTGCTTCGGTAGATGTACATTCCAATGGCCGAATCAGAGGGAACACCTGGAAGAGAAGAAGATAGGGTGCCACACAGTAACTAAGGGTAATTGGTAGTATTTCTAGTGATAGGGGGTGCTGATGTACAACTTTGTTCTGTACCTTCTGTAAACATAACAGAGTAAAAGGAATACAATAAACATAATAATAACAATAGGTTTTATCAGTAACTATTTACATTGCTGTCATCCTAAAATGGGGTAGAAGTACAACAGTACATACTTATTAGAGTTTTAGTTTAGCAGTCTAGTTATGCAGTACATTCATAGGAGGAAAGACCAAAAGATCATTTTGGAGTAAGTCAATCAACACGTGCTCTGGAGGCCAGATATGCCATGTAGGAAGCCCAACAGAGGTAGAAAAATGGCAGTTGTCCTTTCATCAAGTGAGAGCGTCTGTCTAATTCAGATATATGAATAAGCGCTGACAGTATCTCTGTTACATTGGGTAAAGTGGGATTTCTCCAATTTTTAAGGATAGAACGCTTCATTTGCATGCTGAGCAACATTAACCATCTGAATTCATGGGGACTAAGATCTGGGGTTTCGGATTTAAGGCCAGGTAACAGAAGGGGAGCACTAGGAGGGATAGTGCATTGCAAGATTGTGTTTGCAGCTTTGAGGACAGACTCCCAGATGTCTGTAATCGGAGGGCATAGCCATAGGACATGATAGAGGTCTCCTCCCGGTTCGTGACATCTCCAGCAATTGTCATGTGGGAGCACCTACATTTTTTTGAGCACTGTGGGAGTTCTGTACCATGAATGAATTATTTTATTATGGATAAGTCTGCTCCTAGCAACTGTGTAAACATTGTGTCCTACCTGCCAGCATTGTTTCCACTGATGGTCAGTAAGTGGTATTTGTGGAACCTTTTCCCAGTTGGCCTTCGAGGATTGGTTAGAAGTGGGCAGGGTATCTCTGATTGGGGCATAAATAATCCCAGCAGTCCCTTTTTGTAAGGTAAGCCATGTGTGTATTGGGGGTGTGAGGTCAGTTGGTATATTCCCCTGGCGAAGCAAGTGTTTTAGGGCATCTCTGATTTGAAGAAATTTCCAGAAATCAGAGCTAAGTATATTCCACTTGCGCTGTAATCATTGGAATGTATCCACCAGTAAAGACCCCTTGACCAGAAGGTCTTTTATGAATAAAATACCTTTTTTTTGCCATGTAGGCCATGACACAGGCAGACTGCCTATGGTGATATTGGGGTTATTCCACACAGGGGTGTATAAAAGGGGGAGAGTGGTAATATTTAGCTTTTTCTGTATAATTCACCAGTACTTTATTGAGGTACCTATAGTAGGGTGTGATAGGAGATCATGAGGTGCCCCGGGCCATAGCAAAGTAGCTGTAATAGGAGACCAACTTAGGGTTTGCTCTATTATTGAATATCGAGGAGAGTCCTCAGAATGTGGGTGAATCCATTTCATAGTCTGTGAGCACTGGTATGCTATCTTGTAGCCCTTCAACCAGGGGAGACCCCATCATCCATGTCGCCAGTGTGCTCGAAGTGTGTTTTTACCAAATCAAGGTTTAACTTTATCCCATAGAAAAGAGCCAATAATGTTATCGATTTTGCAGAGCCATGCAGTAGGAAGAAATAGGGGAATGTGGGATAATAAATGGAAAAATCTAGGTGTGATAGACATCTTATAGGCTGCTATTTTGCCAGCTTGTATGAGGTTGAGACGAGACCATCGGTCCAGATCAGTTTTACAGGTAGTTATTAGGGGGCCTAGGTTGTTGTCCCACCATTTCCCAAAATTGGCTCCTATTTTAATTCCCAGATATAATAGTATGTTGAGACCATTTAAGACCATGGTGGGACATGCTGTGAGGGAGACACTTAGAGTTGAGTGGGAGGATCTCTGTTTTGGCTTGATTGATTTTGAGTCCAGAAATGGGGGAAAAATGGTCTAACAGATTAAGAAGTGGGATAGATTTTGGGGCATCTCCTAAGATAACCAATAGGTCATCAGCATACATAAGGGTTGAGGGCTGTGGCTGTCCTGTAGCACTACCTGTTACAAGGTGGTGTTGTCTGATTTCAGCAGCCATAGGTTCCATCTCTAGGAGAAACAAAAGGGGAGATAAAGGGCAACCCTGTCTGGTGCCTCTGTAGGTTTGGAATGGGTCTGACATTATAGAATTGGTGAGTACCTTAGCAAGGGAGAATGTGTAAAGAGTTGTTATAGCTGCTCAAAAACGAGGTCCAAATCCAAAGTGTTGGAGAATGGTGTGAAGGTAGTCCCATTCAACAGACTCGAACGCCTTCTCAAAATCAATCGCCAGTGCGGCCACAGATGTTGGTGCAGATTTTGCTATGTGAATGAGGTTGAGAAGGGTTCGAAGATGATCTGAGCTATTCCTGCCTTTCACAAATCCCACTTGGGAAGGATGTATCAGGTATGGGAGTATAGGGTTTAGTCTATTAGCCAAAACCCTTGCGTACACTTTGCTGTCGGCATTAATCAGGGAGATGGGATGATAGCTGGCCGATTCTTTGGGGGCTTTTCCTTTTTTGGGAGGACAGTAATAGTGGTCTCTCTCTTAGAGTTTGGGGTAAAATGCCCTTAGCTTCAGCTACTATAAAGACATTGCATAACAAGGGGGTGATCATAGGGGACATTACCTGGAGATATTCTACAGGGTATCCATCTCCTCCGGGTGCCTTCCCTATTTTGAGAGCCATCAGGGCTATAGAGACTTCCTGTGGTGTGAGGGGAGGTTCTAGGATAGCAGTGTGGGGAAGGGAGAGACGGAGTTTAGGTAGATTGATAGAGTGAAGAAAGGCCTGAGTTTCAGAGATAGTTTCAGGTCTGGAAGAGGCGTATGAGTGAGAATAAAATGCTACCACAATGCCATTCACACTTTGGGGGTTAGTTTGAGCAATTCCAGTGTTTGGGTTTTTCAGCCCAGCTATATATCTATGTGATTGCTGTTTATGGAGTTGGTATGCTAGAACCTTCCCATTTTTGCCCCCCCCCCTTCCCAGTACATATGACGGATTTTGAGGAGAGCTAGGTCCGCTTTTCTGGATAGTAATTCATTAAGTTTGATACGTATTTGTAAGACTTTTCTCACAGACTCAGAATGAGAGGAGGGGTGGGGCAGAGCCTTATGCTCTTGCTCTGCATTAAGAAGCTCCATTTCGAGCAGGGTAAGTTCTTTTTCTTTGCACTTCCTTCTGTGAACAGCATAACCGATGATTTTACCTTGCATAGTGGCTTTGTATGCCTTCCACATGTTTTGGGCTGAAGTCTCAGATATGGGGTTTTCCTGTAGGAAAACCTGGGTTTGAGATTTAGCCCAATCAACAAATTTTGGGTCTGCATAAGAAGAGGATCTAGTCTCCAGGATGTGGACCATGGGGTGGGTGGTCCCCAGAGCAGTGTCAGCTGCACTGGGGCATGATCTGATATAACCGTGGGAAGAATATTAGTTCCTAGGACATATTGTGTAATAGCTTGGAATACTAACAAAAAATCAAGTCTGCTAAAGGATCCATGTACCCCTGATTGAAAAATGTAGTCTCTATCTGAGGGGTGGACTGGACGCCAGATATCAACCAGCTGATATTTGGAGCTGAGGTTTAGTGTGGCCTTTACTCCTCGAGTGTGGTATTCTTTTCCTTGATTGCTTCTGTCCAGGGTAGGGGCAAGGGTTAGGTTGAAATCCCCCCACTAACATAGGTATACTGTGTTTCGTCATTGTCCCCAGTTTAGCATTAAGATCTAGAAAGAAGGAGGGATTATCCTCTTTGGGTGCATATATGTTGGCTGCTAGGATTTGGCCATGTGGAGCGTCCAGTAGAGCAATCACCTACCTGACCTGAGGGTCAGCTTTGCTATGCAGGATTGATCAGGGGAGATATTTGTGAATTCAAATAACTACGCCTCTCTTTTTTGTGGGAGCACTGGCATGGATGTCTGACCCCACCCAATCCTCACTAGGTATTTGTGATCTTGCTTGGTCAATTTGGTTTCTTGTAAAAAGGCAATCTGGGTTTTTAGCCTTTTTAGGTGAGTTAGGACTTATTTCCCTTTTGAAGGAGAATTGAGACCCCTGACGTTCCACGTTATAAAGGAGGTTTAATCCATGCTCAGGCCAGTAATGGAACATGGTAACTGGAGTGACAAAGCAGGGAAATATGCTGTCAGGGGAATGGCACTTCAACAGGCCATATATTATTTTAGATCTCATGTTGATAGGGACGTCGGTTGATAAAGCAAACACATAGGTAGACATACTTCCAGACATGCATTTTGTAATAAGCAGCAAGGTATGCAAGAATGACAGTGATACTATGAAGTACAATTTATCTAAACTATTTACTGTACATATAATGAGCAACGTTGCACGGTGACATAGATGGGTAATTTAGGCTGAGGTCTCAGTATCCTCTGCGGCCCACCCACCTAGCCAGTCAGGAAGGGGGTGGAAACCTTTAGTCCCAAATGTTTGGGCAGACCCAGAATGAGTAACACTCTCCCCCGGGAATAGAAGGGGACTAAAATGCTTGCCTGTAATTCATATTACCTTCAGATACAGCCTGAGGGATGTGGGGACAGCCAGCATATTTACGATGTGCATCGCATAGGGGTAAAAAGTAAGAGGGCATTGGCTGAGTGATCCGACATGCAGCACTGAGTGGTTAGTGCAGCTGTCTCTCTAACCCCTCCTACTCCGTTTCAGTTAAAAGCAGAGAAAAGAGAGAAAGAAGGAAACTGGCATCTTAAAACTTTTGCAAGAAATCTGCTCCATCTAATTTGGCAGTAGACATGGTAATACCTCATGTTAGCAGCTAATACTGGGTATAACATTTTTAGGTGATAGTACCCTGAATTATTTCCGTGACATGCACGGCTCTGGTACTAAGACCATTGTGAGTAAAACCTCAGGTTCTTTCAAGAGGAGGGAACAACTAGCTAAGCTGCTTAACCTTACCCATAAATTGCCGCTAACTGGAAGCCACCTCCCCAGGGTCAGTTCTAGGCTGTGCTTATTACAAAAGAGAAAAACAGAAAGGAAACATGGACACTTATCTAAGTTTGGTTCTGTTGATCCATTGAATGAAGTAGTTCCACATCCGAGGGTGCTTGCTGTGACCATTCATCAGCAGAGTTCTCGGTTGTCTGGGCTATATGGGACAATGTCCAATTGGTAGGAGGGGAGGCCATGCTAGAAGATGTAGATATGATCGAGATCTGAGTGTAGGCCTCAGTCCTGGCAGCCTCCTGCACCATCTCCTCCTCTGGATAGGCAGGAAAAACAGCAGTGTCATCCAGGTCTACAGGTGTAAGGAGGGCAAAGCGATTCAGTGTAGAGAATTGTGCTACAATGTCATGAGGGAGATCTGAGGATGGCAGAGATGCCTCTTCAGTCTGTTCTTGACTGTGATCCCGCTTTGGATGGCTTCTGGATTGCTGCTGCTGCTTGTGTTCTGGCCAAAAGAGCCATTCGTCTGCCTTGAAATTGGAAACTAGGTGGTGGAAGAGCCGCAGTGTCCCTTGCATGGCTGATAGAAGCTGATTTGTTACACATTTTCTGCTCTTTTACTGTCTGCTGGCTACTGTTTGGTTCCAGTTTGGATTGGGATGGCCAGTTGGAGCGTAGATATTGCAGTAGGCAATCTGGTGTGGAGAAAGACATATATGTGCCATTTACTTCCAGATGCATGATTGCTGGATAATGCAGGGAAAATTTAATATTAGCGAATGCATCATTTTGTGGGCTTCTGTGTATTCCTTCCATCTGGCAGCCAACTCGCAGGAGTAGTCTTGGAAGATTAAAATTTTGTGGCCCTGCCAGGAGAGAGCTCTGAGTTCTCAAGCTCTCACAGTGATCCATTCTTTGTCCGCACAATTTAATATACGATCCATGATGGATCTAGGTCTTTCTCCAGTTTTTGTCATCAGGTTGAGTGTTCTGTGTGCCCTTTCAGTCGTAAGCCCTGGTGAAGCTTTATGCCGTAACAGCTCTGGTAGGATATCGTAGAGAAAATCTAAAGTATTGCCACGTTCCACACCCTCAGGGAAGCCTAGGAGTCAGAGCATTATTCAGTTGGCTCCTATTTTCTATATCATCCATTTTGTTATTTTGTTTTGTAAGGATTGGATCACTCTGTCTTGCTCCCTGAATATAGCTGTGAGCTTTTCTACTGCAGCTGTATTCTTGTCCATCTTTGCTTCTGTTTGACCGATTCTAGAATCTAGCTGCTGAATGGCAGTTGTAGTTTTATTAGAGGCTAATGTAACTTCGGCCATTTGTTTACGCAAGGCCACAAACATTTCATTTGTTTGCTGCATGGTTGGCTCTGTAGAGGCCTCAGGCCATTTGTGCTGTGCCATTCTGCTGCTTCTAATTTTACAGCTTAGTCCGTACCAGCAGATATGAGGGTAAAATGTATTTATTTATTTAAAATTTGGTGACAGGGTAGGCCCACTGAACCCCGAAGGTCCTTTTTTCAGGGGTGACCAGGATAACAATACATATTTTCATACAGAGAAAGACTTGGGTTACAGAGTAGCTTCAGGTGTGTGAGCAGGTTACAGCCATGGTTATCATCATGCATCAGTCCCTACAAATATGTTGACAGTAGAATTAACAAAAGGTACAGAAGAAATATAATTTTACATGGTAAGCTCATTGTTTACTACTGGCATGGTTCAGTGGAAAGTTAGCTGTGGTACTATGCTTAGAGGGAAGCACAGTGGAACCTGATAAGGTGCTTGGAGGATCTGGATATTAGGAGGATAGAAGCAAGTGGGGGGGTCATGAGCCGTGGCAATGACAAGTGCTAGTATCAGACATATAGGCTTTGAGTCTGGTGCGGAAGTTCATCAGTGAGGAGACTTTCTGTACTAGGGGTGGGAGTTTGTTCCACAGGTAGGGGGCTGAGTAGGAGAACGACTTGCTGCCAGAGTTAGTCTTGACTCTGGGAACTTCAAGCAGTGTATGCCCAGATGTCCGTAGGCTCCTGGGGTTATGTCTGAGAGAGATGGTTCCAGCGATGCTGGGTGGAGCTGAAGGGCTGAGTAGCTTGAAGGTCAAGCAGAGCAGGGGGTAGTGGAGATGAGAGGTCATCGAGGGCCAGCGTAGCTGGGCAAGTTTGTCATAATGGTGCCTTCGTGAGTGGTCCTGGGTTGCAAACCGGGCTACCTTGTTATACAAGATTTGCATCTTGGTGACCTCCTGCTTGGCCATGCCCTGTAAGATTGGGGCAGCGTAAGTCAGGGTGGGGAGGAAGACACTTGTGGCGATTGAGGTCCTGGCCTCAGGGATGAGCTGGTCTTTTAGCAGGTACAGAGTACCAAGTTTGCAGTGTATGATCTTGGTGACCTGGTCCATGTGGTACTTGAAGGTAAGGCAATGGTCCAATGTTAGACCTAAGTATTTTAAGGAGGGCACAACCTTGATGTCATTTCCTGAGAGAGCAGTGAGTTGCAGAGATTTAGACCTGTCGTGTCCAAGGTTGTTGCATCTGAATAACATTGCCTTAGTTTTGCCTGTATTTAGGACCATTCTATTTGCTCTCAGCCAGGCCTTGAGAAATGCTAGATTGGCTTGGAGAAGGGGACCTGGAGCTGTAGTGTTATCCAGGGATCGGTAAATGACGGTGTCATCCATGTACTGAATGACCGAGCTTCACCCACAGTGGAGGCTTAGGTCATTAGTAAATATGGAGAAAAGAAGTGGGCTGAGGATCAAACCCTGTGGTACTCCCTCTGTAAGGAGTAGAGGACATGAGGCAGCACCCTTCCAGATGACCCTCTGGGATCAGCCCGATAGGTAACTCCCAAACCATTTGAGGGCGAGGGGGTCTAGGACAATTTTATCCAGTTTTAGTAGCAAGAATTTGTGATCCACAAGGTTGAAAGCCTTGGACAGGTCGATAAAGACGGTGCCAGTGGATGTCCCATTATCCATTGCTCTGAGCAAGTCATTCGAGAGATGGATGAGTACTGTGTCAGTCCCATGGTTAGTTCTAAAACCATGCTGTGAACGTGCAATTAGCTGATGGGACTCCAGGTAGTCACGGAGTTGACCATAGATTAACCTTTCCTGTAGCTTTGCAAGGGTGCTGAGCAGGGAAATAGGCCTGTAATTGCTTATGTTTTTCCTGGAGACACTGTTCTGATTAGGGACCACGTTGACCTGTTTCCACTGGTCCAGAACAGTCCCCTCAAGTAGGGATCTGTTTATGAGCCAGGTCAGGGGTCTGGTGAGGGATGGGGAGCCAGCCTTAAGTAGCCAAGGGTTTATCCCATCAGGACCTTCTGAGCCTTTGTCTTTCAGAGCCCTTAGGAGGGATTGGACCTCTTTTGTCTTCACCAGTCTTAGATGGAAGGAGGGACAGTCAAGGCGAGTAGGCTCGATAATATTAGGAGCCGAGGTTGGCAAGGGCAGGCCGACTTTGTAGGCATCGAGGTTACCAAAGTGATTGTTGAGGTCAGTAGCAATATCAAGGGAGTCGCTCACTGGCTAACAATTGACCTCAATGGGGCCAGGTTCAGACTTAGTGATACCAGAATTTTTTAGGGTTGCCCAAATTGTTTTTTTGTAGGTGAGTGACATACTCCATTTTTGAAACATAGAAACATAGAAACATAGAAGTTGTCGGCAGATAAGGACCGCAAGGCCCATCCAGTCTGCCCATTTCTTTTTCTACCTTATAAATGTGCCCTCGGCCTTTGCTCTGTCAGTGACCTATCTATTCATAGTCATTTGTATTGCTCCCTTATGCCTATCCCATGCCTGTTTGAAGCCCTGCACTGTATTCATAGCCACCACTTCTTGTGGTAAGCCATTCCATGCATCTACCACCCTTTCTGTGAAAAAAAATTTCACATTCCCCTTAATCGGCCTCCTCTAATCTCATGCTGTGTCCTCTTGTCCTGCTATTTTTCTTATATTTAAACATGTTAGACTCTTTCACCTTGTTTATGCCCTTAAGGTGTTTAAATGTCTCGATCATATCCTCTCTCCTCCTTTGCTCAAGGGTATACATATTGAGCTCCATTAATCTGTCCTCATATGTCTTCTGATGCAGTCCCTGCACCATTTTGGTTGCCCTTCTCTGACTGCCTCAATTTGGTTAATGTCCTTGTGAAGGTGTGCCTCCAATACTGCACGCAGTACTCCAGATGGGGCTAACCAATGTCTTGTACAGAGGGATTATTACCTCCTCTTACGACTTGTGATACCCCTACTAATACACCCTAACACCCCCTAGCCTTACCTACTGCTTTAGAGGTCTGCTTTGATGATTTTAGGTCATCAGTGATGATGATGCCCAAGTCTCTTTCTTCCTTTGTGACTGCTAGCAACTCCTCCCAGCCTATAAGTGGCTTCAGGGTTTCTCTTCCTATGTGCATGATTTTGCACTTCTTTGCATTAAATCCCAGTTGCCACTCTTCTGACCATTCTGCTAGTTTATCCAGATCTCTTCTCATTCTGCCCACCCCATCTGGATCATCTACTCTGTTGCAGATCTTGGTGTCATCTGCAAACAGACAAGCCTTACCTCTAGTCCATCTGCGAGGTCACTAATGAAGATGTTGAATAGGACTGGCCCCAGGACTGATCCCTGAGGTACCCCACTTGTGACTTGCATCTCTTCTGACTGTATACCATTTACCACCACTCTCTGTTTTCTGCCAGTCAACCAGTTTGCCACCCAGTTGACCAACTTCTGACCCACCCCGAGCCTACCTAGCTTATTTATCAATCTTCTATGTGGAACAGTGTCAAAAGCTTTGCTGAAGTCAAGGTAGGCGACATCAACTGCTCCCCCTTGGTCCACCACTCTGGTTACCCAGTCAAAGAAATCTATGAGATTAGTTTGACAGGACCTTCCTTTGTAAACCCATGCTGTCTTGGATCCTGTGCCCTATGGATTCCAGGTGTTGCACTATCCTTTCCTTAAGGAGTGCCTCCATAATCTTGCCCACTACTGAGGTAAGACTGACCGGTCTGTAGTTCCCCGCCTCCTCCCTGCTACCACTCTTGTGGAGTGGGATCACATGAGCCCTTCTCCAGTCTTCTGGGACCTCTCCTGTGCTCAGAGACTCACTAAACAATTCTGCTAATGGCTCTGCTAGTTCCTCCTTTAGCTCCTTAAGTACCCTGGGATGTATGCCATCAGGTCCCATTGCCTTATCCACCCTGAGCTTAGCAAGCTCTTGTAGGACCCTTTCTTTTGTGAAGGGAGTAGTGCTCACCTCCTCCCCCTGTGTCCATGATGCTGAGCTGTGGGCCCTGCCCTACCTTCTCTTCAGTAAATACTGAGCAAAGTATCTATTTAGGATAGATGCCTTTACAGGGTCCTCCTCCTCACATGCTCCCTTTTCTCCATTAAGCTTAGCAATACCCCTCTGGACTTTCTCCTTTCACTAATGTATCTATAGAAAGTCTTGTCACCTTCTTTACTGTTCGTGCTAGTGTTTCCTCAGTTTGGGACTTTGCCTGCCTTACTGCCTTACCTGCTCCCTTAGGGCAGTTTGGTATGCCTCCCTATCTTCATCCCGCTGTGTTCCTTATATTTTCTGAAGGCCAGCCTTTTGGCTCTGACCTTTTCTGCTACTGTATTTGAGAACCAAAGTGGTTTCCTTCTTCTTTGCACTTCCTTTTCTGTCTAACACAATGGGATGTTGCTTCAAGTATTGTATCCTTAATGCTTGCCCACTTTGCCTGTACCTCCTCACCTGTGTTTCTTTTTGCCAGGGCTAGCTTAACTCTGTTGGCCATCTTATCAAAGTCAGCTCCTCTGAAGTCCCATATTTTTGCTTTGGAATGGGATGATTTAGATGTAGTAGCCAAATTGAACCATACCATGTGATGGTCACTGGCCCCAGGTGACCTTCTACCTGAGATCTGTGATCCCTTCTTTGTTAGTCAGTACTAGATCTAGGATAGCCCTGTCTCTTGTGGGTTGCTGTACCAGTTGTTTGAGGCCCTCCCTGCAGGGAATCCACTATGAGTCTAGTTCTGGCAGATGTTCCTGCTGGTATTGACCAATCTGTATCTGGCATGTTGAAGTCTCCCATTATCAGAACCTCCCTTTAGCTGTCATGTTTTGTATATCTTCTAACAGTAATGTGTCTATGTCCTCCCCTGGTCTGGGGCCTGTAGACAACCCCAGTTCTTATGGCTGTCCCATTTCCTGTTTCCAGGGTGACCCACAGTTCTTCTGGCTCCTTATGTGTATTCTGAATTTCTGTAGCTTTGATATTTTCATTAACATACAGGGCCACCCTCCCCTTTTGCACCTCGGTCTCTTCTGAACAATACATAGCCAGGTACTGAAGTCTCCCAAGTGTGGTTACTGGTAAACCACGTCTCACTAATTGCTACTATGTCCAGTTTAGCCTCTGACATAATTGCCTGCAGGTCTGGGATCTTATTTCCAGGCTGTGAGCATTTGTGTACATGATTTTCCATTGGCCAGATTTTGTGTGTTAGTTGTTGGGTGAAGTTTGGCATTACCCTGTGCATCGTGTGGGAGACAAACCTTTTTCTTACCTGGTGATGCAAATGAACGCAAACACGCTGAATTCCTGTTTGACCACTAGCTGAGGGGAGGGTGTTCTTCCCATTTGACGTATGGGTGCTGCACCCCTCTCCCATTTGCTAGTTTAAATATTCTGCAAAGACGTCAAACTTCTGCCCCAATGCACTGACTCCTCTTTAGTCAGATGCAGTCCATCAAATTTAAAGAACTTTCGCTCCCAGAACTGTTGCCAGTTCCCTACAAATCTGTGTCCTTTTTCCTGGCACCAGTCCTTGAGCCACGTGTTTAGCTCCCCTATCTCCCCTTCTCTGACCTTCCGTCCATCTGCTCCCTTCTCCCAGACTGGCAGGATCTCAGAGAAGGAGATGCCGGACGAAATAGATGATAGTTTGTCACCCAGCCTAGTCAAGCCTTGCAAGTTTGATGGCTCTCTTGCATTTGTTTCTTAAGACCTTGTATGACACGAGGTCAGCAGGAAGGGAAGAGAGCTTGAACTTCTTCCAGGCCTTGTCTCGACTGACCATAAGGGTTTTTAAGGATGGAGAGATCCACTTGTAGCAGCTACCCTTTGTTCTACGTTTTATCAAGGGGGCGAAGATGTTAGCTGCTGTACATTCTGAGCTGTGGAAATGCTCCACAGCCTCAGCCAAGGGGGGGGAGCTTAATTGGGTTCCAGTCCAGACAGTGTAGGTAGTCATTAAACTGCACTGCTGAGAAGTTTGTGTAGTCCAGAGCAGTGAGTATTCTGGGTTGGTTCTTGGGTGCTCTGTTCTTCCAGATGCAGAATATGGGGGAGTGGTCACTTAAGGAGTCCGCCATTATGCCGGCGTTCTGGATGTTGGTGGGATTGGACACCAGAGCCCAATCAAGGATGGTGTGGTTCCCTGATTTGTAGTTAAGTCTGGATGGTTCTAAGATGACCTGTACCAGGTTTGCTTCTTGGGTCAGTGCCATAAGGGTGTTGTTAGGGTCCTGGGCCCAGTTTAGGTTGAAGTCACCCAGAATAAGGAGCTCCGAAGAAACAACTTGGGCTGTGATTTTTTGTTTTTGCTTCTAGGGATTGAAGAGCTGATTTGGGCTGGTGGTAAACGCAGCCAATAGTGAGTTGCTTTTGTGCCCTAGGGTGACTTGGATGAATATAGATTCACCATCAGGGGAGGTGTGTTGCTGCAAGGTTAGGAGCGATATGGTTAGGGCTACATTGGCATAAATGAGTACATCACCCCCTCTTTTGGTCAACCTTACCTTACGGTACATACTATAACCTTAGGCCAGTACCTCGTGATCGGGGATCTGTGCCTTAAGCTATGTCTCTGAGATGGCAAGGATATCAGGCTTGTAGAGATCAAGCCAGGCTTGTATCTCTTGCATTTTTGATCTTAGGCTGCATACGTTCATATGCGCTATCTTTAGCCCCTTTGTGGATGCCGAGTCAGGGTCATGAGGGGATGTTATTGAGAAGTTGGTGGTGTTAGGGCCAGGGTTAGGTTGTATGTCACCTGCCAGGAGTAGTAACGCAGCTAGAAGACAGAGTAATTTTGGGCTGGCCGATGGTATTCAGCTGCCTTGGCACATCCTGCTTGCAAAGTGAAAGATATCGTAGCATATCCCCTTTCTTATGCGCTCGTAGGCTGAGGAGAGGGCAAGTAAGCTGGAGCAGGGCATTCCATTGTAAAGGCTTACAGGAGGGGTGTCATTGTACCTTTGTCCCCTTATTTTAGGATGCCCTAGGCCTATGAGCCTGTCTACCCAGAGAAGGGACAGTATATAGACTGTCATCAGTAGTACCCCACCATTGGAGAGAGGGGCCCAAAGGTTGTGTGCCCCACGTGGCATGTGATCGTGGGTAAACTTCTGGAGAGGCACGCTATGCTAGCAGAGGTGCCAGTAACAAGCTCTTTTGTCCTTTCTTAGGCAGTTATTCAGACATAGGATGGGTACCCTGCCTATGGAGGAAAGTCAGGTGAAAACACTAAATCCTCCGTTATAATCAGTCTTAGGGCCGATTATCAGGTGTGAACTGATATCTTGTTTCTGCTGGGATTTCAGATGGTACAATATACCAATATGTATTTTCTAAGGAATTGGTAGTCAGTAGGAGAAAAACCCTGTCCCGCTAGGATGGGGGGGGGGATCAGGAAAATAAAATCCCCCTTGTAAGCATGCCGTAGTGATCAGAGCAGTTTCTGTCCCTTATATTTTCCAGAAGCAGGACTTAGGCAGCAAACACAGTAGACTGCAGATTCTAGGACTGCCCACAGTTATGTGCCACGCCCCTTTATCACCAGAGGCCAGTCAGATAGGGTATAGGGAGGAGCAAAGGAGTATTCAATAGATGGAGGAGGTGGGGGAGGGGGTGAGTAAAACATTTCAGCTTGAAGGAGCACAGCTAACACCAGGTAAATGCAAGCAGCTCCCTCTCAAAAGCAATGAAATTTAATTGGTCTACTGCACCACAAAAAGTGGCAAGTTCAAAAGTATCGGTGCACACAGTGCACTCAGGGCTCCTCCGTGTCCGTACCTGCGAGGCAAATTCTGGTGGTGAGCTGTCCTAGTTTGGGCTGGGGATGGCTGCAGAAGCAAGCCCTCAAACCCTGGAAAGAAAAGGAGACAGAGGGGTTAGCCTTTTAAATAGGGAAGGAAAATCAAAGATTAGACAGAAACAAAAAGAGAGTAGGGGCTCGAATAGGGGGAGGAGTTGCACTACAGAGCAAGTTCTGAGGGGGAGGGAAAGTTCTAGTGGCAGGGAGATTGCATTTGGAACAAGGTAGGGAAAGCACAACCATACAATTAAACAATTTCAGAAAATTAATTTGCAGGATTTAGCTTCAAAATCAGATTACAATGCAGTCCTGAAAAATTTCAGCTTGAAGGAGCACAGTTAACACCAAGTAAATGCAAGCAGCTCCCACTGAATAGCAATGACACTTAATCGGTCTACAAGTCTCGAGGGCAGAGAGGGACCTGGGGGTGGTGGTGGATGTCAAGATGAACAACTTGGAGACTTGTAGAAGGAGATAGGCAAAGGCCAACAGGATGCTTGGATGCATCGCTAGGAGGGCTCACCTCCAGAAGGAGGGAAGTGATACTCCCACTGTATAACTGCTTGGTGAGGCCGCACCTCGAGTACTGCATGCAGTTCTGGAGGCCACATTTAAAGAGGGACATTGAACTCCTGGAGAGGGTCCAGAGGAGGGCAACCAAAATGATTTTGGGTTTGGGGGATAGGACCTATGGGGAGAGGCTCGAAGAGCTAAATATGTACACATTGGAAGACAGAAGGGACCGAGGGGACATGACAGACATCTTCAGGTACATGAAGGCGATAAATAGAGGAGGAGCAGTCAGGGTGCTCCAAAGGAAGGGGGGGGCAACTAGAGGGCATGGGTGGAAGCTGGAGGGGGGTAGAGTCAGTGGAGAAAGGAGGAGGTGTTACTTCACTGAGATGGTGGTGGAGCCATGGAATGCGCTGCCCAGGGAGCTGGCGGAGGGAAAAACGGTGGAGGGGTTCAAGAGGGGGTGGGACAGGTACAGGGGAAGGGTTCTGGAAGCAAAAACCAATGCAGCGAGAATATCCAGGACTGGGAAGGGAGAAGCCAGAGAGGGAGAGGGGGGCAGCAAGGTCAGCTCCCAGCATGGGGGCAGACCAAACGAGCAGACACAAAAGACCGTTAGGCCTATTCTGCTGGCATTTTAGTATGTTAGTATGTTAGTACTGCACCACAAAAAGTGGCAAGTTCAAAAGTTTCGGTGCACACAGTGCACTCAGTGCTCCTCCGTGTCTGTACCTGCGAGCCAAATTCTGGCGGCGAGCTGTCCTAGTTTGGGCTGGGGAGGGCTGCAAAAGCAAGCCCTCAAACCCTGGAAAAGAAAGGAGGCAGAGGGGTTAGCCTTTTAAATAGGGAAGAAAATCAAAGATTAGACAGAAACAAAGAGAGAGTAGGGGCTTGAATAGGGGGAGGAGCTGCATTACAGAGCAAGTTCTGTGGGGGAGGAAAAGTTCTAGTGGCAGGGAGATCACATTTCGAACAAGGTAGAGAAAGCACAACCATACAATTAAACAATTTCAGAAAATTAATTTGCAGGATTTAGCTTAAAAATCAGATTACAATGCAGTCCTGAAAAATTTCAGCTTGAAGGAGCACAGCTAACACCAGATAAATGCAAGCAGCTCCCTCTAAATAGCAATGACATTTAAAGGAGAAGTCCAGCATAGATTCAGTTTATTTTTTCCCCTACCTGCATATGTGTGGTTGTTCCTCAGCTCCTGCTGATGTCCCGATTCCGTTTTTCTCCAAAATCGTGTTTCTGAATCAATTTTTTATAAAGCTGCAAAGTAAATTGTGCCTTTCTCCTCCATGTTTGCTGTTTACTGGGCTTCCGAATGCGTCATGGGCGCAACGGATGACAGCAGTGTTGCGATAAACAGTGTCCCACGCACAACTCTAGCCGTTTAATTTTGGTTCCCGTTCAAGTAATGGGGAAACACATAGGTGATACACACCTGCTGTAGTGCAGTATACAGCCTGAAAGTGCTTGTCAGTGCGATGCACTGAGTTTGGAAAAAGTATTTTTATAGCAGTATGGTGGATTTTGTCAATAGAAGTCATTTTAAACCTATGTTATGTCTGGTTAATGAGCGGACCGGCGGAAAGATGGGCAGTGGATGCATCGCACGGCAGGACAAATACAGAATAGCCACAATGGATCAATGTGTTCTAGTGCCAGTTATGCAAACTATTTTCATTCTGCATTTTCCCTGATTGCCTAGATCTCACTGTCTGCTGAGCAAAAACACAGTGTGAATCTAAAAGTGCTTGAGGTTAAAGTTTGGAGGCAAAGAATGCAGATGTTTAATACAAGACACTACGCTGCTATGCAGTCGCCTTCTTGACCAGATATTGTTCTCTATCTCCAGTGTCACAGTGGGGGGAGGCTTCACACAACACAGACAGTCCTCCTACACAGCAAACATTTACACACAGATTGTTTTACCATTTCGTTTCTATAAAGAAAGTTGCGGAGATCCACTATGCACACATCACATGAATGGTGCACTGCTCAGACGTCTCTATCGCTGTTGCGGCGATGATGCGTTTCAAGTGCGTCAAGAAGCATTAGTGCGCATGCACCCAGTAAAGATGGCTCGGGCTTCAAAATAACCAGCCAGAACGGAATGATTTTTACGGAGGAAAATACAAAAATCTGCATGAAGTGAGACAGGGGGTGATGAACTACTTCAGGAAACCACACCGCAAGGTATCAAAAAACAGTTTTATTGAACCTATTACAGTGTTTGTTCATTTTTCACAAGCCTTCTCCTTTAATTGGTCTACTGCACCACCAAAAGTGGCACGTTCAAAAGTTTCGGTGGACACAGTGCACTCAGGGCTCCTCCATGTCCGTACCTGCGAGGCAAATTCAGGCGGCGAGCTGCCCTAGGTTAGGCTGGGGAGGGCTGCAGAAGCAGGATCTCAAACCCTGGAATGGAAAGGAGACAGAGGGGTTAGCCTTTTAAATAAGGAAGGAAAATCAAAGATTAGACAGAAACAAAGAGAGAGTAAGGGCTTGAATAGGGAAGGAGTTGCACTACAGAGCAAGTTCTGAGGGGAAGGGAAAGTTCTAGTGGCAGGGAGATCACATTTGGAACAAGGTAGGGAAAGCACAGCCATACAATTAAACAATTTCAGAAAATTAATTTGCAGGATTTAGCTTAAAAATCAGATTACAATGCAGTCCTGAAAAATTTCAGCTTGTAGGAACACAGCTAACACCAGGTAAATGCAAGCAGCTCCCTCTGAATAGCAACGGAATTTAATTGGGCTACTGCACCACAAAAAGTTGCAAGTTCAAAAGTTTTGGTGCACACAGTGCACTCAGGACTCCTCCGTGTCTGTACCTGCGAGGCAAATTCCAGCGGCAAACTGTCCTAGGTTGGGCTGGGGAGGGCTGCAGAAGCAAGCCCTCAAACCCTGCGAGGCAAATTCTGTCAGCGAGCTGTCATAGGTTGGGCTGGGGAGGGCTACAGAAGCAAGCCCTCAAACCCTGCGAGGCAAATTCCGGTGGCGAGCTGTCCTAGGTTGGGCTGGGGAGGGCTGCAGAAGCAAGCCCTCAAACCCTGAGAGGCAAATTCTCACACTGCCTGCCTACATTCAGGTCATCTGATATGATTATCCCAGGTCCCTTTCCATTTTTGTTGTTGTCAATACCCTCAGCATTGTGTACTCTTGTGTACTCTTCCCCTGGATTTTTGTTCCCCAGGTGACCCCTTTGCACTTTGCATTGAATCCATCCTGTTTCTGTCCTTGTGGAGATGTGGTCTCCAGAACTGCATGCAGTACTCCAGATGGGGTCTCACCAACTGTCTGTACAGAGGGATAGTAACTTCTTGTTTTCTACTGGTGATGCCTCTCCCTATATATCCCAGTATATCCCCAGCCATCCTTAATGCCATCTCACATTCCTTGCTTACCTTAAGGTTATCTGATATGACTACCACCAGGTAATTTTACATTAGTGTTGCTGTTAACACCCCCACCCCCATTGTGTATACCACTTGGTTTTTGTTTCCCCGGTTCATTACTTTTCACTTCTTTGCACTGAATCTAAGTTGCCGTACTTTTGACCATTCCTCCAACCTTGCTAAGTCCCTTCTCATCCCTCCCCCCACCATGTATTAACCCTGTTGCAGATCTGTGTATCATCTGCAAAGAAGCATACTTTTCCTTCTGGTCCCTCTGCAGTGTCACTTATAAAGGCATTACAGAGGACTGGCCCCAGTACTGAACCTGCGTTACCCCACTAGTAACTCTCCCTTTATTCAGAGTGGACTCCATTTACTATTACCTTCTGCATCCTGTTCTCTGGCCAATTTTTTACTCAGGCTACCACCATGGGACCCACTCCCAGGCTGGCTAACTTGTTTATTAATATTTTGTGTGTGACTATGTCAAATGCCTTGACAAAGTCTAGGTAGGGCAAGTCCTCAGCCCCTCCCTGGTCTACTACTTTGGACACCCAGTCAAAGAAATCAATTAGATTCATCTAAAATTGCCTTCCTGCTGTGAATTCATGCTGCCTTTGGCCCTGTGCCCCGCTGGCCTCTAGGTACTCAACAATTCTTTCTTTCAGAAGTGATTCCATAATTTTCTCAACCACTGAGGTCAAATTAACAGGTCTGTAGTTTCCTGCCTCTACCTTGCTCCCACGTTTGTGAAGGGGAATCACATTCACCTTCCTCCAGTCCTGAGGTACCATACCATCCTCCCATGATTCGTTAAAAAGTGTAATTAAAGGTGTCACTAGTTCTTCCTTAGTTCTTTTAGAATTTTGGGGTGAATCTCATCAGGCCACATTGCCTTGTCCACCTTGAGTTTTAGGAGTTCATTCAGGACCCTTTCTTCAGTGAATGGACTGGAACTGACCCCCTTATCCAGAGTGCTTCTACTGTTTGGTTTAGGTAGTCCCCCTCCCTTCTTTTGTGAATACTGAACAAAAATATTTCATTCAGTGTCTCTGCCTTTTTACTGCCACCCTCTGCCTGCCCCCCTCCACTTTATTAAACCTCACAATCCCTCCTTCGGTCTTTCTTTGCTCCCTAATGTACCTATAAAAGGTTTTAATAATAATAATAACAATAATAGTAATAAGAAATCTTTATTTATTATGTGCCTTTCAGATATCAAAGCACATTGCACAAAATAAAAACAAATAATAAAACAGTAATGTATTAAAATCTTCAGCAAAATCCAATAAACAGCCATTAAAACTCAGGAAAAGCCTGCTTCTTACCTGTGTTGACTATCTTTTCCTCAGTTTGGGCCTTTGCTATTCTGACTGCCTTCCCCACTTCCTTCTACTTTACCTGATACGGTTCTCTGTCTTGCTCTTTTTCAGATTCCTTATATTTCCTGTATGCTGTCTCTTTCTCCCTAACCTTTCCGGCCATCTCTTTTGAGAACGATAATATTTTTTTCCTTCATGTTGTTTATTTGCTTCACACAAACGTTTGTTGCCTCTCTGATGGCAGTTTTGATTTTTCCCCATTGTTCCTCTTCCCCTCCTTCATGCCCTTTTTCTAGTGCATTCCGTAGGCATTCACCCATTCTGCCAAAGTCAGCCCTCTGACATTCCAGTGCCCTTTCTTTTGTATTGCCTGACTCTGTGGCTGTGCTTATTGTGAACCACACTGTCTGGTTGTCACTTGTTTCCAGACAGCTACCCACTTCTAATCTGAGATCCTCTCTCAGTCCCCATTTGAGAGTACCAGGTCTAAGACCTTCTCCCTTCAAGCGCAATTGGTTGTTAAAACAATTAATAAGAACATTGGATTACTATATAAATTAATTTCTTATTTTACATCTGACACTAGGAGAGCTATTGCTTTTGTGTCCCTATAATAATAATAAAATGTATATATAAAGTGCAATATCAAAATATCAAAGCGCTGTACAATCACATTCTAAAATGGAAAAACACAAATAAATAAGTAAATAAACTCCAGCATTGTTAAATATAAATATCCAATATTAAAGCACTAAATGCAGATAAAAAGAAAAAGATACTAATGAACAGGGAAAGCACATATCCCAAAAAGATTTTCTTTTTATCTTTCCTCTCAGTCAGCTCCAATTTGAGTCTGTTCATGGCATCAAAGGAATGACGTGTAGTTTGAATGATCTGGCTTGGCTCAAGAAGGTACAGTTCTGTCTGCACAAGACTCATTCAACCAGTAATAGCCACTCTGTTCACTCAGGATACCATCAGAAACATAAATCACAGAATGACTATGTTATGCTGAACTGCTTGATTTTTCTGTTTTTTTCTTTGCTGGGAATTCTCTGTTAACTCATTGTGCAGGTTGTTTTGCTGAAAGGAAGGTCAACACTCATCAGAGTGGTGGGTCAGAGCTTATAGTTGATTGTGTCTGGAGGGCACAGCTTTTACCTCATTTTGGTTATGTGTCAAGCCTTTATTTTAATATAGGACAGAAGGAAACGCATACTTTGACTTTTACCTACAATAACATATGTAGGTTTATATTAGCTGCCCCAAGTCAGACCCATCATTGTTATTTATATGCTAAATTGGGTTGGCTCTCTCCAGAGTATAGGATTCAATATTCTGTAGGGTGTGCGATGTTTAAGGGTTTTTATTTTGGAAAGTCTTTTCCTTTGTCAGAGTTAGTTTCTCTTAGAAATGTTTTACCAAGTCTGGGGTCTGCAAATGGCCCTTTATTCAATGTCCCTCACCGTAGATTAAAGAGTAGGATGCAAGCTTTTTCTGTGGGTGCCCCAATAACTTGGAATGCTCTTCCTTTAGATATTAGACTAGCAACTTCTGTACCTAGTTTTAAATGGAAACTAAAGTAATATTTATTGTCCTTGTCAGTTTGTAATTGCTATCTGTAATTGCCATTGCTTTGTAATGATTGTTGTCTGTATTTTTGTTGTAAGTCCGGGTTGGGCCTGAAAAGGGATCAATGGTCCAGTGTCCTCACCCGGTTAACAAAGAATAAAATGAAATGAAAAGACAGCTCCCTCCCAACTGGGTTCCAAGACTAGCTGCCTGAGGTATTCCCCCTGTAGGGCATTGAGAATGACTCTTATCTTGGGTGTTGCTGCAGCAAATGTGCTCTGGTTAACATCTGTCATATTCAGGTCCCCCATCTACAATATCCCCCATTTTTCTTCCATTCTAAGGATGCCTCCTATCATTTTCTTGGCCACCAAATTTCTAACCATTCTTGCAATTCCCCAGACCTTACAACTTACTTCCTCTGTTTCCAGTGAGCCAAGGATATGAGATGCCTTTGTTCTTCATGTGCTGCACTTTGAAGAGCACCACCTGTCCAGCCTGCTTCCCTGAAGTTGCAGGACTTTCTGTTCACTTGCTCACCTTCCAGATCATATCTGGAAAAGCAAGTATGATGCCAACGAGTAAGGCTGTCTTACCCTTACACTGCTACTTCGCACACTTATTTACTTCATCAAAAATTGAATTACAGCCAGTATATTTACCTTATTTTTGCATCATTCCTTAAAATAAATACACAGGAAAGGAATTATAGAGAAACCGGTGTGTTCCTAACATTTTAATTTTTTTCTCTCACATAAATGTTTATGATGCATTTCCTGACGGCCATTACTTCTCACTATGCCAACAGCCAGTATGAAACACTCTGAAGGATCTAACATTTTCACCATGATCATTGGCTTCTGTTTCAAGCCATAGTAAGCCCAGTCTTCAGTTTATTACAAAAAACACTCAGTGGATTAAATAAGCCATCACTGACTGAACTCATAGAACTTGTATAGACTAAATACAACTTTCTAATTCTCACTGACAGACTGCTGTGCTTCCAACAAGTTTCACTAGTAATTATCTTATCTGTCAGCATTTGATTTACAAATGTTTTTCTGTTACCACATGGCTATTAGTACTGTAGGTTACTAGAGATCTTGTTTTACATTTATTGAATTAAACTTGGTAGTTTTACTGCTAATACCAATGGTAACAAATGCAATTTACATAGTTTGATTTATTCATTTTACAAGCCTTCCCAAAGGCAGGATATACAGGAGATAAATGTTTCTTGTGTTTTGTATATGATCCTGTTAATTACATTCTATTTAGATGTTTATTTTTTATGTTGGTATTTCTGGTATCATCAAGAAAATAATCCCTCACCGATCTGATCCTTCTCCACCTGCTGACCAGTGGCTGCAGAATTATGTAAAACTGGCCCAAAATGTGATTTTGCATTGCCCTGTAAAAATCAGCTTTCCAGCAGGATTTGAAAATGTTCATCACCTGGACTGTGGCTGGCTCCGATATTTGGGGCCCTTTTCTTCCTTCTCTCCCTTACCGGCACTCGCATGGGGGTTGGGTTTGAGGTGTTGCCTGAAGGCTGACTCCGAGCCTATTATCTCTAAGCCCTTCACAGAGTCAACTGGTGGGCTGTGTCTAGGGAGGGCTGAGGTGTGGAGTTGTTGGTGATTGGGGAGGGAGGAGGATTGTGGTGGAATACTGTGAGACCAGTTTTGGAACAACGATTATATCTGGACTCCTAGAAGGTTACTCATCTGAATCGTATTGGAGCCGGGAATCTTAACTTGATCTGAACTGGATAATCGGATTATAATCTGGTTTGACTTTCTCCCTCAATTCTTTACTGTTTTTGACCAGAGTACTTTTATTGTTATGGACAATGAAAGTGCCTAAAGTTTAGACTTGGACAGTGAGAGTGTCAAAGTGTTACAATTTTTTAACATTTTTTCCCTAACAAATGTGAGCGGTATTGTTTGGGAAATATAATCTGTTTATCTTCTGGGGAGGTGAGAGCTCCCTAGATAGAGATAAATTTTGGTTCTGGACTATTTTTCTGCTGCTCTTAAGCTGTTGCACCCTGCTTTAAATAGTTTGTTTTATTTTGGGTTGGGGGTGATATTTGTTATAGGTTGTGTTGTTTGTATGGTTATATCTTATTTGGTTTGGGTTCTTTATTTTAGGGAAAATGTGTTGGCGGGGTTGATGGTTAGGCATTATTCCCACTCCAGGCTGAGGGATCTTCCCCCTTTTTATTGTCCCCCTTTATCCCTGGAGGTGTATAGACGGTGTAGGGGATTGGGAATAGCTAGGAGGGTTAGGGTGGGGGCTCGGCCTGTTGGGGGAATGGAGAGGAATGGACAGATTGGGATTGTGGAGACAAGGAGACGCCCTGGGGCAAAATGGGTCCAGAAAAGGGGGTTCTCCCTGTCTGGTTCCCATACCCAAGGGTTCTACTTACTGCAGATGGGAAACTCAGTCTCCCCCAGCTGCTCATCGAACTCAGGCGGTGTTATGCAATGCCAGGTCTATTAAAAACAAGACCGCTATAATTGCAGATCTTGTTAATGCACCTGACCTGGCTTGCATCACCGAGACCTGGTTAGATGAAAATGCTGGCCCAATTTTGGCTTCAGCTGTTCCACCCGGGTACTCGGTGCTACACCGCCCGAGGATTGATCGTAGGGGTGGGGGTGTGGCCCTGTGTTTTAAATCAGAACTGAACCAGAGGGAAATTCCAGTGGGAGCTACCAACTCCTTTGAATGTATCATGGGTGAGGTTGTGGGGGTGCAGGATTCTTCTCATCTACTGTCCACCAGGAGATGGGAATGTTTTCCTATTGGAAGTTGCGGACTTCATTGCCCACCTAACATTGGGACCCCATAGATGGCTGATCCTTGGGGATTTCAATGTTTGGGTCGATGATGAACTCTCACAGTTTGAACAGGACTTCCTCCAGTTAATGAGCTCACTGTGCCTCACACAGGTTGTTTCCTCCTCGACCCACATTGGTGGTCATTCATTGGACTTAGTGTTTCTCCTCGGGATGGAGATATCCGACTTGGTGGTGGAACCAGATGGGTGGTGGGACCATCATATCATCAACTTCAGTTTTGAGGCCCCCCCCAAGAGGCCTGCCCCTATTGAGATGGTCCAGTACCGCACCAAGAGCGGTGTATCCCCGGATGGTCTGATGGCGGTGCTGGACCTATCGGGCATGCCGAGGGAATGCATGGATCCAGCGGATTTGGTACTTGCCTATAATAAAGCAGTGACAAAGGCCCTGGATTCAATTGCTCCTGTTCATGTTTGCCCACTCTCCTGTCACCCTAGGTCTCCATGGTTTGATGAGGACCTGAAGGAGTTGAGGAGAGTTGGATGAAGGCTAGAGAGGAGATGGCTAAGGTCCAGCCTGGTGTGTGACAGGCTTAGTTTGATGGATCATTATTTGGTCTATCTATCAACAATTTCCCATAAGAAGACAGAATTCCTGTCCAGGGAAATTGCTGTTGTGCAGAATCGACCAGCTCAGCCTTTCTGGATTGTGGACAGACTGTGCAATCCACTCTGTCTTCAGCCCAGAAATGCTTTTACACAAGAGCAGTATGAGGAGTTTGCTCAATTCTTCGCAGATAAGGTTGCCACGATCAGGTTCGATATCTGCCTGACCCTCTCTCTGGGGAGGAGCACTGGTCAGCAGGAGATGTCGGACTCCCGGTTTGAGTGGTGCAACTTTGGCCAGCCTACAATCAATGATATTGTGATGGTTATCCAGACTTTACGTCCTACCAACTGTAGTTTGGATCCGGGCCCCACGCTCTTGCTTGTAGGCTGCGTTGATGTTATCATCCCGGTCCTTGCTGAGATAGTCTGGTTATCCTTGGAGAGGGGAATTTTTCCAACTTCCCTTAAGGAAGCCGTAGTTAGGCCTCATCTTATAAAGCCCTCCTTGGATCCCGACTGTTTAGCAAACTACAGGCCGGTCTCTAACCTTCCTTTTTTGGGTAAGGTTATTGAGAAGGTGGTGGCTTTACAGCTGGAAGACCATTTGACCAGCCACAATATTTATGATTCTCTCCAGTCCGGTTTCAGGAAGAGACATAGTACTGAGATTGCTCTTGTTTGGGCACTAAATGACCTCCTCATAGCGAGAGATCGAAGGGTCTGTTACATCTTGGTCCTTCTGGATCTCTCTGCAGCATTTGATACTGTGGACCATGGTGTGCTGTTGGATCACCTGCGGCTTATCTGTGGACTTTTAGGGGTAGTCCTAAGATGGTTTCGATCTTACCTCATGGGTAGGATCTCAGAGAGTGGTGTCAGGGGTTTCTGCCTCAGCTGCATTCTCCATGCCCAGTGGGATATCGCAGGGATCCATTTTAGCGCCCATGTTGTTTGCAGTGACTATGCTGTCATTGGGAGCAATTATTAGATGTTATGGCTTGAGTTTTCACTGCTATGCAGATGATACTCAGCTATATATGTCTTTTGTCCCTGAACAAGTCATTGCTGTCTCAATGCTCAACAGCTGTCTGACTGAAATTCAGGCCTGGATGAATGTGAGCTGGCTAAGGTTGAACCCTGATAAAACTGAGGTGTTGGTTGAGAACCCGGGTCATCATGAGGTGAGTATTCTGGCAGGTTCACCTTCAGGTTTATGGCTTAGAGGTGTCCAGCTAGCTACCTCCGACCGGGTGCGTAACCTGGGTGTTATGTTTGATGGCTGCTTGACCCTGAAGTCACAGGTATCAGTAGTTGTTAAAACGTCTTTTTACCATCTGAGAAATATTGCCCGGGTGAATTATCTGGTTCCTCCAGATGATCTTCCAACGCTGGTTCATGCCTTCGTTTCCTCCTGTCTTGACTACTGCAATGCCCTTTACCTAGGGCTGTCAGGAGTTGATATCTGCCGCTTGCAGCTGGTGCAGAATGCAGCAGCCAGGCTTTTGACTGGTGCATCAAGACCCAGTCATATAATGCCTGTGATCCGTGGTCTGCACTGGCTGCCGATACAGTGGTGGGTCACCTTTAAGGTTGCTTTGTTAACCTATAAGGCCCTACATGAACAGGGACCGAGTTACCTGAAAGATCTCCTTTGTCCCTACCATCCCCTCCATCCTCTCCGATCCTCCGATGAGGGATTGCTAGAGGTTCCCAGGGTACATCTGCAAACATCTGGAGCAAGGGCATTTAGCTTTGCTGCTCCATCCCTGTGGAACTCTCTACCTCATCAGGTTTGAGATTGCCTAACTGTCCAGAGTTTTAAAACTGCTTTAAAAATCTATCTTTTTAGCCTGGCTTTTGCTGATTGAGGTTCTGTTTTGTTATGTCGCCATTATATTGTCATTTGTTGAGTTATATGTTTTTGTAATCATTTATTTTATTTTATGTATTTATTGTACAGACGCCTTGGTTTTAGAAAGGTGCCTCTTATATATAAAATTGATTTGATTTGATTCATGATGGGGTGTCATAAGAAGGCTAAGTTGAAAGTTTGGGGTCACAATATAATTGTACATTGACATTTTTCTATGCTTGCCCATAACTTTGGTAATTTTAAGTATTTTGATCCCAAATTTTCAGTATAGCTATTCTTTCACACAATCTGAATGTGACAGCTTTCAGTTTTCAAATCCTGGCAAAAACGTATTTTCATACCTGAGTGGAATGACATTTTGGTGGCATGGAATGAGGTATCGGTTTCAGATGGAATTTGAAAATACTCAGCTACTAGGTTCATGAGGTGGGGTAATAGGAAGGCTGTGCTGAGAAAATTTGGTACACTGATCAGGTGAAATGCCTAGGTTATGGGTGAACATTAGATTATTTCAATGCTCACTCACAACTTCACAAAATTTCAATATTTTAACTATAATCTTTCAACATAGCCATTTTACCACACCACCTATAAATATGACAGGTGTCTTTTTCTTAAATTTTGGATGAGATGTGTTTTCACGCTTGCAGTGTGAAATTACATTTTGGCTAATAAACAATAAATGCTGCATATCATCTTTATAAGGGCAGTCATAAAATGACTATCTTGAAAACATGGGGATCAAATTAAAAAAATGCTGCATTGTTAAGAAACTTTGGGTGTTGTTTCAGTCTTGACCCCAGCAGGTATGCTTTGTGATCTCCTGCTGGTGAGCTGACTTTGAGGGCAAGCACATGGGTGGCTAAGGGTGCAATGGACGGTGCTGTTATGTGAATCCCCAGTCATGGAATGAAACCAGCAGGGTTGTACGCATGGGCCCAAGTACCATATCATAAAGACTACTGTCCTCTAGGCATACAACCCTGCAGCTTTGCATCCATGGGTGGAAGAGGACCCTCTGCACTGGTTGACAAGCGGACTTTTTGCTCAAGTGGACTTCTCTGCAAAAAACTGTTAATGCATCAGTTAGGGGTCAAGTTAATACCACAAAAGTAGGGAAATGTGGTGTTAGGGTGTATATATATATATATATATATATATATATATATATATATATATAACACACACATATATGAGAGAGAGAGAGAGAGAGATTTAGGAGGCAGTATGGTGTAGTGATTTAAGGCTCTGAGCTGAAAACTAGAGGCGTGGGTTTGAATCCCACAACCCCACTTGCAATACTGTGTGACCCTGAGCAAGTCACTTAACTTCCTTGTGCTCCCAGGTCACACCTATAAACAAGCTTTCAGCTTAATGTGTCTCTTCTGGTAAAATAAATATATATATATATATATAGTATAGGGGCGCGGTCGTGCCCCATATATAGGGTTGAGTAGGCACTTTAATGTTAAACCTCAAATTTTGCATGTTAATAACTTTGCAACTGTTCAATGGATTTACACAAAATTTGTAATGTACAGTCTGATATGATAGATCTCCTGTTTTACCAAGTTGCGTTTCAGTCGGACGTATGGTTTTTGCGCAGTAAAGTGCCAAAAATGAACTTTTCGCCACTTTTGCATGTTTTTTTGCCTGTGGCTCTGCGCGGACACTGTGTGGGATATTGATCTGAAACATACAACGTATAAAGAGCGTGGGCCAAGGAACATGTCAACATTGGTTTGGAGAAAAAATATGAATCCATTCAAAAATTATTAAACTTTTAATTTCCCATTATATCCTATGGGAAAATTTATATGTATATTTTGTGAAAGAAGAATGGCAATCTGGACGTCTGGTCTTTTCTCACAGCTGGAGATTTTGCATGCTCACTGTTGACGATTTTCTCACAGCTAAAGATTTTGCTGTCTCACAGCTGAAACATTTTTAAAGGTGTAAAACTTTAGGATTGCATATCTCAGTAACTGTTTGGTCTTTTTACTTGGAATTTACAGGGTGTTGAGGGGATACCCTAGAGATATGAATTATGCTGTTTAAGTGTTGGGGAATTTATATAGGGGTGTGGTCACACCCCTATATTTAGGGTTGAGTAGTCACTTTAATGTTAAACCTCAAATTTTGCATGTTAACAACTTTGCAACTGTTTCACATATTTGCATGAAATTTGGAAAGCATAGTCTGGTATAGTAGATCTCTTGATATGCCATGTTGCATTTCAGGTGGACATATGGTTTTTGCACAGTGAAGCACTTTTAGGCACTTTAATGTTAACCCTCAGACTTTGCGCATTAATACCTTTGCAACTGTTCAACCGATTTGCATGGAATTTGGAGTGCAAGGTCTGGTATGGTGGATCTCTTGATTAACCAAGTTGCATTTCGGTCAGGCATATGGTTTTTGCACAGTGAAGTTCCAAAAAATGCTCTTTTTGTCACAGTTGTGCATTTTTTATTCATGGCGCTGTGTGGACACTGTGTGGTCAATTGGTCTGAAACTTGGAATGTAGAAAAAGCTTGAGCCAAGGAACATGCCTGCATTTGATTGGTGAAAAAAATATTAATCTGTTCAAATGTTATTACAATTTGAAGTTTCCATGATATCCTATGGGAAAATTTATATGCATATTTTGCAATGTCTATAGGAAAGATCAGATGTCCCTAGGGAAGACCAGACAGCCCAAATTGGGATGACAATATCTACAAAACAGTTTGGTCTTTTTACTTGAAATTTGCAGGGTGTTGAGGGGATGTCCTAGAGATGTGAATTATGCTGATCGGTGTTGGGGAACAAATTGTTTGCAAAGATATTCAATGACATAGTTGACATTTTTCTCATAGGATTACATTGTGTTCTGTGTCATGAATTTAGGCGCCGTTATGTCAAAAACGAAGCGAGATACAGACTTTTCTCTACTTACAGCTTAGATCACCTCTAGGTGATCTAAGCTACAGGAAAATGACTTGAAATCCTATAGTAAGCTTGCAGTGGAATTATTTTGTACGTTGCATGGTTCATGAGATATTGTTATATAACCGTCACAAGGGTTTAGAGTGCCTGTCCAGTGCTTTTAGGTGCCCATATCTCAAAAACGATGTGAGATATGGTATTGTTGGTGGTTGTCACATAATCTACTCACTGTCATGGTTACAATGACACTTGACTTTTTTCTCTAGCTGTTACAGTCCCCAAGACATGGACACATTACTGTTGCAAGCATTCGGTGGCCTATAGGACTGCTGTATGGTTCTGTAGCTATGCGTAAGTGGGAGCGGGCCTGCGATACCACAGATGCATATTGTGATACAGAAATGGACAAGTTGATGGGAGCATTGGGCCCTATCCCACCAATACATGTTTCTTAGTAGTTACTATAGGGGCGCAGTCACACCCCTATATTTAGGGTTGAGTAGGCACTTTAATGTTAAACCTCAAATTTTGCACATTAACAACTTTGCAACTGTTTAATGGATTTACACAAAATTTGGAATGCACAGTCTGGTATGGTAGGTCTCCTGTTTCACCAAGTTGCGTTTCAGTTGGAAGTATGATTTTTGCACAGTGAAGTGCCAAAAAATGCACTTTGCTGTGCTTTTTGCCCATGGAGCGGTATGGACACTGTGTGGGATATTGGTCTGAAACATAGGACATGGAAAGAGCTTGGGCCAAGGAACATGCCAGCATTGGTTTGGTGAAAAAATATTACTCCATTCAAAAGTTATTAAACGTTTAATTTCCCATTATATCCTATGGGAACATTTATATGTATATTTTGCGAAAGTAGAATAGAAACCTGGCCATCTCGTCTTTTCTCACAGCTGAAGATTTTGCTATCTCACCACTAAAACATTTTTAAAGGTGTAAAACTTTAGAATTGCAAATCTCATTAATGGTTTGGTCTTTTTACTTGAAATTTACAGGGTGTTGAGGGGATGCCCTAGAGATGTGAATTATGATGTTTAGGTGTTGGGGAATTGTTATAGGAGTGTGGTCACACCCCTATATTTATGGTTGAGTAGGCACTTTAAAGTTAAACCTCAAATTTTTCGTGTTAATAACTTTGCAACTGTTTAATGGATTTGCATGCAATTTGGAATGCACGGTCTGGTATGGTAGATCTCTTGATCTGCCAAGTTGCATTTCAGGTGGACATACAGTTTTTGCACAGTGAAGCACCAAAAAATGCACTTTTAGGCACTTTAATGTTAAACCTCAGATTTTGCATGTTAATAACTTTGCAACTGTTCAACAGATTTGCACAGAATTTGGAATCCTCAGTCTGGTATGGTGGATTTCTTGATCTACCAAGCTGCATTTTGGGCTGACATATGGTTTTTGTGCAGCAAAGTGCCAAAAAATGCTCTTTTTGTCACGGTTGTGCACTCTTTGTCTGTGGTGCTGCGTGGACACGGTGTGGTCTATTGGTCCGAAGCTTGGAATGTAGAAAAAGCTTGAGCCAAGGAACATGCCCACATTTGTTTTATGAAAAAAATATTAATTTGTTCAAAAGTTATTACAATTTGAAGTTACCATTACAGCCTTTGGGAAAATATATATGCATATTTTGCAATGTCCATGGGAAATACAAGATGTTCCTAGGGAAGACCAGATGGACCAAATTGGGTGGCCATATTTCCATAAGGGTTTGGTCTTTTTACTTGAAATTTGCAGAGTATTGAGGGGATGTCCTAGAGGTATAAATTATGCTGCTTAGGTGTTGGGGAATTAATTGGTTGCAGAGATATTCAATAACGTAGTTGACATTTTTCCCATAGGATTACATTGCAGTCTATGTCACGACTTTCGGCACCGTTATCTCAGAAATGAAGTGAGATACAGACTGTTCACTACTGTCAGCTTAGATCACCTTTAAGTGATCTAAGCTGCAGGAAAATGATTTGAAATCCTAGAGTAAACCTGGAGTGGAATTTGTTTTGTACATTGCACGGTTCATGAGATATTGTGAAATAACTGTCACAAGGGTTCAAAGAGTCCCTGTCCAGTGCTTTTCAGTGCCCATATCTCGGAAACGATGTTTATGGGTCCTGTCTTTCAATGCTGCATGAAGTACTCTCTGTCACGATTGCAATGACATTTGAATTTTTTTCTAGCTCTTATGCTTCGCAAGATATCTGCAAATTACTATTACAAGGGTTTGGTGGCCTATATGGCTGCAGTATGGCTCTGAAGCTTTGCATAAATGGGAGTACAGCTCAGAGGGACAGCACTCCCACAGATGCATATTGTTATGCAAAAACTGGTCAGTTGGTGGGGGCCTTGCGCTCCCACCAATACATGTTTTTACTAATTATGTTACACTTTTTCAAAAAGTAAGGACATTCATGGCAACAAACTACATTTAATGCATCATTTAGGGTTAAAGTGAAAAAAGTCAGGAAATGAAGCATTAGGGTTGAGTCCCTAAACCCCCTCACACCCGACACCCCATCCTCCACAGACTAACAGACGCTGGAGTGTGCCATTGGGGTCGTGAGGCCTAAATCTCACCCCATTCTCCTTTACTGTAGCATGTCACATGGAATGTGGTGAGAGTTTGGCCACACAACCCCAGTGGCTCACCTCGGTGTCTGTCAGTCTGTGGAAGATGGTGGTGCGGGGTGTGGGGGGGGGGATTCGGGGCTCAGCCCTAATGTTTAATTTCCTGTCTTTTTTCACTTTAACCCTAAATGATGCATTAAATGTAGTTTTTTGCCATGAAAAAACACAAAACTCTCTCTCTCTCTCTCTCTATATATATATATATATATATATATATATACAGTTATATATGTAGGCCCGGATATTCAAAGGGGTTGTGCATGGTGCAACAGAGTTGCTCTGGTGCAACCCCGCACCGCGCCCCACTGGGATATTCAAAGGGCTGCCAGGCACAGTGCAAATCCCAAAGCACCGGGGCACAATGGTAATGTAAGCGGCACAAATGCAGGGGGCATGGCCATGCATATGTGGCACATCTCAATATTCAGCCCGGGATGTGTGGTGCATATGCTGGCACAACCCTGCATTGTGCCACATAGGGGGGCTCAAAGTTGAGCCTGTGAAATGGTGGAACAACTCCTGGCCACCCACAGGCAGGCAGCTGTATTGCAGGGCACAACACAGCAGCTGTCAGCTGTGGGTGGCCATCCACCCACCCAGAACACTGTCCACAAGCACCCATATTGACCCTAGTGGTCTAGTGGTACCATCTCCATGATTGCCATGCAATGTGAAAGGCTACAGCCCCTGGTAGTCTAGTGGTACCCCCCTCCCTCCCAGTTCTGTGATCGCTGTGTAATAGTGACAAATACAGTCCCTGGTAGTCTAGTGGTATCCCCCGGCCCTAGCCCCAATCACTGGTAAAAGTCTGTAAAACATTCTCTGGTGATTCAGTGCGCCCCCCACCCCTCCCACACACAGGACTCTGCCCACTCCACCGCACCTGCCATCAGAGAGCGGGTTGTAACCTCGCTCATACCACACTCCAGCCACCCTCCAAATGACAGCATACAATATGGGTTATAAGCAACTACTGTATGCTGTCATTCAGCAGGCAGCCGGGCAGTATGTGGGTGGGTTGCAGCCCCCCCACCAATAACGGGGGGAGTGGTGTGGGCAAAGGGTCCTGTGTGAGTGGGAGGGGTGGGGGATGACACTAGATCATAAAGGAATGTTTTTATGGACTTTTACTGGTGATTGGGGTAAGGGGCAGGGTGGGGGTTACCACTAGACCACCAGGTACTGTGGTTGTCACTATTACACAGCAATCACGGAACTGGGAGTGAGGGGGGTACTACTAGACTATTAGGGACTGTAGTCTTTCATATTGCAAGGCATTCGGACAATGAGGGAGGGGGTAGCACTAAACTACCAGGGATTGTGTGATCCAAATGGATACCTGCAATCATGGTTATGGGGCGGGGGATGCCCCAGGACCCCCTCGGTCCAGACATCACAATGTCCAAGGTGCCACGCACAAGCTGCCTGGCTGCCCTGTGCAAGGCATGCATATGGGGCCATAATGACTTTCTAATGGCCCCGGCTGCACCATTCATATATTATGGCCTCATTTGCATGGCCTCTTCTGAGTATCGCGGGTGCTGTGCCCAGCACAACTGCATTTGCGCTGGCACATCTTTGTGCTTCTGATCTGTGCCTTGCACCAGCACAGTGCCACTGCGCCGTGTATAGTACATGCCATTTTCAATGGTGCTGTGCTATGGTGCATCACCATTGACTATCACCTGATGCAGGCCCCGGTGCATCCTGGCTGCACTGCACCCACACTTGCGCCATTGCCAGGTGCAGTCTGAATATCCAGGCCATAGTAAACTGTATAATACTGGTGCAGTCACACCAGTATAGTTAGGGTGAAACGGCACTTCTATGTTAAAGTCCAAATTTTGAGCTTAGTAACTTTAATGCCCTTCCATGAATTTGCATAAAATTTGCATGCATAATTGCTAGGGGTGGAACTCTTCACCTGCCACATCTCATAAAAATCAGTCAAGTTGTTTCTGAGATATGAAGTGTGCAAAAACAGAAAAATTAATTTTTTTAGCATTTCTTTGTTCACCCATATCTCACGAATGCCTTCATGTTGTGGTCTGACATTTTCAGCATAGAAAGCCTTTGGGTCACAGATGCGCCTTTTGAAGATATGGTGAAAAAATATTAATTAGTTTGAAAGTTAAGACATTTATTATTTTCCCATTGTTTCCTATGAGAAAATGTATATGTCAGGCATGAAAGATATATTTTTTGCACAGTAGGAGTATTGTACAAAAATAGCAGTTTATTTTCAATCAATATGACTCTTATGTGAAAAATACCAGCTTTTTTTGGTAAAGAATGCTAGTATTTTTAGCACCATTCACAGTCCTATGATTGATTTAGCTGTGTTGCAGCCTCCATCTTGTACCTATGTACAAAAATGGCAGTAAAACTATTGTAGCTAATAATAGACCAATTAGTCTTATGTCTATAATCTGCAAAATTATAGAAAGAATTCTGAAAGATGCTATATTAGAATATCTTAGAGATAAGGGGTTATTGGATAAAACTCAACATGGCATCACAGAAAGGAGAGGCTGTAATACTAATCTACTAAGCTTTTATAATATCGTTACAAGATTCCAGGACCAGAATGAACCTGTGGATGTAATTTTTTTTATTTTGAAAAAGCTTTTGACACTACCACATGTAGGTTTGATTGAGAAGCTTATCAAATTAAGGATTAAACCATCTATAACCAAATGGGTAACATCATGGCTTAGTAATCGGATGCAGAAAGTAAGCGGTAATGGTAATTTCTCCAAGAAAGGTAGAGTGACCAGCGGAGTACCCTAGGGATCTGTCCTGGGTCCATTACTGTTCAACTTGTATGCATATGATCTTCAGGTATCCAGTAGTAATAAGCTATTAAAGTTTGCTGACAATCTTAAATTTGTGGGGTCAGTACACACAAAGGCAAACAGAGTAAGATTAAAGACGTCAAGAAAATTGTGCAATGGGATGATCAGAACGGTATGCAGTTTAGTCTTAATAAATATGTGGTGATGCACTGTGGTAAGAATAATATAAAACAAGACTATTGGATTCATAATCATAAACTACAAACAGCTGATTAAGTGAGAGACCTAGAGATATTGATTACTAATAGTATAAGTGACACTCACTGCAGACACCAAGCAAGAAAACTAAACCACCTAACTCCCTGTGTTAAAAGATATTTTACAATTAATCAGAAGCTATTATGTTGCCATTGTATGAAAATGTATTTGCGTCCACATCTCAATTATTGCTCCCAAATTTGGAGTCTTTGGTTAAAGAAAAACATTAGTATACAGTAAAGGGCACAAAGGAGATTTACCAAGCATAGCTCAAAGCTTACGAACACTGATTATTCAAACAAGCTAAACAGTTCCATGTCAATCGATCAAAGTTTACTGGGCTAAAGCAGTACCAGTGATGTGCTATGAGTGAGTGCAAATAAGGTGAATACAGGCTGAATGTAAGCAAATACCATGACCGCCCATATGAGTGACAGTTATTTGAGTGACTACAAAGTAATGCAATTGCTAATTAAGGTGATTTTCCCAACAGGCACATCTAAGATACATAAATATTTATATGCAATACCATGAAGATAATCAGTCAAGCTCTACTCACCATAATCTCGCACCACCTAAACAAGTCACTCTGTCAAATCTCTGTACTACCTCCTGCCGCTGCCATCAGCTGCCCCCAATACTATCTGTTCCATACAGACAGCAACAATTCTTTCTTCTTCCATAATACAGTTGAAGAATTTCCAAATGTTGGGGTGTGTAGCAGCAAGGTGGTTTTTAACACCTCAATGCCATCCCTAGATGGCATTATTTGTACGTGCAAGATCAGTATGTACTCTTCCATAACAGTTTCATGTTCTGATGGCATACATGGGTCTGCACCTTATTTATTTGTACAATCAGATTTACAACCTTTGAGCCAGAGGCTTGTTTACAAAGCTACCTTGTCACAGAGAGGACATACAGTATAATACATTTACAGAAAGTCAAGACATTGAATGACATAGAATTACACAGTTGTTTTATACAATGAGCAACTAGAGACGTTTCAGGTGATAAAATTTAGCACATGTAGATACCAACAGAAGGTCAGGATGCCATTGGGGGACTTGGGGACTGGGGAGGTGAGGTGACGGTTCAGTCCAGCAGTCATTGTCTGGTGCAAAAAGATAGCAGCAGAGTGCTAATTAGAGACAAGTGCAACTGAGGGTATTAAGCAGTTGGTTATGAAGGGTGGATTTGAAGGCGGCAATTTGGGGGTCATTGGAGATGGTTGCAGGGAAGGAGTTAAACCAGGATGGGGCTCAGTAGCAGAATGACTTCTGAGCCTGTGTGGTCCTAATTCTAGGAATCAAAAGAGTAGACTTGCTGGCAGTTCGGGTTGAGACAGTGGACGGGGTATGGAGGATGGTGGCAGTCACCCCAGAAGGGGAGAGCCCAAGCAGAATTTTCGTAGTTAGAAGGCAGGTTTGATAGTGGAATCGTTCATCAAGGTTAAGGAGATTGGCCTTGTCATAGAGTTGGCATGTGTGAGTGAGCCTGGGGGCCCCAGTTATTTGTCTCCATGCCTTGTTTAGAGTGAGGTTAATCTTGTCGAGGGCAGTGGTGTCAGCAGCACCATATACCGGCGTGCCATAATCCATAAGGGACAGCACTGAGGATGTATTGGCAAGTCGGAGGGCATTGGGTGGGAGGCAGTCCTTGTGGTGGTAGAGGATGCCAAGTCAAGTGTTAGTGGCAGATGCAAGGGCATTAATGTGGGCATGAATGGTGAAGGCTGAGTCGAAGGTGACCCCAAGGTATTTGTAGGAGTAGACCTGTTCAAGTGGTTGTAGGGTGCTAGGGAGGATGAGGAGTGGGTTGTTGCGAGCTTTGTTTTGGGGGTGGGTGAAGAGCATTGTCTTGTTTTTTTTGAGATTAATGATGAGTCTACACTCCCTAAACCAGGTTTCGGCATCATTAAAGGAGTGTTGGAGAGAGTCCTGGAGAGAGGTAGGGTTACAGTGGGTGGAAAAAATGATGGCATCATTGGCATACATAAGAATATTGCCAGAGCAGGCACTAGGCAGGGTGTTTGCATAGAGACTAAAAAGTAGGGGACCCAGGATGGAGCCCTGTGGTACCCCAGAGTGGATGGGACAGGTTTCCGAGAGTATCCCATTGATTTTGACACACTGGGAATGAGCTGCTAGGTAGCTCAAGCACCAGGTGAGGGGCCCAGCAGAGAAACCAGAGTGGCAGAGGGCATCTAGTACAAGGGGGTGGGAGACAGTGTCGAAGGCCTTAGAGAAGTTAATGAACACTGCACCAGCTAGGGAGCTGGTGTCCAGGGAGGAGTGCAGGAAGTTGGAAAATTCGATTAACACAGTACCAGTGCTGTGACCAGCACGGAAGCCATGCTGCTTAGGGCACAAGATGTTATACTTAACCAGATATTCAGTGATTTGATTGGCCACCACTTTTTCTAGGGCTTTGGAGGGGGGGGAAGGATGGAGATTGGTCGATAATTGCTAGGGGAGGACCTGCCACCCCCTTTATGAATAAGCATGACTATAGCTGTTTTCTACACAGCGGGGAATTGCCCCAGACAGAGGGACTGGTTAAGTATACTGGTGAGCGGGACAAGGACTTCATCCAGGCCCAGACAGAGTATTTTGGAGTCCAGGGAATCACTGCTAGGACTGCTGCTTTTTAATGCTTTAAGTAGGAGAGGTCTGGCTTCCTGGGCAGTTATCTTGCATAGATAGAACCAGGGGCACTGTAGAACCGGGGATGGTAGGTCAGGGGTTGGATCGAAGAAGTTACTAGGGAGGACAGAGCTGAGGTCCGTAAAGGATGAGTTAAGGCTGCTGGAAATGCAGGCTGGGTCAGTGGAGGTAAAGCCTTCAACAGTGAGCTGGGATGGGGGGGGAGCGAGGTTTCCCATTTAGCTCTTTAATATTGTCCCAGAATGTCCGGGCAGCCCCACCAGATGAGGTGAGGGTGGGCTGGTAGTGGTATGCCTTGGCTTTATGGATGGTCCAGGTGCACCTGTTCTGTGCAGCATTGTATGCCTGTCTGTCAGCTGCCTGGCCCGTTTCAGTGGCTAGGTGACAGAGGTTATCCCTATTTCTAAGCATTTGGAGTAGGGCGGGGTAACACATGGTGCATTAAGTTTTTTGGAATGGAATTTGGTGAGGGGTACAAAGAGGTCACAGGCCTTATTAAAGGCTTGTGAGAAGAGGGCGAGGGCAGCATCAGAGTCAGGTGCATGATGGATGGGGGATCAATTAATCTGAGTGAGGTACTGTTTGAGTTTAATCAGCCATCCTGGGTGAAAGCACCTATGGAGCATGGTTTGGGTTACAGGTTTGGGGGTAGGGGCAGACCAGAGGAATATGACAGGGGAGTGGTCACTTAGGGTGTCAGGGAGGACCTGAATGTCCTGAATTTTCTCAGGGCGGTTGGTGATAATGACGTCCAGGAGGGTGCAAGTTCCTCTAGTTGGGTTAATTCTAGTGTGTTGGGATACAAGTTGTGTTAGGTCTTGGGTAGCGAAGGTGTCCTTTATTGGGGAAGTGGAGGGGCTGAGCCAGTTCACGTTGAGGTCCCCCACTAGGACTTGATCAGCCTTATGGGGAGCGTTGCGAGGTAATCCATAAGAGATTTCAACGCTGGGTTCTGGTACCTTGGGGAAATGTAGGAGACTGTGAGATAGAGTAGGCGCCTGGAGGGCTCAGGGGTGAGTTTGATGGTAAGGGCCTGGGCACCATTCACGAGCATGGAGGTAGGGAGCACCTGGCCAATGATGGTGTCATGAATATAAATTGTATAACCACCCCAGCATTTACCTGCTCGATCCTCCCGGTATAGGGTATAGCCTGGGAGGGAGACAAAGGAGTCAGGGGTGGACTTGGACAGCCAGGTTTCAACTAGGGCTATGATGTCAGGTTGATGTTGCATGATCCAGCACTGGAGGTGTACAAATGTTTTCAGCAGGCTGCATACATTCAAAGAGGCAATGCTGAATTCAGGGGACCTAGTAGGTGGACTGGGAGGGTCCAGGCCTGGTTAGGGTGTATATTACCAGATAGGAGTAGTATAAAAAACAAGGTTCTGACCATGGGGCGAAGCATGTTAACTTTTTGGGGGGGTGCTGAGATGAGGAGGAGGCCATAGTGGAATAAGGGATGGGCAGGGTTCGAAGGGTCGGGAAGGCAAGGATGAGGTGAGACCACCGGGAGCTATGGTTGGCAGTGGGGGGAGTAGCTAGGGGGTGGGTGTTGGGGTCCAGGGTATGTGAACAGTGTGTGGGGGTTGGGCTAGGCTGTAGAGTAGTGGGGGTGCAGTCACATATGGGCTTGGGGTGAGGTCAGGCTGATGGTAGGTGGGTACTAGCATGGTTATGAGGGACAGACATTTGAGGAGGATGTGAACAAACATGGCGCCTAGGTAGCAGTAGCAGCAGATGGTATAAGTATTTAGTCTACACGTCAGAAAGCATGGATGCCACTTTGGAGTAGTGGTAGAGACACGGACTTGGGTGCAGGGTTCAAGACCCCTCTGGGGCAGGAGACCTAGGAACTGGGTGAGGTAGGGCTCCAGATGCTTGGGGGGGCTTTGAGAAACAGGATTAGAGGCAGAAGAGGAGCTGGAAATAGTGACTCCTAGTGGTCACTGAGGGTAGAAAAAAGGCCTGGGTGGGATCTGGGGATTGGGTGTGGGGGGGGGGTGAGTGGATGGGGCTAGTCAGGAGGTTGTGAATTGAGGAATCAGATAAGTGCTGTATAATGGGACTCAATTGGGGGTTTCATCTTAGGTTGGTATCTCAGACAATTTTAGGAATTTTTGCATCAGAATTTCAACCTGGGACCCCACCTCGTGAACATTGGAACTGTTGCTTCATTTCTCAGTCCTGGGTGGTGATTTTGCAGTTGCTGCGTAGAATCACCTTTCAGGACTGAGAAATGAAATGACAGTACCACCATTCATGAGGTGAGGTCCCAAGAAGCCCATGTTGCAAATTTGGAAAAACAATTCCAAAAAATGACTGCATTACAAGTGTGCGTTGCGCAGTTTCTACACAGGCTGATAACACTGCCAATTTGTCATTTTGCATGTCCTGCTGGAAACATGTTGTCACATCTGTGGTACAGAATGGTGTGGCTGCTGAGTGAAATCATGTTTTGGGAATGGAAAATGAAGCAACAGTGCAACTGTTTATGAGGAGGGGTCCCAAAAAAGCCCATGTTGCAAATTTTGGTGAAAAAATTCCCCAAAATGTCTACATTCTGAGCTTGAGTTGTGCAGTCCCTATGCACACTCATAACTTTTCCAATTTTTAATATTTTCACTTCAGATTTTCAACACTGCCATTTTTTTCACACCTCATTACGAATAGTAAAGCTGCCAATTTGCATATCCTGCCCGAAATGTGTTTTTGTACCTGTGGCACAGAATGGTGCGATTGCTGAGCGATATCAACTTTTGGGATGGACTAACAAAATCAAAATTGCACTGTTCATGAGGAAGGTCCAAGATGACAACATTGAAAATTTGTTGAAAAAAATAAACAAAAAAATAATCCGGTTATGAGTGTGCATTGCACGTTTCTATGCATGCTTGTAAATGTGTCAATTTTTCATATTTTCACTCCTACATTTTAACATTGTCATTATGGACACCATTGTAATATCTGCACAGAAACATAGAAACATAGACATTGACAACAGATAAGGACTGCATGGCCCACCTAGTCTGCCCATTTCTCTACTTACGGGTTAAGCTGCAGATCCTAGTTAACCAACAGCCCATTTCTTCCTGCCCCCACAAAAATTGCTTTATGTCTGTTCCATGCATTTTTGAATTCTCCCACAGTTTTAGACCCCACAACCTCCTCAGGAAGGCTGTTCCATGTGGCCACCACCCTCTCTGTGAAAAAATACTTCCTCACATTGCCCCTGAGCCATCCCACCTCTATCTTCAGATTGTGTCCCCTTGTTCTTGCACATCTCTTTTTCTGAAATATGGTACCATCTTGGACTTTGTTGACATCACTGAGGTACTTAAAAGTTTCTATCATGTCACCCCTCTCCATCCTTTCCTCAAGGGTATACATATTAAGCTCATTTAGTCTCTCCTCATATGGCTTCTCTTGCAGATCATGCACCATTTTAGTTGCCATCCTCTGGACTGCCTCCATCCTGTCTATGCCCTTGCGGAGATGGGGTCTCCAGAACGGGACGCAGTACCCCAGATGGGGTCTCACCAACTGTCTGTACAGAGAGATGACCTGGGACTGTCTAGAACAGCATGCCCTGAAAGCCCATTGGCCCACACTGTGGAACAATGGGCTTACAGCACATACTGTACCTGTCATTCAGCGGGTGGCTGGGCGGCATGTGGGTGGGTTGCAGCACCTCGCCAATGATGGAGGGGAGCAGGGTGGGCAAGGGGTACTGTGTGGGTGGGAGGGGTGGGGCTGCCACTGGATCATTAGGAAGGTTTTAATGGTGATGTACCATGATCGGGGCTGGGGGCAGGGGGGAATCACTCTACTACCAGGGAATGAATTATTGTACATTTACCGTTGATCGGGGAATCGGGAGGAAGGGGTACCACTAGACTACCAGGGAGATGTGGGTGCTTGTGAATGGTGTTCTGGGTGGGCTGGTGGCCACCCATAGCTGGCAGCTGCTGTGTTGCACCCTGAAATACAGCAGCCCACCTGTGAATGGCCAGGAGTTGTTCCACCAATTCACGGTCTTAACTTTGAGCCCCCCTATGTAGCACAATGCAGGGTTGTGCCAGCATATGTACCGCACATCCAGGGCTGAATATCAGGATGTGCCGCATATGCATGGGCACGCCCCCTGCATCGACGCTGCATACATTAACATTGCACCCCAGCGCATTGGGATTTCTACTGTGCTAGGCAGCCTTTTCAATATCTCACCTTTGGTGCATTGCGGGGTGCACTGGTGCAACTCTGTTGTGCCATGTGCAACCCATTTGACAATCTGGACCATGATGCACAGATTGTGGAATATGGAAAATATTGTCACTCCTGCAGAGTGAGCTGTGAATACAGAGCTCATATAGAAACATAGACTTTGATGGCAGATAAGGACCTCTTGGCCCACCTAGTCTGCCCATTTCTCTACCTCCTGGATAAGCTGCAGATCCTAGTTAACCAACAGCCTATTTCTTCCTACCCCCCTCAGGAGTGAGAATATTTTTCATATTCCACTCCTGTCCATCATGTATCCCATACAATATATACATATATATATATATATACACATACATATATACACATACGTACACACACACATATATATATATATATATATATATATATATATATACACTGTATATATACATACATACATACACATGCATATACATATACATTCATTGCACAAAACTTTGTTAATGCATCACTTAGGATTGATAGCACAGCATCAAAAGTGTGGAAATTCTACATTAGGGTAACCACCACTACCACCCCACCAACACCCCTTCCAACTGCCACACACCAACAGGCTTTGGGGTGTGCCATGAGGTTGTCAGACTCAACTCTCACCCCATTCCATGTGTAAACATGCTGACATGGTACAGTATAGGAGAATGTGATGAAAGGCTTTGATGACCCACATGTTTTGCAATGAATTTCCCTTCTTTTTGAGAAAGTGGAATGTAACTGGTAACTGGTATGTGTTTGTGGGAGAGCAGGACCTCTGGGCCCTGCACTCCCCTGACACTTCCCACTTTGTTTCCTAATGGTACGCATATGTTGGAGCGTGGGCCATTTGGGCCCTATGCTCCCAGATAAACATAAATAAGGAGCCATACAGCAGTCCCATAATACTGAAAAGGAACCACTGTAACACTTATTTGGCAATATCTCAGTAACCATGACAACTATGGAAAAAAATTCCACTATAGTTATAATCATGATTTTGAATCCTCCACACAGGCTTAGTCAAGTAGATTAAGATACAGGTAACGAAAAATCTGTGTTTCGAACAGTTTTCAAGATACAGACACTGAAAGGTGTCATGTGCGCTGCTGTTATTCTCTGAGTAATTTCTCAACTTCAGAACACTGTAACTATGGGCCCATTGAATGTTTTGGGATCAAACCACCGAAAGGCAGATCTGTGGAACCAAGACTTGACACCCTGCAAATTTCAGCCCAACAGCATCATCCACCTTGGCACAATGAATAGACAAATAAAACACATCGGACAATGTTTCTCAGAATTGTTTTAGCAAAAACAAAAATGTTTTTATGACACCCCAATACCTTATAATGAAATGTTTTCGAGCACAAAAATATGGCGTCAAGCTACCTTTATTTTTGTGTGAGGTCATTACTGTGCACACAAAAATTTTTTTCACAAAAACAAAATGGTAAAATGGTTGGACAATTTTGGAAAACATATTTCCAGGGTACCTGCACAAAAACTGATGCCATGGTCATGTTCCTCAGGCCCTAATTAGGTAAGCACAAGCGTTGGTGTTTACCAAGGGTCATGATTTTTCGATTTATACTTTTTTTGTCTCCCACTACTGAAAACAAGATGATGGAGGCACAAAAATAAAAATCCAGATCACAAAAACAAAAATGTTGTCATGAATGTTTTCACAATGCACATATAAATTTTCGCATAGGCTAAAATGAGACATGAAAAACTTGCATAACTTCTGAATGGATTAATATTTTTTCACCAAATCTTCAAAAGGCACCACTTTGACCCAGACCTCATATGCACATGCACATCTGAATCCAAACGGATGCATCTTTCAGTGTGTTACGCCTGATGAATAAATGCACAAAAGTTGAGGATTTTTCACATTTGACATTCCACAGCTCTGCAAGCATAAATCCAAACATAACATAATGTTCCAGATCCAGAGATCTATGGTTGGATGTTGCACATGAACAGTCTTGGGCAAATTGGACAAATAGTTGCAAGGTTATTAAAGTGCAAACTTTGGGGTTTAACATAGAAGTGTTCTGCAAACCGTAACTATAGTGACACTAGTGTGCCACTATAATATCACAATAGTGCCCCTATAGTTAGGGTTGAAAAGCAGTTTCTATGTTAAATCTGGACATTTGCACTGTAATAACCTTGCATCCAATCAATGGATTTGCACACAATTTGGTACGTGTTGTTCTTCAGGGTAGATCTCTTGATGTGCTAAGCTTTGTTCCTTTCGGATATGTGTAATCTATGATCTGGATAGTGAAAAAAGTAAAAAAAAACCACCTTTTTGCAGTTTTTTCCTCATTGCCTTGTGGCCAGATGGTGTTGCATTTCTGCAAGATTTTTGTAGGGCATAAAGAACTTTGGTAGCAGAACAGACAGGGAAAAGTTGGTGCAATAATATTAATCTGTTGCAATGTTATTAATTTTTTCAGTTCACATATCCTATGGCAATCTTCTCAACATTCCAATCTTTAGGATAGTTTATCTTTTTTTTGATGATGGATTTGGTCTCATGAAAAAGGATTGAGTCTTATGAGAGCATTACTTTTTTGTGATAACACAAATCCTGTTTCATGAGAGAAAATTATTTTGTGATGAGCCACCATCCTGTTTTCCATTTTTTTTTGTTTGAAAACCCACAAAAATGTAGTTAAACAGATATACCAAGCCATGCATTTTATTCATCGTTTCTCCCTTACATGGATTCCACTGAAGTTGCATGGTAAAAGAACCTAGGAGGGTGTGTTTTTAAGTTTTTATATTCCTTTTTCGTGACTCACTAATTTCCTTTTTTCATGGAAACATTTTTATTGTGAGTCACGAAAGGAATATAAAAGCTTACAAAAAACACCCCCTGAGGTTTCTTTACCATAAAACTACTACAGAATCTATGTAAGGAAGCCCTAATTAACAAGATATGTGCCTTGGTGTATCTATTTAACTGCATCTGAATCCTTCCTGCCACCCTCTTGTCAGTATAAACAATTTTTCATATTTTCCCTGTGGCTGGTACCCCCACCCTCTGATCGCTGTCCCCATGATTATGTTAAATTTTCCTGGTGTCTAGTGGCCCCCCCACCCTCTTCTCAGCATCCCCCTGCTCCCTTTTGTATTTGATTTATTTATAAATTTGGACCCTGGGATGCCCAAGCCCAGTGTCAGATGAGCCCCAGCCATGCAGACAATTGCTTTAATAATGTGCTGACATTGGCAAGCCCAATTCCCATGTCAGCATTCAAACCCACGCTCCAGTAGTTTGGGATACTGGGGAGATAATCCCCAGTGTTTCAAAATCTTTATTTTTGTTTGTTCAGCTGAAAAATAGAAAACAGTCCCCCAATATTTCTATTAACCTGAAAAAAGAAAACAGTTCCTTATTGCCCCTGCTTCTGCCTCCCCCATCCTGACCCTTCTACTGAGCACTCCATCACCCCACATCCCCCTTATCCTATACTTATCACTGGAGGTTGATGGCTGTCATCTTCTGTGGACTGGGACATGTCTGCACTCTTCAAAGCCAAACCATGAACTGAGGAATAAAGGAAAGTACCATATAATTGCTGTCAATGTAATTTTGAAGTTAGGATAATAACTGCCATTTTCTGAGGAATTTTTACACCAGATTTTCAACATAGCCTTTTTGGGACCCCACCTCATGAACACTGTCACTCCAGGCTGAGGGGCCTGTGCCCCTTTGATAGTCCCCCATTGCAATCCAAGGTATATAGGTATTGTTGGGCCTTGGGTATTGAACGGAGGGACCGGGGGGGCTCTCGACCTGGGAGGAGGAGCGGGGTGGACAGATGGGGTGGTGAGGTTGAGGAGGCACCATGGGGTTAAATAGGTCCAGGAAAGGGGTCCTCCATGCCTGGCACCAATACCCAAGGGTTCTACTGATAGTGGGCAAGTTGTCTGCTCTTCCATGGCCTCTCATCCAACTCAGGTGGTGCTATGTAATGCCAGGTCAATAAAGAATAAGACAGCAATTAATGCTGATCTTGTTCAGTCATCTGACCTGGTTTGCATCACCAAGATCTGGCTGGATGAGAATGCTGGTCTGGTACTGGAGTCAGCAGTTCCGGCAGGGTACTTGGTGATACAACACCCAAGATTGGATTGAAGGGGTGGGGGTGTAGTCATCTGTTTTAAGACAGAACTGGTCCTTGTAAAGGGTTCTAGTGGGGACCACTAGATCCTTCAAGTGTATCATGGGAGCAGGTATGGACAGAGGATTCTTCTCATCTGCCATCCACCCAATGATGAGAACATTTTCCTGCAGGAAGTTGCAGACTTCATGGTCGATATGGTGTTGGAATCCTCCAGGTGGTCGGTCCTGGGGGGTTTTAATGCCTGGGTCGATGATGAAATCTCACATTTTGGTCAAAACTTCCTCCAACTGATGATTTTATTGGGCTTCACACAGGTGGTTACCTCTGCAACCCATATTCAGGGGCACTCCCTGGACCTGGTGTTCCTCCTGGGGATAAAGGTCACTGACTTGGTGGTGGAACCAGTTGGATAGTCAGACCATCACCCTATAAGATTTAGTTTCATGGCTCCCCCTGTGAGACCAGCCTCTTTGGAAATGGTGCGGTACTGCCCTTTGAGAGGTGTAACCCCAGAGGGTCTGTTGGCAGTGCTGGACCTATCAAGTTGGCCATTGGAGTGTTTGGATCCAGGAGACCTAATAGTGCACTATAATAATATGGTGCTGAGGGCCCTGGATTCCATAGCTCCTGTCTGAGTTTGCTCCCTCCCTTTCCGCCCTCAGTCCCCCTGGTTTGATGGGACTTTGATGGAGTTCAGGAGAGTGGGGTGAAGGTTGAAAGGTTGTTGGTGGAAATCTGGCCTGGAGGAGTTCAGACTTAGGTTGATCACTCATTATTAGGACTATCAATCAGAAATCTCCTGTAAGAAGGCAGAGTTCCTTTCCAGGGAGATAGCTGCAGCAAGGAATCAACTGGCTCAACTCTTTGAGACTGTGGACAGCTTGTACAATCCAGCCTGCCTTCGGGGCTTGAGAGCCTTTTCACAATCTAAGTGTGATGAGTTTGCTCGGTTCTTTGCTGATAAGGTGTCCTCAATCAGATTGGAGATCTGCTTAATGCATTCAAATGAGTATGGCAGTGGTTGATGCGAGGGCACAGACACCTGATCTGTCTGGACAGACTTAGACCAGCCAGCAATCACGGATATCATGAAGATTGTTTGAGGCTTGCGATCGACTTACTGTAGTTTGGATCCTGGTTCAACACACCTCTTTGTGGGGTGTATGGATGTTATCAGACTGGTCCTTACTGAGATAGTCTGGTGTTCACTGGATCAGAGGGTGTTTCTGGATCCCCTGAAGGAGGCTGCGGTGATACCCCTATTAAAGAAGCCTTCTTGTGACCCAGACTGTCTTGCGAACTACAGACCGGTCTCTAACCTGCCCTTTTTGGGCATGGTTATTGAGGAGGTAGTTGCATTGCAGCTTGAGAACTTTCTTGCCACCCATGAAGTCTATGATCCTCTCCAGTCCAGTTTCAGGAAGAGGCATAGTACTGAGACGGTATTAGCTTGAGTACTTAATGATCTCCTAATAGTGAGAGATCGGAGGAGTTGTTCGATCTTGGTCCTCCTTGACTTCTCTGCAACATTTGACACAGTGGATCATGGGGTGTTGCTGGGGTGTTGCTGGAATGCCTGCGGCTACTCTGTGGACTGTCAGGGACAGTCCTCAGATGGTTCCATTCTTTCCTCACATGCAGGACTCAGAGGGTGGTGTCAGGAATTTTTTCCTCAGCCTCCTTCGTCGTGCCTTGTGGGGTGCCGCAGGGTATAATGTGTACCTGAACAAAATAGTGCGATCTCGGTCTTTAACAACTGCCTCACTGAGATTCAGGACTGGATGAGTGCTAACTGGTTGAGACTGAATCTGGATAAGACTGAGGTGTTGGTGGTGGACCCAAGTCACCGTGTAGAGAAGTTGACTCCTGGGCAACTGTCTAGCCTTGTGTTAGGGGGTAAACAGTTGAGACCTTCTGAATGGGTGCAGAATCTGGGTGTAGTGCTTGATAATGAACTGACACTAAAAACACAGGTATCAGCAGTTGTCATGTCCTCATTTTATCATCTGAGGAACATCACCCAGATAAAGCACCTTGTTATGCACGATGACCTTCCTGTATTGGTTCACGCCTTGGTGTTCTCTCATCTTGATTATTGCAATGCTCTATACCTAGGGTTACCAAGGGTGGATCTCCATCACCTGCAGCTGGTGCAGAACACTGCGGCTAGGTTACATAGAAACATAGAAACATAGAATTTGACGGCAGATAAGGACCGCTTGGCCCACCCAGTCTGTCCATTTCCCTACCTACTGGATAAGCTGCAGATCCTAGTTAACCAGCAGCCTACTTCTTCCTACCCCCACCCCCCAGAATTGCCTTATGACAATCCCATGCATGCTTGAATTCCACCACTGATTTTGACTCCACAACCTCCTCCGGAAGGCCATTCCATGCATCCACAACCCTCTCTGTGAAAAAATACTTCCTTAAATTACCTCTGAGCCGCCCTCCCTCTATCTTCAAATTGTGCCCTCTTGTTCTTGCACACCTCTTTTTTTGAAAGATGCTACCCTCTTGGACTTTGTTGATTCCCTTGAGGTACTTGAAAGTTTCTATCATGTCCCCCCTCTCCCTCCTTTCCTCGAGGCTATACATATTAAGCTCCTTAAGTCTCTCTTCATATGTCCTCCGGTGCAGACCCTGCACCATTTTAGTTGCCCTCCTCTGGACAGCTTCCATCCTGGTTGTTGTTGACTGGGTTGTCAAGAACTTGCCATGTCATGTCTGTACTATGCGAACTGCACTGGCTGCCAGTGCATTGGAGGATCACCTTCAAGGTCACATTGCTGACCTATAAGTCCCTACACGGACAGGGACCGGGTTACTTGCAAGACCTCCTTTGCCCCTACTGCTCCCTCTGTCCACTCTGCTCCACTGACAAGGGATTGCTAGAGATTCCCAGGGTTCATCTTCAGACATCAGGTGCAAGGACTTTTTCTTTTGTAGCCTTGACCCTGTGGAACTCTCTACCTCGTCAGATTAGAGATTGCTTGTCCACTGAGACTTTTAAACCCTCATTAAAAACATATTTATTCAGTCTGGCTTTTGGGGATAATGTTTAGTTTTACTATTGCTGCCTTTTTATCTTTTTATATGTTTTACTGACTGAATGTTCGTTTTTTTATTACAATGTATATGCGCTTTGATTTTTGAAAAGAGCTTTATAAATAAAAGTTGATTGACTGATTGACTGAAAATTCCAGGCCAAAACTGCAAATATTGTGGCTACAATGTGATGAGGAAAATGAGGAAAAGTTGGCAAAAATTAGCACAAAAATGCATTTTTTCACTATGCGCTACACTAAATTCACAAATCCAGTCAAAACAAAACTAGGCACATCAAGAGATCTATCACCACGGAACAAAGCATACCAAGTTTCATGCAAACCTGTTGAACAGTTGCTAAGTAATTAAAGTGCAAAATTTTAACATTAAAGTGCCTTCTAACCCTACTGCAGAACTATAATACATACTGTATCTATAGCCATATATAACATACATATATATATATATATATATATATATATACATATACATACATTATAGTGATACAGTAGTGCCATTACAGTTAGGGTTGAGTAGCCACTTTAATGCAAATCCTCAACTTTTGCACCATAATAACTTTGCATTTGTACAATGGATTTGCCTGAAATTTTGCATGCGCTGCCTGGTTCCATAGGTCTCAGTATGTGACAAGTTTCGTTATGGTCAGATGTATGGTTGCACAGCTACAGAACACCAAAACACACAAAAAAACTGACTTTTTGCTTGTTTCTTTGTTCACGCCCACAGCCTGCATGGTTTGTCTATTAGGTCCGACAACTTCAGGGAAAATTAAGCCTTGGTCATCGATGTGCCTTTCAGAGATTTGGTAAAAAAATATTAAATTGTTCAAAAGTTATTCAAAAAACAAATGTCCCATTATAGTTAATGGGAAAAGTTAACAAAAATCATGAAACTTTCTCAAATGGCTATTTTTACTGTTGCAAATGGCCCTTTTACTTTTGTGTTTCAGCCATCTTGTTTTCAGTTAGTGACACAGAAAGATGCCTGGCATTTAAAATTGGGACCCTCTAGGTAAACACTGATTGTTGTTTCCTTGGTCAGATCCAGATGATGCTAGTCATGCCTTTTTGGGGGTTAAACCCCCACAAATACTTTTTCAAACTTTTTCCAAAATATACTTTCACAAAATACTTTTGCAAATGCTAAACTTCAGTGATTTTTTTTTGTGAAACTTGTGTGATTTGCAAAAGTATTTTGTGAAAGTATTGCCAAAATTACTGCAAATCTTTGCCACCCTCCTGCAACAAAACAGTTTGGGCTTTTGGCTGACATTTGCACGGTGGCAAGCCATGGTCCCACAGATGCGCCTCTTGGTGGTTTGGTGTGAAAACAGTACAGGGGTTCAAAGTTACAGCATTACGAAGTTCAGAAATTTTTCCATAGGATAACATTGTGACATCCGTGACACCTTTCAGGGCCTTATCTTGAAAACAGTTTGAGATACAGACTGTTCGTTGCAAAAGCTTTTAGTACCCACTAGTTTGGAAAGTCCTGAAGCCCATGGAATTCAAATTTGTTTCCTACCTTGTACGGTACCTGAGATATTTGCAATTTTCTATTCCAATTGCTCATTTTCATGTCCGAGGACCACTATTACCCCCACAGACTTCATACTCAAGACACTTTTTGCTGCCCCTATCTTGGACACAAGGCGTGATAAGGATTTGGTGGACTTCATGTTGCGGGAACTACACACTCTCATGATTACAACCTCACTTCAATTTTTTTACTGCCTCCTACGGTTCCCAAGATGTGGGCAAATTAATGTTACAAGGCTTCCTTGCCCTAAAGAGCTTCTGTATGACTCCATGCTTATGTGTACATGGGAGTGCATGTCAACTTGTTTGCATATAAAACAATGTGAGAGTTGGGACAAATGACCCCATGGCACACCTCAGCATCTAGATGGGCAGGTGGAGTGCTATATAACACAAATTGTGCATACCCCAATAATGCAGAGCATCATGGGAAGCATGTGCAAATGACCATGAATTAATTTGGACTGCTTAAACTTTAAGCAGAACTGCATGATGCCAGAAAGCCTCACAATACAGTCAGTAATGGCTGAGAACAGCAGACACAGATAGGGGTTATATATATATATATATATATATATATATATATATATATATATATGTATTAGAGGCAAAAACTCCATTTAATGCATCAGTTAGGGTTGTTCCACAGCAACAAAGTGAGGAAATTCGATTATTGGGGTTGAAACCCCCTTGGACCCCCAGCCCACCCCCACCGGCATTGGGTGCGCATTGGGGTCATTGGCCATAACTCTCACCCCATCACATGTGTAAAGAAGCAGAGGAATAGGAGAATGGGGTGAGAGTTAGGATCAAGACTCCAATGCGCACCCCAATGCTGGTTGGGGGTTGGGCTGGGGTCCAAGGGGGGTTTTCAACCCTAACACTGAATTTCCTCACTTTTGTCACTGTGGAACAACCCTAACTGATGCATTAAACTGAGTTTTTTGCCTCTAATTTCCCTTCTTTTTGAGAATGATAACGAGAAACAGTGAATGTAATGTGGCGGTGGAAGCGCGGGGCCTGCTCCCGCCATGTGATGTCATCTTCACACATAGTAACACAGTGCCCACAAATGCAAATGGTAATACACATGGTGACACAAAGCGAAACACAAAGATAAACAGTACTGAGAAATACTGAATGTAATACAGGGACGGGACCAGCGACGGGAGCATATTGTCTTCTTGTCACATAGTAACACAGTGCCCACAAACAGAAATGGTAATGCGCATAGTGCGACAAAGTGAAACACAAAGATAAACAGTACTGTAGACACAAATGGTTAAAATTACAGAAACAGAAGTGCAAATGAAAACGCAAAGGGTAACGCAGAAGGTGGCGTAGACAGGAAAAGTAAGTGAAACAGGTACAGAACCAGAAGCAGAAGCATTAAGGATAAGAGTTATGGAAACGCACACAATAGTTTTCCCCAAAAGCTGCATATAGAAAGACAGTTAGTACAAAGAATGTATGCAAAATAATGACTGTCGGAACAGAAAATGAAGACTTGGAATAGTAAATTGCTTATATCTCAGGAACCTTACGACATAGAAAAAAAAATGTAAAAGTCATATGAATTATCACTTTCCTGGCTAGTTTTGTACTTAGCCCCCAAGCATTTTTCTGACAAAAAGTCTGTATCTCGCACTGTTTCCAAGATACGGGCCCTGAAAGCGCGACGAATGCCGTAATGTTATCCTATGGGGAAAAAAGAGAAGTTTGGAGTGCTATAACTTTTCTTCCCTGTAATATTTTTTTCACCAAACCACTGAAAGGCACATCTGTGGGATGTTGGCTGTCTTCCCTCCAAATTTCAGCCCAAAAGACCAAACTGTTATTTTGCAGCAGGGCGCCAAAGGATTGCTGCAATGCATCTGACGCCGTAATGTTATCCTAAGGGAAAAAGGGTCAACTTTGGAGTGCCGTAACTTTGCCGCCTTGTAATATTTTTTCAACAAAACACTGAAAGCCACACCTGTGAGATGTCGGCTGCGTTCCCTCCACATTTCAGCCAAAAACGCCAAACTGTTCTTTTGCAGCGGGGTGCCAAAGAATTGCTGTAATTTTCCCACAGCCTAGAAAAGTACTGTCTCAATTTGCGAAAGCTTTCGCAAATTCATTTGACAGTGTCACAAGTGCAAAAGTACTTTGTGAAAGTAATTTTTCCAGAAATTTGAAAAACATATTTCTGGGCTGTTTTACCCCAAAATAAAGACATGACTAGCATCCTCAGGGTCGGACTAGGTGAATACAAAAAGAATTAGGTTGCTAAAGGGTCCCAAATTTAAATGCCAAGCATTTTTCTGATCACCAACTGAAAACAAAATGGCGGATTTGAGACAGTAAAATGGCCATTTGCGAAAGTAAAAACTGCATTTGCGAACTGTCGAACTTTTTGTTAACTTTTCCATTGACTTATAATGGGAACTTGTTTTTTGAATAACTTTTGAACCGTTTAATATTTTTTCACAAAATCTTCAAAAGGCACATCGGGGAAAATGGTCACACGTTCCATGAAGATTTCAGACCAGTTGTGCAAACTGCGCGACCTGTAGGTGTGACTGTAGAATTCCAAAAAAGCATAAACACTCACGCAGATCATAACTCTGCAGCAATATATCTGACTGGTACGAAACTTGGCAGATCCCTAGGCATATCAGCGTTGATCATGTATTCTAAATTTCAGGCAAATCTGTTAAACAGTTGCAAAGTTATTAAGGTGCAAAATTTTAGGTTTAACATGTAAATGGCTCCTCATCCCTAACTATGGTAGCACTACTGTGCTACTATAATATAATATATATATACATATATATATATATATATATATATATATATATATATATATATATATATATATGCACCACTGATAGTGACACAGTTACAGTGACAGTCAGTACAGCAACTACAGTGCTAGGTTGCTGTATAAATGGTCATTGGACCCAGGCACTGTATTTTGGTGATTTGCACCTCTTCCCAAATCAGCTCGACTGGAATTGATTATATAGAGTGGAGGGTGGGGGGGGGCACAGCCCCTGCATGGGGAGTTTGGGGTGAGAAGCACCCTGAAAAAAACAAGTTTCTAACTTGGAAATCATCTGCCAACTGCAAATGCAGTCAACATTACGGTTTCACTGTCCGGTCATTCGAAAAAACGTTTTGTTGAACACCAGTCATATATAGATAGATAGAAAGATAGATAGATAGATAGATAGATAGATAGATTATATGTATATATCCGTATGAATTCCCAACATTTAAATTTCCGACAACAACAATCCCATTACTGAAAGACTGACAATACAAATGCCTGACACGTTAAAATGTACATTGTGTAAAATCCCGACAAATATGTGACAGCCCAGTAGTGCAGGTAATGAGGTGAAACATCTTAAACATAAGAAATGGTGCATCCCTAAATAAAAAAAGTTGAAAGCAACATTTTAATATTTCATGACAGCCCAATAGTGAAGGTAATAAGCGGGAAGCAACATCGGAAATTGTGCCAACCTAAATAAAATATTTGAAGCAACATTTTAACATTTTAACAGTTTATGACAGCCCAGTAGTGAAGGTAATGAGGCATCACAGTTGCCAACAAACTGATATCTAGGCTACTGTGAAATCAGTGGCCTGGGTGTACTTAATTAAACAATTTGTTGCCGTGCGTGTGATTTAAATGAGGTTACTGTAGTTCAGATCTGAAGATCTGGGCTACAAAAGTTGATATTGATTGTACCTGTCTGTTCGTGAAAGTTTGACTAGTTTAGATTTGTAGTAAGTGAGCAATACTCCGGGTCAGTTCAGTGAGTAAAGACTTAGTTTTAAATTATAATATTAAATAAAGCAAGAAGTAGTTAAAGGCTCCATTCATTGAGCATCAAAAATTTAGAACTAGAGCACAAAACTCAGGGGCAGTTTACTCCCAATCACAACTGCTGCTTTGTCAGACTGTTGGGATTTTAACTGATAGGCAATGTGAATGTCAGGCATGTAATCAGTCGGGATTCCGGTGATGGGATTTCGATAGTCGGGATAATAGTGACTGTGATTTCATACCAAATATATATATATATATATATATATATACATACAAAAAACTTCATTTGAAACAAAGTTAGGGCTCTACACATAGGTCTTCAACCAAAGTTATACAGGTCAGGAAATTGGATGTTAGGGTTTGTAATTGTTGTACCCTTCCTCTACCCAACCCTACCATTGGAACTGCACCCCCCAACCCTCCACACACCAACACGCATTGGGGTATGACTTAGTGTCATGGTGGGCCCAACTCCACCCCCCACGCAACTCTACCATTGCAACACCACCCCCCCACCCTCCACACCAACAAGCATCAGGGTGTGTCTTAGGGTTGTGGGACCTAACTCTCACCCCATTCTCCTATACTTGCAATTTACTGCAATAACAGTAACCTATAGGTTTCAATCCAGCTGATATTTCAATGTCAGTTAATATTATGGCCATAGGAAGGAAATGACATTCAACATATCAGGGTCCTTGAAAAAAGTTTGTCCCAAGAATAAGTGTCAATTGAAACCTGTTGTTCAATGCTGAATACTCCATTGGTCCCAGAAGATATTACCAGTGAGCTTCTTTCTGCAGTAATCTGTTGTCCAAGTTACCTCCTTGTAGTTCAAATCTGACCTTTTCTATTCAATCAATCAATAAATCAAAATCTTTATTTAACCAGGCAAACACCATTGAGCAAAGCTCATTTTCGAGGTGGACCTGGACATACAGTATATACATAGTCAAGCATAAAAGGGTCACATACACAGCAGAATCATAACACAAGTCATAATATAATGTAAATTGAACATAGAACAATGTACAGAATTCAGATGGATAATGGTACTAATTCTTGGTTAAAAAAATATATGCAAAAATATACATGAGATTCTCTGAACTGTATGAAGGGAATGAGAATACAAGTTACAAGGAATATACAGAGTGCAAGAGAGAAGGCTCTTAGATTAGGTATGAAGTAGAAGGATAGATCGATAATGTGACAGGAAGGGGCAGATGCCTAAAAGGGAGAAGGTAGAGGGGTAGAAGACTAAATGAACCGTGGCAGCCATACAATGGCCACTGATCACAGAGTGCTTCTGAGACCATCAATGGAATAAAGATGGGTCCCAGAATGCTGGTCAAAGGCAAGGGAAGGGAGGGGATAAGGGAACAGACAGAACAGGGGTCAGGAGAGGACAAAGAGTGGGAGGCTCAATTCAAGTAATAAGGTAGGGTCAGGTAAAACAATTACAGGATTCCTTAAAAGAACGAGTGTAAAGAGTTTTGAATGTTGATAGTCTGATAAGGTAGACCAATTTCAATGTTTTTTTGCAGCTTGTTCCAGAGTGAGGGTAACGTGTAACTTAAGGTTGTCCTACCAAAGTGCGATCTGACCTTAGGTATAATAAAGGAGATGTAGGAAGCACTCCTCAAAGCATATTTGCATACCAAGCTTAGGGACAGGCAATCTAAGACATATTGAGGCAATTTCTTAGTAATAGCTCTAAGCGTTCAAAAGGCAGCATTCCTCTGTCTTCTATATTTGAGGTATGACCATCCCACAGCAGCATATAGGGAGCAGTGATGCATGGTGGAAGGAAGGCCAGTAATGAACCTTAAGGCTCTATGATAAAGCATGTCCAGTTTGACCAGTGCAAAGGTGGGGCCTTTTCTGTAAAAGAAGTCTGCATAGTCCAACAATGTTGAGAAGGTGGATTGGACCAATCGCTTCTTAGCCTCCCGAGAAAGCAGTTGATTAATCTTATAGAAGAGTCCAAACCTCTGTCTAAGCTTTTTTACAAGTTCTTCAATATGGTCATTATAAGAAAGTCTATGGTTGATCCAGACACCCAAGTATTTGAACTTAGTTACATATTCCAAAGGCTTGCCTAGGAGTGCGGTGATTTGAGGAAAGGTTCCTTGGGCAGCAGAGTTCATTGTATGTGCTGAGTGTGATAGAAGCATCACCTTTGTTTTCTTAGCCTTCAGTAGAAGTTTCTGGTTCAAGAGCTGCAGTTGCAGCAGATTAAACTCCTGATGAAGGTCACTACATGCTGCTTCTGGGGAAGATCTGCTGATGTAAAGTACCATGTCTTCTGTGAATAGATGTACATTTGCAGCATGGAGGCTGGCATCAACTCTGTTTATATATATTTTGCAAGAGTAGGGCACCAAATATGGAGCCCCGCAGTATGCCCCTTGGCAGTGGTTTTTGGGGTGAGAATGCCCTGAGTGCTTTTACCTGCTGGAGATGACCTGAAAGATAGTTGGAGAATCATCTCAATGACAGAGAGTCCAGACCTATGTTCTGGAGGGACATAAGGAGCAGACCGTGATTGACAGTGTTGAATGCCTTACATAGGTCTAAAAATACTGCACGTATAAAATTCTTGGCATTTAAGGTCACACTGCCAGTCACTAGTCACCTTAGCAAGTGGTGAGATGGTGTTATGGCATGGTCTAAAGCCCAATTGTAAAGGGTTAAGCAGCACTGCAGATTCCAGGTAATTCCTGAGCTGTGCGCTCACCATTTTCTATAACAGTTTGGCAGGATGGGGAGTAAAGAGATAGGCCTGTAATTGTTAAGGTCACAAGGGTCTCTGGATTTAAAAAGGGAGATCAAGTGTGCAGTTTTCCATAGGGGGAGGAAGGTCACCCTGAGAAAGGGATATCTTAAAGAGGTGGGTAATTGGCATAGCCAGGATGTAATGGCCAAGATTTCAGGAAAAAGGGGTCAAGGAGGTCTGCACTAACACTCTTCCTGCTGTCTAGCTGTACCAAGAGGTCCTCAGTGTCTGTCAAGGATACAGGCTGACGGGAGAATGCAGTGCTGATGATAGGAGCTTTCTGGTCCTGTACACCAAGTTAAGAGCAGAGCTTACTGGTGGGGGTAGTATCAAATAATAAACCTGCAGTAGCAAACTGGTTACTGAGGGAGTCAAGGATTGCTGGCCTATCAGAGACTGTAGTGGCCCCAATAGCAATTCTTGTGGGCAGGGAATTTGTGGATGCATGACCTTCAATGTCCTTAAGAGTTTTCCAGAATTTGGAGGAACATTTAAAGGAAGAGTCAAGTTCTGCATGAAAATAGTTGGCCTTTGCTTCCCTGACCATTCTAGTCAAAGATTCCTTGCTTTCCCAAATGAAATCCAGTCAGTTGGAAGCTTTGTTTTTTGAGCTGTTTTCCAAGGCAAATCTCTATTATGCAGTGCTGCCTTTGGATCAGCTGTAACCACCAGCATAATTTTTTCTTAGATCGTAATTTAACTAGTGGCTAATGCTTATCCAATGCCCCTAGCATAATATCCTGGAATATAGTGTAGTCTGTATTCATTGATTTTACTAGGTAGGAGTCCTGCCATCTCAAAGAATCCCTCAAGTCAGTGATAAATGCCCAGGAGTCAAGGTTGCAAGGAAAAATCTTGATGGTGAATTTGGAAGTAGATGGTGGTTTTGAGGTGAATCTTACACAGGCAGTGAAAAATTGGTCATTGATATCAGAGAACAATACACTAACATGGGAAAATAGGTGAAGCTTATTTACTAGAATAAGACCCAGCATGGTGCTATTGCTAGGGTTCTTTTTATTAGGGCATGTCATTTCAGTAATGAGTTGCGATAGTCCAAGAGAATCACACAGGGATTTAAGGGGAACAGAGATGCAGGAAAACCAGTCCAGATTAAGGTCTCCTAATATAATAAACTCTGAGGGCAGGGATCCTATAAAATTACTTATAAAATGGACAAAAGAATTCTTAAATGCTGGTTGGCTGGAAAGCATTTCCAGCCATGTCCTTATCAGCATATATCTCTTCAACTGGCACTACTTGTGCCAACAAAGATATAGTACAGGTGAAAATCATTCCGTGCTACTGCCGTTCAATGACAACTACTCAGGAAACAATGATATCAACATGGCACTGGCAGTCAGAAAGCCATGGGACAGACACAAAAATAATAAATAATTCAACTGCCTGATCCAAAAATCCCTGCTGCCAACAGGCACACTCAAAGTTAGCTGGCAGAAGTATAAAATATTTAAAAAAAGAAACAAACCTGCAGTTTATAGCATGAGTGCAATCTCCAAACATCTTTCTTCACAGAGTCATTAATGGTTACATATTTCTCTCTACCAAGTGCAGCTCCCCTGCTCCATACGACCCTAAAGAAAGGCATTATAATAAAAAAATAAAAATCTCAAAAGCCACTGGTAGTTACAGTTTTAAAACTGTAAAAAAATGGAAACCGCTCCATGCAGTGGCCGCAAAGGGACATGCTAGGTGTCAGCGAAGACGCACCGGAAAGGAAAGATCTAAATTCCAACATAAAACAAAATACAAAAAAAAAATATGGGTTTGGGGTGGGGAGGCTAGGGTGACAGAAGACACTTAACAGAACAACCCAACTGTGAAACCCTTGGTACAAGTAAAACTGAGTCACCACTCAGTCACTCCTTATATCTTTAGAAAAGTAATAAATGTTGCAAAAGAAAAAACAAAAAAAGGAAAATGTTAACATGAACAAGGCTTGTTGGGGAAGGGGATGAGGTTTACATACACTGTATACTATTTTTATACTTTTGTACCTTGAGTACATAGGAAGACCTTTGCAGGGGACTATTTTTTTACAACAGTATGTGACCTAGTGAAACCTATATTTTAATATACCTCACTTTCTTTTTTTTTTTTCAAAGAAATACTTTGGGCCCATTTTATAAGCACAATAACACACTCCAAGGTGTGGGTTATCTCCTGATAAGAGCATGCCCAGGTACATAAGGCACTCAGAGCAAGTGCCTCATGCCTAACAATGCACCTGAGTGTGCTCTTATCAGGAGATAACCCACACCTTGTCATGTGTTATTGCTTGCTTAAGTGGTCTAGGAGTTGAAACCCTGTTGAGAGGGGGCTATAGCATCTTATAATGCAGAATGAGATGGAAGAGGAGAGTTCGCTTTACATAGTCAGGCTTTCAAATTCTTTAGGGTTTGAGGTTGAGTTGATAACTGAGGCTGACAATTTGTCTTTAACATAGATGGCAACTCCACCTCCTCTTGTCTGCCTAGCAGTTCTGAATAAAGAATAGGCTGGGATATTTACCTCGGGTCAGAAGTACCAGGTCTGAGCCAAGCCTCAGTGACTACCAGGACACTAGGCATTGTATGGCAGACCCAAGCCTGAACAGATGTAATCTTCTTCAGGAAGCTGCATGCATTGACATGCATAAAGCTTATACCTTTAATGCTGGATAGGTCAGCTGGGAATGAGATAGCTGCCAGAGGGCCAGGGTTGAGTTCAACATTGCCCAAGAACAACAACAGGAGCAGAAGGTGTTTCTTAATTGTTCCTATGACCAGCCTGAGTGCTTTAGTCCATTCTAATTTGCAGGAGGTTTTAAGCGGGATTGGGTGAACCCAAGGACGAATACCTAGGGGTCCCAGTGCTATGTATGTAACTACCCTAGACATGAGTAGCAAGAAGATCCATAGGACCTTAGTAATTAAGGAAAACGTTGTACCCTCCATTGCCATCACATTACAAGTTCCAGCATGCCATGGTAGGTGTATTGTACATTCCAATTCAGAGAACTGGGGGTTCCATATACAATGTTCAGGATAGACAAAAACACCCTGACAGTCCACAATGTTGTTTTTGCTTGAATGCACCAGGGGTTAGTAAAGGTAAGGAGCAAAGCAGAAGAAGGGACAAACAGGGAAACAAGAAAGTGGCCCTTATTTTGAGGCCAGGTCGCTATATTGCCACATGCAGGGCTTACTAAATCAAGTATTGTGGACAGGCGAATGAGGCCAAGCTATAGTGGGTACTTGCTCTATTTCAATAAGATGGAGGCCAAAATATGCTGTATGATGCCTAGACCCAAGACTTATACGCAGGATAGTGTCAAGCTGCAGTAGCTCACTCTCCAATTCTCTTTAATGATTGTAGGTGATGGCTATTAAATCAGACTGACATGCACTCCAGAGCTAGTGATGTAACCCCTTTAAGAAACACCACAGTACTATTGACCAATAGGGGAGTCATGCAAAAAGTGCAAAAAGAATATTCATAAGAACGTTAGGGTGAGGAGGGGCTGGCTGGCAAGGGAAAAGGAGGGTAGTGACTGACTCCTAGTGGTCAGAAAAAAAAAAGGCTGGACACCATCTGAATTGTCCACATGGCATGAAAAGCATTTTCAGGACATTTGTTTCTTTATTGCTCTCAGATTTTCCCCAATGCATCTTTCAAAAGTTTATATAGTCCTTTGTATATAAAAGCTGGAACATGTATACAAAGCTAAATAATTTATTGATTCAGTACTGGAGGTTATCATGTCACAAACTTTAAATGTTTTTGTCAGATTCATTACTGGATGTTACCAAGTCCCAAATTTTAAATATTTTTATCAAATTAACAGATCAAAAAATATCACATTTCAAAATTACCTTACAGAAGCAGCAATTCAAACAAGAAAAAAAGAATCCTTTAGTGAAATTCATAGCATTACTGTGTTGAGGATCATAAAGGGTGTGTACAATGTCATTTCCAATATTTCTGTCCATTCTGTAGACCACCCTAGCTGCATCTACTGTACAGTACCTTCCCTTAACTCCCTGTCAACTGCTAAAACATGCCAGATACTTTCTGAATCAAGTGGGACTCTTATGAAAAGGTTATGACAAAATGGTGGCAATGATTTTGAATAATGTCTTGTGCCACTTGTGAAGTATTTTATGGGACTGAGGATAATGTGACCTGGTTTTGTTTTACCAAAAGCAATAGCCTCTTGTAAGACACGTTTTGGACTGTACCCTCTTTTTTCAAAGCAGTTTTTATAAACTACAGCTTCCAGCACACCATGCCTGTTGTCACAATAGTTCCTTTTGTATTTGAGGTATTGGTTTTACGGACATTATAAACTGTGTGTCTTGGGTGTGCACTGTAGATAAGGAGAAGGGAATTTCTATCTGTAGATTTACGGTATACAGTAGTTTTAATCTCATTCCCATCCTTTAGTAGTGTAATATTTAAGTAGTTGATAATATTCTTGTTCCATTTCACAATGCATTTCAGGTTAGAATAGTTCTCTTCTAGGTGGTCCACAAATAGTGTCAGTTGTTCTGGTCTCCCTTTCCATTTCAAAACTATGCTGTCTATGTAATGTTTTTAGAGATCTATACATTGATAGAAAGGTTATTGCTGTGGTCCTGAATTACTTGTTTTTCCCCAAAACCTAGGGGCACATTTATACAACTGGGTGTGAATGCTGTATTCAGTATTGTTCCTTTGATTACTGATAGTATTGGCCCTAAAAGCAAAAATTGTAGCAATTCAGTACCAGTTCTGTGATCATACATTCAAACTCAAAATATAGGTGTTGCTGTAGTTTGAATTTTCACACAGGCTTTCTCTGGGTGCCTGTACCCTCCTTCGTGGGGTATATCATTTTAAAAGGGAGGTAATGCCCACAGTCACCACTAGCAAATCAAGCTCTATACTGTTTTTTACTGAGTTCTTGGATTATACATAAATTCTTGGATTACATATTGTGATACTGAATTACCCAACAGGAAGTCTGTGGTTTCTCTTAAGTATGATGGCAATGTCATAACTGACTCTTTGATGTAGAAATCAATATATTTGGCAACTGGCTCAGAAAGTGTGCCAATGCCAGCAACAATTGATCGGCCGGGGGGGGGGGAGTAAAAGATTCTTGTGTCAGCAACACTTTATATGATATTAGGGCAAATATAGTAACAGATGAAGATGTGTATGAGAGACAGACTGTCCTTGGATGCAAGTAGTGGGCTAAAAATGTAACTTTACTTTTTTTTTTTTTGCACTTCACTATGAGAAGGTATAAAGATATTCAGAATAGCGCAATGTAGGCAACCACAGAGACCTACAGGATATGTAAAAGTAATCAGTCTGATTGCACTGCCCACCTTTGCAAATAAAATCATTAAGCACATATACAAGTCAGGAATAAGACCATGGTAAAGGAAAAATCATTTATTGTGCATTATCTTCATATAGGAAGGAAACATATTAATTTCTTCACACACCTGACACACATCGTGTTTCTCAGGAATGGAGCAGTAGGTTGCAGTTTTGTGCTTGAAACAGTGTAAGAAGGGTACCAGGTCAATGTGTCAAAGCAAGAATTGCACGGTATAAACTGCATGGTGTAAACAGAGGAATAATAGCTACAGGGACAGTGTAGCAAAGATAAATTATCGCTATCCCTGTAGCTATATTGCCTATGAGGAAGAGATGAAAGGCTCTGGCCAGCAGTGTGCTGATTAAGCAGCTGCTGTGGCTCAGTGGATAGAGTCATAGGCAGTGGAGGGAGGTGCAGCGGTGAAAGACTGGGGTGTGATTACTGATATTGGGGAAATTGTTTTGTGTGTGTTTGTCTTGTTCTTCCCTCTGAGTTTTCACCCTTTCCCCAAGTTTAGTCCCCCCCCCCGGAGTTAGTTATTTACAGATGAGGGGATTCAGGGGTGAAGCCTGCTGCAATAAGGGGGTGCGGGAGGCAGAGCCCCCTGCAAACATGAAATGTTTGTGTGTTTGTTCGTGGAAGGAAATGCTCACTGTTTTGCTGAGTGCTACTTCTGTGTTTGTTAATATGCTTATGTAGTTATATACCACGCTGTTAGTGTCCGCAACATAGTGACCCTGTGCTGAAATGCAGGAGGGCAGGCGGGGGGAGGGATACCAAACCTGATCCAAGATCAGTGGCTTACTCTTCTCACTGCAGCCCACAGCACCAGCTCCAGCTGCAGCAGCAGAAGTCAAGAAATTCCCACTGTTCACATATAGAGAATGCAGGGAATGGCTCCTCTCATTAAGTTGGACATATGGGATTTTGGGTGACCAGAAAAGTATTTGTGGCTCATATTTTAAGAAACAAACATCAGAATCTAGCTAAATTGGCATATTTAGCTAGGTCCTGATGTTTGTTTTTTAAAATGACAGAGTAAAATGGATGGGCAACAGTGAACAACAGTGTTGTTCACCTTTGAGAGGTTGTCATGACAATCATGTAAACCCCGAGAGCAGAGCTCAAGAGGTTTTCGGTTGTCATACAACCTGAAGAAGTGAACAACTGTTTTTGTTTACTGTTGCCCATTCATTATCTTGTATATTGTATGGGGCAACAGTAAAATTGGCAGCTGCACACACAGCCTTGAGGTGCGATTTTCTGACTTTGTCACCCCCCCCAATCCAGAGAAAAAGCTCCACTCCATCCCAGTCTCCTCCCAGCCCCCCCCATAAACATTTTTTATTTATTAAGCATGGCCCCTTGCTCTCAGATAAACATTTTTTTTTAAATAAAACTTGGCTGCTGCCCTTACTTAGGATTTAATTCCCACAGTTCTGCTCTGGTGCCTGCATTCACAACGAAGGCAGTTTCCTGGCGCACAGTGCATTGAAAGATCTGCACATGCGCAGTATCAACTGATGCTGTTGTACTATCAATGTGACATACTCAAGATGGTGCAACAATGTCCAGACATCACACTGACGATACAACAGCCCTGTGCGTTGATGGAATATGGCATACAATAAGGCTCAACAGGGACATAGCATATTTATGCATTTTCCATGCTTGTTTATGAAAAAATCAACAAGATGGAAGTTGGCATTGCACAAAAAACATGCTTGGTGCCCTGCCAAGAGCTAGTGGCATGAAATCAAAAAGGGGCATCTGCAACATAAATTTGTTTCATTTCACACCAGATTGTTATTTCAAAAACTCTACTGTGCATGCTCAGAATATAAAACATTAAACTTTAAAGCTATATAGCTCTGAAACCGTTTAATATTTTTTCACTAGACCAATCAAGGGCACTGCCATAGGACATGACGCATGTCCCCTACACGTTTGGGGAGAGCATTCCATTCCATATAGGCAGCATGTAGGAACCAAAAAAAAAAATTAAAGGAGAACTGTGCTGAACCTGTACTTTATTTTTCCCAGTAGAAACTGTTTTTAAGCACTGGATAAATTTCAGTTATTGTTCCATCTATACAGGCCTTTTAGTAACCTCAGTGGGTGTTTTTACTTTCCATTCTAGTGTTGAGTGCCATTTTAGAACTGTATGATGTAGTTTATGTGGATTTATGTGATAAAGGTGAGTCTGAAAGACTGCCTATCACATAAAGCGACCACAAAAAAGCCAATGGTCAAAAGAGCACCCAGTGTTGTAGCGACCATTGCAAATAGCGATGGTTACTACAATACTTCAAATCCACAGACAGGAAAACATTTTTATCCAGGGGACTGCACTCCCCTCACCCCCAAACTAAAATAATCAACTCCAAGGCTGGGGGACCAAGGGACAGGTTATAACATTAAAACAAAAAACAATTCTGCCTGCAGCCAGACCCAAACCCAGGTCTGTTAGTATCACAAGTGGTAGTGAGCACCACTACACTATGCAAGCAGCTCAGCTGAAAATGGCCACACAGGATCCTATATCCTGTACTAGCGAGTATAGCTCCTTGCTATACTCACTATACAGGATATAGCAATCTATTTTACCACTTGCTCTGATTGAAAGTGCAATTATTGAGTCGCTCAGAAATGTAGTGCTCAATAATATGCACTCAACATGGGTGCTACCAGCTTATGTCCCTCTCAGCCACAGAATTCTGTAATAGAACATGAATGCATTGTGTTGAAAAACAGACTAGTAGAACAGGGACATAAACTACATCATACTGTTCTAAAATAGTTCTTACCAGCACTATGTAAATCAAAGACACTCATTAGGATAGCCAAAAAGCCTGGATAGCTAGAGTAATACCAGAATTTAAACCAGTATTTAAAAAACAGCTTTTACCAGATAAATTAACTCTAGTTTAAGTATAGGAAAAAAGTTAGTCTTTTATGAAAAATGATGTGTATCTCAGAAACCGCACAAGCTGCTGTCACAAAAATGTCACCACAATAACACCTTCCCTTCCAGACATCGTGCGCAAAATGTCAGCTCATTTTGTCAAATGATGCTAAACATAGTGATGTGCAAAGTTAGGGGTTTAACACTGAACACCCTACTCAACCCTAACTATAGTGGTACTACCGAGCTGCTATAATACACACACTGAATCAGTATGGAATTTATGCTATATTTCTTATTCTTTAGATTAAGAGACTTAACTGAAGAATTATTATTTAAAAAATGTTTAATTTACCTCATTGCATAGTCACTCACCTGTGGTTCAATCATCCATTGTTGAGTAGGACGCTGTTTACCTACTGGGCATTCCTGGAATTCATAAGCACTGTAAACAGGTATCCTGTTTTGTTTATCATAGAAAGTTGCATATCGATCCTGTTGCTCATAATATTGGCAGATTGTCTCAAACCTATTCTGACTAGTCATGTCATGTAGTGCAGTTGGAAAGATTACTGAATTCTGATCTTGAAAGAAAAACTGCTGACAGTTCTTAAAAGAAGTAACTCTGGCTGAGCTCTGGAAGCAGAGCACAAACAACAGACAGCTCAGACATAGAAACTTCATATTTGCAAATGTTCATGCAAACTAGCATCTATAGGTCTGAAGACACTCAGGAATGTGTCATGTCTTTATAGAGAGGAATGTCCAGTTGGCTCAGATCATGCAAATCTAGGTGTGGCTACATAACCCTCCCATAAGTGACAGCACTCTTAATTGTTTAATTAGTATTTCAGAAAGACCTTTGAGCGTGAGCTCTTTTACAAAGGTTTCACATCAGGGTGGACAATAAGACAATACACATATTCAGTGGTTACAGAGGCCTGATCATTAGGCATTAAAGAATGATTACATGACAATTAGAGAAATAGGAGAAAAAAACTGAGCAGTTGTAATTGAATACTAAGCTATTTCTAATCGGTTGCCCTAGGTAGTACACCCTTGGAAACCTCCAAATCCATTGATAGACTATGGCAGAGTAACTGCATAGGGTTTAACGCTATCCCAGATGGTGAGAGGCTGGGTGACAGTGAAACAAGGGGATTGGGTTTGAGCCAACTGCAGAGAGTGAGATGTGGTGGGATAGTGAAATGGGGGGGGGGCTGTGATGGGGGGATCAGCTCCAGAGGGCTTTGTCGAGTGTGGTGTGTGTGTATGTGGGGTGGGGTTTGGGAGGGGAAGTACCAAGTGCATTTAAAGAGGACTGATAGCTTACTTAAGCCCTTGGCTAGGCTGGAATGGAGGCAGGGTTCTCTAGGTAGCCCTGCTGGGTGTTACCTTGGAGGTAGGCCTATCTAGCAAGTGGGGCCTGAGAAGCAGCTGCATTTTGAGTTAGACATTAGGTGCTGTTTGAGGTCTACATTGAATTGAGACAGGTTGTTGTTTGTTTGTAATTTCATCGGGAGTTCATTTATCCAGAGGGGGGTCCGATAGGAGAAAGCACACTGCCCTAGTGAGGTTCGTCGGAATGGTATGGACAGTGCTCCATTCTTCCCCCATCTGGTGATGTGTGTTGAGAGAGAAGCCTCAAGCAGGTTTCCTATACAGGGTGGTGTTTTTCCGAGGAGTGCCTTCTTTCCCAGGAGGCAAGTTTGGTATTTGATACTGTCTTTTAGGTTAAGCCAGTTTGTACGCTCATACAGGGTGCAAGTATGAGTGTAGAGATCTGCACACAGGGTGAGGTGGCATGCCTTATTGAGTGCAATTTGGACCCTTTTGAGCACTGTATCAGTAGCAGCTCCATAGACCGCCAGCCCGTAGTCTATCGTGGAGAGTATGGAGCTGGAGACTGAGATTCGGAGTGCTTCCGGGGTGAGGGATTTCTTATGTCTATAGAGGACCCCGACCTTTGTGTTTACCACTCTGACAAGGGAGTCTACATGGTGCGTATAAGTGAGAGAGTCATCAATGGTGACTCCAAGGTACTTGAACAAGTGCACCTGCTCAGTCTGCTCACCAGCCTTGTTGGTGATTACGAGGGGAGCATGCTTGTGTTTGTTGTAGGGGCTAGATTGTAGCATGGCCTTGGTTTTCTTGTAATTTAGTAGCAGCTTTTTCCTACTGAACCAGTCCATGAGTTTATTGAACGAGTTCTGTAGTTCTGTTTGTAGGGCAACCTGAGAGGTGCTGCTGCTCAGCAGCATGGCATCATTTGCATACAGAGTAAGTTTGGTGTCACAGGCTGTGGGTAGGTAATTTACAAAGAGGCTGAAAAGCAGGGGCCCTAGAATTGATCCTTGAGGGATTCCTAGGAGTGAATTTCTGATGCTGGATAACGTCTGCCCAATTTTGACTCGCTGGCTCCTGTGTGTTAGGTAGTCATTGAACCAATTCATGGCGTTTGGTGCCACACCCAATCTTTGGAGCTGGAGTACTAGTAGAAAGTGGTTGATGGTGTCGAAGGCTTTGATGAGGTCAATGAAGATGGACCCCACCAATTTGCCTTCATCCAGAGCCTTGTGCGCATAGTCAGTGTATTCCAACAGTGCCGTGGTGGTACTGTGTTTTTGCCTGAAGCCATGTTGGTTTGGGCAGAGCAGATTGTACTTACTGAGGTATTCTGTGAGTTGACTTGCCACGATATTTTCCAAAGCTTTGGATAGTGGGAAGAGGATAGATACTGGCCTGTAGTTTGATACCAGTCCCTTGTCACCATTCTTATGCATTGGAGTTACCAGGGCTTGCTTCCATACCTCTGGAAATTGAGCTAGGGCCAAGGATTTATTAAATAGCATTGTAATGGGCATGATAAGAACATCAAGGGTGAGAGATAGTAACTTCATGTCTAGCCCGTCACTCCCCAATCTGGTTTTGCCTAGGACTTTCCTGACCATCGTTAGGGCCTCCTTCCCCGTCACCTTCTTAAAGTAAAAGGCTGGGTGGTTAGTTATGAGCAGGTTGGTACAACCTTGGTCCTCCACAGGCAGAAGGTAGTCTGGAGGCAGCACTGAGGACAGGTCTGTAAAGGCCTGGTTAAAGGCATCAGCAATGGCTAGCAGATCTGAGGAGGATGAGTTATTAATGTTGAGCATCTTAGGGTGCTGCTTTTGATCTTTACCAAGGATGTTCTTGATGTTGTCCCAAAACTTCTTTCCATCTCCCCATGTGTTGTTAAGCTGGGTCTTATGGAAATTGGCTTTTGTGAGTCTGATAAGTTTGGTGCACCGATTTCTAGCCATTTTGTAGCACTATAGGTCATGCTTGCTGCCTGAGTTTAAGGCTTTTTCCCAGAGGCAGTCCCTCTCCTTTAGGAGGGAGATGAGCTTGCCATCAATCCAGCCGTTAACCTCCCCCCAAATTTTTCTTTTTGTGCGTGGTGCATAGATGTCACAGATGGAATTAAAGCCCTCAGTGAAAAAACTAAGGGCATGGTCCAGCGTAGGTGCCTTGTTGATGGGGGACCAGTTGTAGGCAGACAGGGCCAATTTGAGGGATCCAAGTTTGCCTTTCCACAGAACCCTGATCTCAATGAGGTGGGGTGGGCTTTTGGCAAGTTTAGTGGTCCATATAAAGGAGATTAGGTAGTGGTCACTCAGCACGTCCGGGAGAACCCTGAGTTCGGAGAATTGAGTCGGTGAGCTAGCTAAGACCCAGTCAATGAGGGTGCTGGTACCAGCCTTGTAGTTCTGCCTGGTGGAGTTACATGAAGGCGTGATTGTGGGAGGTGATTAGGCCTCTGGAGGGTGTCGCCTCCTTACATAACCAGTTAATATTAAAGTCACCAGTCAAGATGTGTTCTGAGCCCTTTCTGAGTGTGCTGATTTCTTCCATAACAAGAGGAAGGCCTTCCTTGGCTTTCTTGGTGGGCAGGTAGGTTGTGGCGATGGTAAGGGTCTTGCCTTTTAGGCCGACTTGTATTTTTACCACTAGTAGCTCATAATCCTCCACAACTTTGGAGATGGGGAGGACAGAGCAACTCAGTGAGTTTCTGGCATATAGGAGGCAGCCACCACCTTTCCTGCGTATTCTATCAAATCGAAATGCTTGGAATCCTTCGATGGCCACCTCACCATCTTTGATCCTACCCGACAGCCAGGTGCTTGTTCATGTTCCCTAAATGTTAGTTTAGAAAATATTTACTATTCTCTAATTCATATGCAAACAGATGAAAAGATGATGAGCCAAGAGATACCTTTTATTCAAAAGTATGTAAAATATTTATTGTCTTCTTTTTTTTTAGTTGTTACACGTGAAGATCTGTGAGAAAGCCAAAGTGTGAGGCTGAGACACAGGTCAAATACAAGCTGAGCACAAGTATGTATTGTTGATGCACACTAGCCAGCTGTACTGGCAACCTATAAATTTGGGGCAGATAATACAGCTCCAGGTTGGTAATGTTTCTTCTCAAGTCAGATCAAAGGAATACCAGGAGGTGCAGATTCTGTCTTAGTGTCACCCAGCAGGAGCCAAGAAATTTCCCATTCTTCCTCATTTTGAAATATCGACTTTATTGAGAAACTTTTGTATTCAGCCAAGGCTAGAAAGTATGGGTGGTTTGCAAGTGGAAATACCTTCAGTTAATAAAACATTAGTTTGCCAATGTGTTTTTTTTAATACTTTTTCAAAACATACAGTAGTGCCCCAGGACACAGTCTATTAAATAACTAGTCACACAGTTCTGTCATAAGCAGAAAGCACCTGTCCTTGTTGCCACCAATATGTGGAGCCTGATCTCTCTGGCAACTGGAAAATTACCTCTTTCCTGATCTTCTGCTCTTTGCTCATCAAAGATAGACAAAGGCTACAGTTAGTACCTGCCCCATGGCATGGAGGGCTAAGGCACTACAATGCAGCTTACCACGCCCTCACTGGTGACCCAAGTTCATGAACAAGATGGAGTGGCCAGGCGTTGGCTCAAGGAAGAGTAGGGTGAGGATTAAGCGGCCATCAGGCAGATCTCCTCTCCTGGATTGGGGAATAAAGCAGGTGGAGGTGCAGTGGCAGCACTGATGCTTGGGGGGGGTGGTCTGGCATCACACCAGGTGGGTGGAGTGTGGCTGGCAGTTCTGGTGCTCATGCACATCTCCAAACACATGCACAGACCGTGTTTACCATAGACCTGGGGTGTCAGGGGAGAAAAGAAGAAAACTGGATGCTACGGGGCATATGAAGCCCTGCCTGCATCTGTCCCATGCTGTAAACTGATTACTGGGCCCCAGTCTTAATGATTGTCACTAGGTAGAGAAAGGACAGCCCTCCCCTTCCTGGCATAACCATAGCGGGCAATCTGTGGGGATGCTGGGCTCCATGGCTCAGGAGAGGTAGGTTCCAGACATGATAAAGGCAGGGGCAGGGCTGAAGAGCTTCCCAGCAGACACTAAGAGTGGTTAAAAAGCTTTTAGGAGAAAAGTTAGCAATGGCTGATTTTAACATTCTCTTCTGAAAGGTAGAATGCCATTTTATTTATGAATGGTAGGATAAGTAAGCAATAACCAATGGGTGCACTCAAAGATCCAGAAATTGGCTTAGAAACATGTTTTTATCATCTGGAAAGAGACAAAATGGGAATGTATCCTGCTGCCTCGGAAAGTAGTCCCTCAGAAAACAAGCCACAATGCATGCCTTCTGTGCTATAGAACTGTGACAGATATAGAACTGATGTTATCTGTCACATTTCTTATATCTGACACTCCACAGTAGTGTGTCTCCCATGTCTGTGCGACCTTGCACTGAAGACTTCTCCCCAACACAACATACACAGACAAATACTGCTCTTGATTTCTCCCTGCACACCTACCACCACTGGCTCCAGGTCCCCATCTCCAGAGACATACTGCTCTGGATTGCTTCCCACACACCTCCCAGTGCTGGCTCCTGGTCTCCAACTCCAACACAGCAGCAATACACACACTTACACACTGTTCTGTCCTGCAATCTTGCACTCCCACTTCCCATCTCTGAGAATAACACACTTCACAATGTACAGTTCCACTGTGCAGCTGCAAAGGAACAAAAAAAATCCTTCTGTATATCTCTCTCTCTCTCTCTCTCTGTCTCACTCTCACTCTCTCACTCTCTTTCACACACCACACTGCTAACACACCTTCTGCTGTTGATACCAGGAACCCAATCACAGAAGACAGGGAGGCAGAGTGAGTGAGAGAGAGAGACAGAGAGATAGAGAAAGAGAGAGAGAGAGAAAAAGCATGCTCACAATAGTGCACTTCTCGCTGTGTCTCTCTGACTTGCTCTCTCTCTTCCTGCTGCTTACAGAGACTGTCATGACCAGAAACAATAATATGGGTTGCTGATACTTCCTCATCTACCCATTGCCTCTTAGCTCTTGTCTGTACTGGGGGATACAGACAGAGACACACAGAGACATTTATGTTCAAGATTTCTCTGCAATACAGTGTTGATGTTCCACTCTAAAGGTAAAAAAAGTCCTTCTGCTCCATGTCATGGCTGCTGTTACTCTTTCTCTATCTCTGTCACTTTCTCTCTGTCTATATATACAGTATCTCTCTCTCTCACAGTCTGTCAGGGTGCCAGCGGACACATTGCCATGAAACACTGCTGAGTAGTGGACACTGCAGCACACAGACAGTAAGATGTCTTTTGCTGTGGGTGATGGAGACCCGAGCACAGAAGACAGTACGAGAGAGAGAGAAAATCCATGCTCACAAAGGTGAATTTTTCACTGTGTCTCTCTGTATCGCTCTCTGTCTCCCTCGCTCTCCCAGCACCTTACTGGGACCGTCATTCAACATAGAATAACATGGGCTGCTGACACTTCCTCCTCCTCTACCCATTGAGGCTTAGCCATCTCCGGTCTATACAGGGGGATAGTGACAGTGACACAAAGACATTTCTATTCAGGATCTCTCTGGGAAAGGGAGAGACACAGACAGATTTCTTTTAAGGAATTCTGTAAGGCATGTTCTGTAGTGCTCTGTGTTTCTCTCTCCTCTCTCTGATGGCATCATGTCAATTGAGCATAGTAATTTGGGTGAAGTCTTTTGAGCAATTCAGAATGAGTGACACACAATCGGGCAACTACACAAATACAGCGAACAGACATTTGGGTGATCACATTCATAACCTGCCCCCTGTGTCCATGTGCACCATGGTGTTGTAATTCTAGAGATAGGGGGGTATGGGGGCGCAGGGGGGCATAGCCCACCTGCGTGATATAGGTGCACCTGTGTGCTCATATTATATTTGTGCTACTGAACAGTCAGTGTAATTGCAATCACTCATTAATATTTGGTCAAATTGAAGTCGCCCAGTAAACTTCACTCAAATGACATGGAATCCTCTCTGACTCTTGCAGGGCACATATGCCATTATACTTCTTATCCTAAGTATGTGTCACTCCAAGGGGAAATACGGGTCAGAGCATGTCATTGACCACTCTGTCTCCAACTACATTGGTTGTCCCAGGGGCCGGTTGGAGTTCATATAGCACCACATTGCCTCATGTCACACACATACTTTGCTACTATGACTGCAGTGTACTGACAGCTCTGTAGAACATGCCTTACCATTTTTTACATCATGTGATGGACAGTTAACCCCTTGATGAGGACCCCATGTTGCTGACATCTGCTGGTCCACCTGATGAGTTACAGAGCAGTTGTCCTTCCACCAGTGCACCTACTGTCTGTCTACTGTTAAGATGAGATCAGTCATCCTACTATGGTGGGCATACTGGATAGCACATCAACAAAACAATAATGCAAACAGCTGCAGAGCTTACTGAACTGCCACTGAGGTGATGCAGTGCACCGTTCCCACTATATTACAAACTGATACTGTTAATCCTGTATAGCTGATATGTATACAGTCTGCTCATATCAGCCAGTGTTATGCGTTGTGATTTAGTGGCATTACTAGCACAATAGTGTCATGAATAGAAGCTTAGTCTTAAGAGCAATATTATCCATTTCCTCACAGCTGCTGGTGCCTGTGTTATTATAGGGATGTGGTGTTACCATCAGCCACAGTGCAAACATGGTACAAGACACAGCAGTGCAGCTTCTGACTTTAACATCAATGATACATAAATACAGTAACACAGAACACCCTAATAAACTACTTTCCTGCACTTCCACCTACCTGACATAACATGGGCATCTGTTACATCACCCTTTGTACAGCTTAATACGCTGCAATGCTGCTATGAGTTGCACAATGTGCATATGTAACCAGGCAGTTTTAGAAGGTAAAAATAAAATCAAACTCTACCATATGAGTAGTACTCTGTACTTGTGTGGTACAGTTTTTGTGTTTATGCACCTCCAGCATAGATGACATAACACAGCAGTTATGGGTTATGTCACCCATTCAACACATCCCTGTGCAGCAGTCACTATGTGCCTCATACATGGAAAGGGACCGGGGGGTAATCATATCAGATGACCTTAAGTTTGGCAAGCAATGTGAGAAGGTGGTAGGGAGGGCTGGGGGGATACTGAAGAAGAAGAAGAAGAAGAAGAAGAAGAAGAAGAATCAGCATTTATATAGCGAAAGCTATGTCTGTAGTTGCCATAGGAGGAGGAGATTAAACATGCACTACCTCATTGGATGCTCATGCATTAGTCAGGAAGCGAGGTGTTTAAAAAATACAGCCCATTTCATGTTACTTACTCTAGCTACTAGTACTGTATAGTACTCAGAGTAATTTAATGTATTTTTTTGTTTTCTTCAGCATTGAAGGTGTAGACTTGTGTATTGTGATACATGGGGTACAGTATTGTGCTGTGTTTTAGTGTGTGGGTGCTTATCTACATTTAGCCTTTATTTTCTCTGGGCTGTGACATTGAGTTTATTGGTGCTGATATTTTTTCATTTGTGAAAAGTGCTTTGTGTAGTTTAAAAACATTTTCTTCATTTGTAGGGGGCATATTACATATGACTGATTTTCTCTCCGATTGGAAGAATTGCGTGATTTTAGTTTGCTTACTTTCAGCAGTGGCATATTTTTTTCCATACAGACTCAGTGCACTGCAACAATTCCCAGTCGGGTGCTAGATCGGCCCTTTGTGTCATTGCAAGTCACAGTACAGTGAGCGCCTGTCTGATATCAGCGCATGAGACACTTGGCATTTCCTTATCGCTGTCATCATCTGCTTCATAACTGCAGTCTGCAATATCTGTGGGTTTCAAAACATCAATAATTCTAGCCACATGGTTCTCCTCTGGTTCCAGTTCTGGGTCATTTCCTCAAGCCGTGTAAGCACCTCAAACTCTACCTCTGTTAATCCTTCTGGGGGTGGTTCAACTGGTTCAGCTGTTTGTTCAAGTGGTTTATCTTCCATATCAGGCTCCGCTGATCGATGTCTGAAGCCACCCTTGCAAAAACAGTTTACAATTGTGTGGCTGTGACAGCCTTAGGTGGGTACAGATGGACACATATGCCAAAATGCCAGTTCAAAAAAATATCTTTCTTTTTATCTACTTACAGAACCAAAGTTAAGTGGACTGGATTCATCAAAAAAAAGTAAAAAAAAAATAATAATAATAATAGGAATAGACAGTAAATGAAAAAAGGCTTATCTTCAGCATAAACTTAGTCCCAGATGAAAAAAGGAAAAACTTCTTCTTTTGACTAGCAAGCTCTAGTCCCATGTCAGTGTAGTCCCTTCAACACCCCAAACACACCTGAATTTCATCAGGTAAAGTCATTTCATATATAGCCTGATGATGCTCAGGATTGGCTCAATTTATCTGTCAATTAGAGGAGGTTACATAATCTTCTGTCTAACTTTCTTTAGACAATTAATTTTCCTATAATCTTTATTGCATTGTCTTGCATTTCTTAATATACAGGAAAATCAGCAGAACTTGCTTTTATCTTTTGGGAAATAAAATAGCTTGAAGAAGCACTGTGCTAGTCCCTCCTTCAGTTAGGCTCTGCATAAAAGTAGTGCTGTAATGGCCGGCCGGCTCTATAGAGCTCTAGCTGTAGTGAGGAGAACAGAGAGGCAAGCAACACCCTTTCTCCTTAAAGGTACCATTCTCTTTTGCTACTTAAAATAACAACATCTTTAGAGTTTTATGTAAGTTCTTTTTAGTAGAACATGTGCTTATTAGTGCCTCCAGTTTAGTTCTTTAACAACCAAACAGTAAAAGAAACAAACTCCTTGTGTAGAGTGCAAGTTTAAAATGGAGCTTAAAGCTCTTCAAAGCAAGTATTGTTCCTCTGTAACCCTCTGGAGTTTTCAGAGCAGCATCTCTTTCAGGGTATTAATACAGGAGGAATACCAACAAACCATAACCTTGACTATTATGTCCAAAGCTTTTCTTTTAAAATATTTTGGATATTAATCCATTCATATACTTGCAAGTTTCCATCGTTTTAAACAACCAGCTGCCAGGAATGGGGGGAGGAAGGGGTCACAGGACAAACAAACTTAAAAAAAAATGCATGGGTGGCCAGTCCATGTGAGACAAACATATAAAACTAGACATGAAAATGTAAAGGGACACAAAAAAGGGAAGTATTCCAAGTCAGGCATAATAGCTTCATGAGGAAACCTTCCACATTCCTCCCTACCTAAAATAAAACCTATTTTAGGTTTTATCCTTACTCCTTCATGTTTTCTTAACAAATACTGGAACATCAGATCTCTCTGTAAGATAGATGGAGCCATAGCCCACCCATCTCCACGGCTCCACCTCGGGGTCCCTAACAAACATACCAAAGGCTTTTATTATACTAATTAAAAAGTCCCCCCCTTTTTTTTCTTTCTTTCTTTACCCCGAGGTCTGATGTCCAGTGTTTTATTAATAATTTTCCATTACACTGTTAATCGAGAGAAGTAGTCTACATTCCCATGGGCTGTACCTTTCCAGTGCTTAATTGTAAATTGATATGGCTGTAAGGTAAGGTACCAGCACATAATTCTGGGTTTTTTATCTTTCATAACCTGGAGCCAGCATAGATAGTTATGATTGGTCCAGATTTCAAACTTTGTTCCCCATAAATAGAATCGTAATGCTTCCACTGCCCATCTAATTGCTAGGCATTCTTTCTCTATAGTGGAATACTTAGTTTCTCTCTCATGTAATTTTTGACTTATGTAGATAATAGGGTGTTCTTCAGCCTGCATTATCTGAGTTAGTACCACCCCTATTCCACTATTAGATGAGTCGGTTTGTAAGTTAAATGGCTCAGTAAAATCTGGCATCTTTAGGACTGGTGAAGCACATAACTTTGCTTTTATAGCTTGGAATGCTTCTTCACAGTCAGGGGTCCACTGCATTTCCTTTGGTTTGTGTTTTTGAGTTAGCTCAGTAAAGGGGGTGGCTAATGTGGAAAATTAGGGTATAAAGTGGCAATAATAGCCAGCTAACCATAAAAAAAGGCTGTACATACTTCTTTGTACAGGGACCAGGGCTATTAGCAACTGCCTCAACCTGACTTTTTGCGGGTTTTATTTGCCCTTGCCCAATTTGAAAACACCAGGTATTGGGTATTTTGCATAGCCAAAGAACATTTGGTGGGATCAATAGTAAGGCCTGCTGTGGAGATAGCAGATAATACTTGTGCTAGATGTTGTATGTATTCATTCCAAGATGTACTAAACACTATTACATAATCTAGAGATGCTGCAGCATAGGAATTGTGGGAAGTTAATATTTTGTCCATTACTCTTTAGACAGTGGTGGGGGCACCATGCAGGCGGAAAGGCATTACCGTAAATTGAAACGACCCTAGGGGAGTACTTAAAGCAGTTTTCCCCTGTGCTTCTTTATCCAAGAGGATTTGCCAATAGCCCTTTCATAAACCAAGTGTACTGGTGCATTTAGCTTTACCCAAATGATATAAGATATCATCAATTCTGGGCATGGGGTAGCTGCCAAATTGTGAAATATCGTTTAAGCGTCTAAAATCTAAACACAGTCTGACTCCTCCTTCCTTTTTCTCTACCACTATTAATGGAAAATTCCATTCACTTTTGGAGGGCTCACTCTTTTATCACCTCAGGCCTCATCCTTTGTGGTAATCAATATGCTTTTATCTAACGGAATTGCTGAATTTACTTTATTATAATGGGCAACATCTTTAACTTTCCCTGGGAGACCAGAAAAAAGTTGCTTCCTATGCATGCAGTAGAGTTTGTAATTCAGCTTTCTGGTGTAACTCCAGGTCAGGATTTATAATAATCTCCTTTAATTCCCCTGGCTTCTCTAGCCTTTGATATGCCATTGTTAAAGCGCTATCTTGCTCTTCAGGATGAATATATGTGCACACAGTAGGTGATCTCTCAGACCATGGTTTAAGTAAATTTACATAATAAACTTTCTTTTTAGAGGCTCTATCATGCATAGCAATCTCATAAGTGACAGGTCCCATTTGTCTTACAACAGAGTAGGGTCCCTACCACTTCATAAGAAGCTTATGGTCATAGGAGGGTAGTAGTAAAAGTACTTTATCCCCCTTCTTTAAATTCTTTCAAACCAATTCCCTTATCATACTGTTGTTTTTGCATTATCTGTTGTTTTTGAATGTGTGTGTGTGTGTGTGTGTGTGTGTGTGCTTTTTAATATAGTCTATTAGCCGGCGTCTCAACTGACACATGTATTCAGAAGGTGCCATCCCCTTCAGTTGTTCCCCTTCTACCCACTGTTCTTTAATGATATCTAATGGCCCCCTGGGATTTCGGCCATACAACAGTTCGAAAGGGGAAAATGCTGAGGAAGATTGTGGTACTTCTCTGTAGGCAAACATTAAATAGGGAGGTATACATCCCATTCCTTCCCTTCTTCCTGCACATATTTTCTTAACATTTTTTTAGTGTCTGGTTGAAACGTTCGACCAGACCATCTGTTTGAGGATGATAAGGGGTCGTGCATATAACAGTTATTCCCAGGGTCTGGTAGAGATGCTTCAACATTCCAGAACAAAAATTACTTCCTTGGTCAGTAAAAATCTTTTGTGGTATGCCCACCTGGCTAAAAAGTTTACCTAGCTCTTCAGCTATTTTTGAAGCTGTGACATTTTTTAAAGGAATAGCTTCTGGGTACTTAGTGGTATAATCACTAACCACTAAGATGTACTGGTTACATTTTTTACTTCATGGTAGTGGCCCAATGATGTCCATCGCTATCCTATCAAAAGGAATAGTTATTAAAGGTAGGGGCATAAGGGGCACCTTGTCTCGTCTACTGATTTTGGCCACTTTCTGGCATTCACTACAACTGCTGCATTAAGTTGCCACCTGCTCATGTATGCCATGCCAAAAGAACCTATGCAGTAGACGATGCAATGTTTTATTTCTCCCCAAGTGCCCAGCTAAAGGTATATCATGTGCCACCTCCAATAACTGTCGCCTATAGGCTTGTGGTACCATCAGTTGTTTCAGTTCCTCTCCAGTTCTAGGGTTTATACAACACCTATACAATAGCTCATTTTCAAGTTCATATCTATGTCCTGAAATAGTACACTCCGTTTTTCTATCCTGTGGAAAAAAGATTGTAAAGTTACATCCTCTTTCTGTACATTTTTAAACTCTTTTTTAGATGCAATATCTAGGACTGTAGGCATATCATTTCCATTAATGTAGTTCTTTTTAGTCCATAATGCTTTCTCAGTTCTTTTCTGTTTCTTAGTTTTTCTGTCTTTTCCAGGGGTTTCTGGAAGGTCATCTGAAAAAGGGAAGGCCTAATCTAAGGTTCCTTTATCTACCTGAGACCTGGTAACCATAGCACATACATTTGAGGACATTAAAGTTTCAAAGTTAGCAAAATCATGTCCCAGTATGATGGGAATAGGTAAATGGGGGACTACCCCTACTGATATATGTTGAATTTGACCTTGTACAGTCATCACAACATTCTGCAATGGATATTGATGTATGTCCCTATGGATGCAGGTCACCTTGGTTGTTGGTCCTTCTACTCTGTGTGGGCATCTTAGAACACCCCCTTGTACCAGAGTCTGTCTGCTTCCTGAGTCCAACAATCCTTGCACAGTTTTTTCTTCTACAGTCACCAGAACCATGTATTGCACCCAGTTTGCCAATGCCAAATGTGCTACTTCACTTTTTCTTTTAGGGCAAAATCAGGCTATATGCTCTTTACCTTTACAATCATGGCATACGATCTCTGGGTTGTACCCCTTTCCTGTTTTTAAAGTTTGCCTAACCCCAACATTGGTATTACTTCCCCCTGCAATAGTAGTAGTAGGTCTTACCACGGTTGGATTGTTTGTAGAAGGCATCACCCTTTTCTGTCCATGAGGTCTGGCAGCTAAATAATCCTCTGCTAATCGGATAGCTACATCAGAGGTCTCAGGACGATGTTCCTTTACCCATAGCTGTACATCAGGGGCAAAATCTGTATAAATTGCTCTAAAATAACTGCTTCCAATATCTGGTCCACAGTTCAAATTGCAGGCTGAAGCCATTTTATACAAAAATCTTTAAGTCTGGTATAGACATCGTGGGGGGTATCCATAGAATGGAATTTATGGAATCGAAATCTTTGTCTATAAGTTTCACTGTTTATGTCATATCGTTTGAGGATAGCAGATTTTACTCTAGCATAGTCATTGGCATAGTTAATGTCCACAAGGCTATAGGCTAGCTGGGCTTTCCCAGTTAAATAAGGGGTTAGCTGTATAATCCACTGATCTCATGGCCATAAGCAGGCTAGTGCCACTCTTTCAAAAGTCATTATAAATGCCTCTATGTCATCAGAGTCAGATCACTTCACTAATTTAATGTCTTTCTGTATATCACCTGGGGACATAGGAGAGTGTTGAAGACTCATAGCTTGGATAACTCTCAAAGTATCTGTCCACTGAGCTTCATTCTCCTTTCTTTCTCTTTCCTGCTGTCTATCCAATTCTAATTGTCATATAGATAGCCATCTGAGAAGATCTTGTGTTTCCTGGGGAGGTTCTTCTACTATAATCCCTCTTCCACTGGCCTGTGCTCCTATCTCCTCTTTCTTTGGATCCTCCATCTTAGGCTGAGTAGGTATCCTTTTACTGTCTTTCCTTCTCACCACCTGGGGTAACCCAGGCAACAATGGGATCTGATATGCTGTGGCAACTGACCTTGTAGTAGTCACTCCCGGAGGCCACGTCTCATCCAACTGGTCCTGTAACATTGGCTGTCCATCAAGGCCTTATCCAAACCTTCCAGTGGAAATCACTTGCACCACTGTATCCCACTCTGACACCATATGTGACAGTCTTAAGTAGGTTCAGATGGACACATATGCGAAAATGCCAGTTCAATAAAATATCTTTCTTTTAATTTGCTTACAGAACCAAAGTTAAGTGGACTGGATCAGTAAAAAAAAAGTAAAAAAAATAATAATAGGAATAGATAGTAAATTAAATAAGGCTTAACTTCAGCATAAAATTAGTCCCAGATGAAAAAAGGAAAAACTTATTTTGACCAGCAAGCTGTAGTCCCATGTCAGTGTAGTCCCTTCAACACCCCAAACACACCTGAATTTCATCAGGTATAGTCACTACATATATAGCCTGATGATGCTCAGGATTGGCTCAATTTGTCTGTTGATTAGAGGAGGTTACATAATCTTCTTTTTAACTTTCTTTAGACAATTTTCCTACAATCTTTATTGCATTGTCTTACATTTCTCAATAGCATACAGGAAAATCAGCAGAGCTTGTTTTTATCTTTTGGGAAATAAAATAGCTTGAAGAAGCACTCTGCTAGTCCCTCCTTCAGTTAGGCTCGGTGTAAAAGTAGTGCTGTAATGGCTGGCTGGCTCTATAGAGCTCTAGCTGTAGTGAGGAGAGCAGAGAGGCAAGCAACACCCATTTTCCTTAAAGGTACCATTCTCTTTTGCTACTTAAAATAACAACATCTTTAGAGTTTTATATGTTATTTTTAGTAGAACATGTGCTTATTAGTGCCTCCAGTTTAGTTCTTTAACAACCAAACAGTAAAAGAAACAAACTCCTTGTGTAGAGTGTGAGTTTAAAATGGAGCTTAAAGCTCTTCAAAGCAAGTACTGTTCCTCTGTAACCCTCTGGAGTTTTCAGAGCAGCATCTCTTTCAGGGTATTAATACAGGAGTAATACCAACAAAACAAAACTTAGGCTATTATGTCCAAAGCTTTTCTTTTAAAATATTTTGGATATTAATCCATTCATATACTTGCAAGTTTCCATTGTTTTAAACAACAAGCTGCCAGGAATGGGGGGGAGGGGGGTTCACAGGTCAAACGAACTTAAAAAAAAACAAAACTCATGGGTGGCCAGTCCATGTGAGACAAACATGTAAAACCAGACCTGAAAATGTAAAGGGACACGAAAAAGGGAAATATTCCAAGGCAGACATAATAGTTTCAGGAAGAAACCTTCCACAGTGGCTTGAAACAGAATGCCAAGCTATTTTTAACAGCAGGATGGCATCCAACAGTGGAATGCGCGTGAAGCATTCAGTAGCTATAAGCTCATCTCCACCTTCCAGCTCTGACAGAATTCTGGCCCACGTGATATCCCCTTGACATAATGTCTTTTTAGAGAATAAATTATGCCTTGGTCTAGTGGCTGCATGATGGAAGTGGTGTTAGGCAGTAAAAAACACCAATTTAATGTTTTTCAAACCATGGACATCAGGGTGCCCACTAAAGTTCTCATGGAAGAGCAGGATCTTGCAATGTTCCAATCGCCTGTCCAGTGCCCGAACCCAGTCTGTTAACATGTCGCCAGCAACCCAAGAGGTACAATTGCTTCTGTACAGAACAGACAAATGGTTGACCCCATGAAAGCAATGAGGTTGGGCTGACTTCCAAAAAACAACAAGCTGACATTTATCTGATGCAGACATATTGCAGCAAACCAATAAAGAGACACTCTCCTTTTGCTTTTTTTTGAACTTGTGGAGCCTGGTCTCGGAACTAGAATGTACCCTGCCCCACACAATGAAAAAATAGGCCTGTCTCCTCCATGTTGTAGATGTCTGAAGCATCATAACTGCCTAAAAGATCAGGAAGCAAATCCCTCAACCATGAGCTGGCGCCAATGTCATCGGCATTTTGCTTTTTGCCATGGGCGTGATGAAAACATATGTTATGCCAGGTCTTCCACCATTGGAACCAGCCATCACTGGGACTGAAGTCTGATTTGCTGAGTGCCACAGCAAGCTGCTTAGTTTTCTGAGCCAGCAGTGGACTGCTCACCATGGCATCTTGGCTGTGCACCTCAGTAAACCAGACAAGCAGGGCTTCTTCAATTTCCCTGTCTTTTCCATTCCATTTTCTTTTTCTGTCAGGCTTATGGCTACTACGCCACTGATCCAGTAAACTCTCCTTCTGCTGGATCAAGTCTGAGACTGTGGATTTGGGGATAGCGAGTTGTGTTATACAGTTCCGCACACTCATTTTCAGCAAGGACTGCATCTGTTTCATCAGTTCAATCTTCCTCGCGAATGGGATGTCTGGACATTGGGAGGAGGCCATGCAGAGTGTGAGGTAAGATGCATCTTAAGTGGGAGTCAGTACAGACTCAGGTCTGTTAGTAGCCATACCTTTTAAGTAACCCTGAGGTGCTAATTGGGGGATTAATGAGCTACAAAACATCATAACATTAAAGTGAACTTGTGGCTGTAGGGTCATTAAGTGTAAGCCATGCGCAGCAGGCAATGTCCGCAGTTTCCAACAAATTTTTAGCTGCACACACAGTAAATGGGTTTGCAGGGGCTTTGTGTCTGTGAAAACCGATTGTCCGTGATAACCATGTCCACATTACATGGTGCCCATAGTACTACACTCTATGTCTGCACTACAGCTTATGATAGTAATGCCAACCATCATTAATAACTAATAATACTATAGGTATTGCTTTATGTAACTCTGGCATATGTCACTCACCTTGGCACAGTTTTGGTCACTATACTTTCTTATGATATTACCCATGCAACCAGAGGGGAAGATGTCAGATATATTCTACTAATAACTCTGAATAGGGGGGTCGATACCAGTCCATTCACAGAAGAAAGGGTTTTGAAAGAACTCTTGAAACTGAGGGTGGACAAAGCAATGAGGCCTGATGGGATTCACCCAAGAACTCTAAAAGAACTTAGGGTAGAACTAGTAACACCACTGACTACTCTCTTTAAAGGGACTGTAAACATTGCAGGCACCACTTAAATTGTGAAAGCCCAAAAAATGATCTTTCAAATGAGGTTTTGGGCTTGCCTGTAGGTGCCAGGAGTCCTGAGTTATGAATACCTAAATCATCTGTAAATCAAAACAAGGCAGCAGCCATTTCATTGAATTATGAGACCAAGAGTGATGTCACTGAGGGGCAAGCTGTAATTAACAATATGCAGCTTGCCCGTCAGTGACATCACTTCCTGTTTTCAAATGGCTGCTGCCTTATTTTGATTTACATATCAATTAGATATTCATATTTCAGGACTACTGACCCCTACAAGGAAGTTCTGTGCCTTGTTTGAAGTATCTTTTTGTGGGCTTTCACAATTTGAGTGACCCCTGCAATGTTTACTGTCCCTTTAACAAATCATGGGAGGATGGGGTGGTACCTGAGGGCTGGAGGAGGAGGGCAAATGTGATTCCACTTCACAAAAGTGGGAGCAGGGTAGATGCAGGGAACTACAGACCAGTTAGTATGACCTCAGTGGTAGGGAAAATTATGGAATCACTTCTGAAGGAAAGAATTGTTGAGTGCCTAGAGTCCAGTGGTGCACAGGACCCAAGTCAGCATGGTTTCACAGCAGGAAGGTCATGTCAGACAAACCTAATAGATTTATTTGACTGGGTGACCAAAGTAGTAGACCAGGGAGGGGCTGTGGATATGGCCTACCTAGATTTTAGCAAGGCATTTGACAGAGTCTCACACAAAAGATTAATATACAAGTTATCCTGCCTTGGAGTGGGTCCCAAAGTGGTAGTCTGGATAGAAAACTGGCTGGACAACAGGACACAAAGGGTAATAGTAAATGGAGTCCACAGTGAAGAAAGGAGGGTAACCAGTGGGGTATCGCAGGGTATGGTACTGGAACCGGTCCTCTTTAATGTCTTTATAAGTGGCATTGGAGACCACCTGAAAGGAAAGGTATGTCTCTTTGCAGATGACACAAAGATCTGCAACAGGGTTGATACACAAGGTGGGGTGGAAAGGATGAAAAGGGACTTGGCAAGGTTGGGGCAATCTTCAAATATGTGGCAGCTCAGTTCAATGCAAAGAAGTGTAAGGTAATGCATCTGGGAAACAAAAACCCAGGGAAAGAGTACACAATGGGGGTGAGTTAATAACAATTACAAAAATTGAAAGAGACCTAGGGCTAATTATATCAGATGACCTAAAGGTGGGCAAGCAATGTGAGAAGGCAGTAAGAAGGGCCGGGGGAATACTGGGATGCATAAGGAGAGGCATCAACAGTAGAAAACAGTACGTTGTTATCCCTCTGTACAGACAGTTGGTGAGACCCCATCTGGAGTACTGCATGCAATTCTGGAGACCCCATCTCTGCAAAGACATAGACAGAGTGGAGGCTGTTCAGAGGAGGGCAACCAAAATGGTGCAGGGTCTGCACCAGAAGACATACGAGGAGAGACTAAAGCAACTTAATATGTATACCTTTAAGGAAAGGAGGGAGAGGGGGGACATGATAGAAACTTTCAAGAATCTCAAGGGAATTAACAAAGTACAAGAGGGTAGCATCTTTCAGAAGAAGAGATGTGCAAGAACAAGGAGGTACAATTTGAAGATAGAGGGGGGATGGCTCAGAGGTAATGTTAGTAAGTATTTTTTCACAGAGAGGGTTGTGGATGTATGGAACAGCCTTCCTGAGGAGGTTGTGGAGTCAGGAACATGGAGAATTCAAGAATGCATGGGACAGGCATAAGGCAATTCTAGTGGGGGTAGGAGGAAGTAAGCTGTTGATTAACTAGAATCCGCAGCTTATCCATCAGGTAGGGAAATGAGCAGACTACGTGGGCCAAGCTGTCCTTATCTGACGTCAAATTCTTCGTTTCTATGTTTCTATGTAACAGTTTCCAAAATGAAGACATATTTTACTAATATCAGTTTCCAGTATGAAGACATATTTTACTAATATCAGTTTCCAGTATGAAGACATATTCTACTAATATCAGTTTTAAGTATGAAGACATATTCTTCTAATAACAGTTTCCACTATGAAGACATATTCTACTAATAACATTTTCCAGTATGAATACATATTCTACTAATAGTTTTTAACATGAACAATTGTTGAACGTGGCCAGTGGTCAAAGTTTTAGTGACCAGTGGCTAATATTTTAGTGACCAGTAACCAAAGTTTTATACAAGTTTACCAACAACAATTTTTATATGTAGTTGGCTAACCGAATGTTTAAAAACATAGAAAAGATATAAAAAGGCTTGCAAGGGTTGCAAGTGTCTAGTGAAGTGGGTAGTAAAGGGGTGAAAGTGGCTAGTGGATAACTACATGATACCACCATGTAAATTAATATGTATGTAAGTGCAAGGGTATTTAAAAAGTAATTGTTAAAACCATGCAAATAATAATGATACCACCATGTATATGTATGTATGTGGGGGCCCAGGTTTGCCAGGTAGTGAGGCCCTGTAAATGAGACTTGGAAAATAAGTAATGATTAGAAACAGATGTTTTAAGCAAAATTAGCTTGGATCTGCTCAGCAGAGATACTTTGTATAAAACATGTATTTCTGTGACCTGAAAGGTCATGGTCAAGATAAGAGGCATCTGCTTCAAGTAACCGATGTCTAACCTTAGCTAGTATAGCTCCTCATCTCATAATTACTTGTGTTTAAAAAGTTGATAAGAAATAATTATATTTTTGCCTTGGCCACTATCTATTAAAATTTTTTTTGCAGTTCTAAGCAATTTATTTTAAATAGGGTAAAAGCTTTTTTTTGTTGTTTCCTGTCTCCTAAAGCATGTTATTTTTAATGAGGTAAAGGCCCCTGACCATCCAAGGGTGGGTCATGAGAAACAGAACTCCCCTGTATCACAAACTGTCAAATATATCTTATAACCAAGGTCTTTCTTGGCCAATGTACTTCCAAGTTTTTGTATCATGATTTTGTTGAATGACATAGTGCCTAGGCTAAAATCTGCAGTAAAAGTTTTGGAAATTTCCACTACACATTTTTTTTGATGTAAGCAATTTGGGTATAAATATAGGACCTGAATGTCATGTCCAGTGTGTTCCAGAGGAATTGACACAAGGGCTGCTATGGATGCGGGACACCCAGAAAAGGGAGCAAAATTTGCTTCATTTTTTCTGAACAACTGTAGCCCTGGTGGTAAAAAGCCATCAGCTGTTTAGAACTAATCATGTTAGAGGTAAAATTGTTAGGGCTTATTTGTGTATTAATAAATTGCAACTGATTTAAAACAACATCTGGTGTCAGGTGGCCTTATTAGATTGCCAGGGACCACTAACCATGAACCTTGTACTTTTACTACCTTACTGTCATCAGTGTGGTATAGTTTTGTTTATTTACACAATGGTGTGTGGAGTGACCCTTACAACATGGATTATGAAAAAAAAGAATGCAGCTGACATAGCACAGTGGTTATGGGTTATATCACTCATTCCACACATTCCTGTGCTGCAATAACTGTGTGCTTTGTGTACTAAAACCATAAAACAAAATAATCTGACAAGGGAAAATACAAACCAATATTTGTACAGTACTGTATGATATGACTACTGCACTGCACTTCTGCAGTATAGCTTATGTTATGGAGCTGCAATGTAACTCAGGGGTATTAGGTTATGTCATGCTTTCCACAGCTTCCTATGCTGCAATTACTGTGACTTCCACACTGTAGCTGTGACAGACAACAATATTATAAGGGAAAGAAACCAACCTGTCCAGTACTGTACTATATGAGTACTACACTGTACTTGTGCACTACAGTGCATGATAGTAGTGCCAACCATCAACACTAACTAATAAAACTATAGGTTGTGCGTTATGCAGCTCTGACATGTGCCATTCACCATGGCACAGTTTTGGTCACTTTACATTCTGATGACATTAGCTATGCAACTGGAGGGGGAGATGTAACACATATTCCATTAATAATAGTTTCTAACATGGACAATGGTGTGTGGAATGACTCATAACCAAAAACAGTACACTACAGACTGTATCACTACACAGATGAGGTGTCCTATTGCTTGGAGTACTCACATCTGGACTTTCACATTCTTACTCTATTATTACAATAGTGAAAGTTCATAGTACTAAAATGTGTTAGGTGCTCCACATCAGTGCCTAAGAAGATAGAACTGCTCACATCTATAGCTGCGTCACTGCATATGACACCCACACTGCTTACTTTTGGCTCAGTTACAGCTACCTCACTCTCTTCAATCAATCAATCAATCAATCAATCTTTATTTAGCCAGGTGAAACTCCATTGAGCAAGCTCATTTTCAAGGAGGGCCTGGTAGGTACAGAATAAATAATACAGTAGCACAATAGAACATATAGCACAACTGGGCATAGTAACACAATACATAGCAATAAAAACAAGGTACAAGGATAATCAATGAGGCCAGGTAGTAAGAAGGATGAATCCAGAAACATGGCTTAGGGTAATTCTAACTAGAAGATAGAAAGTGTAGAGGGTTGACTGTAAGAATAGCAATGTGTGGCTACAGTTTAACGACAGGGAGGGCATTGTCAAAGCTCCGAGAAGTATCTCGAATAGAGTGACTTAAATTCCACAAAACTAATAGGATGCACAAATTTTAGGGATTTCTGGATGTTGTTCCACAGGTGGGGTAGCACGCAGCTGAAGAAGGCTCTGATAAAACGGGAAAAGACTTTAGGCACAGCTAGTGAGTCTCTTGCTCTGTTGCCCATGACAAAGCACTGCTGGTTGCTGATTCTAATGATTGCTAAATGTCACCAATCTTGTCTGACTTTTCAAGCACTTCCTTTGGTGCAGTGGATGCCATTGTACTGCTACAGGGCTACATAGCTGGGTGATGCTCCAGTGTCTTATGAGGTGTTAAAGACGTCAGCCGCTAGTTCACTTTTCTTGGTCACTAGTGGAGGCACTCCAGTAGTTTTTGAGGCTTGTTACTGAGCGGTGTCTGGTGACAGTCTTTATTTCCTCTGATACCAGCCCTGCTTCTGATAACAGCTGCATAGCGGCACTATGGATGCTGTGGTTAGTGTATCACTGACTGAGACCTGCATCTTCCAATATCTTGGGCATTGCCCTCAACAATAGTTTACACCCATTGGCTGGTGGGTATACCAATGGTTGTCACTGGGATGAATTACCCACTTAGGATGGAGATACAGAGCTACTGCAGTTGGTAGACATCTACTTATGTACTGCTTAAAACAGCTGGACTGGACACTTCTGGTTACTAGAATCTGCAATTACAAAACCCTGTTGACTTTCTCTATTCCATTCATGCATATTGCTATGATTTTTTGTAAGGGAACTGTATGTCAGAGTCAAAAACTCTTTCCATGTTCATCCTTCTTAATTATAAATGAGCCCTGTTTCACTTGCCAGATAACTTCTCATCCACTATGTGCAGCAGCTAATTGTAGCTCGAACTAGACCCACTTCACCAGCCCTCCAGCTATGTCTGCTGACATCGCAGCTGATGCCCTTCATCACAGAAGGTTACTTTGACTGATTGGTGGGTGATGGCATGCATGGCTGCTGCCTTCCCTTTGGATCTGCTTCAGCACAACTATAAACACATTGTTTGCTGCTTTAAAGGGGGGTAGGGGCAGTTGTTATGTTTATCATGCTGTTATTGTCAATATTGTTCAAGAAACGATTTATGCCTGCCCTCAAGCACAGCAATGTGCTTACAATGTATGATTTCCCATGAAAGCCATGCACACATGCACACAAGTCATGCAGCACCATACTCAGCTCAAGCACCAAGACTTCCTTATAATTCACTAACTGTCTAGAACACAGCCAATCCATTCAGAACATTTACAGTCCATGCTGTGCTCTTTTGTGTGTTATGCATATCTTTTGCTTGCTGCATTATGGTTGGGTCATATATATTTCGTGGTCACCCTGGATACCTTACTCTCTCTTGATACTCATGTCACCCTACTAACCAAAGCTCTAAACCAAAAGCTTTGACTACTTTATCACGTTCATCCTCTTCTTTTGGCGCCTTTTGCCACAAGCTAGTGTCTGCCACCCTCATTTCCCTCCTTACTTATGGAACACCGCTTCTACTCTCAACCAGCACATCCATTTTATCCCACCTCAAACAGGCATATCACAGGGTGGGAAGGTCTGCCTTGGTGGTCAGTGCCCCTCACCACCATTTTGAAGTCCTGTCTTCCATGGGTTGGTTATCCTATGAATCTAAACTACGGTATGCCACATGCCTAATGCACAATGGCCAGCTCAGGGTGCTGAGGATTGAGGCTCTGGACACCACACCTAGTGCAATGCTGGCAACCTGGGTTCAGGAACAGATGTAGATCATCGGGGGTCAGAAGGGGAGGGAGAGGATTGAGCATCTGAAGGACTGCTCTCCTCTCCCTGGGTGGGTTGTGGGATGCAATACTTGAAGCAACATCCCATTGTGTTAGAGAGAAAAGGAAGTGCAAAAGAAGAAGGAAACCACTTTGGTTCTCAAAAACAGTAGCAGAAAAGGTCAGAGTCAAAAGGCTGGCCTTCAGAAAATATAAGGGAATGCAGCGGGATGAAGATAGGAAGGCATACCAAACTTCCCTAAGGGAAGCAGGGAAGGCAGTGAGGCAGGCAAAGGCCCAAACTGAGGAAACACTAGCATGAACAGTAAAAGAAGGTGACAAGACTTTCTATAGATACATTAGTGCAAGGAGAAAGTCCAGAGAGGGCATTGATAAGATCAAATGAGATAAGGGGGTGTATGAGGAGGAGGACCATGTAAAAGCATCTATCCTAAATAGATATTTCTGCTCAGTATTTACTGAAGAGAAGGTAGGGCAGGGCCCACTGCTCAGCACCATGGACACAGGGGGGAGGAAGGTGTGCACACTAGTTCCTTCACAAAAGAAAGGGTCCTACAAGAGCTCGATAAGCTCAGGGTGGACAAGGCAATGGGACCTGATAGCATTCATCCCAGGGTGCTAAGGGTGGAACTAGCAGAGCCATTATCAGAACTGTTTAGTGAGTCTCTGAGCACAGGAGAGGTCCCAGAAGACTGGAGAAGGGCTCATGTGATCCTGTTCCACAAGACTGGTAGCAGGGAGGAGGCAGGGAACTACAGACAGGTCAGTCTTACTTCAGTAGTGGGCAAAATTATGGAGGCACTCCTTAAGGAAAGGACAGTGCAACACCTGGAATCCATAGGAGCACAGGATCCAAGACAGCATGGGTTTACAACAGGATGGTCCTGTCAAACTAATCTCATAGATTTTGTTGACTGAGTAACCAGAGTAGTGGATCAAGGGGGAGCAGTTGATGTTGCCTACCTTGACTTCAGCAAAGGTTTCGATACTGTTCCACATAGAAGATTGATTAATAACCTGGGTAGGCTCAGGTTGGTCAGAAGTTGGTCAGCTGGGTGGCAAACTGGTTGATGGGTGGAAAACAGAGTGTGGTGGCAAATGGTATACAGTCAGAAGAGATGCAAGTCACAAGTGGGGTACCTCAGGGATCAATCCTGGGGCCAGTCCTTTTCAATATCTGCATCAGTGACATTGCAGATGGACTGGAGGATAAGGTTTGCCTGTTTGCAGATGACACCAAGATCTGCAACAGAGCAGATGATCCAGATGGAGTGGGCAGAATGAGAGGAGATTTTGATAAACTGGCAAAATGGTCAGAAGAGTGGCAACTGGGGTTTATCACAAAGAAGTGCAAGATCATGCACATAGGGAAGAGAAACCCTGAAACCACCTATAGGCTGGGAAGAGAGTTGCTGGCAGTCACAAGGGGAAAAGGGGCTTGGGCATCATCATCACAGATGACCTGAAATCATCCAAACAGGCCACTAAAGCAGTAGGTAAGGCTAGGGGGATGTTGGGGTGTAATAGTAGGGTTATCACAAGTCGTAAGAGGGAGGTAATAATCCTTCTTTATAAGACACTGGTTAGGCCTCACCTGGAGTACTGCATGCAGTACTGGAGGCCACACCTTCACATGGACATTAACCAAATTGAGGCAGTCCAGAGAAGGGCAACCAAACTGGAGCAGGGACTGCATCAGAAAACATATGAGGGCAGGTTAATGGAGCTCAATATGTATACCCTACAGCAAAGGAGGGAGAGAGTTGGTATGATCAAAACATTCAAACACCTTAAGGGCATTAACAAGGTGAAAGAGTCTAACATGTTTCAATATAAGAAAAATAGCAGGACAAGAGGACACAGCATGAGATTAGACAGAGGCTGATTAAAGGGTACTGTAAGGAAGTTCTTTTTCACAGAAAGGGTGGTAGATGCATGGAATGGCCTACCTCAGGAAGTGGTGGATAATGAATACAGTGCAGGGCTTCAAACAGGCATGGAATAGGCATAAGGGAGCAATACAGGTGAGCATGAATAGATTGATCATTGACAGAGTAAAGACCGATGGCACATTCATAAGATAGAAAAAGAAATGGGCAGACTGGATGGGCCTTTCGGTCCTTATCGGCCGTCAACTTCTATGTTTCTATGTTTCCAAATTCCTGGCACTGTAGTGGCCCATGGTGGAGACCAGAGGTTGCACAAGTGCTTGGGACATTGAAGGGGGCAAGACAACACCAGGCTCCAGCAGTGGTGGCATAAAGAGAACAGCCACACAGGAGTCATTGCATGCTGTGTCTTGAAGGGTAAATCAGCCAGGACATACTCTGGAGGAGAAAGGGAGGTGACAGAGACCCCAGTAACCTGCCCACATCCTGCTGTCAGACCTGCTGACCACCGGTTATCCCAAACCCTCTGACTCGGACTCAGGACCATCCCTCTAATTTCCAGATAGGACACCAGGTAGGCGTGGCGGGCCCTCACCGGGAAGGGGGGTGATCTGGGGAGCTGGATGGGATCCTGGGACTGGAGGGGGGGATCAGCAATGTGTCTCCCGGAGGCTGGGATGTTTCAGGCTGGGAGTAGAGGTTAGTGGCTGACCGGGCACTCCTGAGAGATGCCCTACTCCTCCAGAGCAGAAATAAAGTGTAAGAAAAAACAACCTAGTGCATAAGATGGCCCACTCTTATCCCCCCACCCATATAGACAAACTCATTCAACTACATCAGCCTCCGCAAACGCTAAGATCTGTCTTTCTCCCCCTGCTCATAGTGCTCAAGACACGCTTTGCTGTAGCCTGGAGATCATTCACCTACGAGGCAATGTCTGGCTGGAACTCACTCCCACCCCCTATCTTTTTTTGTTCCTCTCTCGCCATGCTTCAATCCTCCTTGCTAATCCACCTCACTGCCTCGTCACCTTGATCCTGCTTTGTGGGTCACCTTTCAGCATCCCTATCTCCATGAATAGCATATCCCTACCATAATTACCTGTTATTTTCCAAATATTCCTACTTTCCAACCCTATCTGGTCTGTGTAAATGCAAATTGTAGGACTTCCGATTCTGCCACTGAGAGCTTAACAGCCTGAAACCCTAGCTCTGGTATGCGTGGGCTCATGAAAGCCTTGCAGATTATTAAAATATCCTGAAAACTATTTAAAATGTTGCAGGATAGTCGCAGAAAAGATAAAGGGGGAACATTGAAACCGAAGATCTAGTCAAAACAATGAGATGGCAATAGATTATCTCCCAACTGCCATGCCCACAGCAGAAGTCATTCTCTAAGCAGCACTAGGGGGTCAGGATATGACACTAATGAAGATGCTGGTCTTCTTTCCGGATCCCAATTTGAAACATTTCTGCAAGAGATTCGCAGCTTGAGAGCAGATAAAAAAGAATTCCACTCCCTTTTCCAAGAACCGACTAAGATGGACTCTCATATAGGGGAAGCCGAAGAACGAATCTCCACAACAGAGGATGCAACCACGCATCTAAACAAAACTGTTGAGGCTTTGATGCAACTTTTGATTAATCTGCAGAGGAGATGCATCAGTTTAGAAGGACATTTTTGTTGCAGCAATCTAAGGCTGTATGGGCTGGCAGAAGAGGATGAAACTGCCCCATGACATTGTTCATAGAAAATCTATGAAAAGACATTCTGGATCTGACCCCAAGCTATAACCTCTCCTTGTAATGAGCACACCATTCCCTTGCTCCGAAGCCAACTGATCCTAATGCCCACCATCGATCCATCATATTTAAAGTCACCAGCTTTTAAATTATAAAGGATCTCTTAAATTGAGCATGGTCAAAAAAGGATCTTTCCTACTTGTCTTCCCTACAAACATATGAACGGATGAAATTTGCCAGCAGATAAAGGCCTAGAGGTCTATCAAGTCTGCTCGAATGTTCAGCTAGCGGCCCTTATTCTGCAGCTGCCCCACCCTTCCACCCTTCCCCTCCACTGACCCTCCCCCTTGTCCAGTCCCATCCCCTTTTGAAGCAGTCCACTGTTCTACTGGATACTACTTCTGCAGGTAATGCATTTCACCCAGTTACCACCCTCTCTGTAAAAAAGAGTCTCCTTATCTCCCTCCTGAACCTTCCTCCTGCCAGTCTCATATCATGGCCCCCGGTGTCCCTCCCCTCCCTTACTTTGAACAGCCCCAGTTAGTCGGTTTAGATCATGATTACCTCTGAGAGGTGCAGCATGCACGACAATTGTATGCCCCTATTCTTCGAGCTCTATGCAAAAAAGGGGTAAGATTTCAAACCCCATTCCCTGCAAAATTGAGGGTTTTCTGTGATGTTGGTCCACAACTTTATTTTTCCTCAACTAAAGCACTGGAGGCACTACAACAGTGGGGCATTTCATTACCAAGCCTTGAAATAGAACAGCTGGCCAGGAAGCACTCTCTATACAAGGAGAGGTCTGTGGTTGCACTGAGATGTTCGGAAACTTCCCCTTTGTAAGCTGCTCGTGAAGCTCTGGAGCATCTGAACATGGCTAAATGCAAAGACCTACCGACAACAGCAAAAGAAGCAGCTTCATCGGCGCAAGTAGGCTGAAAAGAGAGACACTCTTCTAGGGAAATCCAGCCTAAGAGCTTTGTCCCTTGGTTTTCATGAGGCTGATTCAAGTTCAGAAAAGTAATATTTCTTATGTCTTGCTTGCTCAGCTAGTGGAGGGACATGTCCTGCATTTGTATAAACTGCTTACTAGAGTTTTTTTACTCTCATGTCCCTTTATTAGCCTGTGTATGAATGGTCTAGCAGGGATTCAACACCTAAAATCATTATGATGCCTCATTAAATTGCAGGACTAATCTACTGTTGACTGTTGCACTTTTTGTCACAACAAGGTACAGAATGGCTTCTATAGTTTAAAATGCAAAATGTCCCATGAGTGACCAAGAGAAAAGTGCTGTATTGAATAAGTTAGGTCATATTCTGGAGGTGAGCTAAACCCTATGGCTTTGCTGTCCTTTTGAAAAGTCCTCCTAAATACTGTAGGAGTATTTGGGGATGAGACTCCAATAACGTGTGGAATAGTCTCTCCCTATCCCCACCCTATCTCTCCATCCTAGTATGGGGGGGTTAGGGGTCCTTAGGTTAGGACCCCCTACCTTGGAAGTGTATCTGCTTATTGTTGTTGGCATTCAGTTAAATTACCATGTTATAGGAAATATGTCTCGTTATAGTTTCGATATGGATCTAATTTGTTACAGCTACCATAGGTCTCTTGAGATAAGTTATTTGGGTCTGGTGATTTGACTATATCAAAACTTTATGAATTAAGGGTTAAAATACAGTATTGCACATCTTACACAGGGAAATGGATAGATCAGCAAGCATCTGTTCATATAATGTAAACGGTTTGACCAATCTGGTTAAATGGGCAACGATTTTGGCTTTCCTGAGGAGCACGTCTGCCAATTTTATTTTATTCCAAGAAATGCACCTTTCTCCCCAGGAACATATAAAATTAGGGAAATATGGTTTCTGTGCTACTGCCTGTGCCTCATTTAGGAAGGGGCGTTGCAGACGGGTGGCGATATTGGTTCCTGCAAAGATGCCATTTGAACAGACAGATGTCTTGCTAGAAAAAGAGGGGAGGTTTAAGTTCATGAAAGGTCTGTTTCAAGGTAAAATTATAACCTTGACCTCTACTTATGCCCCACCTGGCTCAGAATTTCAGATATACCGCTCCATTTTTTCAAAACTTCAGGAATGAGCAGAGGGGGCAGATCATTTGGGGGGGGGTCAACATCCGGATGAACCCTCAGCTTGAGTCTGCATCTCAGATTTCCAGACATCAGCACAGAATTTCTAAAAAGGTTGTCAAGTTTCTAGTGGAACTAGCTTATATACTGTAGATGTGTGGCGCTTTATACATGGAAAACAACATAACTATTCCTATTTCTCACCACCACCACATCATATATATTCTAGACTAGATTATTTTTTTCTCGCTAAGGAGATGATGGGTAGGGTCTTCAATAGTTTGATAGGGAATATGATCTTATCAGCCCATGCCACTGTTTTTTTAAAAACTGCAGTTGGGAAACTTTTAACGATGCATGTTTTGGAGATTGAACATCTTCCTACTGCAAGACCCCGAAATTAAATCAAATATTGACGAAATGCTCAAACAGGCATTAATAGATTATGATTCCACAGATGTTCCCCCAGCTTTGTTATGGGATACCATTAAAGCAGTTCTCTGGGGAAAAGTTATTTCCCTCTCAACTCATAAAAAGAGACAATGTGAAGCCAGAAAGGAGTTTCTCTGACAGCAAATAATCTATTTGGAGACTCAGCTAAAGGTTCAATTTGATAAAAACAAATCTAAAGCTCTTAAAGCACTTAAAAGGGAATTAAATAGTATTTTGGATTATCAGGATGAACAAAATGTTCTCTTTTTAAAACACAAATATTATAAGAGAGGGCCCTTGTTCATTGCATTTGTTGGTGGCCTGCCTATGACGCTATAGAGCTAAAGCCACGATTACAACCCTAACCCACCTGCATTCCTGCCAGTGGCTCCAACTCACCCCCCAGATAGTGGATGCCTTTAAATCATACTACATGGACTTGTATAGGGCACCCTGCCCCAGCGGAATATGCCATAATGCATCATCTAGATAAGTTGTCTTTGCAAGCCATTTCAGCACATGCTAAATTACACCTAAGTCCAATTTATACTGAGGAGTTACAACTGGAAATTACAAAACTTAAATCTGGAAAATGCCCAGGCACAGATGGTTATCCAGGCAAACTATATAAACAGTTAAAAGTGCAACTTTCCCTGGCACTCATGCGAGTTTTTAATGAGGCTCTACTATACATATAATAGACCCACTTCAAGCTTCTCAATTCCCAGCCCTATTGCTTAGTCTGTACTCTGAAAAGGCGTTTGATAAGGTCTCTTGGCCTTTTCTTTGAGCTGTTCTTTCTAGGTTTGGGTTACATAGATTCATAGATACATAGACAGTGTCGGCAGATAAGGGCCTATGGCCCACCTAGTCTGCCCATTTGAGCTTGTAAGTTCAGTTTGTTTTCCTAGAAGTCTATTTCCCCTTACCCCTGACCTCTAGAATTCCTTTATGTCTATCCCATGCATTCTTAAATCCCGTGATTATTTCAGCCCCCACCACTTCCTCTGGCAGGGTGTTCCACTTGTCCACCACCCGTTCTGTGAAGAAATTCTTTCTCATGTTTCCTCTGAATCGTCCTCCTCCAACTTCATCCCATGCCCTCTAGTCCTGAAACATCTTTTCGCTTAAAAATAGTGTTTTCCTGCACCCTGTTCCTCCTGTAAGATACTTGTATGTCTCTATCATATCCCTCTCCCTCCTCTCCTCCAGGGAGTACATGTTCAGTTCCTTCAACCTGTCTTCATAGGATTTGTGATGCAACGATGCACCATCTTTGTTGCCCTCCTCTGAACCTTCTCTACCCTGTCTATGTCCTTACGTAGGTATGGTCTCCAGAACTGAACACTGTACTCCAGGTGGGGCCTCACTAGTGTCTTGTATAGTGGAATTATGACCTCCCTTTTCCTGCTGGTGATGCCCTGCCTATACATCCCAGCATCCTATTTGCTTTACCTGCTGCCTTGTCACACTGTTTCCCTACCTTGAGGTCATCAGAGATGACAACCCCAAGATCCCTTTCCTGCTTGGTGCATGCTATATCCTCACCCCAACTGATATATTGTGCCAGGGTTTTTGTGCCCCATATGCATTATCTTGCACTCTTTGCATTGAATTTCAACTGCCAAACCCTTGACCATTCTTCAAGTTTCTGCAGGTCTCTTCTCATTCTGTCTACACCCTCTGGTGTGTCTACTCTGTTACAGAGCTTTGTGTCATCAGCGAACAGTGAAATTCTGCCTTCTAGATCCTGTGCAATGTCACTGATGAAGATGTTGAATAGGACCGGTCCCAGCACTGATCCCTGTGGTACCCCACTGGTCACTTCCCTCTGTGGAGTGACAGCCATTTACCACCACCCTCTGTGTCCTGCCACCCAGCCAGTTACCTACCCACCACACTACTGTCCTGCCCACACCCATATTCCCCAGTTTGTGTAATAGTCTTCTATGTGGCACAGTGTCAAAGGCCTTGCTGAAGTCCAGATAGGCCGTGTCCACTGCCCTCCCTGATCCACCTCCCTAGTCACCCAGTCAAAAAATTCAATGAGGTTGGTCTGACATGACTCTCCCCTGGTGAAACCATGCTGCCTTGGGTCCTGTAGTCCATTGACAACCAGATGTTCCACCAATCTCTCCTTCAGTAGTGCTTCCATGATCTTTCCCACTACCGAGGGTGAGGCTGACTGGTCTGTAGTTCCCTGCTTCCTCTTGTTCCCACTTTTGTATAAGGGACTACATCTGCTGTCCTCAGTCTTTGGGTACCTCCCTGTTTCCAGTGATTGGCTGAACAGGATAGCCAGAGGTTCAGCCACCACCTTCTTAGTTCTTTAAGGACCCTGGGTGCACCCATCTGGCCCCATTGCTTTGTCAACTCTTATTACTTCCAGTTCCTTCAGGACCCTTTCTCGTAAAGGACTTGTGTTCATTTCTGCACCATTCTCACCCTTGTACTCCCTTCAGACCCATTACCCCTCTTCCTTAGTAAAGACTGAGCAGAAATACCTGTTCAATATGTCAGCTTTACTGTTGTCATCCTCCACGCTGCTCCCATCCTCCCCTTCAGTCTAACTATCCCTCCTTTGTCCTTCTTTTTCACTTATGTACCTGTAAAGGTTTTGTCCCCTTTAACCACTGATTTTGCAATGTGTTCTTCTGTCTGAGCTTTGGCTTCCCTTACTGACTTCCCTGCCTCCCTTTGTTTCTCCTGGTACTTCTCCCTATCCCCTTCTGCCTGTGTCTTTTTGTATTGCCTGAATGCAGTCTTTTTGGCTTTCACTTTCTTTGCTACCTCTTTGGAAAACCATAATGGTCTCCTCTTTCTTTTCCTCTTGCTAACCTGCTTAATGCATAATTCTGTTGTTCTTATAATCCCCATTTTAAATACTGCCCACTGTTCCTCAATCCCTGATTCCTGTCCCATTCCCCTTAATGCCTCTTTCAAGCATCTCCCCATTTTCCCAAAGTCTGCCCCCCTAAAATCCAGGATACGTGTTTTGTGTGGTTTGGTTCTGCTCTTTCTGTGATTTCAAACCACAATGACTGGTGGTCACTGTTACCCAGGTGCTCCCCACTGTTACCCCCATCACACTGTCCCTGTTTGTGAGCACAAGGTCAGTATTGCCTTCTGCCGAGTTGGTTCCATGACCAGTTGCTTGAGGAAGGCACCTGAAGGAGTCCAGGATAAATCTGCTCCTAGTTGATGCTGCTGCTGGGATGCTCCAGTCCACATCTGGTATATTGAAATCTCCAACCAGTACTACCTCACCTTGTCAGCCATCCTTTGGATGGCTAGCATCAACTCCTATCTGTTTCTTCCTCCTGGGCTGGTGGTCTATAAACCACACCTGTGTGGATGGCTGGCCCCATTTTCCTTTCCAGCTAACCCACAGTATCTCCCCATTTTGTTCCTCCTGGATCTGTGTGGCCCTTATGTCATTTTTACATACAGTGCCACTCCTCCTCCCTTCCTGCCTGCTCTGTCTCTTCTGAATATGTTGTAGCCAGGTATGGCCATCTCCCAGTCATGGTTATCATTACACCAGGTTTCAGTGATGGCCACAATGTCCAGGTCTGACTGTACCATGACAGCCTCCAGATCTTCCATCTTGTTGTTAAGGCTCCTGGCATTTGCACACATGGCTTTCCATGATTTGACCTCCCTAGACTGCTTCACTGTTCTACTCCAGCCCCTTCCTTGGTTGTCATTTATCCCTGGTTCTCCTTGCTGTCTGCCCTTCTGCTGAATTTTGCCCCTTTTCTGCTTATCCACCTTTTGACACTAATCTCCAACTTTTGCACACTGCTTTGCAGAGATAGCCACTCCTCTGGTTCACTGGTTCCATTACTAGCTGTGGGGGGTGAGCAAGTAGGTACCATCCTTGCTGGCCTGCCACCCCCTTTGCTGGTTTAAATGCTTGTCAATGTAGCATTTAAACTTATCATTGAGTGCTTGATTCCCTCCAGGATGGATGCAGGCCGTCAGGCTTGAACAAACCTCCATCCCTCCAGATGGGTCCCCAGTCACCAATGAATCCAAACCTTCTTCTCACAGCACCAGTTCTTCAACCATGAGTTAAAGTTCCTGGTGCATGCACTCCCATGCTCTCCTTGCCTCTCACAGGTAGTACTTCTGAGAAAGTGACAGAAGTAGCTACTTGCTTGAGACCCTCCCCAGTTTCCTAAACTCTTCCTGAACTTCCTTTGGCTCCCCATTTGCCAAGTCATTAGTACCTAGGTGGATAATGACATCCAGCTCACCCTCCTGTCTTGCCTTCCCAGTGATCCCCAGTATCTTCCTTCCATCCCTCCATGCCGTGGCACCTGGTAGGCACCTCACCTCCCTGTCCTCCCCTCCTGTGTTCCTAGCTGGATCCTCTTATGATGGAGTCCCCACCAGGATTCGCTTCCTCTCCTCTGGGGTCCACTGCTTTCCCACTGAGGTCACCTCCTTGCCTAACCTCCACTTCCTTTCCTTCCACTTCCCTGGGTACCTCTATTTGGTTGTCCTCATTTGCCAGTGTGGCATATGAGTTCTTGAGAGGAATAGGATCTGGGATGTGCCTCTCTGACTGCTCTAACCCTCCCTGAGCCCACTGTCATCCAAGTGCTCCTCGTTCTCGGCATCCTTTGAGGCAGCTGCATTGGACTGGGTGGTTCTTGGACAGGGGTGATGGTACTCCTGACCCAGTTTACTTCCGCTCTGAGTCTGGCTACCTCATCCCTCAGTCCCGAGAGATGCATGCAGATAGGGCAGCACCTTAGTGTCCAGAAGGTCTGCCTGAATATGGCTGCCCCACAGCCACTACATTGCACCACTCCCCACATTATACTGCAATTCCACTACTTATCTGCTACTGAAGCTCTCTTAGTTCATTACTTTGCACTCTTAGTTCATTACTTTGCACTTCTTTGCATTGAATCTAAGCTGCCATACATTTGACCAGTCCTCCTACCTTGCCAAGTCCTTTTTCATCCATTCCACCCCACCTTGTGTATCAACCATGTTGCAGATCTTTGTGTCATTTGCAAAAAGACATGCTTTCCCTTCCAGTCCCTCTGCAATGTCACTTATAAAGACATTAAAAAGGACCGGCCCCAGTACTGAACCCTGCGATACCCCACTAGTAACCCTCCTTTCTTCACTGTGGACTCCATTTACTATTACCTGCTATGTCCTGTTGTCCAACCAGTGTTTTACCCAGGCTACCAACCTGGGACCTACTCCCAGGCTGGCTAATTTGTTTATTAATCTTTTGTGTGGGACTGTGTCAAATGCCTTGCTAAAGTCTAGGTAGACCATGTCCACAGCCCTTCCCTGGTCTACTGTTTTGGTCACACAGTAAAATAAATCAATTAGATTTGTCTGACATGACCTTCCCACTGTGAATCCATGCTGCCTTGGATCCTGTGCCCCACTGGCCTCTAGGGACTCAACAATTCTTTCCTTCAGAAGTGATTCCATCATTTTCCCTACCTCTGAGGTCAAGCTGACAGGTCTGTAGTTTCCTGCCTCTGTCTTGCTCCCACTTTTGTGAAGGGAATCACATCCACCCTCCTCCAGTCCTCAGGTACCACACCATTCCTCCCATGATTTATTAAAAGGGTAGTCAGTGGCGTTACTAGTTCTTCCCTTAGTTCTTTTAGTATTCTGGGGTGAATACCATCAGGCCCCATTGCTTTATCCACTTTCAGTTTTAAGAGTTTTCAGAAACCTTTCTTCTGTGAAAGGACTACTATCAACCACCCTATCCAGAGTGCTTCTATTGACTGGATTAGGTATTTCCCCCTGCTTTTCCATTGTGAATACTGAGCAGAAGTATTTGTTCAGTATCCCTGCTTTTTCACTGTCGCTCTCTGCCCAACCACCTTCCTCTTTGTTCAGCCTCAGTATCCCTGCCTTAGTCTTTCTTTGATCCCTAATGTACCTATAAAAGGTTTTATCCCCCTTCTTAACCGAGTTGGCTATCTTTTCCTCAGTTTGGGCCTTTGATATTCTGACTGCCTTCCCCACTTCCTTCTACTTTAACTGGTACAGTTCTCTGTCCTGCTCCTTCTATGTTTCCTTACTTCCTGAATGCTATCTTTTTCTCCCTTACCTTCCCCACCACTCCTTTTGAGAACCATAGTGTTTTTTTCTTTCATTTTGATTTATTTGCTTCACACAAAGGCTTGTTGCCTCTGTGATGGCGGTTTTGATGTTTCCCCATTGTTGCTCCAGCCCACTTTCTTGCCTGTTTGCTAGTGCTTTTCTGAGGCACTCTCCCATTTTTGACAAAATCAGCCCTCCTGAAGTCCAGCACATTCACTTTTGTGTGTCTTGACTCTACAGCTAAGTTTCTTGTGAACCACACTGTTTGGTGGTCGCTTGTTCCCGGATGGCTACCCACTTCAAGATCAGAGATCCTCTTTCCATCCCCATTTGAGAGTACCAGGTCTAAGATTGCTCTCTCCCGAGTGAGTTCCAAAACTAGCTGAGGCATGCCACCTGTTGGGCATTGAGAATGGCCCTGCTCTTGGATGTGGCTGCAGCAATGGTGCTCCAGTCAACATCTGGCATATTCAGGTCCCCCATCAGCAATATCTCCCCTTTCTCTGCCATCCCAAGGATTCCTTCTATCATTTCCCTTTCCATTTCCTCCCCCTGAGATGGGGGGTCTGTATACAATCCCTGTACGGATTGTGGAGCCATTTCCAGTCTCCAGGGTGACCCACAGTGCCTCCTCTCCTTCCTGTTTACCCTTTAGTTCTGTTATTTTGATCTCTTCCCTTACATAGAGAGCTACTCCTCCTCCTCCTCTTCTTCCCTCCCTGTCCCTCCTGTAGATTGTGTACTCTGGTATGTTGACATCCCAGTTATGGTTCTCTGTGTGCCATGTTTCTGTGACTGCCACAATATCCAGGCATCCCTCTTCCATCAAGGCTACCACTTCAGGGAGCTTTTTACCTAGACTATGGGTATTGGTACTCATTTCCCTCCATTTTTTTATGACTTTATTTCTTTTTGCCCCATCCCTGTCCCTACTGCCTTTGTTTTTTTCTCCATTTACCCCTGCCCTTCTCCCTATCGACTGCTCTATCTTGGTGTTTACCTCACTAATTACCCTGATTTTTTTTGGGGGGGCTAGGATTTCCCTTCTCCTCTTCAGTGCCTCCCCCCTTGGCTAGTTTAAATGTTTGCCATTGAATCATTTAAACCTATCACCTAGGATCCTGGTTCCCCTCCAGGAAAGATGCAGACCATCACGCCTGTATAGGCCTGCATCCCTCTAAGTGGTGCCCCAGTCCCCAATGAAGCCAAATCCCTGAGCTCTGCACCAGTTTTTCAATCAGTCATTGAATCCCATGGTGCGGAGTTCCCTAGCCTCATCCATGCCATAGACAGGTAGCACTTCCGAGAAAGTTACCATATGTGCTACTTGTCTAAGGCCCCTCCCCAACTCCACAAACTCATTTTGCCCAACTCTGATCCCATTCTCAGTCAGGTCATTAGTCCCTAGGTGGATAATGACATCCAGCTCCTTCCCCCTTGCCACTGCTCCCACAATCCTGATCTTCTGCATATGAGATACTGTACCAAGGGATATGTATTTCACCCCATCGTTCTCAACTCTTTCAGTTAAACTATATCCCCTTAATAACCCAGATTCGCCAAGATATTCAAAGAGGCAGTATAGCACAGTGGTTTGAGGCTCTGAGATGCAAATCTGGAGACCTGACTTTGAATCCCACAGCCTTCATTTGCATACTGTGTGACCTTGAGTAAGTCACTTAACTTCCCTGTGCTCACAGGTCACACCTGTAAACAAGCTTTTAGCTTAGTTTGCCACTCTTGGTTAAACAACTGGAAAAAAAAAAGATGGTCTTTCCTCCCCCTCCCACTCCACTCAAGGATTCAGGCACTAAAAATGACTCTACTTCCCGGGTTTCTTTTTTGTTCCAATGTGTGCCATGTACAGTCTCATCTAAAGAGCTGGAGACTTGGCAACAGATTTTTATGAAAAATGTCTGGTTGTTTAAGAGGCCTAGAGTAAGAAAACAAATTCTATATCTTTCAAAAGATAGGGGAGGATTGGCGCTGCCCTGTCTTCAAGGTTATTGGATAGCCTCACAGGTTAGGGTTGCACTAATGCTTCAACATTCTAATTATTCAGCACACTGGAAAACTATGGATTTGGTGACCCCACATTCTCCACCATTGCAATCCCAGTGCTTCTCCCTAACATTGGGAGCACTCAAAATATTCAGGTACAGAAGCGATGCTTGAGGGCTGCAGAAGGGGGTTTGCAAAAGGCTTAACTAGAACATATATATGGAGATATTGGTGGTGATTGGTGAGTTCTGAATGTGTGCCAGCCCACCAAGATACATGGTACATATCTCAGGAGCAAGAGGGTGTTCGACCTCATGGCAATTTTTTCATGGAGAGACGCTTATCTCTTTTGAACAAAGTCAGACAAAATTTTCTTGGCATGCAGGAGACCGGTTACATTTCTATCAAATTAGAAATTACATTACACACCATGTAAAAATCTCCACACTAAGAGTGCAAGGTTCCACATATATGCCCATATTTGAATCTATATGGAATTCTGAGAGAAGAGAGGAGAGGGTCTGTCTTCAAAATATACAAAAATTATGTTGCAGATTGCCAATACATGACTGACCAGATAAAAATTAATTGAGAGTGGGATTTGGGACTGGCTCTAGGTAATGAGAAGTGGCTGAGGATATGAGGACGTACTTGGCAAAAAAATCTCTTCATCTGGGTGAAATGAATTTGCCTGGAAGCTTCGTATTTGATTTTTTAGAGTCCTGTGGTGGTCTCTATGTACAGTAGAACTCCAAGGTCCCCCCTTCATGCTGGAGAGGCTGTGGTGCTGATAAGGCTTCACAGGCTCATATCTTTTGCCACTGTCCTTACCTTCGGCAATATTGGACTGATGTCCAGCTCCACTTTTGAAATATTTTTATGTTGTCTATTCTCCGGGGGCCTGATCATCTTATATTGGGTCTTTATCCTTCAGAGTTGAGGGGTAAAGAGGCTAAATATCTTTGGAACAGTTCAGTGACTGCCTTTTGCAAGATTATCACTAAGAGATGGCTCACGGTTGACCCTCCTTCTCTGGAAGACTGGAGTGAGTCAATTAATACAGTTAAGGCATATGAAAAAATAACATTTTTGATACAACAACATCTTCCCCAATACATAAACAGAAGGTATTGATGGGACATTTATATCTTTCTGGACTCTGAATAAAAATAATGGAACTTTATGTAGCCCTGGTTAATAAATTGAACATTGCTATAATTGGAATTTCTTCCACACCTGGCTTGCATTACATTAGAATATCCTTTTTTTTTAAGTGTAGTAGATGAATTAATTTGGGGCCTCAAATGGAAGAGTAGGTTTTTCTTTTTATATTCTTAGACCCATTATAATATTTAATTTATTAGATAATATTTTGTTAATGTATGTAAAGCTTTTTATTGTGTGGTAGAACTGGCTGTTTCATTATAACATGACAATATTATAAGAATGGATTCTGATTTCTCCATTTAAGAATCTGTGTTAGGAGAACCTGAGTCTATTGTATATATGTCATCCCTTCTTTGTGTGTAGAATGATAGAACTGTAAATGCTATTATATGGTTCATTATTTAGATTGTCTGCATATAAAAAAAGTAAATGCAAACTGTATATAGCATCTGCCTATAAAGTAATGAGTAACCTTGTGATTTATGTAATTATTGCCACAGCAATTTCCATATATTTGTTAATGGACTTTCTGGCCTGTCTATATATAATTTGTAAGTCTGTTGTCTATTCTGTCACTAGTGTAAGCTTGATTCTATGTTAATTGTAAATGTAACCACTGTAACTACATGCATTCGTCAATGTAATGCATTTTCTGGGATGTCCCTGAAAAAGGAACTGTTATGTCTCAGTGAGCATACCAGGTTACCAAAATTCAAATAAATAAATCAATAAATAGTGCTTTGCTGGACAAAGTGGGGTATCAACTGTGTGACACAAGCTCTTTTGTGAATGGTATGTTCTGCTACAGGTTGCAGCTGTACTACAACTTGCAAAGGTACTTTACCACTGGCAGATAATGTCATGTTGTTGACAGATGTTTTACGACATGGAACATATGCTGTGACAGACTGCTAGTCCTTTCCTCTTAGAGCCTGCTGTGCAGTGTTTCTCTGTGCAGCATGCAATGCCACTGTTCTGTACTGCTGAGCTGCTGTGTTATCTCAGACTTCTCACCTGCTACTTGCAGTTCTGTGATGCCTGTTGTACACTTGGGAAGGGTGCCGTTCATAGACACAAAGACATCCCCTTTGTCTGTACTCCTCATTGGTACTTCTGTATGGTCTGTCAGACACTGTGCCACTCCACAGTTAGCTGCTGTCTTCCCTGGTCTGTGCCTCTGGTTTTCCCTTTGACATACATGACCTTGATCCTTACCAATGTTTGCATGTTACAGTGGGTGCATTGAAACAGTCACCAACCCTCAGCTGACCAGCAGTACTGAGAGAGGGAATAACATAGACAGACCTATCTGCTGTGATACGCTGCAGCTCCTGCTGCTGACCCTTCCAATATCGTCATCTAAAACTGTCACATTCAATATCTTCTGACTTGGGACTTTCAGGGCGACTGGGTGCACACACAGACCGCAGTGCATTCAGACATTCCTCATCACTGTCTGTTCGCTCTGCAGTCCTTATTTTAATATCTTGCCGTGATGGCACCCCGCCATTTGGGAAATGGACAACAAGCCAATTATGCAGAATCAACTCTGAATAGCGAAAAGTTTTCTTCCATCATTGCAGAACAATCTTTCAGCCATTTCTTGCTACAGCAGATTATGCCTCTGACTCCATTTAGGATCACTTGACTCTGTGAGAAGTCTCACAAAGACTGCATTCAAGTGCATACGGCGACAGCAGGCACCATGACTCTGTCATCACTGTGCACGTAGCTGTCTGCTGATGTGATACATGGTATCATTTGTGGGCTGAGTATGGGGAGCAGGCATGCAGGACAAGTGAGCCAACAGATCAGTGCTTCTGTGAAGACAAAGTGCCCAGTAAGACCCAGACGTTACATGTCTATTCCTTATGTTACAACCTGTCAGTTGCTATTAGGACCTCACTAGCAATCTGTATGAATACACTTTACTGGCATTTATAACTAGACGAAGTGCATGGCGACAGGCAGAATTTATATGTTTATTCATCATGTTACAGCCTGTCACTTGCTGTTACCAGCTTGCTAGAACTCTGTGTGACTAGTCTTTACTAACATGAGTTGCATGACTTGTGAGTACCTCCCCACAATTGCTCAGTGCCTTCTCATACTGCTGTGTCACATATGTTATTTTTCTTCTGGTCTACAATGAGGTCATGGTGTATTACACACCCTTTCCCTATCCCCAACAGTCCCAGGAAACTCTCAAAATAATACTCCTTACATAAGGCTGCACAGATGGAATGCTGACTGGCTAAGGGACTTGATGGTAACCAGTAACATACTTGCTGGCAGGTGGAGAGGAATGGTGAATCCCACTGAAGGAATTCTTTCTTCGGTCTTCACCTTGCTGTCACTTGCTCCCTCTGTCACTCTCCATGGCATGGTCTCTTTTGGAGGATACCCCACAGACACAAGTTGCTTGGGCACAGAAGGAGAGTACAGACACAGTCACATCACAGAAAGCTAGCTGAATGTCACAAGGAATGCTCGTTTCAATCACCGACCCACTGTTAATTTCTCCCTCTGTGACTCTATGTGTCTCCCTCTGTCTCTGTCTTGCACACAGTGCTGTGCTCTGCAGTGCATCATAACTGCTGACCATCAATGATGATTGCCAAGGAGGGATCAGGTCCATTCACACTGTCAGGCTACATATACAGCAAGCAACATGGACAGCCAGGCACACTGAGAACACAATAAGGAGTGAGCTGCCTTTGCCGTAAAGTCTGTCTCTCACTGTGTCTCTCACATTAGAGGACAGTTGGCCATGTAGTGGGCAAATACTTCACTTGCCCTAAGATGATTCACTGCAAGTCAACACAGGACAGAGAGCACAATGCAACACTTGCAGTACAACTGTCCCAGTCTCTGCTCAAAGGGGAAAGGAGGCCTGTCACTGTCTCCAGAAAATCAGTGGGACAAGCTTTGGCATTCACTCCTTTCTCACAGACATTGGGTCATAGCGCAACTGGCACTCAAAAACATCCTTTTAGGGGTTAGGAATAAATCCATGAATGCAGCTGGTGAAACAGCAGCAGGTGACAACATGGTGCAGTACTCTTTCACTTACCACAATTTTAAATGGCTGGATTTCCTAACTCAGTTCAGCAGCATATAACAAGTGCCGCACTGCCCCAGGATACTGCTTCAGGGTCCATCACATCAATTGTGAGTATAAAGGCATTTAATGCACTGTCACCTGGTGCTGTATTACCAATTGCATTTGTTGTTTTTCCTAGCCCATGTTATAATTTAAAGTAATTTAGTAAGTAGACAATATATCAGTCTTTGAGGGTGCTATTGCTGTAAGCAAAATACTGTACTGATAAAGATTTAAATGATATACAGTATAAAAATGAAAAGTACATGAAATCATCCCATAGTTAGAAGCACTACCATATAATAATAATAATATCATATAGCTTACTGTACTTTTATTACATAGAAACATAAGAATATGATGGCAGGAGAGCTCTTAGGTATGCCTCTCTCCCCACCTCATAAAACCCAAGCTGCGACTAGCAGCCACTCCTAAATCTTTCTCGTTTGCTGCTATGTCGATGGGACTCCCCCCCTTGTCCTGCACCTCCTACCTCTCTTCAATCAAATCTGCACTTTATCCTAACTAACTCTGCAACCTGCTCCTGTGTCAGGTGACATCCCTCTGCTGTCACTGAGCCTTGTTTGATAGTACTGTACTGCCTTGATGTATGCTGTGCTTGTTAACTCTGCCTACTGCTTGACTGTTATGCATTGTAGCCTGTTTTACCCCCCTTGTACATAACTACTGTACATAGGCTGTAAATATTGAAGTCACTCACTCTGTACATTACGTTGACGATTGTATGTAACTATTGTCCTGGATTTCCCCCTTTTCCCTCACAAAAACACAGAGACCATTGTTTGTTGTTGTGCTCAGATTGGCAATTAATTTATTTATATTCATAAATCCACATTCCATTTCTTTATTATCATATTTCCATAATTTTCATTTATTTCCATCCATATATCACTCTCTGATTATCCATCCCCCAAGCGAAAACCTGGGTGCCTTCTTCTTCTCCTTTTCTGTTAGGTAACGGGGAAAACTGAGACCGCTTTCTCTTTCATCTTCTTCCTCCTATTGTGTTATTCCTTTTTTCTTCCCCCTCCCGTCCTCCCCCCCTTTCCCCCTACCATCCACCTTGACAGTCCATAGCCATATTATCATCTGCCATCCACTTTTTGGCAGTCCCAAAGCATTTTATCACCTGCCATCCACCTTTGGCAGTCCATAACCATATTATCACCTGCCATCCACCTTTGGCAGTCCATAACCAAATTATCATCTGTCATTCACCTTTGGCAGTCCACTGTCCTACCAGACACGTCTTTCCTCCACCTTGACAGACCCACAATACAGCCCCAAATTGACTGTCTTTCCCTCATACTCTGTCTAGTAGAGTGGGTGGGAGGAATCAAAATTCCAGCTAAAAGTGGCTGAGGCCCCCTTGTGCTGTCCCTTACGTACCTCCCTTCTCCCTTCCCCTTCCTGCTACCTGCCCATTGTTCTGGCTCTTGGCTCCTCCCCTTCCTTCTCCCTTCCCCTTCTAAGCACAACCATTCCCTAATGGACGGAAGGGGTGCACCAGGACAACATGGTCTGCCCCTTAAAGGGCTAACTCCATTGTCCCGGATTCCCCCCTTTTCCCTCACAAAAACACAGAGACCACTGTTTGTTGTTGTGCTCAGATTGGCAATTAATTTATTTATATTCATAAATCCATATTCCATTTTCCATTTCTTTATTATCATATTTCCATAATTTTCATTTATTTCCATCCATATATCACACTCTGATTATCCATCCCCCAGGCGAAAACCTGGGTGCCTTCTTCTTCTCTTTCTCTGTTAGGTAACGGTGAAAACCGAGACCGCTTTCTCCTTCATCTTCTTCCTCCTCTTGTGTTATTCCTTTTTTCTTCCCCCTTCCCGTCCTCCCCTCTTTTTCCCCACTAGCCAGTCTCCAGCTTGCGTTGGATGACTGGTTTCCCCCAACTTAGGGTATCACTCTCCCTTACCTCAGGGATGAAACTTCTTCCCCTCCTTTTTTTTTTATATACCAGCTTTTGTCTGTTTCATCCATTCCTCTATGAAACCCATTGTTTCCGCATTGAACATGTCTGTTGCTATATCTGGCACGTGTACCCCATCTGACCTGTAGAAGTCATCCACCCATTCCTCTACTCCCTGCAGTATCACTTGTCCTCCCATCTGCCTTATCAATGTCCTCACCCATCTATTCATCTTTCTCCTAGCCCTCTCCACCACCCAGTGACTGTGTTCCTTTCTCCATACCCTTCGTGGTATCATATATGACCAGGCAATGCATACTTGAGGCCACCACTGTCTTATTGCCACTAGGTCCCTCTTTATCTGTAAATATGTGTGTACCCATGCTCTGCCTGCCAGGTCATTGCCCCCTAGGTGTATAATGATTAGGTCTAGACTGGGCCGATGTCCCTTGAGTTCTCTCAAAGCGGGCAGGAGCTGTGCCCATCTCATCCCCCACAGGCCGTGCCATACCAACCTACACTGTCTTACATCCTGGTACAATTGTTTTCCCCCAGCTTTTTTCTCTGCTCTCTTACCAGCCCAGTAAATATAGGAATGGCCGCAGATCCAGACTTCTGTGCTCCTCCCTCTACCTATGGGGTGCAAAGGAAATTAATTAATTTACACATACTCTCGGTGCCCTCATTGTATTATCCCCCCCGCCTTCTTTTTTTTTTTCCTTGTGCTCCTCCATAGGAGCACCATACTTCCATCTTCTTTTCCTGTTCTTCTTTTTTTTTGAAAAAAAAACACTGCTCCTTCCCCCGCCTCTTTTTTCTTTTTTTTTTTTTACCAGTGCTCTGATGTATTTTATAACTGGCTGACCGCCATGCCCTTTTTCCAAAATGTCCTTCACAGGTTCACCCGCTGCCCACAGTGAGGCAGTCCCAATCCGTTGGGGAAGGGAAGAGTAATTAGTTGGGTCCTCCCCCGAAAACGCATGCCCTTTTTCAGCACTGCTGTAATTTGATAGCCGGTGACCCTCTTTCCATCCCCATGTACAAGTAACTTCCCTGTCCTGGTCACCTGCCCTGCGGCGAAAACCCACAGGGCTTGCACTGGGCATATCGTGATTTCTGACTGCCCTTTTAATGTTATCATGCACCCTTGCCCTTTTTGGTCTACCTTTGACCTCCTTAGCTTGATTCGTATTTCTCTCATCCCCCAACTCACATCCTCCCATTCCACACTTCCTTCCTTGTCATCTTTTCCATGGCCTACCACTTCACTCACTGTCATAGTCCCTGCAAACATTATCACATAAATTGTGTGAAATAGCTGGGCCTCCCCCTTAGATCTGCATATTGCCGGGAGCACCGCTTTTAGCTTTATTAGCCACTGCTCACCTATTGACCTCCTATTATCCCCCGGCCTCATTTCAACCTGCCTCATCCCTGCATCATTCTCCTGATGAGCATTGATTTTGTTGGGTCATTCCATCCTTTTAGGCTGCAGATCACACTGATCCCTGCAAGATAAACCCCCATTGTGGTGTGAGCAGTCCCTTTCTGCCATTGTTCCACTGTGAACATTCCCAACTGTTCCTCAGAGAGTGGCCCACTTATCTCCGTCTGTTGTTCTGCCCTGAATGTTTGAAAAACCCTCCAGGCCCCATCGTAGGCCCTCAGAATTTGAGGCGACCATGAGCTGCGAAACAACAGTTCTGCTCCTTCTTGCCAATGTCCCAGATGTTCATTGGTATGGACGTTTATTATTCTTCTGCCGCTGGTGCCAGCTTCTGGAAACGGTCCAGCTGCAGACGGGAAAGGCTTCCAGCCAGGGTATTGTGTACCCCTTCTATGTGTTTTGCTCTGAAAGACATGTTCAGCTGCAAAGCCCTTAAAACTAACTGTCGTACTACCTGCATGACTGTATCCGACCTGGCTCCCTTGTTGTTTAGTACATCAACCACCGCTCTATTGTCACACCAAAATGTCACCTTCTGGTCATGTAATTCTTCCCCTCAAACCAAAGTGCATGCCCATATGGGCATGATCTCCAGTAGTGTTATGTCTCTCACTTTCCCGTCCCTCACCCAACTGGCCGGCCATGGTTCTGCAAACCACCTGCCCCTCAGGTAGCCCTCCATGCCCAGCCCCCCAGCTGCATCTGTGTAGAGGTCAAGGTCTGTGTTGTACAGCCACTCCTCCTGCCAGAATGAACACCCATTGTAATCCTTCAAAAATTCTTCCCATATACTAAAGTCCTCCCTGACACCTTGAGTCAGATCAACCCAGTGATGTGGTCTGGTGACCCCTGCTGTAGCTCTGGCTAACCTCCTTGTGAATGCCCTTCCTGGTCCTATGGCCCTGCATGTGAAGTTCAGGTGCCCCAGTACCTGCTGGACCAATTTTAGTTGTACCCGCCTTCTGCTGGCATGTACCCGGATTAAATCCTTCAACCTCCTTACTTTTTTGTCCGGTAACCTAAACACTTCGCTCGTGGCATCAATCTCTATCCCAAGGAATTCCATAACCTTGCTGGGCCCTTCTTTTTTTTCTGGTGCCAATGGGACTCCCAGCTCCTGGCACAAATCCTGAAACTTACCCAGCATCCTCTGTGTCTCCCTTTTGCCCTTCCCAATGAGGAGAAAATCATCCAGGTAATGGATGACTGACCTATAACCCATTTTTTCTTGGAATATCCACTGCAAACATGTGCTGAACGCCTCAAACATAGCACATGCTGTGGAACACCCCCTTGTCATTACTTTGTTGAAATAATACTGTCCCTCACTTTTAAAACCCAAGAGATCCCAGTCTTCCCTCCTGACTGAAAGGAGTCTGAAGGAGGACTCAATATCCGTTTTTGCCATCCATGCATCCCCTGTGGCCCGGATTATCCTGACTGCATCCTCTAGTGTCGCGTATGTCATCCTACTATGTTCCTCACTGATAAAGTCATTCACTGACTCCCCTTCTGGATAAGACAGGTGGTGGATCACCCTGTATTCCCCTTCTTGTTTCTTGGGTACCAAGCCCAAAGGCGATATCTGCATGTTTTCCAATGGGGGGTGTCAAATGGGCCCTCCACCCTGCCTGCTGCTTTCTCTTTCTCAATCTTCTGTCTTAGCATTTTCTCTTTCCCTTTTATGGATGCCAGGTTGCTTGCCTCCCTTGCTTGCCTGGGTCCCCTAGACTGCAATGAAAACCCTGTGTTAAAACCACTTAAAATCATATCCCGCATGGTCGTGTCTGGATATCTGTCCAAGCAAACTGTCCATGCTGCTAGGTTGATGGGGGTTCTGGCCATACCAAAATGCTCTTTGTTGTGCTACCTGTCCCCCTGACCTCTCCCTTCCCTCCTGTCTAACCTTCCTTGCTTCAGTGGTTCTGCCCCCCTATTGCCATTCCCCCTGCCCCTCCCTCCCTTGTTCCATGTTTGCCCCTTACACCCCTGGCTATCCCAAAAAAACTGTTGGCTTGATCCTTGCCCCTCATGCCCTTGTGCTCCCTGTATCCCTGTTGTTCTGCACTTGCTTGCTAGGTGCTCCCTCCACATTTTGAACTTGCATGTTGAAAGTGACACTGAGGCGTAATGTGACAGGCCCTAGATATGCCAGTCAAAAGCCTGGACGCCATGTTCTACATTAGCTGCAAGCAGCGGATATCGACCCCAGGTAGCCCTAGGTAGTGGGCATTGCAATAATCAAGGCGGTTGGTGACAAAAGCATGGACCAGAGTAGCCAAGTCATCTGAGGGACCAGGTGTTTCACTCAGGTGATATTCCTCAGATGGTAAAAAGAGGACTAGATGATGGCCGGCACCAGAGATTTCAGAGTCAGACCACCATCTAGGATAACGCCATGGTTCTTCATCTGGTCAGAGGTGGGCAGTTGGACACCATAAAGCCATAAGCCTGAAGGCTGCCCAGCTCTCAAACCTAGCCCCGGGAGACATGGGTCCACAACTAACACCTCGGTCTTCTCTGTGTTCAGTCTCAGCCAGCTGTCACTCATCGAGTCTTTGATTTCAGTGAGACAGCTATTAAAGACAGAGACTGCATCCACCTGTTTGGGTAGAAAAGAAAAATACAGTTGAGTGTCATCTACATAGCAGTGAAAACACAAACTGTATTGTCTGATGATATCTCCTAATGGCAGCATGTACATTGCAAACAACATGGGTGACAAATGGGCCCTATGGAACACTACAAGACAGAGGGAAGGTGTCAAAGGAATAAGTTCCTGAGACAACCCTCAGAGATCTGCCCATGAGGAAAGATTGAAACCACTTAAGGACTACACCCAATAGTCTGCAAAGCAAATGCAGGCTCTCCAAAAGCACATCATGTTCCACAGTGTCGAATGCTGCAGAGAGATCAAGAAGGACCAGGATGGTACGTGCCTTTTGATCTCTCGCTATTAGGAGATCATTCAATCTCCTGACAAGGGCAGTCTCCGTACTATGCCTCTTCCTAAATCCTGACAGGAGAGCCTCATAGATGCTATGAGATCCCATGTAATCCTCCAGTTGTAATGCCACCACCTTTTCAATAACCTTGCCTACAAAAGGCAGGTTAGAGATAGGCCTGTAGGTAGCTAACTGGTTTGGATTTAATGAGGATTTTTTAAGGAGTGGTCAAATCACTGCCTCCTTAAGGAGATCAGGAAATACCCCCCTCTCCAAAGAACCCCAAACAATTTCAGCAAGGATCGGGCAGACAGTGTTAACACAACCCCTTAATAAAGGGTTTGGGCTCGGATCCAAACTACAGCTAGTTGGGCGCATATCCTGGTTGATTTGGACTATATCCATGCGTTCCAGTTGGCTGAAGTCCAACCAGGTAGGCCAGGTGCTTATCTCCTCCTGCCAATCAATGCAGTCCCTCATGGGGAGTGCTGGGCTGGGGCTGGCGTGGATGTTGGCAACCTTGTCTGCAAAAAATTGAGCAAGCTTATTACACTCTACCTGAGAAAAAGTTGTTCGGGGCTGGAGACAGATTGGACTGCACAATCCATCTACAGTCTGGAAGAGCTGGGCCAGTCGATTTCGAGTAGCAGAAATCTCCCTGGACAGGAATTCTGCCTTCTTATGGGTGATTTCTGATTGATAGATTTTGTAATGCTCCATCAGTCAAAGCCTGTCAACATCCAAGCCAGTCTTTCACCAAGCTATCTCTCCAGCCAGCCTTTGACCGGCTCGCCTCAACTCCTTCAAGGAACTATCAGACCAGGGGTTCCTTGGGCAGAGAGTGAGGGAGCAAACATGAACAGGTGCAATCTTGTCCAGGGCATCTCCCATTGCCCTATTATAAGCCAGAACCAGATCCCCCAGACTCACGCATTCGCTCAACAAACCTGATAGGTCTAACACCACCATAAGGCCTTCGGGAGTAATATCCCTTAAAGGGTGGTACTGGATCATCTCCATGGGGAAAGGCCTTTTAGGGGGAGTCTCGAAACTAAACCTCATGTTGTGATGGTCAGACCAACCACCTGATTCCACACACAAATCAGTGACCTCCATCCCCAGGAGGAACACCAGGTCCAACGAATGACCCTTTATATGGGTAACCGAGGTAATAACCCATGTGAGGCCCAGCATCAACATAAGCTGGAGGAGGCTCTGGCCAAAATGCTAGAGTTCATCATTGACCCAAGCATTGAAGTCCCCCAGAATTAACCATCTGGGAGATTCCAATGCCACGTTGATGAAGAAATCCACAAACTCCTTCAGGAAGTCTCCACCATCACCTGGTGGACAGTAAATGAAGAGTATCCTGAAACCCACACCCGCTCCAAGGATACACTCAAAGAACCTGATGGTCCCCATTGGTACATCCACAAGGTTTAGTTCCAGATTAAATATAATGGAAACACCCCAACCCCCACAATCCAACCTCAGGCGATACATCATTGAGTACCCGACTGGAACAGCTGAAGCCAATATAGGGCCAGCGTTTTCATCCAGCCAGCTCTCAGTGATGCAAGCCAGGTCAGTTGTTTCAAGATGAGCTATAATAGCTGTCTTATTTTTCGTAGACCTGGCATTACATAATACCACCCGAGTTGGATGAGTTTTCAAGGAAGACCTTGACTCCTGCCCACTAACTATGGAACTCCTGGGTATGGGAACAAAACTGGGGGAACCCCTGTCCTGGCACGATTTAGCCTGGGGGCTTTTTCTAATCTCTACCACCTCAATCACCCCCCCTTCTCTCTTCCCCTACCAGGCCCCAAACCCTTCCTTGTCCTGCCCTTATTAATGATCCCAAAAGCACAACATTTTCTATAGATTTCTGTAGGCAAAGGAGGGCAAACAAGGGGACTCAATTCCCTGAGCCTGGTGGGGGAATATTGCCTGACCGTCTGAATACCTATCCAATACATGTCACCCAGAAATTAACAAATAAATAGTCGACAACCACAACCAGCCAACAAACACAAACACAAATGCACACACACACACACACACACACTCTCACACACACACACACACACACACACACACACACACACACACATATGCACGCACACACTCCACCAATAAACACTGCAAGTAAAATTAACTTGTACTCTAAAATATCACCAGCAGCCCTAAAATACACTGAATCTAACTCAGAAAGTGCACTTCCTTGTGTGTGAGTAGATGAAAAATTCCAGGAGTGGGCTCTCACCACCACTTTTGAAAGCCCAAAAGTCTATTTCCTCATATAGAAGTAAATGAATGTTTTTAGGAGTGGGCTCTCACCACCACTCCAATAATCCAGCAGATAAATAATACCCCTTCAGGCCAACATCAAAATAAGCTCACTGTAAGGTACAAATATTCAAGGGTGGGCTCTCACCACCAATTCTCAAGTGTCCAAAATGTGGTACTCTCACTACCACGGCAGTTAATTAAAGGTAAAATTCAAGAGAAGCAAAAGGGGTGGACACCACACACAGAAGGAGTGTTCATTTCCACAAAATAGTTTATACAGAGACTGTAAAAGCAAGATCACAGGAGTTTCCAAGAATTAAAACCTAGAGCCAGCCCCTGGCCCCACACTGAGGGGGGGGGGCGCCACACTGGTGCAGAGTGGGAGAAAATATACAGTTGAAGACTGGAATCTTTGGTGCCTCCTGCACATCTGTTTAGCAGTCGGGGATTTTATTTTAGTATATTTTTTTTGATCCAGTCCCCTGAGTTTGTCAGCAGGGATCAAACACACAGAGGAGGCCTCCATTTCAGTGACTCAGTTGCCAGCCACAGGAAACTAAACTGGCACCCTACTTTGGGTGGGGTATATGCTGTAAAATGGGATCCTCACCAGCAGTCCCCACTCTTTCACACCTCTAGCAGCAACTGAGACAAGTCTGTCCTGACCAATGCCACAAATCAGCCAGGTAAGAGCCCTAATTGGCAGAAACACATCAAGGGGGCAAGCACTTAAAAAAGGAGTCAATTAATAAATAAAAATAAGACTTTGTACCACAAGGACCCTACAAGCAGGAAGATGATGTCAGGAGAGGACCAGGATATAAAAGTAATCACTACTCTACTACCTACAGAAATACCACTGGAAGGGTGTTTTTTAATCAGAGGACACTGAGTGATAGATTAGTTCAGGAGCTTTCTTGACATTTTCACTGCATTTGAGGTGGTTTCACTGTGTTACTTTAATTTGGGTTCTAAGGGGATTGTGTTTGCGACCTGTGGGCTATGGAACTGTTTGAGGGCTATTGGGCTAAGATTAGAATCCTGCATTCCAGGTGATTTAATCTGTATTCTTTACACAGTATTCCTGACATTAGTGCATAATATACAGCATCGTACTGTTTCTGATGTTTGGAACTTTGTGAGGCCCTCTCCTACCCTTGCAGGAAAGGCGCACATGCTTAGTTCAGGCCCCTTATGCTAATTCCCTATTTCTCTTCCCTCACTAGGCCTCAGCCACGACCCCATTACACACACAGCCAGCATTGGGAGTGAAAGGCTGGGCGGGCTCTAAAGGTAATCACCACTCTCCTATCTGCAGAGATACCACTGGAAGGGTGTTTACCCGTTGATGCTTCGCAGCCTCCCACCTAAGGCTGACGTTCAATATATTACGCAATCTCGTCACATGTGCCCACTTCCTCATTAGCAGATTATCATTTCTGCCCTCCAGGGTTCAGTCTTGAGATCTCCCAGCCTTTTTTTTCCTTTTTCTGTGTCTTCCACCCCTTTCTCCCTTACCTCTTTCTCACCCACCCGTGTATAGCTAATTCTTTCTGGCCCCTTCCTTTTAATTTACCACTTGTTCCCCACCCCAGACTCGAACCCTGCACCCTGAACATCATAGGCACCAATCCTACTGCTACCCCATCTGTCCCAGGATCATTTAGGAAGTTACCTCTTTTTATTTTTGTGGACTTTATTTCTGCACCCTTGCTGAAGAAACTCTCTTCAGCGTCCACCTTACCTGCTCTCTGCCTCCTGTTGTGACAACCACAGCAACTCCCCTCACTCTGACAAGCGACACCCCCGAATCTGAACTCCCGCAGGGAAGGGTCACTCTATCCTCTCAGGATGCTCTATCTATAGTATAGAGTGCCAGTCGGAGTGACGGCCATGGGGAGAGTGAGGCACCCAGCACTGGGAGTGTGGTGCAGGTGGTGGTGCCTTCGCCTATCCTCCAGAGGGTTATTTTTCCATTTTCTGTTTCCCTCGGAGTTCAGTCATGCAGTGGCATCTGGGCACTAATGCCGACACCTGCTGAAGCTCCGCTCCCTCGCTATGTGTGGCGATGCAGTCTTGGCTTCCTCCAGCAACTGCGCAGAGTCGTGACTGCAGTGACACACCCCTAGAGCCCACCCTGGGAAGAGAGTAGTCATCCAGATGCTCAATCTCTTCCCTCCCCTGCCAACCCCTGGTGGCCTGAGTCCATTCCCGAACCTGGTCACCAGCATGGCACAAGATGTGGCATCCAGCACCTCAACCCTCAGCACCACCGAGCCAGCACTTAGGAAGATAACTTGCTAACTCTTGAGTCCTGTGGCCTCTGGGCACACTGCCCTCTTTTGGTTCCCATCCCTCTTTTGCATTGTACTCCACCATGCCCTTCCCCCTAATCTTTGGTGTGCTCCTAGTACTCCTTACTTCCTCCCCTCCCCCAAGTCATCTGCCTGTCAGCCAGGCAGGTATCCAGCATTACACCACCAGGAGGGGCACTACCAGCAATGCTCTGTACACCTTCCATACCCCGACATGCCCCCGCCGGAACCTAACCCAGCATACCTCATTGGCCCTCTTAGTGGTTATGTATATCTCCACCCTACCAATACCTGTGGCTGCCCACAAACCCTGTCCCTAGTCACGTAACCCTAACATAAAAGCCAAGTTAATTAGACTCATTATCCTCCACTACACCATCCTTCTCCTTCTTCTATCAGGCAATGTGCACCCAAATCTGGGCCCACCCCTTCTCTCAGCACCTCCTGTGGGTCATTGAATGGACTCCTTCTAGCCACTGTCAACATCTGTAGCCTTAACAAAAAGCCTGATGTCCTTCAGGGCTGGATGGCACAGATATCTCTGGGTATCCTTGCGGTTACAGAGACCTGGCTTGCTCCTGACACCTGGGACTCTGCTGTTCATATTCTTGGGTACTCTACCCTCAGAACTGACAGGCTAGCTAAGAGGGGTGTGGGGCTGCACTCTTTACTATAGAGATTGCATTCAGGTCTCGCTAGTCCCTGATGCTCCCACTCCGTCCCACAGTGCACAGGTTCTCACTGTGAATCTGCAACCTTACACATCTGGCAAAGCTCTACACATACTCACAGTTTATATCCCCTATGGCACCAAAGGCCAGCATTTGACTCGGTAATGAACTGCCTAGCTCACCTGCCCACCTCCAGTGAAATCATTGCCCTGGGAGATTACAACGTCAACTGACTAGCGACCTCCTCTGCTCCCTACAAGGATGCTGTCATGCACTGAGCCTCACCCAAGTTGTCCAGTCCCCCAGAACGCTTAACCATAAAACTGACACCTCCACATTTAGTGATCTCATATTCGCAAATTGGCCCACTTGCATATCTGAGGTCTCAATACTTCCAGATGCACTGAGCAACCACTCACCAGTCCTCTGTAGACGGTCCTCAATAAAAATACTGAAATGGACACCCAAATATATCTTTATAGGTCACCTAAAAAAGGGATCTCTCTTGTACCTCAAACAACACCTATTACAATGTGACTGGACCCCCATCAGCACTGCACAGCCTTCTGATCTTCTCTGAGATCCTACCAGTCTGGAAGAGTAGGGACAGATGGACGGAAGGTCAGAGAAAGGGAGATAGAGGAGCTAAATATGTGGCTCAAGGGCTGGTGCCAGGAAAAAGGACACAGATTTGTAGGTAACTGGTAACAGTTTGAGGAGCGAAAGTTCTTTAAATTCGATGGACTGCATCTGACTAAGGAGGGAATCAGTGTATTGTGGCAGAAGTTTGACATCTTTACAGAATATTTAAACTAGCAAATGGGGACAGTGGTGCAGCACCCAACATGTCGAATGGGTAGAACACCCCTCTCCCCTCAGCTAGTGGTCAAACAGGAGTTCAACATGTTTGTAGTTCATTTGCTTCACCAGCTAAGGAAACAGGTCCGGCTCCCCATACGATGCACGGAGGAAACACCAGACCTTGCCCAACAACTAACACACTGAAATCTGGCCAATGGAAAATCATGTACCCTGTCCTTATAACCCTGTATTATTTGTACTACACTGTTCTGTTGTATTCATTAATTATTTATTTATTTATTTAAAATTTGGTGGCTGGGTAGGCCCACTAAGCCCGAAGGTCCATTTTTCAGGGGTGACCCAGGATAACAATACATATTTTCATACAGAGAAAGAATTGGGTTACAGAGTAGTTAAGTTTCAGGTGTGTGAGCAGGTTACAGCCATGGTTATCATCATGCATCAGTCCTTACAAATATGTTGACAGTAGAATTAACAAAAGGTGCAGAAGAAATGTAATTTTACATGGTAAGCTCATTGTTTACTACTGGCATGGTTCAGTGGAAAGTTAGCTGTGGTACAATGCCTAGAGGGAAGCACCGTGGAACCTGATAAGGTGCTTGGAGGATCTGGATATTAGGAGGATAGAAGCAAGTGGGGGGGGTCATGAGCCTTGGCAATGACAACTGCTAGTATCAGACATATAGGCTTTGAGTCTGGTGCAGAAGTTCATCAGTGAGGAGGCTTCCTGCACTAGGGGTGGGAGTTTGTTCCACAGGTAGGGGGGGTGAGTAGGAGAATGACCTGCCCCCAGAGGTAGTCCTGACTCTGGAAACTTCAAGCAGTGTACTTCCAGATGTCTCTAGGCTCCTGGGTTATGTTTGAGTGCAATAGTTCCAGCGATGCTGGGTGGATCTGAAGGGCTGAGTAGCTTGAAGGTCAAGCAGAGCAGGGGGTAGTGGAGACAAGAGGTCAGCGAGGGCCTGTGTAGCTGGGCAAGTGTGTCACGATGGTGCCTTCGTGAGTGGTCCTGGGTAGCAAATCAGGCTACTTATTATACAGGATTTGCATCTTGGTGACCTCCTGCTTGGCCATGCCCTGTAAGATCAGGACAGCATAAGTCAGGGTGGGGAGGAGGACACTTGTGGTGACTGAGGTCCTGGCCTCAGGGATGAGCTGGTCTTTTAGCCAGTACAGAGTACCAAGTTTGCGGTGTATGGTCTTGGTGACCTGATCCACGTGGTACTTGAAGGTAAAGCAATGGTCCAATGTTAGACCTAAGTATTTTAAGGAGGGCACAACCTTGATGTCATTTCCTGAGAGAGCAGTGAGTTGCAGAGATTTAGACCTGTCGTGTCCAAGGGCATTGTGCCCGAATAGCATCGCCTTAGTTTTGCTAGCATTTAGGACCATTTTATTTGCTCTCAGCTAGGTCTTGAGAGATGCTAGGTTGGCTTGGAGAAGGGGACATAGAGCTGCAATGTTATCCAGGGATTGGTAGATGACAGTGTCATCCGCGTATTGAATGACCGACCTTCCCCCACAGTGGAGGCTTAGGTCATTAGTAAATATGGAGAAAAGGAGGGGGCTGAAGATCGAGCCCTGCGGTACTCTCTCTGTAAGGGGTAGAGGATCCGAGGCAGCACCCTTCCAGATGACCCTCTTGGATCGGCCCGATAGGTAACTCCCAAACCATTTGAGGGCGAGGGGGTCTAGGCCAATTTTAACCTGTTTTAATAGCAGGAGTTTGTGATTCACAAGGTCAAAAGCCTTGGACAGGTCTATAAAGATGGTGCCAGTGGGTGTCCCATTATCCATAGCTCTGAACAAGTCATTCGAGAGATGGATGAGTGCTGTGTCTGTCTCATGGTTAGTTCTAAAACCATGCTGTGAACGTGCAGTTAGCTGATAGGACTCCAGGTAGTCACAGAGTTGACCATAGAATAACCTTTCCTGTAGCTTATCAAGTGTACTGAACAGGGAAATAGGCCTGTAATTGCTTATGTTTTCCTTGGAGCCACCCTTGTGAATAGGGACCACATTGGCCTCTTTCCACTGGTCTGGAACAGTCCCCTCAAGTAGGGATCTGTTTATGAGCCAAGTCAGGGGTCTGGTGAGGGATGGAGCACCAGCCTTAAGTAGCCAAGGGTTTATCCCATCAGGACCTCCTGAGCCTTTGTCTTTCAGAGCCCTTAGGAGGGATTGGACCTCTTTTGTCTTGGCCAGTCTTAGATGGAAGGAGGGATGGTCAAGGCGAGTAGGCTCGATAACATTAGGAGCCGAGATCGGCGAGGGCAGTCCAACCTTGTAGGCATCGAGGTTACCAAAGTGATTGTTAAGGGCAGCAGCAATTTTGAGGGAATTGTTCAGTGGCTGACCATTGACCTTAATGGGGCCAGGTTCAGTCTTAGTGTTACCCCTGATCAGGTTGTTGACTTGATACCAGAATTGTTTAGGGTTGCCCAAATTGTTTTTTTGTAGGTGAGTGACATACTCCCTTTTTGCAAGTTTGATGGCTCTCTTGCATTTGTTTCTAAAGACCGTGTATGACACGAGGTTGGCAGGAAGGGGAGAGACCTTGAACTTCTTCCAGGCCTTGTCTCGACTGACCATAAGGGTTTTTAAGGATGGAAAAATCCACTTGCAGCAGCTACCCTTTGTTCTGCATTTTTTCAAGGGGCCGAAGAGGTTAGCTTCTGTACATACTGCTCTGTAGAAATGCTCCAAAGCCTCAGCCAAGGTGGGGAAGAGCTTAATTGGGCTCCAGTTCAGACTGTGTAGGTAGTCATTAAACTGCACTGCTGTGAAGTTTGTGTAGCCCCTAGCAGTGAGTATTCTGGGTTGGATCTTGGGTGCTCTGTTCTTCCAGATGCAGAATATGGGAGAGTGATCACTTAAGGAGTCCTCCATTATGCCAGCTTTCTGGATGTTGGCAGGATTGGACACCAGAGCCCAATCAAGGAAGGTGTGATTCCCTGATTTGTATTTAAGTCTGGTTGGTTCTAAGATGGCCTGTACCAGGTTTGCTTCTTGGGTCAGTGCCATAACGGCATTGTTAGGGTCCTGGGCCCAGTTTAGGTTGAAGTCACCCAGAATAAGGAGCTCCAAAGAAACAACTTATACTAGGAGGTATAGACCTACAGAAAGCTGAGGCCCATTTTGGTATATCTCCAGCCAAGCTGGTAATTTTTATGTTTATTTTAACAGGATTGAATCAAGTTTATGCTTAAAGATTTTGTGATCTCTATTATCAAATAAGGAATTAGGTAATGCTTTCCACAAGGTTATTATTCTCTGGGTAAAAAAAAGATCTCCTTTTATTATTTTTTGGGTATGTTAGAGATAATTGATATCTGTGGCTTCTTAAATTACAATTATGTTTATCATAAGATAGATTTAATAGTGTTAGTAACTCTTCCTCCCCACATAATTTATGCACAAAAAGTACATCTCCTCTTATTCTTCTCTGCTCCAGGGAATACATCTTTAATTCATCCAATCTTTGATCATAGCTCATGGTCGATATGTCTTCCACCATTTTGATAACCCTCCACTGCACTCCCTCCATTCTATTTATATCCCTTCTCAGGTATGGATTCCACAAGGGGGAGCAGTAATCCAAATGAGGTCTCACATAGGCCCTATAGAGTGGAATAATGCATTTTCTATTTCTGGATGTAAAGCTTCTTTTTATGCATCCTATTAGCCTGTTTATTTTATTAATGATGTTATTGTAATGTGCATGAAATGTTAGATCCGAGTCTATTATAATACCTAAGTCATTTTGTTGATTTACAGGTTTTATTATTTGTCCTTTTAATGTGTAACCATGATGCAAGTTATTTTTTCTGAAATGCATAACAATGCATTTCTCATTGCTGAATGTCATTTGGTTTTTTACAGCCCATAATTCTATTTTTTTGAAGTCATTTACGAGTTATTGGTAATCTTCCTTAGTATATACCTGGGCTGTTAGTTTAGTGTCATCAGCAAATTTTATGGCTAAACTGTTTAAATTTGATGTCATATCTGATATAAATATGTTAAACAGAATCGGTCCCAAGACCAATCCCTGAGGCACCCTACTCATCACCAATCTCATGCCTGATACGTGACCTTTTATACAAACACATTGAGTACGATTTTTTTAGCCAATCAGTTACCTAATTTGTGATCCAATTGTCAATACCAACTTTGTCCATTTTATCTATTAGTAGTCAGTGTGGCACTTTATCAAATGCTTTACATAGGTCAAGATAAATTACGTCTATAGCTTTATTATCTTCTATACATTTACTTATGTGTTCATAAAAAAACATGTTACTTGTTAGACAGGATCTGTTTTTTCGAAAACCATGTTGGGATTTGTCTTCTAATCCTTTTACTTTTAGGTAACTTTCAATCCTAGTTTTTAATATTGTTTTGAACATTTTACCTACTATACTAGTGAAACTAATGGGTCTATAATTTGAAATTTGTGGTTGATTTCCCTTTTTAAAAATAGGTGTGACAATTGCAGTTTTCCAGTCCATTGGGACATGCCCTGTATTTAGTGACATGTTAAAAAGTTTATGTGGTGGGTTAATTATCCATTCTTTAATTTCCTTCAATAACCTAGGATGTAACTTGTCTAGACCAGGTGATTTATTTGTGTTTAGTTTGTCCATAATCTCTTTTTTTAGTTATCTCATTTAAAGTTTCTTTTGGAATTTTATTGACTATTGATGGATATGTTTTAGTATTGAAAACTAAACAAAAGTTTTTGTTGAATTCATCTGTACTATCTTGAAGTGATATTTCACTATTATCTATCACCAGTGGGCCTATATTTCTAGAGTTTGATTTTTTATTATTTATGTAGGAATAAAAACTTTTTCCACCATCTTTAATGTATGCAAGCTTTGTTTCAAATTTTTTTTCACCATTCTAATTTTGTATTTATATATTTTTTTGTGAGATTTTGTAATTCCAGATATTATGATCACTACTGTCTCTTATCATTGCTCTATACAGTCTACGTCTTTGTTTAATTAAATTTGTAATAGTTGGGGTCATCCAAGGTGGAATTTTACCTCTTTTATTGTACAAGGTTCTATTTGGTATATATTTATGTTCTTAGTTTATAATTTTATTTTTAATTTTGTTCCATAATGCGTTACTGCAATCTATGTTGTTGTCCCATTTCCACTCTGATAGAATCTGTTTAGTCCTAACAAAATTTGCTCTGTTGTAATCTTTAACTACTGTTTTACCCAAAACTGGTTTAAAACATGTAGAGTTATTAAAGGTACTTATCATATGGTCACTACATACTAATGGAGGTTTAACCATTATATTAGTTATTTTATCAGGCATGTCTGTCAATACTAGATACAATATATTATTGTTTCGGGTGGACTGATTTATTACTTGGTACAATCCATTTGTTGTACATGTATCCACAAACAGAGTTCCAATATTGTTACTACCTATTTTTTCATTCCAATTTATTCCTGGAAAGTTAAAGTCCCCCATTAGAATTATTTTATTATAATTTGACTTATCATTTATACTATGTATTATATCCTGGTTTATTGTAAAGTTAGAGTCAGGTGGCCTGTAACATAGACCAATCAGTAGTTTCGGAGTATTGTCACATAATATTTCTACCCATATAATTTCACTTAATGTACTATTAATTACATCCACGGTTTGTTTTGATTTTATGTTTTCTTTAACAAATAATGCCACACCTTCTCCTTTTTTATCCTTTCTATTTTTGAAATATGTTGTATATCCTGATATATTAGTACACCACTCAGAGTTATCGTTCCACCATCTTTCAGTTACAGCGGCTATATCAATTTTCTCATTATTTAAAATATATTGAAATTCGGTCATTTTTGCACCATGTAGACTCCTTGCATTTGTTAGTAGAAAATTTAGACCTGTTTTCAATATACATTTACTTACTTTCTTGTGTATTCGTTTAGTTGGTTTTGGGTTTTGTATCTCTGATCTATTCTCAAAATGGTATCCCCTGTTCCCCCTTCCTATTAGTTTTTTGAAACGTTAATTGCATCGTAAATGTTACACCCCAGCAGTCTTGAACTATGTTTGTTTAGATGTAACCTATCATAACTATGAACCTCATTTTTGTTCTCAAATTTCTCCCAAGTTTTAATGCAAAATATATTATTTGTTAAACACCACCTGCGTAGCCAGTTGTTAAATGATTTAATATTTCTAGTTCTATAGTGGCTTGCCCTAGGTACTGGTAAAATTTCAGAAATAATGGGAGTTGCATCATGCTCTTGGATACATTTAATAGCATTTTCCATATCAGAAATAATTTCTTGTGCGTCTAGCTTTCCGATGTTATTTGTTCCAATGTGTAGTACAACAGTTTTTTTCCCACTCACATTTTTCAGTATCCCTGGAATCTCTTTTGGTATATCTTTTATCAAAGCCCCACTATAACTATGCTATACTGTGTATTTTGGTTTGTCCTACCGTGACAAGGTACCTTTGTAAATGAGACTATGGCTCAAAGGTTTTCCAAACTGCTGTTTAAATAAAATAAAAATAAATAACATACTAACATACTATTTGCCAGCAGATTAGGACTTACGGTCTATCGAGTCTGCTCGAACCTAGATCCTTAGTTGGGTGCTGAGACCCTCCCATCCCTTGTTCTCTAGAAACCCCTATCATCCATCCCCACCCCCGGACAGGCCATCATCTGATACATCCACTTTCTGTCTGTCCCACCCTCTTGAAGCCCTCTACAGTGGATCTCTGAACCAGCTCACCAGGCAGTGCATTCAAGGGTCCACCACCCTCTCGTGAAAAACCCTCCTCTTTCCCCTCACCCTTCCACCTTCCAACTTCAAACCATGCCCTCTGGTGATACCTCCTGCTTTTAGTCTAAAGATCCCTCCATGTTTACCCTATTTATCTTGAGGTACTTGAAGACCTCAATCATGTCCTCTCTGCCTCCTCTCTCCAATGAAAACAGGTCAGAGCTCTCAAGTCTGTCCTCATAAGTCAAATCCCCCAGCCTCGTATCATCTTTGTTGCCCTCCTCTGTACCCTCTCCAGGAGCTGTATGTCCTCTTCAAATGTGGTCTCCAGTACTGTACACAGTACTCAAGGTGTGTCTAACCAGTCCATTGTACAGTGGCAGAATCACTTCCTTGCTCCTAGAGGTGATCCCCTATGATGCATCCCAACATCCTGTTTGCCTTGCTAGCTGCCTCCTGCACTGCTCAGAGTTATTCATACATGTATCCACCATGACCCCTAGGTCTTTTTCCCTATTGAGGCCTCCAGCACCTCCTCCCAGTGTGTACCTGTGTTAGGAGTTTCCGACCAAGATGCAACACCTTGCACTTGGTGATATTAAATTTAATTTCCATGTGTGACCCCAGCTTTCCAGGGTGTCCAGGTCCCTTGCAGGGCCACCCTCCCCTCTTCTCCCTCAACTACTGCTCCCATCCTGGAGTCATCCAGTGAAGAGACTCATTTCACACCCTATACCTCCCTAATGTCCGATATGTATGCATTAAACAGGATCGGACCCAGGACCGAGCCCTGTGGTACCCCACTACCAACCTCTAGGATTCGAGACTCCCCACAGACCGCTACTCTCTGAGTGCATCCAGCTGAAGCTTTTCAATCCATCTGACAATCAAGGGCCTACTCCTAACCCCATCAGTTTCTCCACCAGACCATTGTGGGGACAGAGTCAAACACCTTGCTGAAGTCCAAGAATAATACATCCACAGGCTTACCCTGTCCAGTTCTGATGTTACCCATTCATAGAACTCCACAAGGTTGGTTTGACATGATCTACCTGTACAAACCCATGTTGCCGACTATCCAGACCTCCCACCTCCTCCAAGTACACCCCAATCGTTCCTTTAGTATACTCTCCATTAATTTTCCCACCACGAGTCAAACTGATGGGTCTATAGTTGCCTGGTACTTCCTCGACCCCCTTTATGGATTGGTACCACATGTGCCTCTCGCAATCACTAGGTACCCTCCCTGTCTCAAGTGACCTGCTGAAAAGCTCCGCCAGGGTGCAGCCAGTATGTCCGCCAATTCCATAGTACCTCGGATGAATGCCATCCGGCCCTGGAGATTTGTTTTCTTTAGGGCCTTGAGGGCTAACCACACCCTTTGGTGGAGATAGCATCATCCGTCCTCCCCTTACTGGTCTTTTATCCTTATCCTTATCCAGATGTGACACCCTGGGCACCTTCCTCCCTCTTGCTCCATTTCTCTTGCTCCCTGATCCCACCCCTGCCGCCTATCCCCTTCATGCCTTGCTTTGTAGATATCCCATCCCCTCCCTAGTGAACACAGAGGCAAAGTACTGTTAAATACCTCTGCCTGGTCCCGCCTCTTCCACCCACCCTCCTTCTGATCTCAATCTGCTGAGATGGCCTTAGTTTTCTCCACTCCCCAATGTACGGAAGAACCCTTTTCCTCCATGTATCCCTGTGCCAGCCGCTGCTCTTTACTGGACTTGCTCCCCTCACCATATGGGTGACTTTTCTAGATGCAAGCTGGTACATTTCTTATCCCTATCCTCTTGTTGTTTTATATTTTTGTGGTACGCCCTTTTCTCTGACTGCTACCTGTACCTCACTGGACCACCAGCATGGTTTATGTGACCTTGCTCCCTTACGCTTCAACTTAGCGCAGATCCTGACCGCCTCATGAAGTCCCTGCTTATGACCTCCCATCTCCTTTCCACACTTGTCGCTGAGGTAATCCCCTTCAAGTGATCCTTGAGAATATTTCCCATGCCCATAAAGTCTGCCCCCCTGAAGTCCACTGCCAGTGTCCTAGATCTCACCCCCACTCCCCCCATGCTTATTTGAAACCAGACAGTATTGTGGTCACTCCCAGTCAGGGGGTCCTGTACAACTATGTCCTTTACCAGATACCCATCTGCCAGAACCACATCCAGTACATGCCTCTCCCTTGTGGGCTCCATCACATGCTGTGTTAAGAACACATCCTGGAAGCCATCCAGCAGCCTCTGCTCCTTGGCCACCCTAGAGGACATGGTTCCCCAGTTTGTACCTGGCATATTAAGGTCCCCCATCAACACCACTCCTTCCCCTTTTGGACCACACTGGGCAATGATGTTGTCCAGCAAACCATCCTCTAGAACCTCACTCATCCCGGGGGCCTATACTACTCCCAGCTTGACCTTATCTCCTGCTGGGGATCGTGGGTGACCCATAAGGCCTCCACATTCCCTCTGCCTCTTCTACCATAGCAATTTCTATATCATCTCTAATGAACATAGCCACTCCACCCCTCTGACCTCCTTTCTATCCTTCCTAAGCATAGTGTACCCTGTACATTTAGGTCCCAGTCATGGTTTTGTTGGCCCGTCTCCGTGACCACCCCACATCCACCCCCGAACAGCATGGCCTGGAACTCCGAAACTTGTTTCCCAGGCTCCTGGCATTTACTAACACCAACCCCCACCCCTTATCCCTGATCCTCTTTGTCGAACCCCACCCAGATTCCTTGTACTTCCATCCTCCCCCTGCTCCTCCTGAAACCTCCACCTCCAGTCTGTTCCCCTCCCCCTCATGGGCTTGATGGCTACTCCCCTCATCTGGAGGAGAGGGCTTCTGGTCAGCCCCTCCCTCATCCCTTCCCCCCCTTACAAGTTTAAACCCCACCTTGCTTGTATGTAGTCAGCCATCCCCTGTTTAAGGACTTCCTTCCCTAATGGGGCAAGATGAAACCTGTCCTTGGCATATAGTCCCTTATCCTCCCAAACTCCATTCCAGTTCCCTAACACCCCCAACCCATTCTCTTCACCCCACTTCCTGATCCAGTCATTAACCTCTGTAAGCTTCTTTTTTTTCTCCACTGAGGCCTTTGGTACTGGCAATATCTCCGAAAAGGAAATGCTGCATCCATTATCCTGACAGACTCTGGCAAGTTCTTGGAACCTTGCTTGGATTTCCAAAATGCTATTTCCCTCTAGATCATTAGTTCCCAAATGCACAAGGAAATCCGGTTTCCCTCCACAATCCCTAACCATTTCATACACCATGAACTTTGCTCTGTGCACTGTCAGCCCAGAGATACTCACTACCTTCACCTGGCTATGGCATCCCCCCGTCCTCCCAATGGATACCCCTAATCATCGAGTCTCCCAGTAACAGAACCTTAACACCGCCATCATCCTTATGGTTACCTCCACTATGCCCTCTCAGCCCTTTCCCCTTTATTCATGATCTCAATTTTGTGGGAGTCTTCCTGCCTTATTAGAGACCCTTTGTCACCCTCCCTTCTGCCTCCCTTGCTATTTTGCCCACTTAACTCAAACCCCTCTGAATAGGTGTCCCTTTAACCTCTCTTATCTGAACCATTTATCCTGGCCCTGATGGTTTCCTTCCCCACACCACCATCCTCCCCCTGTAATAGTACCCTGCTTCCAGAGGCTCTCTGTGGGTCCCCTTTAGCTAGGCCCCTCCTTGGTACTGACCTCCCAGCAGAAGGGGGCCTCTCCCACCTCCTTGTCTCCCAGTTTCTCTCCAATCATGCTCTCCTCCCTCATGTCTGGAATATGTTGCATCTCCCCCATTTGCTTAACATATATGTTTCCCCTTCTCCCTCTGGGACTATGTCTATCCTTTCCATAGCTGGTCTGTGATGCCCTATGGGTATCCGACTCCCTCCCCCCGGCCTCTGTATAAGTTTCCTCATTTCCACCAACCCCTTCCTCCCCCTCTAGGTTGCTTAGTAGCTCAAATTTATTGTGACACTCTATGTCAGCCTCCATCAAGTAACCCGAGTTTCCCCTGACTGCATCTCTAAACTGACCCTCTTCTTCCTCTCTTGCACTGTTCACCTTAGGAGCTTCCTTCCCACAGTCTGCTGTTTTAGGCTTCTGCACAACAGCCCCTCCTGACTCTTCCCCCTCCAGTCTCTTTGTATTCAGAATGTTCACCCGTCGCTTTCCCTTAGCATCAACTTCCCTATCTAAGGGTCCTCTGTCCCTAATATCCCCCCTCCTGCTTGCTGTAACATAACGCCCTGTAATTTCAGAGCGTTGCCCCAGCCTCCCCTCAGCCCCACCCTTCTGCTGCCCATATCCACACCCCTTATCCTTGGACCCCCCCAGCTCCCACAGCTTACTCCTTAACCAATATACCTCACTCCTGATACAAGATAGCTGTTTACAGAGCTGGCAGCCTCCCTCTCTCCAGGCCCAATTTAGAATTATTGCCATCCCACAGCCCGTGCAGCCTACAACCCTTCCGAAGATGCCTGCCATGGTGGAATATGGCCACCCTGATTATCCCCCCTCTGTTTATAAAGCACACCCCTTTTCTCAGTCCTTTCCTGAGTACAGTTTCTCTCTAAACTGACTGTAGTTATTTACAAACCCAATTTCAACCCCACCAATAATGTTCCAAGTCTCACAAACACATACAGTCCAGTGTGTGTTCGGTCACACTAACAGTGTATGTAAGCAGACATCAGGTACCATACGATGTCACAGGCCCACTCAACTCCTGTTGCTTCGAATTTCAGTCCCAAACAGAAATACTCAGCCCTTCAATCCCAACCCCCAGTGGCTTTTCAGTATTTAAGAACACCAGGCAAACAACACATTTAAATTTCCCTCGAAGTATCCCTGCCAAACAACTATCCCCAAGCCACCAAAGTTACAATGTAACAGTTCTAATTCAAGGTAATAATTTTTAACACATAAAACTAATTTCACTTACAAACTTTTAAAATATTTCAGTTAAAACAGGATATAACTCCAGCCCTCTTTCCTACCTACCTGCTGCTTAAGCTCCCAAGTGAACAATGAAAGCCAAGTTAATTCCTGTTTAGAGACAAGGTAATTGCAGCTAATGTCCCTTCCCCCCAAACACCAGGCAAACAACACATTTAAATTTCCCTCGAAGTATCCCTGCCAAACAACTATCCCCAAGCCACCAAAGTTACAATGTAACAGTTCTAATTCAAGGTAATAATTTTTAACACATAAAACTAATTTCACTTACAAACTTTTAAAATATTTCAGTTAAAACAGAATATAACTCCAGCCCTCTTTCCTACCTACCTGCTGCTTAAGCTCCCAAGTGAACAATGAAAAAAAAAAAATAAATAACTACAACTAGTTACATTTTCTTTATTTCCTCTTGTTGTGTATCTATCTGTGTACTTTATTATTGAGTCACCTAGAATGAATATTTGTTCTGGTGGGTTTTGATCTAGATTTTATTCCATATCAATTGCTGGTAATTCCTGTTCATTATTTGGTTCTGATTGGCTTCCCAATAATGGATGTATATCTAATGAAGCTGTTATCTCTGTATTCATCATAACGTTATTAGAAGAGGGGTTTTCAGGAGTGTGTGTTCCTACGTTCGTTTGTGCTTTGTCTGCTGATTTGGGTGCCATTGTCACTTTCTGTTTTTTGGAACATTCCTTGTTTGATGTATTTTCTTGTATCTGAATTGATACAGTTTGTGGTATGATATCCCCATCTATTAGTGTAATCAGTGGGTCAAAACTATTCAATAGGGGTATAGTAAAGCATTCAGCGCTCCTGCATTTCTTTTTTTGTAGGGGTCTTCTAGTTTGGACCTCATACCATTCATTGTCTAGATTATCTTGAATGTCCATATCTCTAGGTCTTTTTTTTATGTATTGCTATTTTGAATAGTAATGGTGGGTAATGGCTGGGCAATTTGTTGTTGTAATGCCATGTTGTTTACTTTTGTATTCATTGTCTCATTTTCAAAGGATAAGTTGTCACATTCTTCATTAACCATTTTCGTTATTAATTTCTGTTGGCTGATTTCTAGGGCCTTTAACCTTGTGCTAAATAAATATAGTTCAATACTCATTTCTGCATTCTGTTTACACTTTAAGCAGGTAAAATGGAAGTCAATTATAGGTATATCTGAAAACAGGTACATATCACATTCAATGCACTGAGTCCCTGCTTTACCTTCAAAAAATTATGTTTTTCTCCATTTTTATTTCCAAACAATAGGCCAACTAAAGTTTGTGATCAAAATTTTACCTCAGAAAATAATTCGATGGTGTTTAGTCCATCACGCAAACTATCTTCTCTACACATGATTACTAATTTACTGATTTTATATGATCTTTAAATCTTGCCCCAGAAGAATGCTTTACAATGCTTAACATGTGTAACACGCGCTGACATGCGTGTCTGTGCGCGCATCACTGAGTGCCCTGCTCTCACTTGCCCTGCTCGCAGGAGGGCTGCTTTTAACTGTAAAATGACCCAGAAGTTAAAGATGGGGTCACAAATTCACTTGCAATTTAAATCATGTTTTTAAATGCAGAGAAACAGTTTATGCTGTAACAGGCACTTGGGCCGTGATTTTTGTTATTGCTTCTAGGGATTGAAGAGCCGATTTGGGTGGGTGGTAAATGCAGCCAATAACGAGTTGCTTGTTGTGCCCTAGGGTGACTTGGATGAATATAGATTCACCATCAGGAGAGGTGTGTTGCTGCAAAGTGAGGAGCGACACGGTTAGGGCTACATTGACGTAAATGAGTACACCGCCCCCTCTTTTGGTCAACCTGTCCTTATGGTACATACTATAACCTTGGGCCAGTATCTCATGATCGAGGATGTGTGCCTTAAGCCATGTCTCTGAGATGGCAAGGATATCAGGCTTGCAGAGATCAAGCCAGCCTTGTACCTCTTTCATTTTTGATCTCAGGCTGCATACGTTCATATGCACTATCTTTAGCCCCTTTGTGGACGCCCAGTGGGGGTCATGAGGGGATGTTATTGAGAAGTTGGTGGTGTTAGGGCCAGGGTTTGGTTGTATGTCACCTGCCAGGAGTAGTAACACAGCTATGTAATGTACCTCCTGCCCTCTTCCACTAAAACTGTATACTGTCTTTGTAATCCTGTATGATATGTCCTACACTGTATTACCTACCTGTATGTGCAAAATCATATGCAATTAACTGTCTCTGAGATGGCAAGGATATCAGGCTTGCAGAGATCAAGCCAGCCTTGTACCTCTTTCATTTTTGATCTCAGGCTGCATACGTTCATATGCACTATCTTTAGCCCCTTTGTGGATGCCCAGTGGGGGTCATGAGGACACAGGGTGGAGGGAGGTGTGCACTAGTCCCTTCACAAAAGAAAGGGTCCTACAAGAGCTCAATAAGCTCAGGGTGGACAAGGCAATGGGATCTGATGGCATACATCCCAGGGTACTAAAGGAACTAAGGGTGGAACTTGCAGAGCCATTAGCAGAACTGTTTAGTGAGTCTCTGAGCACAGGAGAGGTCACAGAAGACTGTAGAAGGGCTCATGTGATCCCACTCCATAAGAGTGGTAGCAGGGAGGAGGCAGGGAACTACTGATCAGTTGGTCTTACCTCAGTAGTGGGCAAGATTATGGAGGGATTCCTTAAGGAAAGGATAGTGCAACACTTGGAATCCATTGGGGCACAGGATCCAAGACAGCATGGGTTTACAACAGGAAGATCCTGTCAAACTAATCTCATAGATTTCTTTGACTGGGTAACCAAAGTGGTGGACCAAGGGGGAGCAGTTGATGTCGCCTACCTTGACTTCAGCAAAGCTTTCGATACTGTTACACATAGAAGATTGATTAATAAGCTGAGTAGGCTCGGGGTGGGTCAGATGTTGGTCAACTGGGTGGTAAACTGGTTGATCGGCAGAACACAGAGAGTGGTGGTAAATGGTATACAGTCAGAAGAGATGCAAGTCACAAGTGGGGTACCTCAGGGATCAGTCCTTGGACCAGTCCTCTTCAATATCTTTATCAGTGACATTGAAGATGGACTAGAGGATAAGGTTTGTCTGTTTGCAGATGATGCCAAAATCTGCAACAGAGTAGATGATCCAGATGGGATGGGCAGAATGAGAAGAGATCTGGATAAACTGGCAAAATGGTCGGAAGAGTGGCAACTGGGGTTTAACACAAAGAAGTGCAAGATTATGCACATAGGGAAGAGAAGCCCTGAAGCCACCTACAGATTGGGAGGGGAGTTGCTGGCAGTCACAAGGGAAGAAAGAGACTTAGGCATCATCATCACAGATGACCTGAAATTATCCAAGCAGACCACTAAAGCAATAGGAAAAGCTAGGGGGATGATGGGATGTATTAGTAGGGGTATCAGAAGTCATAAGAGGGAAGTAATAATCCCTGTTTATATGACACTGGTTAGGCCCCATCTGGAGTACCACATGCAGTACTGGAGGCCACACCTTCACAAGAACATTAACCAAATTCAGGCAGTCCAGAGAAGGGCAACCAAAATGGTGCAGGGACTGCATCAGAAAACATATGAGGACAGATTAACAGAGCTCAATATGTATATCCTAGAGCAAAGGAGGGAGAGAGGTGATATGATTGAAACATTCAAACACCTCAAGAGCATTAACAAGGTGAAAGGGTCTAACATATTTCAATATAAGAAAAATAGCAGGACAAGAGGACACAGCATGAGATTAGAGGGAGGCCGATTAAGAGGTAATGTGAGGAAGTTCTTTTTCATAGAAAGGATGGTGGATGCATGAAACGGCCTACCTCAGGAAGTGAAGGATATGATAACAGTGCAGGGCTTCAAACAAGCATGTGATAAGCATAAGGAAGCAATACAGATGAGTTTGAATAGATAGGCCATTGACAGAGCAAAGGCTGATGGCACATTCATAAGGTAGAAAAAAAAATGTACAGACTGGATGGGCCTTTCAGTCCTTATCTGCCATCAACTTCTATGTTTCTATGTTACTGACAGTGCACTGGATTACTTTATTGCCACATTTAACTCTGTTTGTGACAGCTATGCCCCAGTTTCCAAACAGAAAGTCAAAAATCAGGACATCCCCTCGGTCTCCCATGCCCAAGTTGACCTCATGATGCAATGCGACAATAAATGTGGCATAAAGCTAATGAATCGGGCAAACCACGCAACTGGCAAATCTATAGGAAACTTAGGAACAAATGTACCTGGGCAATTTGGAAAGACAAAGCTACCCACTACCAGGAGATACTCTGCTCCTCTTGGGGCTCTGAGTGCAAATTTTGGAACAACATTAAAGAACTGAATAAAAAATTTGTCTCCCCTCCCCCTGCCCAGCTGCTAGTAAATGGCTTACACTCCCAGGACCCCCTGTTAATTGCCGATACCCTCAACACTGCATTTTCTGATCTTAGCGGTGTCCTTCAACCTAACTTTTTCAACACGGCCCTGGACTTGCCCACTAGATAAACCCTTAAAGCGTCCACTCCTACTTTCAGGCTCCAAACAATCACTCCCTAGAGGCAAGACCATATATAACCAAAGCCCTTGGGAAAACATGCTTTAGTAGCGACTCACTGGACCTAAAACTAGTCCTCCTCACCTTGGACTCCATTGTCTCCCTGCTCTGACATCCTAAACCAGTCCTTCTGTCATGGACAATTCTCCTCACACTGGAAAGCAACTGTCATCACCCCAATATTAAAAATTGCAGACCCACCTCCCTCGACAACTACTGCCCCATCTCCATTCTTCCCCCTCTCTCCAAGGCGCTAGAAAAAATAGTGTCAGATCAATTCTCGTCTATCTTACTACATACAACCTTCTCTGTCCTGAACAGCATTGTTTCAGGAAGGGCCGCAGTACTATAACTGCCCTTCTTGAATACACCACTTTTATAAGCAAAGCCCTTGATTGAGGGCACCTAGTTGGATCTGCCTATATTGACTTAACCAAAGAGTTCACGTCTGTCAGCCACGCACTTCTAATCCAATCCCTGCATTGCATGGGCCTGTCCCTGAACACTACACATGGTTTAAAAACTACCTCAGAGACAGAACCCAGGGGGTCAAGTTAAACTCCACACTCTCAGCCTGTAAATCAGTACTTTTAGGAGTCCTCCAAGGTTCAATACTGGGCCTGCTCTTCTTTAACATGTACTTGAATACTCTCCCAAAGGCCTGCTCAGGACAAATGCTTCTGTATGCCGATGACATGACTATATTTGACAGCCACTCGGACCCCCACACCCTTCAATCCTCCCTGCAATGCTCCTTTTCTGAAGTCAAGACTTGGTTCTCAGACCACTGTCTTGTCTCGAATCACAAAAAGACCAAGGCCATGCTCTTCACTCACAGACAAAATAAGTTTAAAAATGTTCCCCTCAACATCATTAATGTCCAGGGCTCTCCCCTCGACCTTGTGCCCACCTTTAAATACCTGGGCATCACCCTTGACTCCTCTCTCATGTACCGTTATCACATCAATCTGTTATGCTCAGCTATCAATTCCAGGCTAGGTCTCCTATAAAGCCACAGGGGGTGTCTGCCTCCTGACACCCTAGGTCTTACCATGACATCATCGGTGCTCTCTCTCTTGTTGACTCTGGGATTGTTATCTACGGCATGGCTGACTCCATTACCTTGTGTCAAATCATGATCTCCCTAAATAAAGCCTGCTGATTAGTCACTGGATGCAACCATTGGATACACACCTGTGAGCTCTATAGATGCACCAATTGGCTTAACTTTGCAGGTAGACTCAGGTACCAAACCCATCTCCTTGCTAGGAAGCTCTCCCTAAACACCCCCCAGGTCTCTGCCACCTTGTTCAGCCCTCCACTCAGCCACAGTCTACACAGAGCTACTTGTCAGCCCCCCCTCTCTGTACCCCACTGCAGGATCTCTCAAGGCCAACATTCCTTTTACAACAGGGCCCCCTCTGGTTGAATGCAATGCCATTGGCCATCACTCTGGAACAGCGACTAGGCCTGTTTAAAACCCTGCTCTGTGCTGAAATCCTCCCCAGCTCCAACTGTGACTGTACTTAGTCCTTCTCCCCTTTTCCTGGGACTATAACCATTTGATTTCTGTATATTGTTATTGTACATGCTGGACTTAGAATATTTTGACATGGGTTGGTCCATTCCACTCTTGAACTGTAACTTGTCTTCGCTATATGCCTCTTATTGTATATACTGTTTCTAAACTTGCAATGTATGTATTTTGGTGTGTTCTCTGTATATTTATTATTGTATATCTTGTCATTTCTTGTAATGTATGTATATCTGACGTGGCGCCTTTGCAAAGGAGTCCTTGACTCAAAGGTTGTAATACTGATACCGTCAATAAATAAATAAATAAATAAATAAAGTACATGACTGTCACTAACTTGCAACTCTATGACTCTACAGGTCAGAAAATCAGTGGGATAGAAAGCCAAACAGAGTAGAGGAAAGGCTTGTGGTGAGGCATAATGTCAAGGACCCTCCCTAATGAATATGGTGGGCTGACTGGGCCTATGAGGGTGCTGGACAGGGCAAAATGGCAGATGGAGAGCTCTATCTAACAAATCAAACACAGGAGGTGAGATAGATGTTTCTGGGCTCATGAGAACTTCATGGCAGTTTGAGAGAGACACTAAATTAATCAGACATGCTGCTCTCGAATCAAGCCAAAGGCTTAGCCAGGTTTATATCTTTTGAGACCTTCCCAGGGTTTGCTGGTCTACAGTTTGGTAAGCCATAGCCTGAGCTTGTATTGTGCAAGAGACTGTGCCAGGGAAGGCACCTGCTGGAGCAAGAAAAGTGAATCCATGCCTCGAGGGCATCTGCTAAGAGAACTTGAGATAATTTGCCTGTGGGGCATTTCTGCAGACCAAAGCTATGATGTGAGAAAGCCTGGTGAGAGATTAACTTTCAAGATACATGCTGAACTGTATAATCACTGAAGAGCTCAGCATGTAGTCCCTGGAGTACAGGAGGATAAGATGAGACATGATTCAGGCCTATATCAACCTCACAGGGGTGAACAAGGTGCAGGAAGGTAGTCCCTGTAAGAGAAAAAGGAGTACCATTTATTAATTTTGTTTTGTTGACCAGGTAAGTGCACTAGACAAATTCTTGCCTATTTGCAGGCACAACACACAGGAGGGAGATACAGATGAATGCCAAATGACCTTGAACTAGATTAAGCTGTTGGTGGTATTTTTAATGAATAGGGGGAAGTTTGGCCAGGGCACTGTAGAAATTCCCCTGCTCTCCTATAGGGGGAACCTCTGGCCATCAAAGGATGGCAGGCTCATTTGGTGAGCAATCTTTAATGAAGCAGGGTGTGTGAGAGGTCAGGGAGCTGGTCTCCTCCCTGGTTGCAGAATCTTATGAGATTTATATATTTTTTGAAGCACCCACTGCTTTGAATGCCTCAGAAGAAAATGGAGAGATGGATATTGTTGTACCACTGCAGCAAGGAAACAAATCTGGAGAACCGGAGTGTGCAATTCCAGGATCTGTTCCAACATCTGTTCATGCTGAGAACAACGTTCAAAGTGCAGAGGATCTTCAAGCTCTCATAGTAGCAGAGGAGAAAAAATTCCTTGAGAAGAAGCAGGAGCTTTCAGAAGCCCTAGTGGCTGCAATGTCCAAAACTGGAAATAAGGCTAATCTGACTAAACCTAGCAACCAGTCCTCACAGTTTACCTTCACCCAGGAAATCCCAGAGAAATGTTTGGACTCAGAAATAATCAAACAGGTACTGTCTTTGAAATTAATTTTTTGGATCATCATCAAGCTACAGTTTTTTCTTTCACAGCACATTCAGAGCAGTGTACCCAAAAAGTCATCAGTAAACCCTCAGAGAGACAAAAAACTTCTTGTGCTGAACAGGCTGACATGGCAGATACTCCATGGTCAGTAGAGCACTCCCTGAGGTTGGCTGGGTGGGCTCAGTTACCCAACACAGGACAGTGGGTTTCAGGATACTTTCCCATAAAAATTCTGTGGAGTCAGAATGACTAAAAATGGATTGGTAGCAAACAACTCTAACGCTGAAGCAATGATGCATAAGGTGATTCACTCTGAATCTCAGTCTTGCGAGGCTCAGCTCCCTGAGGCACAAGTAACAAGCCCTGAGCCTCAGGTGTCACCTCTTGAACTCCCCCCAGAACTTAATTTGACACAAAATTCAGTTTTAAACCTGGAATCCAGTACTTCCAGCATGAGCATCCCTAGAGTGGAGGGTGGGATGCACACTGCTAGGAATATTTTGTCTTTGTCCATGGAACATCTAGAAGACCAAACACCCAAGGATGATCATGAGGACCCTCCAACTACCTCTACTAACTCTGAACAATCCATCAGAACTCCAGCTCATACACTTCCTTTTTTCAAACACCTACTTATGCTCCTAAGAGACATAATGCAGTTCGACTGATACATAAAGGGGGACTGGAGACATTCCCTGATAGGAAATATGTAGCCAGGGTTCTATTGAAGAATAATTTGCATTTCCATTCCTCAGAACTACATGTTTTAATACATGTTTTGGAGGAACTGAATTTTGATGTCAGATTTATTTATTTATTTATTTATTTAAAGTTTAACCAGGAAGGGATGCTGATCGGAGGCCACTGATTCCAGATGCATCCTGGGGATGGGAAAATCTGGATAAATTACAAATACAGTACATATACAGGAAAAGCAGTACAGTAAGCAAATATACAAGGCAGCTACAATACATTTTTGCTACAGAGCCGATATCCCAAAGAGGTTACACAGAGGATGGGATACCAGTGTAATAAGCAGGCGGGTGAAACTCGGCAGTGTTTTACTAGAGACCAAAAAGGAGTCTAGCATACTTATACAAAATAAAACAGCTATTGTGAAGTCCCTAGAAGCCCCAAGAGGACGACTGGATGGCGCAGTGCAGAGGAAATGAGCTAGGTAGTTGTGCAGGAGGGGGAGAAGTGCGCCTAGAGGAGTTGGTTTAGTTGCTGTCTGCTGTCTGTGTACCAAATTATGGCCGGTAGGGTGTTCCACAGTTTGGGCATGTGGGAGCTGAAAGCAGCTTGTCTTTTGTTAGAGGACATGTGTGGGACAAGAAAGAGCCTGGAATCTGAGTTCGTGAGTGCATACGCCATGGGGGTGGGCAGGACAGAGAGGGCCGACTGAAGGTAGGAGGGGAGGGATTGCTCCCAGAACTTAGCAGTGACCCTGGCACAGTGGGCCTGCCTGCGATCCTGTAGGGACATCAGGTCAAGTGACTTATAGAGGATGCAGTGATGTGTCAAGGGTGTACAGTCCAGGGCAAAGTGACAGAAAGAATGGTAGAGGGGATCTAGACTGGTTAGGGTTGATTCAGTGGCTATGCTGTAGATTAACATAGAAACATAGAATTTGACGGCAGATAAGGACCGCTTGGCCCACCTAGTCTGCCCATTTCCCTACCTACTGGATAAGCTGCAGATCCTAGTTAACCAGCAGCCTACTTCTTCTTACCCCAACCCCCCAGAATTGCCTTATGACTGTCCCATGCATGCTTGAATTCCACCACTGATTTTGACTCCACAACCTCCTCCGGAAGGCCGCTCCATGCATTCACAACCCTCTCTGTGAAAATACTTCCTTAAATTACCTCTGAGCCGCACCCTCTATCTTCAAATTGTGCCCTCTTGTTCTTGCACCTTTTTTTTGAAAGATGCTACCCTCTTGGACTTTGTTGATTCCCTTGAGGTACTTGAAGTTTCTATCATGTCCCCCCTCTCCCTCCTTTCCTTGAGGCTATACATATTAAGCTCCTTAAGTCTCTCTTCATATGTCTTCCGTGCAGACCCTGCACCATTTTAGTTGCCCTCCTCTGGACAGCTTCCATCCTGTCTATATCTTTGCAGAGATTGGGTCTCCAGAACTGCACACAGTACTCCAGATGGGGTCTCACCAGCTGTCTGTACAGAGGGATAATAACTTCCTGTTTTCTACTGGTGATGCCTCTCCCTATGCATCCCAGTATCCCCCCAGCCCTCCTTGCTGCCCTCTCATATTGCTTGCCCACCTTTAGGTCATCTGATATGACTACCCCCAGGTCCCTTTCCATTTCTGTTGTTGTTAGTATCTCACCCCCCACTGTGTACTCTTCCCCTGGGTTTTTGTTTCACAGGTGCATTACCTTACACTTCTTAGCATTGAATCTAAGCTGCCATACATTTGACCATTCCTCTAACCTTGCCAAGTCTCTTCTCATCCTTTCCACCCCACCCTGTGCATCAACTCTGTTGCAGATCTTAGTGTTATCTGCAAAGAGATATACTTTTCCTTCCAGTCCTTCCGCAATGTCACTTATAAAGACATTGAAGAGGACCGGTCCTAATACTGAACCCTGTGTTACCCCACTAGTAACCCTCCTTTCTTCTGAGTGGACTCCATTTACTATTACTCTCTGTGTCCTATTCTCCAGCCAATTCTTTACCCAGGCTGTCATCTTGGGACCCACTCCCAGGCTGGCTAACTTGTATATTAATCTTTTGTGTGGGACTGTGTCAAATAGCTTGCTACAGTCTAGGTAGGCCATGTCCACAGCCCCTCCCTGATCTACTACTTTGGTCACCCAGTCAAAGAAATGTATCAGATTTGTCTGGCATGACCTTCCTGCTGTGAATCCATGCTGCCTAGGGTCCTGTGCCCCTCTAGCCTCTAGATACTCGACAATTCTTTCCTTCAGAAGTGATTCCATCATTTTCCCTATCACTGAGGTTAAACTAACAGGTCTGTAGTTTCCTGCTTCTGCCTTGCTCCCACTTTTGTGAAGGGGAATCACATCTGCCCTCCTCTAGTCCTCGGGTACCACCCCATCCTCCCATGATTTGTTAAAAAGGGTAGTCAGTGGTGTCACTAGTTCTACCCTTAGCTCTTTTAGAATTCTGGGATGAATCCCATCAGGCCCCATTGCTTTGTCCACCTTCAGTTTTAAGAGTTCTTTCAGAACCTTTTCTTCTGTAAATGGGCTGGTATCAACTTCTGTATCCAGAGTGTTACTACTGTTTGTTTTATGTACCTCCCCCTCTTCATTTGTAAATACTGAGCATCCCCGTAGTCAAATATCGGGAGGATCATTTTCAGAATGATCACTTTGCAGGCCAGTAAAGGTAGGCAGGCCCTGTTGTGATATACAGCGCCCAGTCTGGGATGTAGTTTTTGTGCATTGAGTCGATGTGCACAGAAAAATCTTGGTGCTGGTCAAGCCATACCCCGAAGTATCTGAAAGAAGTGCAGTCCTCCAGGGGGGAACTGCCAATGGAATGGAAAGTGGGGGTTGAGGAGAGGTGGGACTTGGAGTCCATTCAGTCCACATTATTTGTGTTTATTTAAGTTTTTAAGTTTAGTACACACCTCTTTTTCAGTGGTGTTTCTATGTATGTACTGGGTTTTGATACCTACAGCAACTCATTACAGCCATCACGCTCAGTATCTTGATCCAGGTAGCTAGTTAAAAAGTACCTGTTTAACCTGTTTGCCATATGCTGTTCTTTGTCAATTATCTCTTCTTCCTTCTTCAATGGACCTGTTTGTCTCTGTCCATTTCTTAGATATCATGAAGGGGACAACAGGGACACTGTTAGTCAAGTGGGCACTTTGATTTGTTAAAATCACAACTCTAAATGTTAACAAAATGTATGGAAAACTCACTTTCATTGAAATCAATGGGGCACGCTCACACAGCCTTCATTTTTTGATATCACAAAATGGGACTGTGTGTGCCTGGAAAGGGGGGCATTAATGGCTTGAGGAAGTGGCTCCATTTCTTCCATTTTGGAATTTATGAGGGTTATAAAAGCTTACAATGGCAGAAAAAAAGGAATTATTTATGGCATTCCACTCTGGAGCAGGTCAGCTATTGCATATGTTGGGGGGGGGGACTAGGCAGCTAAGAAGCTGCTTTTTAAGTAGATATTTATGTGGTGGAGTGGAATAGTAAATTATATGAGAAGTAAATTTAGCTAAGAACACCAATTTGTGTAGGTAAATCACCAGCTGGGATTAGATCCCCAGTCACCTGTTCTGCAGGTTGTGACATCTTTGCTCCATAGGAACTGCAACTCACTTACTTGCAGCTCATTGGCACACTGAATGTACATTTGCTTGCAGGCAAAGTATCTGCAGTTCAAATTCTGTCAGGGAGTTAAACATTTGTTTTAATGTTTTTTTTCTACTAAAAGAAACTTCTGAAAGAGAGGCTGGTTTGAGCAACTAGAATGCAATGAGCTGCAAGGCCACAGGCAGCATGGATTCATGTGGAAAATGTAATGCCAAATGAATGTGATACATTTCTTTGACTCAGTGACCAGAGAACTAGACCAGGGGAGAGGAGGGGAGTGGATGTAGTCTATTTCGACTTCAGCAGGCCTTTGGATACTGTGCCACACAGAAGGCTGGTTAGGAAGCTAACCAGCTTAGGAGTGGGGTCCATGTTGGTAAATTGGGTTTGGAACTGTTTAACAGATAGGAGACAGAGGGTGATGGTTAACAGCAATCAAACAGGGTGGAGGAGTGACCGTCAGGGTACTATGGGGGTTGGTACTGGGACTTGTGCTCTTCAATGTCATCATAGGAGACGTTGCAAAAGAACTGCAGGACAAGGTACAGAATGCCTTTTTGTAGATACCACCAACATCAGCATTAGTTTGGACACATAGGAGGGGTAGAGAAAATGTGCAAGGATCTAGGAAAACATAGGTTTCTTAGGTTTATCAGAGTTAGTAAGACTTTTATCCACAATACTCATCACAAAAATTATCTAGACAGCATACCACTTCTGAAATGCATATGCAGTTTTGATTTAAAACTATGCAAAGAGGAACGTGCCACTATCTCCATAGGAAAGTTGTTCCAGATTGGTACCACCCTCTGGTTGAACCACTTTTGTCTCTTTAACGTATTACAAGGTTCGCCTCATAATTGAAGGGTATGTGCTCTGGTATTATAAATCTGTTCAAGCAAAAACAATGGAGAGGTACAGTACAAAAATGCTGATTTAAAAATGGCAAAACCAGATAAAGGCAACAGGCATAATGATTAATATTTTATTTTTTTTTTAGCTTTAAAACCTTTTTTATTAATAAAAAAGAAGAACATTACAACAGGCATTGTAATACATAGTCAGCCAAAAATAAAATTACCATTTCAAATAGTTAATTTCTATAAAAAAAAAGTTAAATCTAGTGTAGGTTGTTTGTTCTAAAATAATTAATTCCAGTGTTTGTTTTACAGAGGCCGAGTCTCGATCAACACTCCAAGTCCAGCCACAGTAGAGTAATCCAGGACAACCTATAAGGGAATTCAGAGAATTGGGTTTCCTTCTATGTTGTGCCATCCACAATCCAATGGTCTTCAGGCGTATCCACTCTTGGCTATTCCAGGACTTTACCAACCACGTTGTGTTAACAATAAAACTGTAACATTATAACTTAATTACTTGAGTACATGTCTTATTTCTAATATTTGATCTAGTTTTTAATGAACTTTGATCAAGGTAAAGAGCGGGGTCTCTCCACCAGCCCAAGCAAGAAATAAAGAAGTAATTCCCAGTAGTCTAAATGTTGGTAGACTTGGGCCATAAGAATCTTATAGTTACCAAAAAAGAAAGAATAGTCCAGTCATTAATTTTCAACTGGTGGGTAAGAAGCAGGGCCAGAGTTGCATACTTCGGGGGTGAAATTGTCTACATTCCCTCTATTGAGTTCATAATTGAAGCAATTGTTCCAGTACTGGGGTACCCTCCCTCCCTTCTATATAGTTGGAAAATGGCATCCATCTGGAGTTAAATTTATCTGTGGCAAGTCTCAGTCGGGCCGTAACAGCTTCCATTCCCCTAATCTGTCTAATGTTCCTATACCATATGGCATTAGCGGAGTCTGGGTTGTCAACCAGTTCTGAGTAAGCATTTTGAGTGCTGCTGCAATAAAAATAAAGAGAAGATATTTCTTTTGACTTCTCTCGGGGGGGGGGGGCGCCCAGGACCAGGTTTTCAAATTCTAGGGATTTGGAGAGAGAGAGAGAAGATTGAAGAAATCTCTCGAGCTATTGTTTGCCAAAAATCTGTTATACTAGGGCAGTCCCAGAAGATATGATAATGTGTTCCTATATGTTCACACTTCCTCCAACATTTGTTGGATGAGTGGGCAGCATAATTGGCTGAAATAGTTGGAGTTCTAAAAAAACTAATGTTAATTTTCCACCTGAATTCTCTCCAGGAGGGAGAGTTGGTCGTTTTATGTATGCCCCACCAAATATGCTTCCAGTCTCTCTCTGAGATAAACTTGCTTCAGTCTCCCTCTTGCTTTCCACTTTTTGTACTGCCAGCAATCCTCTGTCTTCCATTAAGAACTTATATACTTATGCTATATAGAAACATAAAATTTGATGGCAGATAAGGACCGCTTGGCCCACCCAGTCTGCCCATTTCCCTACCTAATGGATAAGCTGCAGATCCTAGTTAAGCAGCAGCCTACTTCTTTCTAACCCACTATAGGTTCTAGTATCTCCCATAACACTTTTTTGGTAAGTTAATAAATTGGGGCTGCCAGCTCCTGGCTCAAATCTAACAAACCAATATTTGTAGTTATAAAGTTTGTGCATTTGTGATATCTAAAGGTGTCAGTGTTGGGTAGTTCGAATTCAGCGTGTATCTGTAAGAAAGATGTTAAGCCATTTTTATTCACAAACTGCCTCGGGTGCTTCAGTCCAAGAGTTGCCCATCTAAAAAAGCAGTGGTCTCCTCTACTGGCTGGAAATCCTGGGAGGTGGGTGAGTGGTAAATATTCCCAGACTGATCTTATTATTTCCCATTCTTGTTTGACTTCCAGCCAGTGTGTAATTGTGTGTTGTGTAAACTTATTTTCTATATTTTTGAGATCTCCTGGCTGTGCTATCCAGGGCAAAAAGTGGAATGGGGCTAATCCACATTCCCGTTCCTCTATCTCCAGCCACCCATGTTTTCTCCCGGGTGCCAGTATTTTGATGATTGGTAGTAATTAGGCTTCTAAATAGTATTTTGGAAAATCAGGGAGGCCATCCCCGCTTTGGATTTCTCTGTTATCAGAATTTCCCATATAAAGTCTGAGAGTCTTTTTTTAAGGTCTTTCCAGTCCTTTTTAGGAATTTGGAGGGGAAGATTTACAAATAGAAAAAGTAATCTTGGTAGGATATTCATTTCTATAGTTTCCAGTCTATTCATAAATGTTAGGGGGAGCTTTCTCCATCTATTCAAATCTGCTTTTATCTGCTGGGAAAGTACTTCATAATTGTGTTTATACAAAAGTGTCTGTTGCATTGGGATATGTATACGTTGATATCTCAATTTGTGTTCCACTCATTTAAATGGCACCTTAGTTCACAGTACCAGGGAGGGGTCTCCCCCTATTTGTAGCACCTCGGATTTTGCGGCATTGACCTTTTTTTATTTTTTTTTTTAACCAATTATTTTACCAGGTGAGACACACTAAGCTGAAAGCTTGTTTGCAGGTGCAACCTGGGAGCACAAGGAAGTTAAGTGACTTGCTCAGGGTCACACAGTATGCACCTAGGGGGCTGTGGGATTCAAACCTAGGTCTCCAGATTTTCAGCTCAGAGCCTTAACCCACTGCACCATACTGCCTCACTGAAGCCAGATATGTCCCCAAAGTTTTCTAGAAGGGTCAAAATGTACGGGATAGCTGGTTCTGGGTTACCTAAAGATATCTGATTTATAGTTAAACTTGAAATGTGAAAGGTTTAAGAAACAGACAAAAAGCAAAAAAAAAAAAAGGTTTTGAAATGGGTAGATAAAAGTGGATATATTGTTATTATAGGAAATGCATTTCTGCAGCAGGGAAGCTAGGTTCCACAGGAACAAATGGGGAGAAAGAAGATTTTCAAACTATACAAATGTAGCCAGAGGGGTAGCAATCTTCATAAAGAAAAATAACATTACTATCAAATCCAGAAAATCACTAGAAGACCCCTCAGGACGATATGTTATAACGGAGGTTAGAACACTGGATGGACTAAATACAATAGCCAATATCTACTGCCCAAAAATGTTTGATAAAGACTTTTACATAATTGTTTTTCTTCATTTAACAACATTTGAGGCCCCATATATTATAGGAGGGGACTTGAACATGGCCATAAACAGTAGACTAGATAAATCTTCTTCCTTCCGAGACAATATGGTAGGTAGGAGAAAGCAGATAGGAAATTTCATGGAAGATCTGAACATAATTGCTTTCTGGAGGGAAGAAAACCCAGACACATTACAATGCTCCTTTTCTCAGCCCAACATTGAGTTACTCCAGGATTGAATGAAAAAGAAAAGAAATGCTTTTTGACACTGTGCCACACAGAAGGCTGATTAGGAAGCTGACCAGCTTAGGAGTGGGGTCCATGTTGATTAATTGGGTTTGGAACTGTTTAACAGATAGGAGACAGAGGGTGGTGGTTAACAGCACACAAACAAAGGGTGGAGGAGTGACCATCAGGGTACTATGAGGGTTGGTACTGGGACCTGTGCTCTTCAATGTCATCATTGGAAACACTGCAAAATAACTGCAGGACAAGGTACAGTATGTTTTTTTTGTAGATACCACCAAAATCAGCATTAGTTTGGACACATAGGAGGGGTAGAGAAATTGTGCAAGCATCTAGGAAAACAAAGGTTTCATAGGTGTATCAGAGTTAGTAAGACTTTTGTCCATAATACTCATCACAAAAGTTATCTAGACAGCATACCACTTCTGAAATGCATATCCAGTTTGATTTAAAACTATCCATGGAAGAACTTGTCACTATTTCCATAGGACAGTTGTTCCAGATTGGTACCACCCTCTGGTTGAACCACTTTTGTTTCTTTAACGTACTACAAGTCTCGCCTCATAATTGAAGGGTATGTGCTCTGGTATTATAAATCTGATCCCTAATGTTTAGACCCAGCCTATCCCATAAATCACTATCAGTCTAAGCCTTATACAAAATACACATATCTCCTCTAATTCTTTTAGAATCCAATGGGAACAGATTTAATTCTGTCAGTCTAGAATCATATTCCATCCCTTTGAGTTCAGTAATAGATGTGATCAAAGACATGGCAACTGGAATTCAATGCCAAAATGTGCAAGGGCATGCACAAAGGGCACAGGCGTCCCAGTGCTGAGTAATGGATGGTTGAGAAGGGAGGGAGGAATTGGCAGTCAGTAGACAGGAAAGGGACTTTGGGTCATTATATCTTAAGGCCTCATCATGGCAGTAAAGGGTGACAAGGCCATAGGTAGGGCTAGTTGGATGCTGGGGTGCATAGTGTGGGGCATTGTAAGCAGAAGATGGCAGGTGGTGATGCTGCTGCAATGCTCTATTGTACACCCCCACACTGTAGTATTGTGTCTAACTCTGGAGACTGCATCTTAAGAAGGACATAGGCCCTAGAGGAGAGGAGAGCAGGAGGTGACATAATCGAAATCTACAAGTACCTCATAGGGCTGAACAGGGTATAGGAGGGAAGCCTCTTCCAAAAGAGGTCAAGCTTCCGGACTAGGGGACATGTGATGAAGCTGGGTGGGTTAGAATGATGAGAGGAAATATTTCTTCACTGAAAGGGTGGTAGATACATGGAAAAGACTGTCAAGTGAAGTAGTGGAGGCTAGAATGGTGGAGATCTCAAACACCCATGGGATAAGTGTAGAGGTATATTACAACAGAGGTAGGGAGAGGGGAGGGTCACCAGAGAGCAGATTGAATCTTTGGAGTTAGAATAGACAGGGAACACTTGGCCATATAGGATGGACCAAGCAGTCCTTGTCTGCCAGCATATTTTATTATTCTGTTTTTAAGCATGTGTGGGATAAGCATAAGAGTATATTAGAACAGAGGCAGAGAGGGGAAAGGTCACCGGAGACCAGATAGGGTCTTCGGAGTTAGAATAGGCAGGGAGCACTTGGACAGACTGGATGGGCCAAGCATTCCTTTTCTGTTGCCAAATTCTATTTTTCTATGTAAAAGCATAAACCTAACTGCCAAGGCTGCCCACAAATTTAATAAATGATTTGGCTGATTTGTGTTTTGATATGGTATTTAAAAAGTATTGTATATGGAGTGTGATGTATAATTTGCACAATAACACATCTTGCTCATGGAATCTTGAGGTATAAGTCGACCCCAGGTATGCACTCAGAAATTCAACACCATTGTTTGCTTTTGACCCTTTATTGTGACATTTTTAACAGTGACTTGCAAGGAGATCAGTGCAGACCTTCAGCAGCATCTCTTCCCTTCATTCTTACAATCTCTACATGCATACACTACCTAATGTCTACTGCCCACTGCTTCTGGATTGTATGATAGTGCACCACAGATATGGTGTGCATGGAAAATGATGTGTAAAATCAGATTTTCCTTCATTTCCTTTTGTTTTTGACCGGCCTTCTGCCAAATCTGGGACACGTCATAGCCATGCAAAGTGATTATTAGTATTTTTGAGACCCTGCTGCTTTTTTTATTTTTCCACATTTATATTTCCTAATTTGTACATGAAAGTTTGACCTGAAGCTCTGGCATAACAGCTAGCCCTTGTACTCATATATTCTGTGTCTAGCACTAAAAGCAGTGAGGCAGCAGTTTCACTTCTCCAGTACTTGTTATTGTTATGTATGTGCCTTATTAATTGTGTATTCCTAGAACCAGAAACAACAGTTCCACTTCTCCAGTACATGTTATTGCTACATGTTTTCTTTAGTCAGTGTGTGTTCCTAGAAACAGAGCACCAGTTTCACTTCAGTAGCTCTTACTTCTATGTAGAAGCTAGATGCAGTTTGTTCCTCAAAACAGAGACACACAGCTGTTGAACATCTTTAAATGTTTTCATACATAGCTTTATGCAAGACTCAGGGTCTGTCACTGGCTACAGATAACCAGCAGTTACAAGTTCATTTGAGTTATTTTAGAACCAGGAACGCACACATACCCTCATAGTCATGTGGTTAGCACTGCACTAACCATGTTAGCACCACATTAACTGGGACTGCTGCAGTCAGATGGGGCTGGGGCCATATTCAGCAGCCCCTGATGTGCTGGGCCCATGCAAATGAAGGATCCCGCTTCCATACCTCGTGCAGTGCAATATTCAGAGGTGTTTAAAGAGCAAAACAACCTCCGTCACAGTGCTGTTTAATTTTTTTTTTTATTCTTTGGTAACTGAGTAAGGCCCATTGGCACAAGTCCCTTTTTCAGGTGCAACATGGGAGCACTAGGGAGGTTAAGTGATTTGCTTAGAGTCACACAGTATGCAAGAGGAGGCTGTGGGAATCAAATCCAGGCCTTCTGGATGAACCAAACTCATTTTTAGCTCATTACTCTAACTAAAGATGTTGCAAAGTTTCAATACCCTGGCAAATTTCCTGCCACCCCCCCACACCCAGTCACGTTGAACCACACACCCCAGGTTTGTCCCAATCCCCTTTTGAGTACAATAAAATTATGTCTCTGACCCATTTTCCATAGTGTAGTGCTCCCCCTCCCCATCCCGATCTCCGTTCAATTAATACAGAATAATATCCCTGCCCCTTTTTTCATAGTGTAGTGGACTCTTCACCCACCTCCCATTGAGGCACCCACATCCCACCCTGCTCCCTCTGTCTCAGCACAGTCAGTCAGCTGGCGAGTAGCACAGCCCTCCACACACCTCCACAGCTGCCCACCAGCTGAAATGGCAATGACTGATGGCTTACTGTAAGCACTACAAGCCCATTGGTTGATACTGTTGACCAACGGGCTTGCAGTGTGTACTGTAAGCTGTTATTCACAACTTTGTATCATATATTACAGCCAGCCGCCGTATGCATGGCGCAGAAATGGTGTAGGATTCAGAACAGGCATTGTGAGTGTAGTAACCTGCAGGGAGAGAAGACAAAAGGACAGAAAGAAACACATTTTCATGTCTTTCTAAGTTAGGAAGACCTTTTGTCCACTGTGGGGCTGAATACTGACAGAGAGAGAAGGACAAATAAAACTTTTTGCCTACAAAAGAACTCAGTACTACCACATTACTATCAAACTTGTCACCTCTATTCTGATTTGAAGCATTTTTCAGTTGGACTGTCAGTATTATTGAATCTTCTCTATGATTCTACATAATTTTGGGGTAAAAAACATTAAACATATGAACACCAAAATAATGTATCCAAAGCAGTTAGTGACAGAATATTGTGTTCCATAGCACCAAGTCACTTACTAGCCCCTCCTCCTCACCAACCCACAACTATGGGGTGGCCCACAACTGGTTCCGGGATCACAGACTCCTAGTAAACTCAAACAAAACAAATGCCATGCTCCTGGGATCCAAACCCAAGATCACTAAACTGACAAACACTCAATCTACCTTGACCTTCCTATCTCCAGATGGCTCCACCCTTGAAAATGTATCCTTTTTCAAATACCTGTGTGGCACTCTTAAACCCTCTTTAACTTTCTCTGTGCAGATAAATAACATCTTGCAGAGGATCAACCAAAAACTGACAGTGGATTTCCTTCTAAAGCAGTACTTGACCCCAGAGGCAAGGCTTGCCATAATTCTAGGCAACCTCCTGACTTTTATCAACTACTGTACCCCCATCTACACCTTCTCCTAACTTCTCGCAAGCCTAACTACCACCTACAATAACATCTGTAGGTTTGTGCTGATGGTGCCCTACTCTATTCACCATTGCTCCCTTTACCAGTCCCTAGGCTGCCCCCCCAGGCCAGAAACAACTTCTTCCTTGGCTGCACCATAGATAATGCTATCAGGAGTGGTGGCCTGTTCCCTTTTTGATCCTCTATCAAACTAAATAACTGCCTATGAATCCTTTAGACCTCTAGTGTTCCTCCTATAGTGGTTCCACAGATATCTACTTGCCTGGGGAGTAAAACGTTCTTCTCTTAAACTCCCAGACTTTGGAACAGCCTATCCCACTCTGTTCTCTAGACTTACACCTAGCATTCAAAAAGCACTATAAAACTGCCTTGATAGCCTCTGCCACATGTACCTGCCACCCTGGGTGAAACATTCTTGAAGTGGATTCCTTAATTTCTAGTGCAGATGTATATGCGGCTGTTTAACCCTGTTGTACTGCACTGAATATTTTTGCTGTTAGACTCCACATTTTTGTATTTTACTTCTCTGTAAGGTATGCTGTTGTAACCTCCCGTTACCCGGGGTTACTAGAATCCCAGTAAGACCTAGTGGTAGGCAGGGAAGACAGCTTACGAAACTCCAGTTAAAAGGATTTCACACTGTCTCACTCTGTTCTCAGTCTCAGCTGAGACTGGGGATGACATCACCATATAACTTTTGCAGCTGCATGAGCCACATTGAAATCTGCAGTTGGGAGTTAGGTTAGAATGTTGCGAGTTTTTGAAGGGAGTTGTGTGTGAGCAGTCTTGAAGACAGGAGCACTGCAGTCTGTGCACAGTCTCTCAGAGCCTAAAGCTCTGATATAGAGCTACTGTTAGGGAGAGGTGTGTGTTTCCACCAAAAGAGGAACACAGTAAGCTGTTTTTGAAGTGGTGGAGACCGTTGTTACTGGTCCCTGTGTCCCATCTCTTAGGCAATGGGGGTGGAAAGCTTTGCCTGTCATTCCAGGGGCAACCCTCCTGGTTCTGGCTAGGGAAGAAGCTGCCTTATTCCAAGTTGTGCTGCAGCACCAGAATCTGTGGGAAAGAGATTCCTGTGAAGAATCACCTGTGGGGCACCTGCAACCAAAGGGTAAGTTCGCTCTGACATAGGGCCATTGTTTCACCTGAACTGTTGTAAAGTGGGGATTGAACTGCTTAATCAGTGGGAGGCATAGCATAATAGGCTAAGCCAAGCCAAGCAGAAGTATGTTCAAGTCCAGCACAAAGAGTAAAGTAAAGTAAAGTGGGGATTGGACTGCTTAATCAGTGGGAGGCCTAGAGTAATGGGCTAAGCCAAGTAAAAGTATGTTCAAGTCCAGCACGATGGGAAAGCCAAGACATGTAGAGGAAATGTGTCATGCATTTACCCTTTAATCTACACTGCCAAGCTTTTCAGAAAGAGATGTTTAAGTATGTTCGAGTCTAGTACAAGGGGAAAGCCAATACATGTAGAGGAAATGTGCCAAGCATTTACCCTTTAATCTACATTGCCAAGCTTTTCAGAAAGAGATGTTTAATTTCCAGAGAAATGGCCAGGTATGAATTGTGGAAGAGAGAGGTGGGAGACCCCCCATCAGTAGTAACCAAATTCACCTCTACAGATTTGCTCTGTGGCCCTTTTACTTTCCCTCAGGCACTTGGCTAGTGTTGAGGAAAGTACCCAGACGTGGGATTAAAAGGAAGTTTCCCTTATGGAGTTGAAGGCTCTAAGATGGTTTAGGGAGCCACCAGAAAATGTATCCATGTCAAATGGAAGGAGTTTGAGTGGCCGGTAGGGGAGCCGAGCCAGGGAAATCCCAGAATAGTGTACATAGATACATACATAGATACATAGATACATAGACAGTGTCAGCAGATAAGGGCCTATGGCCCACCCAGTCTGCTTATTTGAGCTTGTAAGTTCAGTTTGTTTTCCTAGAAGTCTGTTTCCCCTTACCCCTGACCTCTAGAATTCCTTTATGTCTATCCCATGCATTCTTAAATCCCGTAATTGTTTCAGCCCCCACCACTTCCTCTGGCAGGGTGTTCCACTTGTCCACCACCCGTTCTGTGAAGAAATTCTTTCTCATGTTTCCTCTGAATCGTCCTCCCTCCAACTTCATCCCATGCCCTCTAGTCCTGGAACATCTTTTCGCTAAAAATAGTGTTTTCCTGCACTCTGTTTCTCCCTGTAAAATACTTGTATCTCTATCATATCCCTCTCTCCTCCTCTCTCCAGGAGTACATGTTCAGTTCCTTCAACCTGTCTTCATAGGACTTGTGATGCAATCCATGCACCATCTTTGTTGCCCTCCTCTGAACCTTCTCTACCCTGTCTATGTCCTTACGTAGGTATGGTCTCCAGAACTGTACACTGTACTCAAGGTGGGGCCTCTCTAGTGTCTTGTATAGCGGAATTATGACCTCCCTTTTCCTGCTGGTGATGCCCCTGCCTATACATCCCAGCATCCTATTTGCTTTACCTGATGCCTTGTCACACTGTTTCCCTACCTTGAGGTCATCAGAGATGACAACCCAAGATCCCTTTCCTGCTTGGTGCATGCTATATCCTCACCCCCCAACTGATATATTGTGCCAGGGTTTTTGTGCCCCATATGCATTATCTTGCACTTCTTTGCATTGAATTTCAACTGCCAAACCCTTGACCATTCTTCAAGTTTCTGCAGGTCCCTTCTCATTCTGTCTACACCCTCTGGTATGTCTACTCTGTTACAGAGCTTTGTGTCATCAGCGAACAGTGAAATTCTGCTTTCTAGATCCTGCACTATGTCACTGATGAAGATGTTGAATAGGACTGGTTGCAGCACTGATCCCTGTGGTACCCCACTGGTCACTCTTCCCTCTGTGGAGTGACAGCCATTTACCACCACCCTCTGTGTCCTGCCACCCAGCCAGTTACCTACCCACCACACTACTGTCCTGCCCACACCCATATTCCCCAGTTTGTGTAATAGTCTTCTATGTGGCACAGTGTCAAAGGCCTTGCTGAAGTCCAGATAGGCCGTGTCCACTGCCCTCCCCGATCCACCTCCCAGTCACCCAGTCAAAAATTCAATGAGATTGGTCTGACATGACCTCCCTGGTGAAACCGTGCTGCCTTGGGTCCTGTAGTCCATTGACAACCAGATGTTCCACCAATCACTCCTTCAGAAGTGCTTCCATGATCTTTCCCACTACGAGGTGAGGCTGACTGGTCTGTAGTTCCTGCTTCCTCTTTGTTCCCGCTTTTGTATAAGGGGACTACATCTGCTGTCCTCCAGTCTTTGGGTACCTCCCCTGTTTCCAGTGATTGGCTAAACAGGATAGCCAGAGGTTCAGCCACCACCTCTCTTAGTTCTTTAAGGACCCTAGGGTGCACCCCATCTGGCCCCATTGCTTTGTCAACTCTTATTACTTCCAGTTCCTTCAGGACCCTTTCTCGTGTAAAGGGACTTGTGTCCATTTCTGCACCATTCTCACCCCTTGTACTCCTTCAGACCCATTACCCTCCTCTTCCTCAGTAAAGACTGAGCAGAAATACCTGTTCAGTATGTCAGCTTTACTGTTGTCATCCTCCACGACTCCCATCCTCCCCTTCAGTCTCACTATCCTCCTTTGTCTTTCTTTTTTCACTTATGTACCTGTAAAAGGTTTTGTCCCTTTAACCACTGATTTTGCAATGTGTTCTTCTGTCTGAGCTTTGGCTTCCTTACTGACTTCCTGCCTCCCTTTGTTTCTCCTGGTACTTCTCCCTATCCCTTCTGCCTGTCTTTTTGTATTGCCTGAATGCTATCTTTTGGCTTTACTTTCTTTGCTACCTCTTTGGAAAACCATAATGGTCTCCTCTTCCTTTCCTCTTGCTAACCTGCTTAATGCATAATTCTGTTGTTCTTTTAATCCCCATTTTAAATACTGCCCACTGTTCCTCAACCCCTGATTCCTGTCCCATTCCCCTTAATGCCTCTTTCAAGTATTTCCCCATTTTCCCAAAGTCTGCCCCCCTAAAATCCAGGATACGTGTTTTTGTGTGGTTTGGTTCTGCTCTTTCTGTGATTTCAAACCACAATGACTGGTGGTCACTGTTACCCAGGTGCTCCCCCACTGTTACCCCCATCACACTGTCCCTGTTTGTGAGCAGAAGGTCCAGTATTGCCTTCTGCCGAGTTGGTTCCATGACCAGTTGCTTGAGGAAGGCACCCTGAAGGGAGTCCAGGATAAATCTGCTCCTAGTTGATGATGCTGCTGCTGGGATGCTCCAGTCCACATCTGGAATATTGAAGTCTCCAACCAGTACTACCTCACCCTTGTCTGCCATCCTTTGGATGGCTAGCATCAGCTCCCTATCTGTTTCTTCCTCCTGGGCTGGTGGTCTATAGACCACACCAGTGCGGATAGCTGGCCCCATTTTCCTTTCTAGCTTAACCCACAGTATCTCTCCCCATTTGTTCCTCCTGTATCTCTGTGGCCCTTATGTCATTTTTCACATACAGTGCCTCCTCCTCTTCCTGCCTGCTCTGTCTCTTCTGAATATGTTGTAGCCAGGTATGGCCATCTCCCAGTCATGGTTATCATTACACCAGGTTTCAGTGATGGCCACAATGTCCAGGTCTGACTGTACCATGACAGCCTCCAGATCTTCCATCTTGTTGCTAAGGCTCCTGGCATTTGCACATGGCTTTCCATGATTTGACCTCCCTAGTCTGCTTCACTGTTCTACTCCAGCCCCTTCCTTGGTTGTCATTTATCCCTGGTTCTCCTTGCTATCTGCCCTTCTGCTGAATTTTGCCCTTTCTGCTTATCCACCTTTTGGACACTAATCTCCATCTTTTGCACCGCTTTGCAGAGATAGCCACTCCTCTGGTTCACTGGTTCCACTGCTAGCTGTGGGGGTGAGCAAGTAGGTACCCTCCTTGCTGGCCTGCCACCCCCTTTGCTAGTTTAAATGCTTGTCAATGTAGCATTTAAACTTATCATTGAGTTTGGATTCCTCCAGTATGGATGCAGGCCGTCAGGCTTGAACAAACCTCCATCCTCCAGGTGGGTCCCCAGTCACCAATGAATCAAACCCTTCCTCATAGCACCAGTTCTTCAACCATGAGTTAAAGTTCCTGGTGCATGCACTCTATGCTCTCCCTTACCTCTCACAGGTAGTACTTCTGAGAAAGTGACAGAAGTAGCTACTTGCTTGAGACCCCTCCCAGTTTTCTAAACTCTTCCTGAACTCCTTTGGCTCCCCATTTGCCAAGTCATTAGTACCTAGGTGGATAATGACATCCAGCTCACCCTCCTGTCTTGCCTTCCCAGTGATCCCCAGTATCTTCCTTCCATTCCTCCATGCCATGGCACCTGGTAGGCACCTCACCTCCCTGTCCTCTCCCTCCTGTGTTCCTAGCTGGATCCCTCTTATGATGGAGTCCCCCACCAGGATTCACTTCCTCCTCCTCTGGGGTCCACTGCTTTCCCCACTGAGGTCACCTCCTTGGCTAACCTCCACATCCTTTCCTTCTGCTTCTCTGGGTACCTCTATTTGGGTGTCCTCATTTGCCAGTGTGGCATATGAGTTCTTGAGAGGAATAGGATCCGGGATGTGCCTCTGTCTGACTGCTCTAACCCTCCCTGAGCCCACTGTCATCCAAGTGCTCCTCGTTCTCGACATCCTTTGAGGCAGCTGCATTGGACTGGGTGGTCCCTGGATAGGGGTGATGGTACTCCTGACCCAGTTTACTTCCGCTCTGAGTCTGGTTACCTCTTCCCGCAGTCCAGAGAGATGCATGCAGATAGGGCAGCACCTCAGTGTCCAGAAGGTCTCCCTGAATATGGCTGCACCACAGCCACTGCATTGCACCACTCCCCACATTATACTGCAATTCCACAACTTGTCTGCTACTGAAACTCTCTTAGTTCTCATTTTATTAATTTACAGTACTAAAAATCCTGTAACTGATCCTCAGATATTTTTTTTTTTTTACGGAAAAAGAAACCAATAAATAAATGAGTCAAAACACTTGTCGTGCTGAGGGTGGGCTTCTTCCCCCTTAGGCCCCTCCTACTTCACACCTCTTACTATACCCTGTGTTTAGCTCCTGTCAATCAGATTTATCAGGGCATATAATTAAGAGTTGGGGAAGGGAGGGAGGAGAAATTGCAGCAATTAAAGACAGCACAGAATTACACCACCACTATGTTTTAAATTTTCAACAGCCCAAAAACAATTATAAGTAAAGACAACAAAGAAAGAAAGTATAGTGTCACTACAAGCCCACAATCTAAGTTTAAAAGAAAAATACCAATTACCAGTTACTCTAAAGCACTGAATTGAATATGTTTCCTTCCTTCTCCTTCTGGCTTCTTCTGAGAAAATCAACCTCTGTTTCCTACTTTAACTCTGACTAAGCCCCACCTCCAGTTATCACGTAGCTGAGGTCAGAGGCCAGACAATTAACACCCTTCACCCAGCTACAGGACAGTCAGACAAGCCAAGATAAAATTTGCAGCAATTAAAGACAGCACAGAATTACACCACCACTATGTTTTAAATTTTCAACAGCCCAAAAACAATTATAAGTAAAGACAACAAAGAAAGAAAGTATAGTGTCACTACAAGCCCACAATCTAAGTTTAAAAGAAAAATACCAGTTACCAGTTACTCTAAAGCACTGAATTGAATATGTTTCCTTCCTTCTCCTTCTGGCTTCTTCTGAGAAAATCAACCTCTGTTTGCTACTTTAACTCTGACTAAGCCCCACCTCCAGTTATCACGTAGCTGAGGTCAGAGGCCAGACAATTAACACCCTTCACCCAGCTACAGGACAGTCAGACAAGCCAAGATAAAATTTGCAGCAATTAAAGACAGCACAGAATTACACCACCACTATGTTTTAAATTTTCAACAGCCCAAAAACAATTATAAGTAAAGACAACAAAGAAAGAAAGTATAGTGTCACTACAAGCCCACAATCTAAGTTTAAAAGAAAAATACCAATTACCAGTTACTCTAAAGCACTGAATTGAATATGTTTCCTTCCTTCTCCTTCTGGCTTCTTCTCTACAAGTTTGGGCTGTGTACCCAAAGCAGGTGCAAGTCCGGTCTGTATGCCTGGTGGGTTCAGAGCCTGAGGGCTGAAGTGTTGGGGAAGTGTTCTGATTTTAATCTGCATTAATAGAAGTGTAGCTCTGTGGGGGTCCGTCTATGCTTTGTTTTGTTCTGCTTGGATGTGAATAAAGCCACACTTTAGAATCCCATTCCTGGTATTGGACATTACAGTTATTGCTTCCTGTGTTCGGATTTACTTGGGTGTCCCTGTGCAGAGTAGCTAAACCTAGCCCTTGTGCCGAGTAACCTAGTCCTCCCTGAACCCAGTCCTCCACCTGGTACTGTTATCAGCATACCACCTGTTGTTTGCAAAATGGCAGGGGTGAGGGGTTACACTGTATTTGCACGCGCACTCTGTTCCCTTGTCCTACTTTATGTACCATTTTTTGTACCTGTGAAACTGCATTTCTGGACTATTACCTATGTGTCATTTCTATGGTCTGAGTCATGCCTGAAAACGGTCCCTGGGATCAGTGCACTTACCCGGTAAACAAATACATACATATATACATACTGTACATACATACATACAGTAAATGCATAAATAAATAAATCTTTCCAACAGAAAATTAAAAGAAAAAAAAAGAAATGCATAATAATACTTAGTTATCTTACAGCTGCTCATTGTGTGTGTGCCACCGAGATGGTCTAGGATTCTGAACAAGCATTGTGAGTGTTGTGTGAACTGCAGGGAAGGAAAAGGACAGGAAGAGAAATATTTTAAAGTCTTTCTGAGTAATGTGGAATGATTTTTGGCCTCTGTGAGGTAATGGATTACAGTCACCCACCCCCAGCAGTGAGAATAATGACTGGGGACAACAGTGAAAGTTTCTTACCATAACAGCAGACAAGGATAGACCTTCTTGGGGCTGAGATGTTGCTGCCTTAATGAGCTGTTTGGCTGCAAGTTCAATTTGGAAATCCTTGTGTCATACAGTTCCAGACTGGACACTGCTGCAGCAGGCCTGCTGTGATATTACCACCCCCAGTACTGATTCTGATTGTCTGCAGAGTGTTTTTAGCTGTTCCAAATTATGTGAGTTGTTAAATTCTAAATCCATTAGATATTATTTCAGGGCAGACTGCATTCAGTTATATGAGTTTTTTAGCTGAGGGAATAAATGTAACTCCTACCATAGGATCAAGGCAAACAGTTTTCTCTATACTCAGGATTTTTATTTGATCAGTGCAGAGGCGGAGAACCAAGCTGTATGTGGCTGCATAGGCCCCACGCAGGCCAGAAGAGGAGGAGATGGTGCTGTGTCTTGCTGGATGGAGCAGGTATTGTCTCTAGCCATCACATTCAGGTGGTGGAGGCAGGTACTCGAATAGGCACAACAGCAGCACAATTCAGGACAAGGAACAAACATTTTTATGTTGCATTACTGTGGAGGTGATGGCCCATGATGTTTCTGGTTGTGTGGGACTCAAGGCCAGAGGAGGAAGAGAAGGAGGCAGTGCTGTGTCTTGCTGGCTGCAACAGGTATTGTCTGTAGATATCACATTCAGGAGGCAGGAACTCGATTAGACGCAAGGAAACAGCAGCAAAATTTGGGATGGAGAATATAAAATGAATTAAAATAACAGAATTATTTAAGAAATAAGACTCAACAGGGTGTGGGTTATTGGGGATTATACAATGGAGTATGAAGATCCTGTAACTTCATTGGTCAAAATACATCACATGACCATGGTATATCCTGTCATTTCTTCCCTGCTGATTATATCCTGGAGGACCTTGAGCACCTTTGTTAAAAAAATATTTTTAAACACTAAACATAATTCTTTAACATTTTTTTTTTCTGTATAAAACAAGACATTGTATAATCGGAATGATGTCCTCCAGGGTGGGAGTTATGCTGGGATAACATCCCTTCTTGGGTATTGGACACCCTCAGCCAGTGGTCTTGGGCCCAACCACTCAAGGTGGGATGTTATCCCAGCATAACTCCCACCCTGGAGGGCATTATTCCTCAGTTTACCCATGCCTTGTGTGGTGTGTCACGAGGTGCAACCAAGTGACTTAACCACTCAATAAGTAGGTAAATCACTCAATAACTCACACCCTGGAGTGCCTTATTGCAGTCATACAATGAACCCATGTGTAAAATAAATTTAAAATGTGTATAATTATGTTTTTCATAAATGCTATTCCTTTGCTGTGGGTTATGCAGGATTTACCCACGGTCATGTGACATGTTTTGACCAATAAGGTTACAGGATTTTCACACACCATTGTATAATTGTCAGTCATACATTAAAGGATTATACTGATAAAGGAAACAAGTAGAGGTGGGCGGATATAGAATTTGCAATGGATATCGGATCTGGATTTATGACCTAACTTATCCGATCGGATATGGATATCCATCGGATCGGATTTTGTGCATGAATAAGTAGATGTTACTTGTTCATCCCCAAACCCACACATAGCCACACATCCCCAGAAATTCCCCAATATAAAAATAAAATACTGACAACTGTTAGTATAAAAATATGATTATTTATTTTTGTCTCAAAGTTCACAAAGTTGTGCATTGGTTAGGCACTAGAATGTATTCATATTCTGTTTTATGAACAGTAGCATATTTGTGTTCTCGGGGAATAGTCTGGACCTCCGATCAGTAATAATAACCCCTGCTATACTAAAAACATGTTCGCTTGGCATGCTTGAAGGGGGTGGTGCTAGGTATCTTCTGGCGATGTTGGTTCATGTTGGAAAGCATTGTCCTTGTGTTTTCCAGTAAAGTAGTGCTTTGGGGGTGCTTTTTTGGGGGATAAGGCTTTCGGCCAAATAGATGTCAAGCTCCTGATTCCATTGTGGAGCCCCATCAATCGCTGATGCTGCAAACTAACAAATATTAAAGCAACTTTTTTTTTTTATGCAAAAGTTACTTACAGTCTTCTGGGAGTGCATTATTTTGGGAGAAAGAGACCCATGGATTGTCAGCTTCTGAGTCACACTCACTGGCTGTGTACTTGAGTGTTCATTTAGGCTTTTTCAGCTGCTCCTCAGGCTGCTCCACCACAAGCTGTTTCAGGACAGCTTTAGCAAAACTTTTGCCGCACTCGGTTCTGTAAAAATGAAGCTTGTATCTAGTATCCAGTAAAGCTGCCACAACGGCCTCCTTCATTGACTTGTACGGCAGTAAACGTTTATCCATTGACAAAAGCATGGCATTCTTCATAGCTTGCAGCCCTGGTACAGTAATGCCTTCGATAGAATGATACAACACAGTTGAAGTAGGGATTATATCTGAGACACAAGCACAGTCAGCACTAAGCCACCTAGTTTCAAGTTCAAAAGGACATAGTAAGGTGCAAATGTTTTCAGCTGAACCCCATTGTGTGGCACTAAATGTGTGGGTTTCACATTCTGCTGCATACACTGTTAAGACTCTGTGTTGTCCCAACAGCATCTCCAACATGTAAAATGAGCCATTCCATCTGGTGGGCACTTCTTGAATGAGACGATGTACTGGCAATTTAAGCATGTTTTGAAGCACTGCCATTTTTCTGTAGCTGAAGCTGAATGTTTAAAGTGGCCTACCATTGCCCTTCCCATTGCTAATAAGTCCTCCACAGAGTGCTGTTTCAAGACAGAATCGTGAATTATTAGCTGGAGTGTGTGAGCTATACAGCCAGCACTTGGGACATCACTTAGCTTCATAGTTTTTGTAATATTGGGGCCATTGTCTCTGATTACCAAATGTCTCTGATTTGCCTTAATCCACCATGTGTCAAGTACTGTTACAAAGTCCTTAGACAGATTCTCCCTCGTATGTTTGTCTGTTAGGTGCTATAAGTACAACAGTGCCGATCATCTGTTTAGGTCAGCATCGATCCAGTGTGCTGTTACTGGTAAATAGGATATAGTGGAGCATTCTGTGGTCCAGGTATCTGTGGTAAATGCAAAGGACTGTGTGTATGCCAACTCCTCTTGCTTCTTTACCCTTCATTTATTGTACATTTCTGGTATAATCACCTTTGAAAAATGACCCCTTGAAGGAAGTGTATATTTTAAACCCCTCATTCTCCACTACAGAGAAGGGCTGCTCATCCATTGCTATCAGCTCTGCCACAGCATTTGTAATTTAAATAGCTCTGGGGTGATCGCTGGGAAAGGGGTGTGTATGAGCCAGGCAAGATTCAATTGTCTGTGCCTCCTTTTTAATCTTTTTTGCTGGTGGTTTACATAAATAGTCTGCCTGATTTGCTAACTCATTTTTTACTTTTTCAGTCTGTAGCTCATCGTACTCTGACCGACGCTTGTTTCTGAGATGGTTTAGGAACCCAGAGGTTCCAAAAGACTTTGCTGAGGACCCCCAACTAATTAATGTTGGTGTACGGCATAGGCTGCATTTGGCTTTTGAATCAGTTTCATTAACAACAGTAAAATAAGTCCATACCATGATTTTGTGAGGCATGATGTAAAAACATAAATTTTGCTGACAGACTGAGGCAGATCCGAGTGAAAGACTGAGGCAAATGTTTGAATCTCAATAGCTTTCTAGCCGCAAGTCGAACAGCACAGCACAGCTCGATGAACTTTAAATGAATGAAGCATGGGTGAATGGGGATGAGGCGTCTGAAATTCAGTGCTTGCAATGAAGTTAAATATATGTCCACTTCACACCTACCTAACAGGGGAGCGACCAACAGCAAGCAGATTGCCAACAGCTTAACAGGGTAACGAACACCCGTTGCTCAATTAGATAAATTAGATAAATGAAGTGTGTTTTTTGAATGGTATTTATCTGCACATTGCATTCTTTGGCTATAACAAGAAAGATCCGATGGATGATGTTTACACTATCCGAATGGAACGGTTTCATTGTGAATGGCCAAAATCCGAATGGATCCATTTATCGGATTGGATATCCGCCTATCCCCTAGAAACAACACATCTCTTTTAGTCTTCAACATCATCGAGGAAGCAGCCTTCTCAGTTTTCCAGAGTGGAGATGTCACCAGATGGGATTTCTCTCTCCATCCACCTTGGTGGTACAACACCATTTGCTAGTGCCAAGTCTGCCGACAGTACATTCCTTTTCCTCTTCACTTCCATGTGACAAGAAAACAGACATGATTGTCTTATGTGGAATGTGACCCTCATTCATTTTAATAAATGTTAGCATGCTAACGTTTTTTGGAGACAAGTTGGTGTGCCTATCCCACACAATGGCCCCAGCTGAAGTGAATACAAATTCCACACTGACACTTAAGGGTATGCGGCGTAGGTATTTCATTGCAACCAGGGTCAGTGCTGGTTGCTTAGTGACCTCGCTGCTCCAGTATAGCAAGGGCTCATCAGCAATAGTAAGATGCCTTGTGTCTGGCCAAATAAGCATCCACCATGCAATGCAATGCACACAGACCTGCTACATTAGCAATGTCCTTCTCCTCCTTTTCTTCCATGTCTGCAACACCCACCTGAATTAAAACATCCCAAATGGGATTTGTCATTTTTTATTTTAAGCTGCATGTTTTTTTAGCCCCCACATGTGAGGAGGTGGTAGCAATGCCCAGTCTCTGTGCAGTTTCATGTTGGGCCTCAGATACATGTGTCTCATTAACATCTGTGCCCCAACTACCCTTCTTATCAGATGTTCAGTCAACGTTTGAACCTGCTGATGCCCATCTTCCGTAATTGATGCCAGCCCATGTTTATAGTGTAATCAAGCACAGTGCAATCCCAAACTGCTCAGACTACAGAATTCTGAAAATCTGTGTGTTGGAGGCAGAGTCCAGCATGGGAAGCACGTGATTCATCGAGGAACAACTTCCAGTATTATTACCTGCCTCTAGCTGTTGCTGCACATTCAGGAGTGTCTGCCCCAGCACATGCATTAGTGGAATGGCCTGACTGATACAAGTAATGTGCTCACTGACTGCCTGTGTTGCATATTCAAATAGCCTTAGAATCGTGGTAAGCCATCCATTTTGTACCACTGCTCTGTTGTCAAATACAGTGTATATGGATGTTCCAGCACTGCCATGGCTTGTATGTAGCAGCAGATATTCAGATATTGCTTTATACTGTTTGTATAACCACTCAGTCATATACAGGGTCAAGTTCCATCTGGTGACAACATCCAGATTCATACAGTGCTGAGGCAGGTTGTTCTGTATCTGAAGCTGACACAGATGGTCATGGGCCTTTCTGGAATGGGAAAAGTAGATATAGATGCAAAGAGCCACAGCCAACATGTCCTTGACATCCGGATGGGTAAAAAAGTGCTGCACAATGAGATTAAGACTGTGTGCAAGGCATGGCAACCTACCAAACCCTCCATTGCTAGTACATTTCATGGCATTTGACCCATTATCTCTTGCAATGAAACCTGCCTTCGGTGAATGGCAGTGAAGCCAGTCATCAATCTCAGTGAGGAGTACTTCCAACATTTTCTCACCTGTGTGTGATCTAGGTATACTCCTTATTGTCAGCGTGCAATGCTGGTGAAGACCTGGAATGTTTCTACCACCACAGCTGGGCTTAGTGCAATTGTCCCCATGCCCAGAGTTAAATAGTACCCAAGGTACCTTTGACCAGTGTGCTGTAATGCACTAGTATGAGCTACCAGCTGTTTGGCCACTGGTCCACATATCCATACTGAGATATATATATATATATATATATATATATATATATATATATATATGATGTTGCTGAATGCTTCAGGGCATGGTTTACCATCTCTGACACTGTCCCATAAAGTTCACGAATAGTACATTTTGAAAAATATGTTCTGGATGGAATGTTCCATTTGGGACAGGCACGGGCTATGAACCTCCAAAATCTAACATTCTCAACAAAAGAGAATGGCAATAGACCAATAGTCAGCATTTCCACAGCTGCTGCATTTAGTACACATGCATTTGCATGTGTGGGAGAGAATTTGGAGTGCTGCTCAAACATGCTAAGCAGTGTAGGCTGGACCTTTCTTGGGGCTAGGCTACCAAACAGCTGGACTTATAGTGGTAGCATTGCTTGGGTGCTATGTGCTTCTGCTTGAGTAATACCACTGATTTGGGGGGGGGGGTTCTAAAATGGCATGACTGTGCTTCTGTGACTCAGGATGGTACTACTCGACCAACCACCACCACCACTACTGCTATGCCCACTACCAGGCAGACTCACAGAATCCTCCCCCTCTTCAATGTAGTCATCCTCACTTGCCTGGGGTCACTCCTCCAACTGCCAGGTCTATTGTAGTGTCACTTCTGTTTGACTTGCCTGATGATGATGGGTGACAGGGAACCCCTGCACTGGCTTCCTTCTGGTACTGATGTCTGTGTAACAAGTGCCTGGTCTTCAGGTGGGTGTGTTGCCCAACAGTGCCCAGGTGGCAACCCTTTTTACCAAACCAGGAAGTGCTGCACTCAGGACCAGGGCAGGGTGCAAGTACTGGCAACAGCCCGTAGTTTACAAGACAGACAGAATTTGTACTTGCAATCCAGATCCAGAAGCTGAACAGTGCCAGTGAAGTAAAATACTCACAATTTGAGTCAGAACAATAATTTTTATTGCTCACTTTAAACAGCCAAACACAGGAATACACAGGAAGAGGACTCCATGAGGTCAGGCGCTCCGGTGCTTCACCACCTAAGACTTCGTCAGGGGGTAGGTACCAAGACCAAATGGCTCATCTTTATACAAAAATGTTTGTGACATCATAAACCAATACAATTGAAACTTGAATAACACTTTCCAATATCATTAAAGGAAACTTCTTTGTCGTACTGGTTTAAAATATACATTTGCATTAATCCAGGAATAAAAAGAAACATAAAAAATTAAAATGAAAGTGAGCCTGGCACAAAATAGATTCCTGAAAACCATAAAATGGTAACTTATTTAGTATTTCAGGCAAATTTCAATTTCTACTTGAAGATCAAGCATTCAAAGCAAATGTTTGCAATACAAGAAAATCAAAGCTTATACCTGTGCCAGACCAAAATAAAACCTTAGTATTCTGTCCCATTTCCAACTCATTTCATTCTAACAACAAACATTTCATATAAAAATACATACAGATCTTGTAGTAGTAGTACAGTAAGGAGCAAATCCACAAATTACAGACATTAAAATAGTCATAATGAGTGTGTTACCAGGCATCCTGATGCTCACCAGCCAGTTCCAGCTGTAAGGGAAAAGAGAAGTGGCTGTTAAATCCAACCATCAAAAAACAGTTACATCATTCAGTAGTTTGATACATCAAGACAATATTAAGATTACATTTTTCTAGCACATAAATAAATAAATGGTGAGAATATTTGGTAATAATAGTTCCCTTCCATTTTAACTTCTGTTCAGGTTATTTTTATCCCACATCGTGAAGGCACAGACTCGGTCAAAGAGAGCGGGCAGAGCCCCAGTGGGGGGTGAAAGCTCCAAGAAAGGTACACACCCATAAAGTACAATATATGAGAAATCTTTTTAATTATTATCTTAGGTCTCATAAGGGGGTGTTGGTAGGGAGGTATGTGTGAGGGTGGTGGAAATTCTATAGATAAGGTTTTAAGTCCCATTCCTGATTCATTCTCTCAGGGCTAAGTGCATTCAAGGAGAAGATCCAAAAACATTCACGTTGTGAGAGCCTGTTAAGGTGGTCACCCCCTCTTCTTCCCACTTTAACCTGTTCTAGACCAGTAAACTTCCGTGATTTTGGGTCACCATTGTAGCATTCAAAAAGGTGTATAGCAACTGGGCTATCTATATCACAGTTCCTTATTTCCCTGATATGTTCCTGTATCTGAGTTTATAAGGGATGAACGGTTCTCCTTACGTGTACCTTACCATATCCACACCACAGAAAATATACTGTACATGTAGTGTCACGTGATATTAACTGCCTAAGGAACATCCTGCCTGAGAAGTGTTTTCACACCTGTGGCACTGAATGGCGACTCGCTGTGTCAAATCTACTTTTGGGATTGAGTAAAGAGATGATACTGCCACTGTTCAAGAGGTGGGGTCCCAAAGAGCCCATATTGAAAATATCAACAAACACTTGGGGAATTAGGGTTTCCAATCATAACGCCCACCCTGTACACACTGACAGGCATCGGGGGAGTGACTTGGGATCATTGGCCATAATGCTCAAGCCATTCCACCCCCACTCCCACTGCCACCCTGCAGCCACTAACGTGCATCAAGGTGTGCCTTGGGGTCTTCAGCCCTAACGTTCACCCCATTCAATATACTGCACTCATCTCAGCTTATTTCCTTATGGAATGGGGTGAGGGTAAGGGCTGAAGACCTCAAGGCACACTGCAACACCTGTCAGTGTCTGCATGGTGGGGTGAGGTGGAATGGCGTGAGTGTTATGACCTATGACCCAAAGGCACACCTCTAACCCCTGCCAGTCTCTGCAGGGTGGGGTTGGGGGTTGGCATTACTTCAATACTTCACTGCCATTCCTATTATGCATCTCTCTAACTCCTGCACTACCAATACCAGTAAGCAAGCATTCAGCATTGACAAATGCTTGTTATGTCTATAATTTATGGATTTGCTCCCTACTCTACTACTACTACAAGATCTGTATGTATTTACTAACACACTAACATACTAAAATACCAGCACAATAGGCCTTATGGTCTATCGAGTCTGCTCGAGAGTCAGTATCCTTGATGGGCACTGTTGCTGCTCTCCCCACGTCCCTTGGATCCCCTCACCCTTCATCTGATTCATCCCCCCAGTGTTTGCATTACTCAACTTCACCTTCCCCCTATATCTGTCCCAGCCCCCTCAAACTCCTCCACAGAATCCACAACCATCAGTTCCTCAGGCAGTGCATTCCAAGGCTCCACCACCCTTTCAGTGAAGTAATGTCTTCTCCTCTTCCCTTGAGTCTCCCCTCCAGCCTCCACCCATGCCCTGGTGGCTCCCCCCTCTTATGGAACCCCCCTTCTAGACTTACCCTAGTTACCCCTTTAAATACTTAGGACCTCTATCATATCTCCCCTGCCTCTCCTTTCCTCTAGAGAGTATAGGCTGAGTTCCTCAAGTCTCTCCTCATAGGACCTATCTCCCAGATTCCAAATCATTTTGGTAGCCCTCCTCTGGACCCTCTACAGGAGTGCAATGTCCCTTTTTAAATGTGGCAGCCAAAAGTGAATGCAGTACTCAAGGTGTGGCCTATCCAAGCAGTTATACAGAGGAAGAATCACATCCCAACCTCTTGAGGTTATCCCCATGGCAATGCACCCCAGCATTTTGTTTGCCTTAGCAACAGCTCTCCTAAATTTCTCAGAGTTGTTCATTTTAGCATCCACCACTACCACCCAGTCCCTCTCCCCAGTCGAGGCCTGCAGTATATCCCCTCCCAGTGTGTACCCAGATCTTGGGTTTCTAGTCCCCAGGTGAAGAACCCTACATTTCCCCACATTAAATTTCAGTTTCCAGGTATGGAACCACCTCTCCAGAGCCTCCAGGTCCTCCTGTAGGGATACACCCTCCTCTCTATCCACCACCACCCAGTGCAGTGTCTCCAAACAGTGGACATTGTTTGCTACCTGCATGTCATGTGGCCTGCATTGTTATGACATGCTTCATTTTGTGCTGCCAATATTGATGGTGACACTGTTTTCGCCGCTTGAGTTTTGTCCACTTTATTTTGTTCTGCGAACTTACTGACCAGAACCATTCTGGATCTTTGCTTCATATTTGCTTTGAAAACTGGTAACAGCAATTTTTCTGTTTCATCTTTGAAAACTGGACAGTGCCACAGCAGATGTATTGCACTTAATTTGATATTTTCATTACAGCAGCATGGTATACCAGCAATACTCACATTTTCGACCTTCCATGAATTTTGAGCAAATGTTTCCAATGAGTAATGTGGCATTCCCCTTTAGATTTTAAACTATTAAACAAAATGTCATCAGGTCTGTTCGATTTCAGAACGTTTGGGATGTATTCTGTACCTGCAATAACAGTAGAGTGAAAACTACAGTACGAACCCCTGTAGATTACGATTTGTTTACCCACTCCTTCCAAACCATTTCATAAATGCTATGCATGCCAATTTGAGGTATCCCGCTCCAAAGATGACGGTTCCAGTCAGTAACATTGCGGAACACAATAAAGTGGACAAAAATAAAGCAACAAAGACAGTGTTACCATCAATATTAGCAGCACAAAATTAAGTGTGTAATAACAATGCAGGCCACACGACATGCAGGTAGCAAACAACAGCCACTGCATGGAGACACTGCACTAGAACCCCAGTGGTCAGGAGCACAAGCCAACATGCAATCTCCCCTGTCCTGTGTGTTGTGTGTGTTGCTGGGGACATGCTGGCTTGTGCTCCTGGCCCCTTGCATTATACACGGCTATCCACATGGTGGTCATGGTCCACCTGTCCTCCAGTAGTTACCCCGGTGCACTGTCTCCCTCACTCAGCATTCTGGTGGGTGCCTGTGCCATTAGATTACCATGGTAAGTGTCCAGTGACCTGCTTCCCCCAGTGGTGGTTGCACCTTGCCCTTTTCCATTTCTCTGCAACCCTGTGCTGTTCCTGTGCATGGGTGCCTGCTGCTGTGTGTTCTAGTGCAGTGCCTCCATGTGGTGGAAGTTGCTTGCTTCCTGCAAGTCATGGCCTGCATTGTTCTGGCATGCTTCATTTTGTGCTGCCAATATTGATGGTGACACTGTTTTTGCTGCTTTATTTTTGTCCACTTTATTTTGTTCCGTGATGTTACTGACCAGAAACCCTCCTTTTTATTTTCATAAGATATGTCCAAATGAAGTCCTGAAATTGCTCTTTACTATTCCTAACAGATACACTGACTGTGTTGATAGTTTGGATGGGCGGTTTATTAGAATTATTGCTCCTTTTATCACTTTGTCTGTGTTCCATTTCTAATTTATGTTTGGTTAATGGTTCTTTTCCCTCTTCATGGAAATGTGCCAACACAGACTCAATTCTCAAGATCTCGCAAGCTGAATGTCTGGGTGATTTCAGACCTTTCTCTGTTTTGCATCCTTTTAGCAAAATGTTAGAAAGAACATTTTTTGGGATCAAATGACTTCTTACCTTGAGAGGTATAATGTTTTGTGTGCAGAACAACATGGTTTTTGGAGAAACCATGAGACCGAAACTGCCTTGTTCAGGTTCATGGATACCGCCCTCAGTGGTTTTGATGATGGACTGATGTTGGGGGTGGTCTTCATGAACCTGACCAAGGCATTTCATCTCATTGATCACTCCCTGTTAACATTTAAATTGTTTGAACTGCGTTTCTTAGAGAATATAATTCTATGGATTCAGGATTACCTGTTAAATAAGTCTCTGTTTGTGACTATGGGTTCCTCTTCTTCATCTATTTTTCTTATAGCATCTGGTGTTCTACAGGGATTTGTGCTTGGCCCCTTATTGTTTTCCCTCTTTGTTAATAAATTACCTTCCCTTTGCAAATCTTGTAAGTGTTTACTTTATGCAGATGACTTAATTCTTTACTCTCAATCATCTAATATTCTCAATTTCTCATCTTTGTTGCAATCTGAATTTATTGATATATGTAATTGGTTTAAGGATAATCATTTGATCATAAACCTTAAAAAGATGAAATCTATGTTATTTTGTTCTTCAGGTATCTTGAAGGAAAACCTTACACTAGATATTTATAATGATGATGGCTTATTAATTGAGCACATTTATGGATTTAAATGTCTAGGAGTCCAGTTTGATCCAAGCTTGACTTTTCATACCCAGGTTAAGTCTGTTTGTAGAAATCTTAACCAAGGGATTACTTAATGTGGTGCTCTAAGTAGAAGCTCTCCATGACTTCTCCTTCCATCCAGTGAATAAAACTCTGTAATAACCACTTAATTTAGTCTAAAACAGCTCAATTTTCACATGTGGTACTCACTGAAGTCTTGACGAAGCTCACAGGGGGCAGATATAGAGGTGGAGATGCATCTAGCTTTGCAAAAGTATACACCCCTGACGACTCCAGAGAAAATCAGTAAGAGAGCCAAGGCCCAGCCAGGTACCACCTGAAGATCCACCACTACTACCACCACTCAGGCCTCAGCAGCCACCCCGCTCACACCAGACCGATTCCTACCTGAATTTCAGCTTTTTCACGAGGAGTTATGATCTCTCACTACAGAATTCAAACAGATGGCAATAGGTTCTTGAGGACATCTCCATGATAATGGCGGATAACAAATCTTGCCTGATTTCCCTGGAGAATAGAGTGCAGTGGATGAACAGTGAAACTGTGGATAACAGACATCAGATCAAGATCACAGAGGCCAAAATCGAGGACCTAGAGGGCAGAAGCTGAAGAAATAATGTTTTTCTGATAGGTTTTCCAGAGAAGGAGGAAGGGACCTACACTATATTCTTTATTCAAAAGCTTATTGAGAAGTTAGTGGGCCCATCTCCATATGGCACTAATTACATCATAAAGCATGCAAATAGAGCCCTCAGGCTGATGCCACCACCTGGTTCCTCCCTGCGAAGCTTTATCTTCAAATTTTTGAACTTTCAAGAGAAACACTTCCTGGGGAAGATAAGAGTTTTGCAGGAGATTTAATGGGAGGGAGCTTGGCTCCATGTTACCGAGAACTTGCCAGTGTCGGTACGACAACACAGGACCCAATTTCACCCGATCGTCTCTAATTTGATAGCCACAGGGGTGAAATTCTGAATGGGTTACCCTTCATGATTACAGGTACAAATTGCGGAGTCTTGGACCACCTTTAAAGAGGTAGAAGTGGCATAGACAGCTCTGAAGGCAGCTTTGTTCCATGCCCACTGACTGGGGCCAACCTAAGTATTTTACTCCTTTTGTTTAATGAGTATGAGGGTTTTTCTAAGTGAAACAGACTTGGGAAGGAAGTAATTGTGGCCCTAATGATCTCTAGGAGTGTGCACCCTCACTCAGCATTAAGAAATGCTTGCTACACAACAAACTTCAGTTCGAGGCTATGCAGGCAGCAAATTTCCATCCTTTTGAAGTGGACTTTATTCCTCTCCACAGCCCACAGCTTATTGCGGTTTCAGCGAGTCCTTCAACTGCAAAGCTCCCATGGTCCTGGCGCAAGGATTCAAGCTATGATTGCTGTGAAGACATCGATTTTTTTTCTTTTGGGACAGTAGCTAAGTCATTTTAAAGTATGTATTTAGTCAACTGTCAAATAACAAGGGGTCTAATTTTTTAGCTAATATCATTTACACTAATCGATACATCTTGTATTCTTTTTAAGATTTGGGGCTAGAGCTCTTCTTGGGACACTGATCTCAGTACAAGACTGTTAAGGCCTCCAGCTGTAGGACTATTGTTCCTTTGTAAGGTTGCTTTAGATATCCATTTAGCATTTATATCTGTTTGAGTACATAGTGAATGTTTTTCAACATGTTTCTCCTCTGTTTGAAATCTGTTTTTCCATTCAGTAACTGTTAAATGTTTGGAATGTCACTTTGGAGTGACACTATCTGTTTCCAGCTTAATACTGTACAAATCAGGTGGGAGAAGAGAGAGTGATACTGGGTAACTGAACATAATGAACTGTATTAGCTTCATGTTAGTAGGGTGGGGGGTGTTTTCACTTGGCTGAAAGGGAGGGGAGGATGAATAGGGGATGGAGAACAAGGGTAACCATGTTTGTGCAAGGGAAATATTTGGAGGAAGGGGAGAGAGGGCTTTGCTGAGAGGAGGGGGGTGGCGACACCACTGTTGTAGGACTTTCTTGAGCCCAAGGTCACTAATGACCCTATATGGTCCCTACATATCTATGAAATTCCCATGCCCCCTTACTGTCTTCAACCTAAATAATAATGACTAGAGCAATAAATATTGTTTTTTGGAATGTTAAAGGAGCACGCCAGAAAGGGAAAATATATCAAATCTTGAAGCATCTATGGAACCTTAAGGAAGACATAGCTCTTCTCTGGGAGACCTACCTGAAAGAGCATGAAGGAATACAATTCCACAGACAATATATTGGGCAAGTGTATGCAGCAGGCGATAGCACACAATGTCATGGGGTGGCAATACTTATACCACATAATCTTCCATTTCAAACACTCAATGTGTCAAGAAACCTCTAGGAAGGCATATCCTGGTCAAAGGCATTCTAGAAAAGACTGAGATTGTGTTGGGCAGCATTTACGGTCCCAATGCTGACTCCTCTTCCTTTTTTACGGACCTGACCTCGATCTTGTGCCCCTTTGATCCAACCCCTTTAATTCTGTAAGGAGACTGGAATCTCCCCTATAACCTAGCATTGGACATATCGGAAAGGTGCCAATCCAGCCTGTTGCCGGCTCAGAGGGCTTTACATGGGATGTTAGACCTACTTGGTCTTTGCAACCCTTGGAGGATCTTACATCCCAGTGCCTGAGTATACACGTTTCACTCTGCATCCCACGGCATGGCCTCACACATTGATTACTTATTGATCAGTCGAATCTTACTAAGCAGTGTCCTGGACTGTGGAGTGGAACCTGAAGTAATTTCTGACCACCAAGCGGTCACTTGCAAATTGTCGCTGACTTCGACCTGTCCTAAACAGTCCATATAGAAGCTTAATAACCATCTCTTGAAAGATTCTCTTCTGGTTAAACACGTAGAGGAGTGTCAGGACCATTTTTCACAGGATAATCAGGGGACTGCGAGATCTGATATGGAATGGATGGAATATAAGGGGGGAACAACTGTAGAACTATAAATATCTACATCAAGTTTAAATCGTGGACTGCCATTGTCATCCATCATCGCGTAAAACTTACATCGCGCTGTCCCTCAGGTCAGCTTTTTTTCCTCCACTGATAAATGTTAGTGCTCGCAACTAGACACACTTTGCTGTGATTTTTTGTTGCTTTGCTCTGTTACCAGGATGTCTCTCGTGCAGTGGCTCAACACTCCACCAAGGAAAGCTGTAAAAAGAGATTTTACAGCTTTGCATACAGCAGACATTGATGCTGAAGTATTGAGTGTGACAGCTGGTATTTCAATGTTAATGGATGAAGCTGTCACTGATGAACTGGTGTCTGCTGCTGCAGCATCACCCCCTGCAAAGAAAAAGAAGGTGCAGTGTAAAGTTTATGACCCCGAAGTCCGATTCAAGATCGGAAGGTACTCTTGTGATCACGGGGTCATGAATGCTGTGCACTTCTATGAGAGCAAGTACAAAAGCAAGATTAATGAGAGTACAGTGCGCACATTTGAGAGGGACTACCTGGAGAAACTGAAGCATACCCCTGATCCAGTTGCCATGCCAAAGTCTCTGCCTGTTAAGAACCGAGGCCGACCACCACTACTAATGATGGATATAGAAAGTGAGCTAAGGTAAATTGTTAAATCACTATGGGCAGAAGGGGCTGTAGTGAATGCAAGAGTGACAGCAGCAGTGGCAACTGGTATTGTAAAGGGCAAACACCATGAAATGCTTGCCGAAAATTGCGGAAACCTGAGTTTCTCTCGCCAATGGTCCTGGCTATTTTTGAACCGTATGGGTTTCTGCAACAGAAAGGGGGACCAAGACAGCTAGAGAAACTCCTGTGGACTTTGAAGTGCTTAATCACAAGTTCTTGAAGTGTATTTCTATTGCCACAAGCCAAGAACTTATACCCGCTGACCTTGTGTTTAACTTAGATGAGAGAGGGGAGAATCTACTACCTTGCTCCCAGTGGATGATGGAGACAGTGGGTAAGAAACAAGTTGAGGCCTCCAGACTTGGCAATAAGCACCAAGTCATTGTAGTGTTGCCATGCACCCTATCTGGCCATTATTTATCCCCCCTAGTAATCTACCAGGGGAAAACAGTACAGTGCCATCCAAGCTACACCTTCCCACAAACATGGGACATTACCCACACTGAGAACCACTGGGCAAATTCAGATACCACAATACAGCACACAAACTCAGTTCTGGTACCCCATAGATGATGCTGCTATTTACTAGGATGAACAGGCAGGTTAGCCTGCATCTCACAGACTCCGCATCACTGATTGAGTGATCGAGTGTGACCCACCTTTTTTGTTTGTTTTATTTCATTTTTTCCAGAAACTCTAAAATAAACAGTACATTCACAAGCAGTACTAAATTGTTAGAGACTCTTTCTTCGAATGCAACACCATTTACAAATGTCACAGTATAACCAAAAAAAAAAACACATCACCACCACGTGGCACTCTCCTCATAGGAATGCCGCTGTAAAATTAATATTACGCTTTACATTTAGTACGCGGTTATAGCGGATATTATTTTACAGAGGCATATTCTAGTTCTACAGTACTGTAATAAAACTAGCCTCCACCATGAAGAAGGAAAGAGTTTTATGTGATAAAGCACACAAGAAACATTTTCTTATGTGGGGGTCTACACCCCACCATGCCCCCCCTTGCGGGGGCAAGCCACCCACACACACCCAATCTAAAATAACCAACTCCAAGGGGGGTGTGGACAATGGGGAAAGTTATTGGATTAAAAAAAAAATGATTCAGCCTGTAGCCAGACCTGAACATGGGTCTGCCTGCATTGCAAGTGGTGGTGTACACCACTGAGCAATGAGAACAGCTCGGCAGGTATTGGCCACACAGGATCCTGTATCCTATATCTTGTAGTAGTGAGTACATCTCCTTACTATACTCACTATACAGGATATAGTGATGTATTGCACCACTCGCTGTCATGTAGAGTGTTAATATTCAGTCGCTCAAAAGTGCAGCGCTCAATAATATGCGCTCTACATGGGTGCTACTGAAGGAAAGGGAAAAGTGGCTCATATCCCTTCTCTCCCAAACAAGAGATGTAGAGTCCTGTCTCTCGAAGTAGACAGATGACCAGACATGTCAACAACTGGTCAAAATCAGGGCACAATACAGTGGCCTCCTGAGGGAAAGGGCCAAACTGGCCATACTAAAAATAAGGGCCACGTATGTACAGCAAGGGGAGAAGGCAGGACGACTGTTTGCTCTACGAGTATGCCAACAGGAGGAGTCTAGGGTTGTCACAGCAATCCATTTCCCCATGTCAGGGTCCCTTGAGACAGAACCCAGTGATATAGCACTTGAGTTTGAGGGGAACTACTGCAGTTAATATAGCCCAATGCCAGACAGGCCTTCTCAACAGGCAGTCAATGATTACCTTACCCGTATTCCACTACCCACACTCTCTGACACACAGTGCAATTTGCTAATGGCACCTATTACGGAAGCAGAGATATTGAAAGCAATCTGTGGCCTCTCCCCAGATAAGGCACGGGGCCCTTTTGGGTTCTCTCCCAACTTTTACAGGACCTTCACAACTATATTAGCACCATGGCTCAACAGAATGTTCCAACATATCGTTAATTCGGAGAGCTCTGATTATCACCTTTTTAAAGCTCTTATTATAGTGCTCCACAAATCAGGGAAACATCCATGCTCTGTTAAGGGTTATAGGCCAATTTCCCTTCTCATCTGTGACATCAAAATTCTGGCCAAGCTCCTAGTGGACCAGATGGGCAATGTGCTCCTGTCTCTCACTGGAGCAGAACAAGCAGGCTTCATGAAATGCAAATCTGTGAACCATCTCTGGAAACTGGCACATGTTTTCTCTGCATCCAGGGATGCTACATATCCAGCAGTGTTGGTCTCCCTGGACACGGAGAAAGCCTTCCACTGGGTGGAGTTGCAGTTCATGTTCCGAACCCTATGTCGTTTTGGTTTCCCTCACCAGTTTATCACCTGGCTCCAAGCCTTACATACCTGACATAATTCTCATATATATTGCAATGGGGTATTTTCTTCTAATTTTACTCTCTACTCAGGTAAGAGACAAGAGTGCCCCCATCCCCTCTCTTGTTTAATCTATATCTTGAACCCCTCCTACTCACGTGTAAAATTTCCCTGGAGGTTCAATGGATAAAGCTAGGTCCTCATGAAGTCAAACTTTCTGTCTATGCAGATAGAAACATAGACTTTAACAGCAGATAAGGACCGCTTGGCCCACCTAGTCTGCCCATTTCCCTACCTACATGATAAGCTGCAGATCCTAGTTAACTGACAGCCTATTTCTTCCTACCCCCCACAAGAATTACCTTATGTCTGTCCCATACATTCTTGAATTCTCCTACAGTTTTAGACTCCACAACCTCCTCAGAAAGGCTGTTCCATGCATCCACCACCCTCTCTGTGAAAAAATACTTCCTCACATTGCCCCTGAACTCTCCTCCCTCTATCTTCAAATTATGTCCCCTTGTTCTTGCACATCTCCTTTTCTGAAAGATGCTACCCTCTTGGACTTTGTTGATTCCACTGAGGTACTTAAAAGTTTCTATCATGCCCTCCTCTCTCTCTCTCTCTCTCTCCTTTCCTCAAGGATATACATATTAAGCTCCTTTAGATGATATCCTCCTGCACCTGGCGTAGCCCTTTACTTCTATCCAGGCAATTTTCAAGATTATTCAGGACTATAGCTCTCGAGCTACATAGAAACATAGACATAGACTTTGACAGCAGATAAGGACCGCTAGGCCCATCTAGTCTGCCCATTTCCCTACCTACAGGATAGGCCACAGATCCTAGTTAACCAACAGCCTATTTCTTCCTATCCCCCACAAGAATTGCCTTATGTCTGTCCCATGCATTCTTGAATTCTCCCACAGTTTTAGACCCCACAACCTCCTCAGGAAGGCTTTTCCATGCATCCACTACCCTTTCTGTGAAATAATACTTCCTCACATTGCCCCTGAACTGCCCTCCTTTTATCTTTAAATTGTGTCCCCTTGTTCTTGCAAGTCTCTTTTTCTGAAAGATGCTACCCTCTTGGGCTTTGTTGATTCCCTTGAGGTACTTGAAAGTTTCTATCATGTCCCCCCCCCTCCCTTCTTTCCTCAAGGGTATATATATTAAGCTCCTTTAGTCTGTCCTCATACGGCTTCTTTTGCAGACCCTGCACCATTTTAGCTGCCCTCCTCTGGACTGCCTCTATCCTGTCTATGTCCTTGCGGAGATGGGGTCTCCAGAACTGGACACAGTATTCCAGATGGGGTCTCACCAACTGTCTGTACAGAGGGATAACAACTTCCTGTTTTCTGCTGCTTATACCTCTCCCTATACATTCCAGTACACCCCCGGCCCTCCCTACTGCCTTCTCACATTGCTTGCTAACCTTAAGGTCATCTGATATGATTACCCCCAGGTCCCCTCCTCTTTTGTTGTTGTTACTACCTCCCCACCCATTGTGTATTCGTCCCCTGGGTTTTTGTTTCCCAGGTGCATTATTTTGCACTTCTTTGCATTGAATCCTAGCTGCCATACTTCTGACCATTCCTCCAACCTTGCCAAGTCCTTTTCATCCTTTCCACGCCTCCTTGTGTATCAACCCTGTTGCAGATCTTTGTGTCATCTGCAAAAGACATCTTTTCCTTCCAGTCCCTCTGCAATGTCACTGATGAAGACATTAAAAAGGACTGGACCCAATACTGAACCCTGCGGTACCCCACTAGTAACCACCCTTTCTTTAGAGTGGACTCCATTTACAATTACCTTCTGTGTCCTGTTGTCCAGCCAATGTTGTACCCAGGCTACCACCCTGGGACCCACTCCCAGGCTGGTTAATTTGACTATTAATCTTTTGTGTGGGACTGTGTCAAATGCCTTGCTAAAGTCTAGGTAGGCCATGTCCACAGCTCCTCCCTGGTCTACTACTTTGGTCACCCAGTCAAAGAAATCTATTAGATTCGTCTGACATGACCTTCCCGCTGTGAACCCATGCTGCCTTGGGTCCTGTGCTCCACTGACCTCTAGGTACTCAACTATTCTAACTTCAACTTTAGTTGCCCTCCTCTGGACTGCCTCTATCCTGTCTATGTCCTTGCGGAGATGGGGTCTCCAGAACTGGACACAGTATTCCAGATGGGGTTTCACCAACTGTCTGTACAGAGGGATAACAACTTCCTGTTTTCTGCTGACATACAAGTATCTTACAGGGAAGAACAGGGTGCAAGAAAACACTATTTTTAAGCGAAAAAGATGTTCCAGGACTAGAGGGCATGGGATGAAGTTGGAGGGAGGACGATTCAGAGGAAACATGAGAAAGAATTTCTTCACAGATCGGGTGGTGGACAAGTGGAACACCCTGCCAGAGGAAGTGGTGGGGGCTGAAACAATAACAGGATTTAAGAATGCATGGGATAGACATAAAGGAATTCTGGAGGTCAGGGGTAAGGGGCAACAGACTTCTAGGAAAACAAACTGAACTTACAAGCTCAAATGGGCAGACTGGGTGGGCCATAGGCCCTTATCTGCTGACACTGTCTATGAATCTATATAAATGAAACATGGAAAAGGCAGTGGTCTTTCCCTTAAACTCCAAAGCCCTTAACAGTGATAGACACCTCCTGGGGCTCTAGTGGGCCATGAAATCCCTCAAGAACTTGGGCATCCACTTAGCGAGAAGTACCTCCCAGCTCAAAAAATTAAACCTAGATTCCCTTCTCAACAGAATACATCAAGACTTAGCCAGAATGAAATTTTTGCCTCTGACCCTCTGGGGACACATAAGCCTAGACAAAATGAATGTTTTTCCCTGGGTGTTCTATTCGATCAACTTACTGAATCTCTGGCTTCCACTAGGGTAGTTCAGAAAGCTGCATTCTCTAATATCTGAATTCATCTGGGCTGGTAAGCACCCCAGAAGGGCCTATCATAAATTAGCAGCTACTAAAAACCTTGGTGGGCTCCGACTTCCCCACTTTGGTTTGTACTACTGGGCCAGCCAGGCCAGCAAGTACCTCTATTGGCTCACTCCAAAACCCGAACTTGACTCCCTCCCTTGCATTCCCCAGTGGATTACTATAGAGCAGGCCCAAATAGAAATGGCAGGACTTTCTCCTTTAGTCTTAATTCATCTTAGACCCAAGGAACTTTCTCCAGGTCTCTGCAACTCAGTCCTAGAAACATCGGTTCCTATTCACTCCCAGCTTTGATCCCTAATAGGATATAAGCAGTTTCAGGATCCTTCACAGCCTTTAATTAATAATCTGCAATTCAAATTGAGGGGGACAGTTGATATCTCAATCCTGGTTACCTCACCCATCAAGCACAGATATTGGGCAGCTGAGCATGGCAGAGGGGCTATGAATCACTTCCCCACAAATTATAATTAAATTCTCCCTAAATAATAGAGAGATTTTCAAAGTTTACCACCTAGGCATATGCTAGTCCAATTGTGTGCTGCCCTCTTGACAAGTTCTTTGGAACTTGAGTTCTTCAAATCACTTCACTATCTGGCTTCTGCCCCCATGCAGTCTTCAATATTTATACCCAGTTATATCTTAAGGTGTTTCCCAAAATTGAGGGTATCCCTCTATACTGGTCCATGCTTTACCCTAGAACAGTCGCACAATGGCAAGCAGTGTGGAGGGATTGCCACAAATACAGTATTCAGGATAGACTACACCTAACGCAACTACATTTCCTGAATGACATGTACTTATCCACAGTGAGACTCTGTAAAATGGGAGTTTCCAGCTCACCCCAATGTGTCAGATGTAAGGCTGGGAAGGGCTTCATGTATCACATTTCTTGGGATTGCCCCAAGGTACAACCTCTCTGGAAGCTTATACAACAACAGGTTGACCCCCTCTTAGGGCATGAAGATTTATTTACTTCTGAAATCTGTCTAGTAGGGGATTACAGTATTATTCCTGTCAAAGAACGGAAATATTATATGGCTCTGATAGCCATCTTAGTTAAAAAATTGGTTCTTCACCATTGGAGGGATGAGGAACCCCTATCATACATAGAACAGTTGCAGGATCTACACTTCAACCTTGACACAGAAAGAATGATTTACAGTATATCTCACCAGAGTAAAAGCCATAGAGTCATGTGGGATAAGCTGTACACGTTATATACATAGTGATCCTATGCCTTCTCCTAAATGAATTACTTACCATAGCACTGGAATTGCATTGTCTCTAGGATGGTGTCATGGGGGGGATGGGATGAGGGACATGGAAGGAAGGGGGGCTTAGGGGGAGGGTAGTGGGGGGAACATGCATTCCTGTCTCAATTATCACTGATGTATCCTGTCTCTTTATATATGAGAATCAATAAACTTTGAATTAAAAAAAAGAAATGTTAATCAAAAATGGGGTTTATTATATAACTTGAAAAATGTTTTTCTCTTGAAACCAGATGTGCTATAGCAAATGGAATCTTGTTACTTCACATTGATTATGCTGGAGGGCTATATTATAAATTGTCGGCTAAGAAAACAAATGCACTCACTGTTTTGTAATAATATCTGTCGATTCGTTATTGACCTTCCCTTACTGACCCACCACTGCTCTCTGTATTCCCTGAAAGGATGGTTATCTCACATATCCCGGTTTAAGTATTGTTATGAGGGTTTCATTTTTAAATTGTTATACTCAAAGACCCTTTATCCTCTGAGTAGTCTGGTTGCTGTTCGTGGTACAACCTTAAATCTGCAGTCATGTAAAGGGACCCTCCTTTTGGCTCCTCTTTCTAAGACTAAAGCTGGATCCAATTCTTTTTCGCATGCTGCCCACCCCTTCTAGAATCTACTGCCAGAATATGTAAGTTCTGCCTCATCTCTATCTAGTTTTAAGTTTAAACCAAATAATTTTTTGCTGGAATCTGATATTTGTACTTGTACAGTATGTAATTAGTAATGTATTTGATTGCATTGTTGTTTATTTTTATGTGTGTTTTCTTTTGCTCTGGTGGGGCCTGAAAATGGATTTGTTCCAGTGCCCTTACCTGATTAACAAAATAAAAATGAAATGAAAATGAGGTGGTGATGGCAAGAACTGTGGCAGGGATTTAAGAGAGCGTGGGATAGACACAAGGGGGCTGTTAGACCTGGGGAGCGGGCAGGCAGAAGGCAATAGAAAAGTCCTAGCGGCATGCTAGGAGTATTGGGCAGACTGGGTGGTCCTAGCAGCCCTTTTCTGCCAACGTGTTCTTTGTTTCTATGTTTCTATATTATTATGTACTACATAAATACATTTTTTAATAACAGAACATGGATTAGACTAACAGGGCAAGTAGTTTAATGAACAGTGACACAATCCTTTTCTTTTTAAAAAAACACAGGGATTAAATGGGGTAACAGGCAGCTTGTGCTTGATCCCACCACAGACAGAGCAGTTCTAGAGCTAGTAATGACCAACAGCGATTAAATCACAGAGGTAGAAGGGCAACTGGGATCCCACAATCACAACATTGTGTGGTTTAGCATAGGGACAGAGACTCATTTAAGTCATACTAGGAAAAAGGTTTTGTGTTTCAAAAATGCTGACTTTGCTGAAATGGGGAGGGGTATCAAAAGAGCTCTGGAGAGAATGGGGCAGGAGGGGGAGCAGAAGAATAGTGGAAGTCTCTAAAGGAAGCCTTAATGGCAAGACAAGGCAAGGGCAAGGCAAAGCAAATGTTATTTTTCAGGTGCCCAATCCCAGAGGCTCTGGGCGCTGTACACTAAACATCAGAACAATTAACACACAATGAATACAATATTGATATTCCAGTTAAATACTTAAAATCAGAACATTAAAATGGGGGTCTAATTTAACAGCAGAATTCTAATGTTCCATTATAAAATCTCAGAGACAATATTTTACAGAACAGTGTCTGGGAATGCCCAGCTGAATAAAAAAGTCTTGAGGTGGGCTTTGAATGCCTCGAATGAAGGGGCCTCCATTACTGATGGAGGAAATGAATTCCACAGGATGGGGCCAGTGACACTAAAAGCTTTTACCCTCATCCTGGAAATCGCAAGGAGGCCCCTAGAGGAGGAACAGAGGGAGTGGACCGGGGCAACAGGTGTTAGAAGGTCCAACAGGTCATAATGGAAGTGACAAATCAATGCATCAGATTGGTATCTAAAGGAAAGAGAAGGAGAAAGCCACAGTGATTCTCAAGAGACATGATGGTAAAGGTCCAGACAAAAAAGGAAAGGGTTCAGGAAATACTGTGCAAGGATACCCAAAGGGAGGAGGACAGGGAGGAGTACCTAGAGTATCTAAGGGAAGCAGGAAAGGCAGTAAGGAGAGCAAAGGCATGGACTGAGGAAGGTTTAGCACAGCCAGTTAAGAAAGGGGACAAGACATTCTTCAGGTACATCAGTGAAAGCAGGAAAACAAGGGGGGGTTGCATGGCTTAAGGGAGAGGGAGGGGAATGCAAAGAGGGTGACATGGAAAAGGCAGAAATACTGAATAAATATTTCTGTTCAGTATTCACAGATGAGTGGGAGGGACAGGGACACAGCAGTACAGCAATTGCCAAGGGGGTGAAGAGGTGGACAATAGTCCATTCACAGGGGGAAAGAGTCCTACAGGAGCTTACTAAATAAAAGGTAGACAATGCCATGGGACAAGATGGCATAAACCCAAGGATATTAAGAGAACTGCAAAGGAACATAGCAGAACCTCTGGCAGCCATGTTCTCCAAGTCATTCAACACAGGAGTGGTACCAGAGGATTGGAGGAGGGCACATGTGATCCCTCTACACAAGTCCGGCAGCAGGGAGGAGGCAGGGAACAATAGGCCATTCAGCATCACCTCAGTAGTGGGGAAGATCATGAAGACATTGCTTAAAGAAAGGATAGTGGGGCATCTAGAAGTCATCAGAGCCCAGGACCATAGGAAACATGGATGCACAGTGGGGAGGTCATATCAGACAAATCTGGTTGATTTCTTTGACTGGGTGACAAAGGAAGTAAATCAGGGCGAGGCAGTGGACATCGCTTACGTTGATTTCAGCAAAGCCTTTGACACCATCTCACAAAGGAGGCTGATAAACAAGCAGGGTAGGCTTGGCATGTGGGACAGAATGGTAAACTGGGTTAGAAACTGGCTAACAGACAGGAGGCAGAGTGTGGTGGTAAAAGGGCTGCAGTCTGGGGAGAGGGGGTGACCAGTGGAATGCCAAAAGGATTGGTCCTGGGGCCAGTCCTGTTCAGTGTCTTCATTAGCGATTAGCCATTAGCGACATTGCAGAAGGGCTGGAGGGAAAGGTCTGCCAGTTTGCAAATGACACCAAGATCTGTAACAGATTGGGTACCCCAGAGGGGGTGGAGAAATTGAGTAGGGACCTGGGGAAGCTTAAAAAATGGTCTGAGGACTGGTAACTGAAGTTTAGTTCAAAAAGTGCACAATCATGCATCTGGGACACAGCAACCCTGGGGCAAGCTACAGGATGGGGGGGTGGAGTTTCTGACAGTCACAAAGGAGGAAATATTTCATATGACCTGAAAATGTCAAAGCAGAATGCTTAGGCACCTGGGAGGGCCAATGGCATACTGGGGTGCATAGGTAAGGGTATCACCAGCAGAATGAGGGAGGTAGTGATGCCATCATATAAAACCATGGTCAGGCCTCACATGGAATACTGTGTGCAGTTCTAAAGGCCACACCTTCGTAAGAACATTAACAGCCCGGAGACAGTCCAGAGAAGGGTGACTTAGATAGTGACTAACGTGATACAGGGCTTGCAACACAAGACTTATGAGGAGAGATTAAGGGACCTCAATATGTACTAACTGGAAAAGAGGAGGGAAAGAGGGGATATGATAGAAACATTGAAGTACCTCAAAGGTATAAACAAGGTGCAGGGGGAGACATATTTTAATACAGGAGGAGCACAAGAATGAGGGGACATGACATGAAACTGAAAGATGGGAGCTTAAGAGGGAATGTGAATAAGTTCTTCTTCACACAGAGGGTGGTGAATGCATGGAATGGTCTGCCTCAGAAGGTGGTGAGAGCAAGCACTGTGGATGGATTCAAGCATGCTTGGGACAGGCATAGGGGAACCAGAGAGGTACAGCAGTGGGTGGGTCAGAAGCAGTAATCCAGTACAAAGGCTTACAGGCAGAGTAGATGGGTCAGATGGTCCTTATCTGCCAATAATTTCTATGTTATGTTTCTATGTATGTTATTGGTAGTTTTTTTAAACACCACAAGGATTATAACAACAGGGATAACAACAGTGACAGGACAAATTAATATTATTTTTTTAAAGAGCACAGGGATTACAATGACAGGGGTTAACAACAGTAACATAACAAATTTGTGAAAAGCACAAGTATTACAATGGCAGGTGTAATAACAGTGACAGGGCATATTTTAAACTGCACTGGGATTACAACAACTGGGGCAATAGTGACAGAACACATTTTTTTAAACACCACAGTTATTATAACAAAAGGGGTAACAACAGTGACAGTTCATTTTTTTTTAAAACAGAACAGGGATTATAGACAGGGGTAACAACAGTGACAGAGCACATTTTTAAACATAGGTGTTACAACAACTGGGATAACAAGAAGTGACAGGACAATTTTATTTTTATACAGCACAGGGATTACAAAGTTAAGGGTTAATAATCGTGACAAAACAATTAAAAAAACAGCACATAGATTACAACAGGGATAACAGAAAACTATGAGTTTAAGAAAAATATAGCTAGAAAACCCCTAAACCTTCAACAGAAACTCACTGAAAAATGAATTACTGAAGTGCAAACACTCTCAAACGACAGAAATAAAACTGAGAAATTACTCTAAAAATTAAAAACAGAAAAATAACAAGAGTGAGAAAATACACATTTAACACAGCTCTACTGCTAACAACAAAAACAAAGATAAAAAAGCTCCAGATCTTTTTGGGCTGCCTTGCTCCTTACAGTACTTCTTCCCTCACACAACTGTTTCACAGACTGCTAAAAGAAACACTATTTTAAGTAAATAATTACAAGTAAAATGAACAAAGAAAACCAGCAGAAATCTAAGGGAGATAAAGGCCCTCCCTGAAAAACTGGGAGTAATTTTGATGGAAAAAGATTGTTTTTTCCATGAATTTAAAGTTTTTTCTTGCTTTGATACAAGCCTACAGTCTTCTCACTACTCTCTCTTCACACAAACTACACTGAGAGACAGCCTATTCCATGTCCAATAGGCTGTTGAACAAAATGTGAGTCTGTGATCCTCCTATAGGCTGTTCAGCAACATGTGATCTCCAGTCCTATTAGGTTCCTTGCAAACTTTGCCTCTGTACCAAACTTTGCCAGCAAAGTCACAACTTCAGGGGCTATTAATCAATCAATCAATCAATCACTTTATTTAACCAGGCATAAACACTATTGAGCAAGCTCATTTTCAAGGTGGTCTTGGGCATTAATACAATACAGTACACTTCATAAGATTACAATTAGGGTGGACAACGGTGAAAAAAAAAAAAATTGTGAAGGTGCCGGTCAATATGTGCCTATACATACCTGTCAACATAATTAACATGCAAAGGTACATAATGATAAGCTTTACTGGAATGAGAAGAGACAATAATCCCATATAGTCTCCACTAAGTAAGAGCTCATACCTAAATGATAAAAAATAAGGAGGTATTAAGGAATTGGGTAGAAACTTGAGTGAAAAAGTAGGCAGCCAAGAGGGAGGCCAGAATAGGTAAAAGGTAAAGAATAGGCAGGGCCATCTCAGATTAAGGGAACTAGCCTTGTAGGTCCTAGGTTTCTGTTGTTAGGAATGTGGGGTGGAGGGTGGGGTCACGTGACGCTCATGGAGGAGTAGCAGCAGCTTTCTGGGGCTCTCACTCCTAATCACTTTATTCCTCGATTTTGAAGGCATTGCTGTACCAACTTACTCTAATCGAGAGTTTAAGGGCTAAAGCGAGCACCGGTGCGGGAGAAAAGTGACCACATTGCGGAAATGCAAGCTCCGACAAATTGGGGCTAAGAGGCCCTACTGCAGCTCATCACCTATAACTGTACCAGAAGAAATCACGCCTGTGAAAATATGTAGTAATCTATCCACGATCAAAGGCCCTATTCAAGCTGGTCGGCGGTGGCAGATTTAAGCGGTTAACGAACAGCCCGTCGGGTGGACGGACTCGAGCTCAATTTCATCTATCGAGCTCGATGGAAAAGTCGGCCTACAATCCTGGAGTGCAAGAAGCTGGTGGCAAAGTTAGAGGATCGTCCAGACGATCTTGAGGGGAGAAGCAGGCGGAATAATTTAGTCCTTCTGGGGCTCCCAGAAGGTGAAGAGGGATCGAACACGGTGCTCTTCCTGCAGAAATTATTTTAAAAAATCTGCCGGACCCTCTCCAAATGGGCCGGAGTATGTCATCGAGCGTGGGCACCGTGCTCTCAGAGCTAAATCCCCCCACCCCGATCCACCAAGGCCAATAATCTTTAAATTATTAAACTACCTTGATCGAGAGCATCTGCTGAGAGAAATTCGGAAGTTATCTACCTTTCACTGGGAAGGGAAGTGACTATGTTTGGTCCCCGATCTCACTTGGAAAATGAGGCAGGCGAGAGTGAGTTTCAGGCCCGTGACATCCAAGCTCTGGGCGGCGGGGATCCGCCACCGAATGCTTTACCTGGCGAAACTCGAGATTGCACTTAAGGAAGGAGTCAAGCGTTTCGATTCAGCAGAAGAAGCGTTAACACTGCTAAGAGCCTCATTGCCTGAACTGTTCTCCAAGACCTGATCAGAAGACCAGTACTTCAGTGGATGTCATAAGTTGAAAGTTATGCCACAGGATTCATGTTGTTGCCTGTATTGCATCTTCCTTGGACTTATGTGTATTTTACTGGATTGCTAAATCACTAAGATGGTTGGGACTGCCTACTGAGAATAATTTGTTTTTACCAATATATTCTCACTTCTTTGTTATTATTTAGTGTGACAGGGTAGAAACACCTTACTTAATTAGCCCACCAGAGAGCTATCGCTCTACTAACGTGCTCTCTCCTCGTAATGGTTGCACTACAATCGTGAGCTCCTCTCACACTTAGTGGAGGCAGGGCAGCATTGTGTATGGGACCTGCTGGAGCGGGTATACTAGCCTTCTTGTCATCGGTAGGTGGGCTGGTGTCTGGCCGGAGCTCAGAAATGTGATGGGGATGAGGCACCTGGCCGCCTGAGTTCCTCCCTTGCTTCCTTTACAGCAGGAACTGCATTATTACACATTAGGGAGCGTTTTTACCTGGGCGTGTAATTCTTTGTTAAAATATGCAGCGTTCGGGGGGAGCACTGGGGAAATCTTTTAGACGTCCCTGGTAGTTTTGGCTCCTCTGTTTATTTTGGGATCAAGTATTATAAAGGACTATGCTAGAGTCCTAAAATGGCCAAATGGGTCAAGCTCTCATGGTGTCCCAGAGTGTATTTTCTCTCTCGTTTTTCTCGTAACTGGCTTTTCTCAAGGTTGGACAGCTAAATTAATTCTACTTTGGTGTAGCCCCATTGGCAGTGTATTTTAGGGGCTTATACACCAGACCTTTAATGTTTAAACTGGTTCTTGTTGTGCACTGAGCTAGGAGTAGGGGGCCCCCACCTCTGTGACGCGCCATGAACCAAAGTCAGAGGAGCAGGCTTCGGGCCAGGGGGGTCAGTTCAAGATTATTTTTTGGAGGGGGTATGGGGACAAGGGGTGGGGAGTTTAATTTTAGGATTCTAGGTTGGTATGCACAGGAAGGGGGTCGGGGGGGCAGCTATCCTAATCTTCTCTGTTTGGGAAATTGCACAAATGGCTGTTAAATTAAACTGTCTTTCATGGAATATTAAAGGGGGTAGGGACAATTGTAAGAAATATGTAATTTTGAATCACTTGGCCCACTACAATCCGGCAATAGTTTTTTTGCAGGAAACCCATACCCTTCCAGATCGTTTATCTCACCTAAGAAAGAAATGGGTAGGTCAGGTCTTTGGAGCCGGGTTTTCTTCAAGTAGTCATGGGGTGGCTATCTTGATAGCCCGAGGGGTACCATTTATTCATTCAGAAATAGTTTCCGACCCTAATGGCAGGTATATTATTGTTTCGGGAAGACTCGGAGGGCAACAACTAGTACTGGGATCAATATACAGCCCTAATCTGGACTCACTGTCCTTTTTTACCCAGCTGGCAACGACTCTTATCACCCTTTAAAGAGTTCCCAATTATTTTGGGGGGGGACTGAAACATAGTCCGGTCTAATAGGCTGGATCACTCCTGCTGGAGAGGTATGCGGCCCTCACCTGCCCAACATGCTTTGGATGAGCTGGTGGCTTTTTTAGGGTTAGTTGACCCTTGGAGGTTACTTAATCCCGCTATTCGCGAGTACACCTTTTACTCTCCCGTCCATAAAACACTTTCAAGGATTGATTATTTTCTAGTGAACCCACAGTGTATAAGCGGTGTGGTAGAGGCAGTACTCTTACCAAGGGTGATCTCTGACCATTCCCCTATCAAAATTTGCTGGGTAGCATCATCAGTTCCCTCAAGGTCTTATTCCTGGTCACTGAATAATGATATTTTAAAGGACGCTCAGGTTCTAACTCGGTTTCGTGACTTTTTGAATAGTTCAGTAGAATTTAACTGGGGCTCAATCGAGGCAGTAGATCAAGGTTGGGCAACCCTAAAGGCAGTGTGGAGAGGGGAGCTAATCCGGATAGCAACAGTCCTTAAGGCTAAGATTTCACAAGGGATAGCTAATTCCTTGAAAGCAATTAGGGAGTTGGAATCTATACCAGAAGATTTAAGATCTGACATCCAGGAGCAAGACTTAGTGGCATTGAGAGTGAAGTATGCCAATACCTTGAGAGAGAGGACTATAAACTCATCTAACAAGATTAAAGCAATGTATTTAGGCTACGGTAGCAAAGCTGGGAAATTACTGGCCTGGCAATTAAGACAAAAATCAGAAGCCAAGTGGGTGACAGCTTTAAGGCATCCAGTGTCTAACCAAGTGATTACAGACTCTAAGGACATCTTAAATATTTTTGTTGATTATTATAGGGATCTGTACTCTAGCCAACTTTCTTCCTCACCAGAAACGGCTAAATTGGACGATTTTCTGGCTAACGTCTCCCTCCCTTGCTTATCAGATGGTTCTAGACAAAAGTTAATAGCGCCCATCTCGGATGAGGAGATGGGGGGGCTGTTGATTCCCTGAAAACCGATAAAGCTCCTGGTCCGGACGGATTCACACCTTACTTTTATAAACTGTTCAAGCAAAACCTCATTCCGTTATCGAAACAACTTTTTGCATATTGGCTTAAGTCTGGTATCTCCGATAAAACTATTTTTGAAGCCAGAATAATTCTATTACCCAAACCCGGGAAATCTCCAGAATTAGTGGGTAACTTTAGACCAATTTCTTTACTGAATCTGGACTGTAAAATTTTTGCTAAAATCTTGGCTGATAGACTAAAACAAGTTTGATTAGACCTGGTGAGCCCAGAGCAGGCCGGCTTTGTGATGGGCCGATTGTCGGCCGACCATTTTAGGAAATTGTTCTACTTGATTTCTGCCTCAGTGGACCCAGATATGGAAGCATCTCTGGTTTCACTAGATGCAGAAAAGGCATTCGACAGAGTGGAATGGTCTTTTATGTTTGCGACCCTGGTGAAATTCGGCTTTCCCGAAGAATTTTTGCAGATGATAAGGGTTTTGTATGTGTGTCCAACTGCTAGAATCCAGTGCAACAACATAATTTCGGATGCCTTTCCTTTGTTAAGGGGAACCAGACAGGGGTGCCCTTTGTCACCTTATTTGTTTAACCTATATACAGAACCTTTAATACGGTTAATTAAGGGAGACTCGCAGGTTCAAGGGATTTATTTGAGTGAAGTAGAGCATAAACTTTCTGCCTTTGCAGCCGACTTATTACTACACATCCGCAATACCACATTGTCACTCCCACGAGTATTAAGTTTGATTAATATGTTTAGCCAACTCTCGGTTTACAAGCTAAATTTAACAAAGTCCACACTTTATCCCCTCTCCTCTCATCTGAACAAAAGCTGGTGCTTCTCTTTAGGTATGCAATGGCAAACCAAGTCTATATTATATCTGGGTATCCAAATTTCCAAAAATTTAGAGGAACTGCCTAATTTAAATCTCAGACCTCTGTTCAAGTCTATTAAAGAGGATTTAGAAAGATGGTCGAAACTCCCATTGACCTTTTCAGGTAGAATTAACACGATCAAAATGGTGATTTTGCCAAAATTTTCTACCTCTCGAACCTCAATGTATATCTCCTAAATCTTACTTTAATCCCTCAATAAATATGCGCTGATTTTCTCTGGAGAGGTAAACCTCCACGTAGGGCTTACCTAAAGCTATGTCGGCAGCGAAAGTTAGGTGGTCTCCAACTACCTGATTTTTTTACTTATTATCTAGCGATCCACACCTCCAGAGCAGCATTATGGGCGGGTAAGGTCGATGCCCTCTGTCCTGGTCTTAGCCTGGATATGGCCTTGGCCAAGAAACTTGGACTGGATCCAGAATCTCTTTGGTATGTGCCGTGGACCAGGTTCCTAGAAAAGTTAGATCTACCCCTCTAGGTTGGGACATAAAAGCCATGAACCAATTATTTACAAGATTAAAAGTTAGGCAGTTTTATGATTTATCTCAGCCTTTATTAAGAACCCTAACTTCTTAGTAGGTAACCAACTAATTACTAGATTTTACCCCAAGCCTACCTATAAGATTCATATAGGACTTCTACTCGGAAGGCTCTATACTCGCTTCTAACCTTTCTACAAAATTTGGGATTAAACCCCAGTCCCTGTACTGGCTGGCACAAGTCCGGAGCAGCATTAGGGCTTTCGTGGGTAAAACAACCTGTTCCGACCAGGCAGGGCTGTTATGTGAGGAACTGGGCATAATTAGTCTGTCTAGTAGGCCTATCTCGAAAATTTACAAATACATTTTAGGAAGACAAGACTTCAACCAATCGCCAGCTCCTCTTTATTGGAAAATCAACATGTCCTTGGATTGGCCGGATGCAACATGGGAGAGAATCTGGGTCGATACATATTCGTGTGTCAAACAGGACAGATTGCGAGATGTTCAATTCAAGTTGTTACATAATCTCTATTTGTCCCTGGCAAAGCTTTATCGGCTAAACAACCGATATTCACCAGCTTGCAAGGACTGTAATGACCCAATGGCAACCACTCTTCATAAGTTTTGGGCCTGTCCCAAAATTTTGAGGCTATGGAACCTGGTCAAGCAAAAAATTAGGCCATACTGTAACCTTGTGCCATTCTTTAGCTGGGAGGTCTGTGTCTTAAGAAGGTATGATTGTATCCCCTCAGTTGCTCAAAGGTGCCAAATGGCATTGGTGACACTGGTTACTAAAGTACTTATTCTACGCCATTGGCAGGAGACTTGGACCCCTCCTTCCAGGAGTGGTGGGAAGAGTTCTAAATGCTTTGTATGCAGAACGACAAGCTTACTCAGTTACTAATGCATTTGCCAAGTTCCAAAGATATTGGGGTGGGTTTTCTCAAAGTCTTAAGGACAAATATAACTGTTAAAGAGGGATGCCCTACCGTTATACAAGATCTTGTTTTCCAAAAAATTACTTCACTAGGTCCCACCCTATTGCCAACCTGGTATGTCTCCCCCAGTTAGTTGGGTCTCAATTATATGTATAATCTACAGCTTAATTAGGTGTATAATCACAGTTTAGAAGTATAACAGCTAATTTTGTCGACTTAGTATTAGGATAGCTGCCGAGGGGTTTATGGGGGAGGAGGGGGTCTTTGTTCTTTTTGTTGCTTTTCATTTGAGTGTTTCTTTTCTCTTTTTGTTTCTCTTTTTATTTGTGGAATGTAAAACTACCTCAAATATTTGTGCACTAAGGCACTTAAAATGTGCAATGGTTGGAATCTACCTGTACTTTACTCCTGGCGTGTGCACATACTACGTTGTATTCTTTTAATAAAATAAAATTACTTGCAAAAAAAGGAATGTGGGGTGGATGAGATACTTAGGCGAAGGATTTGAGAGTGGCACCCGGGGCTTAGGGATCATAGGCATCTGAAACAGATGCATGGGTCCTTCAGATAATCCGGTAATAGAGCTTTGAATGTGAAAATGCTTGGAAGTGAGGATAATTTTAATGAGTCTTGCATAGTGTTCCAAAGTGATGAAAGTGAGAAGTTGATTGCTGCCAAGCCAAGGGTAGTTTTCACTCTAGGAATCTGGAAGCAAATTATGGAGAATTGTCTCAGGCCATATGAACCTTTAGCCCATTTGAAGAGGTTTGAGATGTATGCAGGGTGGTTATCAGATAATGCTCTAAAAAACCAGAGGAGAGCATTCCTTTTTCTCCTAGTTGAGAGTGTGGTCCATCCCGAAACCTGATATAGATGACAGTGATGTGTACCATGGGGTAGATTTAGGATAAATCTTAAAGCCTGGTGATAAAGGGTGTCTGGTTTGTTTAGCATCGTTGATGGGCGATGACTGTAAAGGAAGTCAGCGTAGTGCAGTATAGGTAGGAATGTAGTTTGTACTAGTCTCGTTCTGGCTTCTAATGTAAGTAAGTGTTTAATGTGATAGAATAAACCTAATCGCTGTCTTAGTTTCTTCGAGGTTTCATTTAAGTGGCACAGAAAGTTGAGCTTGTTATCCAGCCAGAACCCTAGGTATTTAAAGGTATCAACTACTTCAAGGGGTTCATCTAAGAGTGTTCGGATCTGTGTGATATGTGGACATCTGTAAGTAGACTTTGGTGAGAGAATCATTGTTTTAGTCTTTTTGGCATCAAGGAGGAGCTTATGAGTGATAAGGTTGTATTGGAGGGTGACAAAGTCTTTCTGTAAATACTCATGGGCCAAATCCAAGGATGAACTTGTGGTATAGAGTACAGTATCATCTGCGAATAAGTGCACATTGGCTGTGCCCAGCTGCGAGTCCAGATTATTAATGTATATTGCAAAGAATATAGGGCCCAGGATGGAGCATTGTGGAATTCCTCGTAACAAGGATTTTTGTGGGGACAGATCTGCCATGGCTTTGACTTGTTGTAACCTATTGGTTAGGTAGTTGGTGAACCATTTAATGGCAGAACTATCAAGTCCGATGTTACTCAGTGCAGTAAGCATGATGGCATGATCCACAGTATCAAAGGCCTTACTTAGATCAAGGAAGAGGGCAAATACATGCTTCTTAAAGTCCAAGGCCATTTGCCAGTCTGTAGTTACTTTGGCAAGAGCAGATACTGCACTGTGTTTGGATCTGAAGCCGGACTGAGACGGGTTTAGCAACTGTTGTGAATCCAAATGTTCTCTAAGTTGGATGTTGACAATTTTTTCAAGTAATTTATAGAGGACAGATAGTATAGAAATAGGTCGGTAATTGTTCAGATCACTCGGATCCCCAGTCTTGAATAATGGTAGGATGTGGGCAGTTTTTCACGAGACAGGCAGCTCACCTTGAATCAGAGAGGTGTTGAATAAGTGTGTAATGGGGGTGGTCAGATAGGTATGGCCAAGTTTTAGGAAGTAAGGTTCAATATTATCTGTACCTGCACTCTTTTTTTGCATCCAGAGAAAGGAGAAGGTCCTCCATAGAAACATAGAAACATAGACTTTGACAGCAGATAAGGACCGCTAGGCCCATCTAGTCTGCCCATTTCCCTACCTACAGGATAGGCCGCAGATCCTATTTAACCAACAGCCGATATCTTCCTGCCCCCCCACAAGAATTGCCTTATGTCTGTCCCATGCATTCTTGAATTCTCCCACAGTTTTAGACTCCACAACTTCCTCAGGAAGGCTGTTCCATGCATCCACTACCCTCTCTGTGAAATAATACTTCCTCACATTGCCCCTGAACCGCCCTCCTTCTATCTTTTAAATTGTGTCCCCTTGTTCTTGCAAGTCTCTTTTTGAAAGATGCTACCCTCTTGGACTTTGTTGATTCCCTTGAGGTACTTGAAAGTTTCTATCATGTCCCCCCTCTCCCTTCTTTTCTCAAGGGTATACATATTAAGCTCCTTTAGTCTCTCCTCACACGGCTTCTCTTGCAGACCCTGCACCATTTTAATTGCCCTCCTCTGGACTGCCTCTATCCTGTCTATGTCCTTACGGAGATGGGGTCTCCAGAACTGGACACAGTATTCCAGATGGGGTCTCACCAACTGTCTGTACAGAGGGATAACAACTTCCTGTTTTCTGCTGCTGATGCCTCTCCCTATACATCCCAGTATACCCCCGGCCCTCCCTACTGCCTTCTCACATTGTTTGCTAACCTTAAGGTCATCTGATATGATTACCCCTAGGTCCCTTTCCTGTTTTGTTGTTGTTGTTACTACCTCCCCACACATTCTGTATTCTTCCCCTGGGTTCTTGTTTCCCAGGTGCATTATTTTGCACTTTTTTGCATTGAATCCTAGCTGCCATACGTCTGACCATTCCTCCAACCTTGCCAAGTCCCTTTTCATCCTTTCCACGCCTCCTTGTGTATCAACCCTGTTGCAGATCTTTGTGTCATCTGCAAAAAGGCATACTTTTCCTTCCAGTCCCTCTGCAATGCCACTGATGAAGACATTAAAAAGGACTGGACCCAATACTGAACCCTGCGGTACCCACTAGTAACCGCCCTTTCTTCAGAGTGGACTCCATTTACAATTACCTTCTGTGTCCTGTTGTCCAGCCAATGTTTTACCAGGCTACCACCCTGGGACCCACTCCCAGGCTGGTTAATTTGACTAATAATCTTTTGTGGGACTGTGTCAAATGCCTTGCTAAAGTCTAGGTAGGCCATGTCCACAGCCCTCCTAGTCTACTACTTTGGTCACCCAGTCAAAGAAATCTATTAGATTCAGTCTGACATGACCTTCCCGCTGTGAACCCATGCTGCCTTGGATCCTGTGCTCCACTGACCTCTAGGTACTCAACTATTCTTTCCTTCAGAAGTGACTCCATCACTTTCCCTACCACAGAGGTCAGACTGACAGGTCTGTAGTTTCCTGCCTCTGTCTTGGTCCCACTTTTGGAAGGGAATCACATCCGCCTTCCTCCAGTCCTCGGTACCACACCATCCTCCCATGATTTATTAAAAAGAGTAGCCAGTGGTTTCACTAGTTCCTTCCTTAATTCTTTTAGAATTCTGGGGTGAATTCCATCAGGACCCATTGTTTTGTTCACCTTCAGTTTTAGGAGTTCTTGCAGAACCCTTTCTTCTGTGAAAGGACTGGGATCGACCCCCCTATCAAGAGTGCTTCTGTTAATTGGATTAGGCACTTCCCCCTCCTCTTTTGTGAATACTGAGCAGAAATATTCATACAATATTCCTGCTTTTTCACTGTCCCCCTCTGCCCACCCACCATTTATTCCATTCAGCCTCACTATCCCTCCCTTTGTCTCCACTTGCTTGAACGTAATTGTGAGGAAGCTGAAGGGGGCGGGATGCGATTGGTTATGGTTGTGGTTATCAGTGAAGCCAACAGTGTAGTCTCTTGCTGGGCTAAGTTTGCTGATAGGTAAGGTGTCAAATGCAAGCCCTGCAGTGGCAAAGTGATCATTAAGCTTCTGTTGTATATCAGCTTTGAACGTATAGGTGGTACCATCAGACACAATTTTGTTTGGAAGGGGTGTTGCAGTGGACTGACCTTCGACTTCTTTGAGAATGTTCCAAAATTTGGCAGAGCTGTTTTTATTGTCTTCTAGTTCTTTTTGGAAGTACCTAGCTTTTTCTGACCTAATTAGCTTGGTACAAGCACTCCTAGTGGCACGGAATGCTAACCAATCAGCCTCTGTGCTTAAATATGCTGGCTAAGTTGAGATTTCTTATTCTGTGTAGTCATAAATTTTTCTCCAAAGTTTGTGACTGCGCATGGCAGATTAATTCACAAAATTAGGCGAATTTGCAAATTAATCTGAGAAGCAAAGTTTTTCAACTTCACACATCTCTAACTCTAACCTCTTGGCTATACTGACAGCCCCAATGACTTCAAAACCATGCTCTTATCACTGTGCACAGCGGTATGCAAACACACATCCCACCAACCCACCAGACAACTGCCAGGTTGCCAGCTGACAGCTAGTGTTTCTTCACCCCTGATTACTGTACAGATGCCAGAAACTATGTTTTGTAAATGGATTCCTAGCATCTGTGTATATTATTTGTAAAACGTTTTGTTAATGCACCAGCTAGTGTTCAAGTTAACACCACTAAAGTAGGGAAATGTGGTGTTAGGGTTTCAAAACCTGACTCCCATCCATCAAGGAGCAAAAGGGATACACATTAGTGTCAAGTTTCATGTTTATTGTGGAAGGATAAGATCCGCTGAGCAAGCTCATTTGCAAGGATGTCCCTTGTACAAGCAATAAACAAAAAGGCATACAGAGAAATGGACAGTATACAGAGAAATGAATATTTATAAAATAAACACTTTTTACAGTCCAACAGTCAATCCCCCTCATACATTGACAAAACATTAAATTTACAATATACACATATTTTCAGAAAAGTGGCAATGAATAGAAACATAGAAACATAGAATTTGATGGCAGATAAGGACCACTTGGCCCACCCAGTCTTCTCATTTCTCTACCTACCGGATAAGCTGCAGATCCTAGTTAACCAATAGCCTACTTCTTCCTACCCCACCCCCTAGAATTGCCTTATGACTGTCCCATGCATGCCTGAATTCCACCACTGTTTTTGACTCCACAACCTCCTCCAGAAGGCGGTTCCGTGCATCCACAACCCTCTCTGTGAAAAAATACTTCCTTACATTACCTTTGAGCCATCACCCTCTATCTTCAAATTGTGCCCCCTTGTTCTTGCACACTTCTTTTTCTGAAAGATGCTACCCTCTTGGACTTTGTTGATTCCCTTGAGGTACTTGAAAGTTTCTATCATGTCCCCCCCCTCCCTCTTTTCCTCGAGGCTATACATATTAAGCTCCTTAATTCTCTCTTCATATGTCTTCCAGTGAAGGCCCTGCACCATTTTGGTTGCCCTCTTCTGGACTGCATCCATCCTGTTTATGTCTTTGTGGAGATGGGGTCTCCAGAACTGCATGCAGTACTCTAGATGGGGTCTCATCAGCTGTCTGTACAGAGGGATAACAACTTCCTGTTTTCTACTGGTATTGCCTCTCCCTATGCATCCCAGTATGCCCCCAGCCCTCCTTACTGCCCTCTCACATTGTTTGCCCACATTTAGGTCATCTGATATGACTACCCCTAGGTCCCTTTCCATTTTTGTTGTTGTTAGTATCTCACCCCCCATTTTGTACTCTTCCCCTGGGTTTTTGTTTCCCAGGTGCATTACCTTGCACTTCTTAGCATTGAATCTTAGCTGCCATACATTTGACCATTCCTCCAACCTTGCCAAGTCCCTTCTCATCCTTTCCACCCCACCTTGTGTATCAACTCTGTTGCAGATCTTTGTGTCGACTGCAAAGAGACAGACTTTGCCATCCAGTCCCTCTACAATGATGCTTATAAAGACATTGAAGAGGACTGGTCCTAGTACTGAATCCTGTGGTACCCCACTAGTAATCCCTCTTTCTTCAGAGTGGACTCCATTTACTATTACCTTCTGTGTCCTGTTCTCCAGCCAATGTTTTACCCAGGATACCATCCTGGGACCCACTCCCAGGCTGGCTAACTTGTATATTAATCTTTTGTCTGGGACTGTGTAAAATGCCTTGCTAAAGTCTAGGTAGGCCATGTCCACAGCCCCTCTCTGATCTACTACTTTGCTCACCCTGTCAAAGAGATTGATTAGATTCATCTGACATGACCTTTCCGCTGTGAATCCATGCTGCTTTGGGTTCTGTGCCCCTCTGGCCTCTAGGTACTCGACAATTTTTTCCTTCAGAAGTGATTTCATAGTTTTTCCTATCACTGAGGTTAAACTAACAGGTCTGTAGTTGCCTGCTTCTGCCCTGCTCATACTTTTGTGAAGTGGAATCACATCTGCCCTCCTCCAGTCCTCAGGTACCACCCCATCCTCCCATGATTTGTTAAAGAGGGTAGTCAGTGGTGTCACTATTTCTACCCTTAGTTCTTTTAGAATTCTGGGATGAATCCCATCAGGTCCCATTGCTTTGTCCACCTTCAGTTTTAAGAGTTCTTTCAGAACCCTTTCTTCTGTAAATGGGCTGGTATCAACTTCTGTATCCAGAGTGTTTATATTGTTTGGTTTAGGTACCTCCCCCCCCTCTTCATTTCTGAATACTGAGCAAAAATATTTGTTTAGTATCTGCCTTTTCACAGTCACTCTCTGCCCACCCCCTCCCCTTTATTACACCTCACTATCCCTCCCTTGGTCTTCCTTCACTCCCTGATGTACCTATAAAATATTTTGTCCCCCTCTTAACTGTGTTGGCTACCTTTTCCTTGATTTGGGCCTTTGCTGCTCTGACTGCCTTCCCAGCTTCCTTTTGCTTTAACTGATACAATTCTCTGTCCTGCTCCTTCTGTGTTTCCTTGTACTTCCTGAATGCTTTCTTTTTCTCCCTAACCTTTCCTGCCACCTCCTTTGAGATCCATAACGGTTTCTTACATCATTTTATTTTATTTGCTTCACACATAGGCTTGTTGCCTCTGTGATGGCAGTTTTGATTATTCCCCTATTGTTCTTCCACCCCTCCTTCCCATCCATTTGCTAGTGCATTCCTTAGGCACTCACCCATTTTGGAAAAATCAGTTCTCCTGAAGTCCAGTACCTTTGCCTTTGTATGGCTTGACTCTACTGTGGTGTTTATTGTGAACCATACTGTTCGATGGTCACTAGTTCCCAGATGGCTATCCACTTCTAAATCTGTGATCCTCTTGCCATCTCCATTTGAGAGTACCAGGTCTAAGATTGCTCTCTCTTGAGTGGGTTCCAATACTAGTTGTCTAAGACATGTCCCCTTATAGGGCATCTAGAATGACCCCACTCTTAGAAGTGGCTGCTAATAATAATACAAGGTAAGTACAATGTTACAGACTTCTTATTTGAAATACAGACTTTCGGTACTTTTGGTATAGGGTTGACAATGTAGGGTATCAGCAATATGACCTAGATTGCATATGAGTTAATCAGGTAACAGGCATAATAGTCACCACTTAGAAAACACGTATGGAAGAGAGGATGAAGTAGGCAAGGTGAGGAGAATGGAGATTAAGTGCAATGATAGTTGTTGGTAGAGGTTTTGCTAAGGATGGTTTTAAAAGCATTTAATGGGGTTAGAGTTTGAAGCTTTAGAGTTGATTGAAAATTAGGAAGTAGTATAGTACAGTGGATTAAGGCTCTGAGCTTCAGATCTGGAAACCTGGATTTGGATCCTACAGATGCCTAGGTGCATACTGTGTGATCCTGAGCAAGTCACTTAACTTTCTTGTGCTCCCAGGTCACATCAGGAAACAAGTTTTGGCTTAGAGTACTACTCCTGGTTAAACAATGCTCCCTTTTCCTTATTCCAGGCTGTGGGGAGCATGTAATTAATGGTTGCTTTGCCACAGCATGTGCTTGCTTTAGGGACATCTAGGGATATATACTGTATGAACATCTCCTTTAGATGGGTACACACTATGTGATCGATGGAGTAGAGTTGTAATATTGGGAGGCAGTTTTTTAAGAGGGCCTTATATACCCAGGTGTAGATATGCATGATTCTCGTGGTGGTCAGGAAATTCCAACTGACATCCTTATATAAGGTATAATGATTGGTTCTAGCTGGGGCATTGGTAATAAAATGGAATGTACGGTGATATAAGGTATCAAGTTTGTGGAGATAGTTGGCTGCACAACTGTTATAAATTATGTCAGCATAATCCAGAAGAGGAAGAAAGGTGTCCTGGACTAGCCACTTTCTGGATGTCCAGGAAAAAGGAGACAAAGGCAAGAAACTACAGACCTGTCAGTTTGACCTCAGTGGTAGGGAAAATGATGGAATCACTTTTGAAGGAAATAATTGTTAAGTACCTAGAGGCCAGTGGGGCACAGAACATAAGGCAGCATGGATTCACAGCAGCAAGGTCATATCAGACAAATCTAATTGATTTATTTGACTTGGTGACCAAAGTAGTAGACCAAGGAGGGCGGTGGACATGGCCTACTTAGACTTTAGCAAGGCATTTGACACAGTCCAGGACAAAAGATTAATAAACAAATTAGCCAGCTTGGAAATTTGTCCCAGGGTGGTAGCCTGGGTAAAACACTGACTGCACAACAGACACAGAGGGTAACAGTAAATGGAGTTCACTCTGAAGAAAGGGGGTTACTAGTGGGGTACCGCAGGGTTCAGTACTGGAGTCAGTCCTTTTTAATGTTTTTATAAGTGAAATTGCAGAAGGACTGGAAGGTAAAGTATGTCTCTTTACAGATGACACAAAGATCTGCAACAGGGTTGATACGCAAGGTGGGGTGGAAAGGATGAAAAGGGACTTAGCAAGGTTGGAGGAATGGTCAAATGTATGACAGCTTAGATTCAATGCAAAGAAGTGCAAGGTAATGCACCTGGGAAACAAACACCCAGGGGAAGAGTACACAATGGGGGAGTGAGATATTGACAACAACAAAAATGGAAAGGGACCTTTGGGTTGTCATATCAGATGACCTAAAGGTGGGCCAGCAATGTGTGAAGGCAGTAAGGAGGGCTGGGGGGATACTAGGATGCATACAGAGAGGCATCACCAGTAGAAAACAGTAAGTTGTTGTCCCTCTGTATAGACAGTTGGTAAGAGCACATCTGGAGTACTGTGTACAGTTCTGGAGACACCATCCCCGCAAAGACATAGATAGGGTGGAGGCTGTCCAGAGGAAGGCAACTGAAATGGTGCAGGGTCTGCCCCAGAAGACATATGAAGAGAGACTAAAGGAGCTTAGGATTTATAGCCTGGAGTAAAGGAGGGAGAGGGAGGACATGATAGAAACCTTTAAATATATCAAGGGAATCAACAAACTCTAAGAGTGTGGCATCTTTCAGAAAAAGAAATATGCAAGAACAAGGGGGCACAAATTGAAGATAGAGGGCGGATGGCTCAGAGATAACGTGAGGAAGTATTTCTTCACAGACAGAGTTGTAGATGCATGGAACAGCCTTCCCGAGGAGGTCGTAGAGTCAAAAACAGTGGGGGAATTCAAGAATGCATGGGACAGACTTAAGGCAATTCTAGTGGGGGGTAGGAGGAAGTAGGCTGTTCGTTAACTAGGATCTGCAGCTTATCTGTTAGGGAGGGAAATGGGCAGACTAGGTGGGCCAAGCAGTCCTTATCTGCCATCAGATTCTATGTTTCTATTTATTTCTGAAAAAGAAACCTAGACTCAGTTTAAGTTTTTTTATTAGTGCTTCAAGGTCAATTGAAAACAAAAGATGCGAGTCGAGCCAGAAACCCAGATATTTGAACATATCCACCACTTCAAGCTTCTCACCGAGAAGGGTTGTGATGAACAAGGGGGGGAGGGGGCAGCCATAAGGATGAGCATTGGGGGAATTGGATGGCTGAAAGAACATTACTTTAGTTTTCTTTGTGTTAAATAGGAGTTTTGATTGTAGGAAATTATTCTGAAGGTGATTAAAGTTGGACTGGATGATGGAGGATACTTGTGCAGATGAGTGTCCGGATACGTACAGTACTGTGTCTTGAGCGAAAAGGTGTATTTTGGAGTCCATAATATTATCGCTTAGATTATTGATGTAAAACAAGAAATGCAGGGAACTCAGAACCAGAGGAGTAATTTTAGTATCAAGGTAGGGAGGGGGCAATGTTACTCTCAACCAGCCTTGGATTGTGAGTGCTGTGCTACCCACCAATAGTAAATCACCTATGGAAAAATACCATTATTTCTATCAATATACATTTAAAAGCTAATACATACAGGAAAAACACTGAAGACACTGTGAGAGACCATATGCTGACTGGCACAACCCACCTCTCACCTCCTTGGCCAGCTGCCAAATGGGAAGACATGGAGCATGCATCCAATGTACAGTAAGGCTGCATGTCCATCTCCTGTTTTGTACAGGGAGGGCGGACTGTGTATTATACAGGGTGCATGGTCCCTGTACAGTATGTAGGCCACACTCTCTCTCTGTACAGTACATGATCCATCTGCACTCACTGCACAATACAGGACATGCATGAGTGCCATGTAATGTACACTGGACATGTGTGCCATGTGTTCCCATTCGGTGGCCAACTGAGAAGGTGAGAGGTAGGCTGTGCTGGTTGCTGTATAGTCTCCCACCACACCAGCCCATTAGGTAAGGTTAGGTTGGTCACCAGTTCAACCCATGTTTTCAACCCCCAAGTGCTGTCACTGCCTGCTTGCTCCTCTTTATTGTGTTTAAAGCAGCAGTTACTGTGGCTTTAAACATATTCTGGAAGTAGAAACAGATACATATAGAAACGTTCAAGTACCTCAAGGGAATAAACAAAGTCAAAGAGGGGAGCATCTTTCAGAAAAAGAGATGTGCAAGAACATGGTGGCACAATTTGAAGATAGAGCGGGGATGGCTCAGGGCAACGTGAGGAATTATTTTTTCATGGAGAGGGTGGTGGACACATGGAACTGCCTTCTTGAGGAGGTCATGGGGTCAAAAACAATGGGGGAATTCAAAAATGTATGGGACCGACATAAGGCAATTATAGTGTGAGGAGGATAGGAGGAAGTTGGCTGTTGGTAAACTAGAATCTGCAGCCTATCCAATAGGTAGGGAAATGGGCAGACTAGGTGGGCCAAGCAGTCCTTATCTGAGTGTCAAAGTCTATGTTTCTCTGTTTCACCTACACTGGGCATTTTTTTTTGTTTTCAAACCAAAAAATGAAATACCCCCACCTTTCAAGCCCTCCAACAGTGTCCACACCACTTCATCCATAGTCCACTCACCTGCAGGGTTTAATTTAATTTTAATTACTTTAACTTTGGTAACATAACACAGAATAAAACACTGGAGTTGCATGATAGGCTAACCATATAACTGCCCAGCCCCCCTCCCCACACCCACCCAGCCAGCACAGCACAGCAGCCCCTACCAAAGGAGACATAATCAGGTTCAGTCGGCTGTACCAAGCCGCTTTGACAACAAAGTTGTCAAAGGACTTGACATCAAGAACAGTTTGCCAACAATGATCACATCGCCGTGGTATCGTTTTGAGGACCAGAACAGCGAGACATATGATTTAGTGTTTGCAGGGGGCTCTGCCACCACGCCCTCCGGAATTATAGATTCTTAACTCCGGAGGGAGCAGATGTCAGGGAAGAGCGGCGAACGCTGACAGTCGGCATCTCAGACATTCATGGCAACAATCCATTCAACAATGTGGTTGTCGAATGGGTTGTGTCGCTGTAACGGGTTCGTTGTAACTGCATCACTCTTACAATGGTACACTGGCTCAATCAGAGTCAGGCGGCATACAGGAGAGATACTAGACAGCACAGAATTGACTGACTACAGACAGTAGACAGGACCAACACAGCACATCAGAGACCACCAACAAACATAATAATTAAAATTAAACACCACCTACCCTTGTCTTCTTGCACACTAGAGCTATGTTAGCTCAAGTTGAGAAGCTAAACGTGCTGTTTTTCTGTGCTGATGGTCACTGGTAGAGGCATAGAGCCAGTGTCCCACTCCTGTCCAAACATGCTAAATGACAGGAAGAGAGAATGCTTTGCAGACTGCTGCAGGCTTCTTTTCCCAGGCACTCCCTGACCCTGACTGGCACCAAATGAAATGGCCAATAGTGTGGTCCATGCCAGCTCATAACTGCCCTGACTGTGTAGACTGGAATTCCCTTCCACCACCTCCTATGTTTATTGCAGCAGTTTTGTGCATAGTGTTCCCCCCATGGCATGAGTATTGCTGTTGCTGCCTCCCAATCACTACTCACCCCACCCATGACCTACCACTACAGCACCACCACTAGCCAGACACAGTCCTACCAGCTAGTTGCTGCTTGCAGCCACTGCCTCATAATCAGTCTGCTGTCCTCTCCTCTCTGTTCCAAACTTTTCCAGCCTCTGTGTCCAGGCAGACGGTTCCACAGGCTCACTCAGTGCAACCCAACACTCTGACCGACCAACCAAAATTCAATCACTCACAGCAGGTGGGTCCCACCCTGTTGCACCACTGCCTGACCGACTCCCGAGTCCCACATGAAGCAGGCAACTTGAGGCATTGGGCAAGCAAAGTGGTGTAGGCAGCTCGTGAATGAGACAGGCAGATGTGGCAGCATTTAGAAAGGCAGACAGGAGGGAAGGGATGTACCAGACATGACAGCACCATGGTCTTGACGCCAGCTCATCCTGACCCCTTGCTCGCTGTTGGCAGTGGTGCATGTTTACACTACTTCCAGGTGCGGTGACTGTGGTGTGTCACTTTCTACCTTCCTGCCACAACTCAGTCCTGCTCCTCCCAGTTCCAGCCAGGCCAGTTTGTGAAACAATGCCCCCTCCTGCTCTTTGTCATCCTCACCCACCTCTCTGTCTGTCACCTGGATTGTAAGGGGTTTTGGAGATGGCGAGTCTTAAGGAATTCCCTGGCCTGGATACTAGCCCATTTTTCTAAGACTTTTGAGAGGACTGGGAAGATCGATATGGGCCTATAGTTATTCATGTCAGTAGAGTCACCAAATTTAATCATTGGCAATAAGTGGGCAACCTTCCATGTGTGAGGTACTGTTCCTTCTGTTAACAATAAATTAAATCGGTGTGTAACTGGTGCAGTCAGAAAGTGGTACCCTAACTTCAGGATGAAAGGGGACCGTGTTATCTGCACCAGTGCTCTTTTTGGTAACCAGTTTAAGTAATTGATCTTCAACTTGTTTATATGCAATGGTAGAGAAAATAAAGGTGGCATTGATAGGAGGTCTGGTATTCATTGCTAAGTATAGGATAGTTCAGCACAGTGCAGCAGCACTGGAGGAATTGAAGGTGAGTCCTGCTGTTGGAAAGTGTTCATTAAGTTTATTGAGTATTTCAGACTTATCAGTAATAAGGGAGCCTTGACAATTAATTTTGTCAGGTAGTGATGGAGGTTCTTTGCAGCCTTCAACTGATTGGAAGGTGCACCAGATTTTTGCAGGGTTTCCTTTAGCCTATTCAATAATGATTAGAAGTAATTTTCTTTTGTGTTCATTATCAGTCTAGTGCAGGCATTGTGGCAAACCCTAAAAACTGTCCATTCACTGTTGAATTTAGTATGTCTCACAGTGGTCTAGAGTTGGTCCTTTTTTAATGTCACCTGTTGAACCAGAGACAGGAGGCTTTTTTAACTTTTCAGCTAATTAGCAGGGCATGCTTGCTTATGATGTGAGTAATGGTGGAATTGAGAATGGGTGTGGCTTCATTGGTAGTAGCTGCTAGGCAATGGTTTTGCCAGTTAATATCCCTTAGGTCTGCCAGAATGTGGGTTGGGTTGAACTTTTTGAAATTCCTCCTAGTAATAAATTTGCTGATAGGAGTACATTTCAAGAGGTTCTTGACACACACTAGTATGCTGTGATTACTGAGATCATTGTATTATTTTATGTGGCCTATTTGTAATGACTAGGTCCAGTAATAAACCCATTAGGTGGTTTCTATGGTTTGGCCTTGTTATTTCAGTAATTATCTGACTCGATCTGATGTCATCACAAAGATTTCTTAAAGGGGTTGATTTAGAGTTGAACCAGTCCAGATTCAAGTCACCGATAAATAATGTTTTGTTTGTATTTATGTCTGGAAAGTTTTGTAGGTGGATCAATAAATCTAGCCCCACAGAGGATGGTCTGTAGCAACCTAGTATGTTAATGGATTCAATAGAGGAGATGGATATTTTTAATGCCAGGACTTCAAATTCTTTTGGCTTGGAGACAGCATGTAGTACAGAGACAGATAGCATATCTTTAACATAAATGACCACCCTTACCCCCTTGTGCATCTGTCAACACGATAGATGGAATAAGATGGAAGGGCTAGGGGTTGGTCTGTGGTGGTGCTCTTGAGACAAGTTTCTGTTAGGACCAGAATATTGGGGGTAGTATGGGATACCTTGGCTTGAACATCCATTATTTTCTTTTGTAAACTGCAGATAATTATAAGCATTATTTTTAGCCCTTTGGCAGAAGCAAAGTCAGCAGGTGATGCAAGGGGGGGGGGACTGGACCAGGGTTGAGTTCTGTGTTGCCCCAGCAAAGGAGAAGCAGAAGATTAGTTGCCTTATCCAGAGTCTCATGAAGATCTTGTAAGCCCCTTGAGGTGGTGATTTAGCAAATTGCACTTTAAGACCAACCATTTTTTAGATCTAGAAAATTGGTAGAGGAAGGAAGCACAAAAAAGTAGGAAGGCACAGTATTCAGTGGAGTTAACAGAGATCAGTATCAGTGCATGTCCCATAGTTGCATGGCCCTACAGAGGGTGGGGATTAGTGGCCATGAAGGGGTTTAAAATTGAGCAGAGTGTGCAGCAAAGAGGAATGGACTTGCCATCTGTGAAGGGGATAATGGAGGCAGAGATCTTAGCAAAGCTAGCAGATACATTATGCCCTGAAGGAGCCAATTAATCAATCAGCTGAATAATTGAACTCTAGGGAAATAGGTAGAGGTGGAGGAAGTGACCACAAAGTTAAAGGTGCAATGTGACAGAGGAAACTGTTGCCTGTGCGATGGCCTAGTGGTAGAGTCACCACCTCTAAAACAAGAGGTTGCAACATTCTCCACTCCTAGCTGAAACACCTTGAACCTGAGTAAGAGCAATGCAATAGAATGTCAGAGGAATATTTAGTGTGTGAAGGAAAAGGAAATGGTGACCTCAAGGGGTGGCTTGATATAACATGCAAAGGGTAAACTGGACAAACAGCAGCGAGTAAGAAAACAAGTCAGCATTGGTGTGCTGGCAGAAAGGTGCCAGGTTTAAATCTGCTGTTCATTGCTCCCAAGACACAGTGCCTCAGCTGGGAGTGCAGGACTCCTTGTACCTGCTCATTTAAGTGGTGGCATTTTGGAGCTCCCAAGACAGCAGGTGTGTGTTGGAGGGGGTCCTGACCTGCTAATCTGAGCGGTGGCATTTTGGAACTCCCAAGGCAGTATTAAGGTTTTGGGTCTCTGAAGCCTTTGTGAATCAGTGGCAGAGTCTTCCTTGGGGCTGTCAGCCTTAAAGTTCTCCCCTCCCACCAGCCTATATTCACCTGTCCAAAGAACAAGGTACAGCTCCAAGCCAGTACCTCATAATGATGCAGTTGTCAAAGGAAGATATGTATGTCTCGCCACATCTTGCCAACAAAGTCTGTTGTAGCTTTCTTCATGCAGGGCCCACATGGGCCCAGCATGAAGAAAGGAGGTAATTTCTGACATTGTTTGCAAAAGTAACAGGGAGGACATTAGGGCTGACATAAGGTGGTGTGTTAAAATGGTTAATTTATTTGTATTGATTTATTTGAAAAAGTTTCACAGGAAAAGGCATACTAAGCTACAATAGCTTCTTTCCAGATGCATCTTGGGGGAAAGAAAAAAGGGGGATGCAACAATTTAAATAACAAAAACAGAATAAAGTTTATAGTGGATGACTGTATAGAAAAAACATTAAGATCATTTAGTCTGTACAGAAAAACATTCGGCAGGTACATAACATTATAGATTTGGAAAGAATAAAATTGTTTGTGTGCAAAGTAGGCAGGGCTAACCAGAACTGCATATATACATAAATGAACAATATATTAAACATAGAAAACATAGAAACATAGACTTTGCCAGCAGATAAGGACGCTTGGCCCACCTAGTCTGCCCATTTTCCTACCTAGAGGATAAGCTGCAGATCCTATTTAACCAACAGCCTATTTCTACCTACCCCCCACAAAAATTGCCTTATGTCTGTCCCATGCATTCTTGAATTATCCCACAGTTTTAGACCCCACAACCTCCTCAGGAAAACTGTTCCATGTGTCCACCACCCTCTCTGTGAAAAAATACTTCCTCACACTGCCCCTGAGCCGTCCCCCCTCTATCTTGCATTACTTGCATTTTTTTCCTTTTTTTTTTTTTTTTCCTTCTAATTACTCTGACTAGGTTACAAACCCAGCAACTTATTTGGAATGGATTTCATTA